>JALIGW010000003.1:68752995-69352995 GCA_023053685.1 Diadophis punctatus similis
GAATTGGAGAAATGTACATTATGCCAGAAAGTTTTCTTAAATGTAGTCACACTAACTCCTCCTAATTATTTAAATAGATCTACTTCAAGGTAATTAAACTCTAATACTAAACAGGACACTGTTACATTTCAGACTATACTTGTACAGAGCTGTTAAAATTAATTAACATTTCTGGAAGTATACATTATTCTCTATTATTTAAAAGAAGATACAATAGCACTGGGCATCTTCAGAGCAAGCATTTATTTTAAAAAGCTTCTTTATTTGTTAAGTTGTCTAGATTTACAGGGATCTCCAACCTTGGCAACTTTAAGACTTGTGGACTTCAACTCCCAGAATTCCACAGCCAGCAAAGCTAACAAAGCTGGCTGTTGAATCCTGGGAGTTGAAGTCCACAAGTCTTAAAATTGCCAAGGTTGGAGACCCCTGGCTCTAGAACAATAATAAAGCAGTCTTTAAAAAATAAGTCTAATAATTTGAACAGACATTTATAGTTATTCACTTACGCCCTTCCATCCAGTTCAGCAAAAAATAAAAATCTATGTGTCTATTTGCCTCTTTGCAGTTTCAGTTTCATTTTAGCACGTGGCAAGTCAGCTGTAGGTCGGGAAGCTGCTAGTGACTTGCTTGGCTTTACAGGCTTTACAGGATCTTCCCTCTTTGCTGCAAACAGGTAAATTTCTGGAAGACAGAGGCCAAAGGGTGGGGGTGGCTGGGTGGGTGGGGCTACAATTGGTGTATAAGATGCACCCAAGTTTTCACCCTCTTTTGGGGGTAAAAAGGTGTGTCTTATACCCCGAAAAATACGGTATTTAGTTCAAATATCTATGGAGATTCTCGGTCATCCAGATCATGGTTGTCCCAAAGGTGCTTTTCAAGAGGCAACTGGCCTTTCTAGTTTTTCTTTGAAGACATTTCGCTTCTCATGCAAGAAGCTTCTTCATCTCTTTGTTTTGTTCAAAGCAATCTTTTTTGAGATTCATTTTCCAATCAGTTGTGAGTCTGAGTGTTACTGAGAGTAGGTCTGGTATAGGTATATCATAATAATCTCACTTTTCAACCTCATTTCTATCTTGCATTTCAGGATGGTAGGTCATGATCTTGAGTTCAGATGCTAACCAGATTCATATCTACTTAGTTCTGCATGAAGACTCCTTTGAAAGTCTTCTGATTGAGCTCTTTGTCTGCCTTTTCTGAACCAATCTTTTCCAAAGGACAACCCTCAGAATTGCCGGGCAGTATGCTTATTAGGCTCATTAGAAATTCTATTCTACAATTGTATTACAACCAATTTGAAAGTGCCAAGTTGAGGAAGTCTACCATAACAACCTGCAATTCTCCAAATTTTGCTTAGCATTATATTCTTTCTTCCAAGATAAACTACATCAACTTTATGCCTCAAAATGTAAAACCATTTCATGAGTGTTTTTCCAGAGATCAGATCATATTACTTAGTAAAATTGAGCTCAACTCAAGGGTATTTTGATCTTTTTAATAATATATCTGTATTTGTATGAATGCTTCCTAGTAGATGTGTATATTAGAAGGAATAATACACTGGTGTAGAATTTCGAAGAAGTCACCTTTTGGAGTGGTAATGTTGAACTTTGTTTCACATCTCCCTCTACTCTGGATAGATTTTTAATATTCCAAATAAAATTCTGTTTTGAATAGTTTGTATTTTTGTGTGTGAGAACATATACTTCATTACATTCATCATTTATCCAAATTCCAGACTAGATGTATCCAGAAACTTCTGAATATTTTCCCAAGATACTTCCTTAATGGTTTTGTTCATCATCATTAATGGAATGACTAATTGCCCCATTGTCTGAGAAGAGTCCTTCATTGATTAGAAAATACAAAAGCACAACAAGTTAATGAATAAATACATTTTTTTCATTATAAAACACAAACTGCATCCTCTAAATAAGCAGTTTTAAGTGTTTTAAATGCTACATAGTATGGGAAAATCTAATGCTAAAATGCATCCTCTAAATCAGTGGTGGGTTCCTACTGGTGCAGTTGACTCTACCGCACCGGTAGTGGCCAGCAGATGGCGCTATTTGCACGCGACAGCTCTGGTGCCATCTTCACGGATCTGTCGCGCGGCACCATCTTTTTGGGGGAAATTTTTGGGCTGATTTTGCTTCCTGCGCATGCGCGGAAGCAAAATCTTGCAAGGGGATGCACGTGTGCGTGAGTTTTCTGTGATTTTTTGCTTCTGCACATGTGCAGAAGCAAAAAAGCACCAAAATCGCATGCGTGCACGAGAGGGGGCACGCGCATAGTGAAAGCGTGTGCGCCAAAACATGGCAATGCGCGCACAGCGCACCGGTAACATGAAGAACAAGCAACCCGCCTCTGCTCTAAATCAGTTTGAACCTGACAATCAGGCACTTTCCACTACCAGTCAGGAATTAGCTAATGAACTTAGCAATGATCCTTCTAAAGTTCTAAACTTAATCCTCCTAGTTTATTATTACGTTTTTTTATGTTTCTTTATAAAGCCATTCTTAATGAATAAACACATTTATTTTTATTAGCTGAGAACTCTGGTTTGTTTGTGACAGAGGTGATAATTAATCTCACAAAGGAGAAGTTTGATCTTTTCCCGGACATCAGACATTAGAAAAGAAACCGCAGTTTAAAGTCTAAGTAAAAATATTTATTTCGGTACAAAAACAATAAATCCTCATTATCTACATGCCTGATATAAAAGTAGGTCTTCCTTCAATGGAAGCCAGGAACAGAAGGGAAGAACGGGGAGAATGGAATGCACACATGCGTACAAGAACATATCAATCACGTGCTCAGGAATAAACCATTATAATGAATAGGGATGTAGTTCCCTGCATATACATATAACAGGCAATAAAATCACTGCGTGACAGTTTGTTTTTTATATTCTAGGAAATGAATATAGTTTGGAGCAACTTTATGAAAATCATAGCTCTTGGTGCACAGATAATGAAACAGCCAGTTAATTTATATTTGATTTATATTTTTATAATCAAAATATCTGAGCATATTTGGATTGTATGATATGTTCAATATTGTTTCTGTTTGTTTTTTTACCTAGAAGTAAGCCCACTGAACAAAGTGCAGTGTTTTTCTGGGTATAGATTTGTGGGGTTATATTAATGTGAAGCAATTTACATGCTTTTAATGTCTTTTCTTCAGTGTTTTGTTTAATCAACCCGGGGATATCACTTTGGATAAAATCTAAATTTGTATCTGCAAAAATTGACAAGGGCTGTAGAACGTTCTATAAAAATAGAACTGCTTATGAGACTAGGTTATGGGCTACATCCATTAGTTTTTATATTTTATAGTTGAAAAATGGCTATGGGGACTTACTCTGTTCAATCCTTAAGTCACTGAATTACTACATTAAAAGGGCTATTTGCTTCTACTACGTTATATTTATATTCAGTAGAATTCCACTTGTGCTAAAAGAAGATAATTACCATATTTTTGGAGTATAGGACTCACTTTCCCCCACCCTAAAAGAGGCTGAAAATTTGGGTGCGTCTTATACTCCGAATGTAGCTTTTTCAAAGCTGTTTTTCAGCCCTAACGAGGCGCTAGCAAGTGAAGCGATCTTCCGCACTTTGCCTGCTTTTCTCATTGCTTCTCTCTCCAACAATCAGCTGTGCTTTAGAAGCTGTTTTTCAGCCCTAACGAGGCACTAGCGAGTGAAGCAATCTTTCGCCTGCTTTTCTCATTGCTTCTCTCTCCAACGATCAGCTGTGCTTTCGAAGCTGTTTTTTATCCCCAACCAGGGGATAAAAAGCGCATGTGCGTGCTCAAAACCAACAAACTAATGCGCTGAAGCTGACCAGGCTAAGGACGCTAGCCAGATGAATACCTGGTACGCAGATTTTTTTCCTCCCCAAAAACTAAGGTGCGTCTTATACTCCAAAAAATACGGTAAGCCTAGATCTTGAAACTCAAGCTCAAAGGATGTGTCTCTGGAATAGTGCATGATATGGCAGGAGATAACAGAGGAAAGTAAATTGCGGGAGAATCTCTGTCATGTTCTGACATTTGCAGAAAGCCAGATTTTAGATCAAATCAACAGGGTGGTTTTTTTTTTTTTTTTGCCTATTGCTTCTTTATCAATATTTATATCTTTAAGATTGAGGCACCCATCTTTTTCATAGCAGGGTGCCAATCAATCAGAAACATAAATTGAACGTATTTTCCTCATAGGATGAACAGCCAGTTTGATAGTGAAAATAGTCCTGCTGGAGCAGGCCCATCTTAATCAGTTTCTCACAATCACCAGCCGGATGACTCTTACTTTATATTCTCTAATCATTGTAAGTGGTATGTGGTATGTAGTATGTGGTATGTAGAGAAATGTTTCCCCAAATTGAATTCATATCATCCTAGCCTATCACTACCTACCCCTAACTTAAGATAATTTATAAAAAGGGTAAAAATCTTACAGATCACTATGGAGCTTGTTATCTGTCTTCCATTGACAAAATTGTCCACTGTTTTATACTCTGTTTTCAGTTTTCAAGTATGACTTAGCCCATAACAGCAGAAGAATCTTTGATAAGGTGACCAGATTTTTTTTTTAAGCGGGACACCATTGACGGGGGGGCGGGCCACCCTGGACGCCGCCATTTGAGTTTTGCCCTCTGCGCATGCGCAGAATGCTGTGTGCATGCGCAGAGGGCAAAAGAACGCAAATGTCGGCATCCAGGTGGGTGGGTAGGAGGCGGGAGGCCTTTCCTCACCTCCCACCTCCCCTTCGGGAGCCGGCAGTGGCTTGGGCTGGCTGGCTGGCAAGCGAGCGAGCGGGGCTGGCTTGGGAAGGGGAGCAGGCCGGAGATGGAGCTCCAACACAGTGTCTCTTGGCTCTCCTGCTCCCCCTCCGCCACTGCTGGGCTGCTGGAGTGATGGGGGGAGAAAGGAGATCAGGAGGCGGTGGCGGTGGCGGCGGCTCACAACAACCCCAGCGGCAGCTCCAGGCAAAGAGAGAGAGAAGCGAGTGAGCAAGTCACTCCGCCGCACGCGGTCACAAACACACACACAAACACTGCGTGGGGGGGGAACCGGAGGTGAGACGCCGCAGGGAAAGCGCTGCACACGGGTGCAGCCCCCACCCGCCCTTGCCTCCCTCACGCCGGCTACCCACGTTTGTTTTTCGGCTCTGCCGCCGCTGCTGGCTGCCTCCTTTCCCCGCCTCCCGCCTCCCGTTCGGGAGCCGAAGGGCGCGCAGGGGCTACGCCCGTGTGCAGCGCTTTCCCTGCGGCGTCTCGCCTCCGGTTTCCCCCCCACGCAGTGTTTGTGTGTGTGTTCATGACCGCGTGCGGCGGAGTGACTTGCTCACTCGCTTCTCTCTCTCTCTCTCTCTCTCTGCCTGGAGCTGCCGCTGAGGTTGTTGTGAGCCGCCGCCACCGCCGCCTCCTGATCTCCTTTCTCCCCCCATCACTCCAGCAGCCCAGCAGTGGCGGAGGGGGAGCAAGAGAGCCAAGAGATGCTGGGTTGGAGCTCCATCTCCGGGCTGCTCCCCTTCCCAAGCCAGCCCCGCTCGCTCGCTCGCTCACCAGCCAGCCAGCCAGCCCAAGCCACTGCCGGCTCCCGAAGGGGAGGCGGTAGGCGGGGAAAGGAGGCAGCCGGCAGAGCCGAAACCTCCCACCACCCCTTCGGCTCTGCGCGTGGCAAGGGGGAGAATCTGGGCAGGCAGAAGCCACCGGGTATAGAGGGAATCCTCTGCGGCCGCTCTTTACCCGGCGGCTTCTGCCTGTCCTGATTCCCTCCCTTGCTGCGACGGGCGTCTCGCAGTGGGGAGAACGTGTCCTACCTGAGACTTATTCCGTCACGTTCCTCAGTATTGTGTCCAGGACAGCCCGTTCTAAAAGAGAAAGTCTTGCGAGGTTTAAAAAGCGGGACTTTTTTGAAACGCCGCGGGACGTGGGACAAATTGCTAAAAAGCGGGTCTGTCCTGCCAAAAGCGGGACGTCTGGTCACCTTAATCTTTGATGAAATTCTCAAAAGCTTGTTGAAAGTCCAAGTATCTGAATTTACCTTTGCAGAATCCAAGCTGATTTCTCTTAGCAAGGCTTATTCCTCTCTGCACTTGGTGATATTCCTGTGAAGTTGAGCTACAATTTCTGGGATGTCCTCTGTGTCTATGTTTAAAAGCTAGTTTAATGTTGGCTATTTTCTGATCTTCTAGTAGAACTGAGGGACAAGTTATATAATTTTATTAAGAGGTCAGAAATTTTGTGTTCTTAAGGAACTCTCAGACAGATGCCATCAGGACCAGTTCTTTGCTCCTGTGTAATTCAATAATATAAAGAATTCACTCAGTTTCTGCATCTCATATTTTTCTTGATCATTCCTTTCAAACTGTTCCCCATCTAACGGCCCAATGTTTTTCTTGCCAGTTTGAATACATTTAAATTTTCTTAATGTTTGTTTGTTTGTTTCATCAACCTTGCACTTTTTATGTATTCATTTTTGTTCTATCAATCATGTACATCAGACTGGATGCCAATAAAAGGAAAATTAAGGAGATTTAGAGTGTGAGAAATGTTTTATAACCTGGATACATGATGTATCTAGAGCAGGGTTATGCTACTGTAACGTATTGATGCAGTCATCTGCAAGAATTGTTCATCTTCCTGCAAATAACATTCCCTTTATATACCACCATCCTCAGAGAGCAACTCACTTCTGCTTCAGCAATATCCACATTTTAAATATGCATGGAAATTTTTCGGTAGAACATAGCAAAAGCACTAGCACTTAGACTTATATACCACTTCATAGTGCTTTACAGCCCTCTCTAAGTGATATACAGAGTCAGCATATCACCCGCAACAAACTGGGTCCTCATTTTATCGACCTTGAAAGCAGGGAAGGCTGAGTCAACCTTGAACCGGTGAGAATCAAACTGCTGGTAGTTGGCAGAATTAGCCTGCAATACTGCATTCTAACCACTGCGCCACCACATAACATACCAGAAAGCAGATTCTTTCAGAATATTCTTCACAATAAATTGAACTACTAGCATTTCCTACTTTCTCTTTCTCTTCTTATTTGTCAAAAGTAAATATGTTTGTTGTTTTCTTCAACAATGTTGGTGACTAGTGTGGAATGAAAGTACTATTGTTGACATTATAAGTGCATAGGCAAGTCCATCATGTTTATTTTCAAAAGACATTACTATTTTTATTGATTTTCAGAATTATTTTTTTTTATAAAAATACAAGTTTATCTATTTAATCTGCAGTATCTCTTCTTGTAGTGAAAAAAAATGGCAATTTGAGGAAGCATTTGACAATGTGCACATTTTAAGGGGCATTTTCTCTGCAATCACAAATAAGGAAGCTTAAACATTTTATTACAGAAAAAGAAACTCCCCCCCCCCACTAAAAAAAAAGTAGTGATGTAAGTTAATGCAACAGCAACACACCTTGTTTGACCAAGCGAAAATTCACAGACTGTGAAGAACAGTGACTCAGATGAGGGAGATATTATTGAAGGAACTTAAAAGCAGCCTTGAAATTATGTCCATTTCAAATGTTTAAAAGCAAATATAACACCAAGAAGAATATCTGCTTGTACAATAGAGATTCAGTGTCATGCTTTTATCTTTTGTTCAATGCTGTGTATTTTTATATTTTGTTTGAATTTTATTTATATGTGAGAGAAATTCTTGGCATTTTTGCCACTGAAAATTACATCCAGGGATTTCATGTACTAAGAAATATTTTACCTTAGAAACTGAAGAGCTTAGTGACACAAACATTGATGGCAAAGTATAAATGAATAAATCACTGTAAGGTTGTATTTTTTTGCAAGGAATAAAGCACCTGAATAAGTCCATCAAAGTAACTCTTTGAAGATACTTTCCAGATTACATAATGCTGGTAGATCCAGGTTTCACACCGAAATAAAGATTAAAGGCCTCTTTTCTGACAATGATTCAGATCAGTGGTGGGTTCCTACAGGTGCGGTCCACTCTATAGCACCAGTAGTGGCCCGCTGGTGACGTCACAGTACCGGTGCCTGGGCGCTGCCATTAAAAAAATTTTTTTTTAAAAAAAATATTCTTCTGCGCATGCCCAGAAGCCGAGCTTCCGGCACTGCGCATGTGCTGCCTTCCTATCCCACAGTGAGTCCAAGCGGGGTGGTGGTGGCTGAGGGAGTACGTGAGACGCTGAAAGAACAGGCGGCAGTAGCTATCTCCATTCCCCTCCCTTCAGCAGTCCGAGAAGCCACGAACGCGTGGTGATGATCTTAGGCATTTTTGCACGTTTGAGGCTTCTCGAGCTGCTGAGGGGAGGGGGAATGGGCGGCAGGACCTATCTCAGTTCCCGTCCCTTCAGCAGTCCGAGAAGCCATGCCCACCTGGTCACATGGCTGGCAAGCCACACCCACAAAATAAGCCACGCCCACAGAGTGGTAGTAAAAAAAATTAGGAACCCGCCCCTGATTCAGATGATGGGAGCTGAAGAAAATCTTCATTAATTTTGTTATCACAAATAATAGTCATGCAATTGCACCTTAAAATGACCTGATCAGTTTTACAATATTCTATTTGTTGCACAATTTTTTATGGAAATTCAGGGGTGTTATTTTAATGTAGAAAAATCATAAATTATACTTGTAATTGCTTTTGATTCAGTAGGATGAAATGTTCACTCAAAAGGTGCCTCTCAGCTGCTCACTGTCTGTGATCTGGAATGATAAAAGATTGATATCCTTTTGAATCCTACAAGTCACAGAGACTTAAAAATACTATATTATTGTAAAATTAAAGTTGGATGGACAATATTAGCTATAACATTATATTTCTATGTAACAACATTCTGCCCACTTTTGTGAGATACTTCATTAATAATACTATTTCTCTCCGTATTACTAAAATCTACTCATTTTATTATGCTTAAACAAAGATCTTATCCGTTTTGAGACAATATAAAGTTATTAATGTTTTAGAAAAAACTACAGAACTACTACCACCTCATAACTGATGCCTATATAGGGATCATTAGTAATGTTCTTCATTCTAATTTTTAAGGAATTGCTTAGCTTAAATTTGGGGTTAAAAAAAGGAGTCCCTGCAGATTTTACTCTGCTAGTCATTGCTGACTGTAGCGCTATTGCTCATCTCCATTAAATGGCCATTGAGCCAGTGCTGTCCAAAGACATTTCTGCAGTCATGTGGCCAGCATGATGTCATGGAGTGTTGTTACCTTCCCACCAAAGTGATATCTATTTATCTACTCTCATTTATTTACTCCATCTATTTTTTTTTCATGCTTTCGAACTGCAAGGTTGGCAGGAGCTGGGGTGAGGACGGAAACTCACCAGGGGTGGGTTCCACTTATATTTGCCACCGGTTCACATCGCAATGTTTCGTGCGCGCACATGTCCCCTCGTGTGATTTGGCTTCTGCACATGCTCAGAAGCAGGAATGAGCCCGAAACACAACTGAGGAACTCATCAGCTATGCTTCGGGCAAAGAAATAAAGGTCAGAATTCACCCGCGGGCGGGCGGAAGGGCCCTTTTTCAAGCTGCAGAAGCGGGAAACTTTGCACAAAATCCCCAAAAAAGATGGCAGCACGCATGGAACAGCACCGACAGTGACGTCACCAGTGGGTCACTACTGGTTCGGGCGAACCGGGAGGAACACACCCTTGGAACTCACCCCATTGTTTAGCGCTTAGGTCTTGAACCTAGGCTACTGGCTTTCTAGCTGACAAACACAGCGTCTTAACCACTGAGCCATTGCGCCGCCCCCTAAACTTGGGGAAACTATATTAAATAAAGCTAAAATTCAAATGGAAGTTACTAGTCACATATCTGCCTAATTTAATTCTCTATTCTCCAGTGTTCTCCCAAGTAATATTTGCTGAGTTACACAACATGGCCCAGTTTGTGAATTCTGATCACTTTCTCTGATCAATTTTATTGACACACACAACATGACCATAGTAATAATATGAAAGCATTAATAATTTGGCCTCTGTGGGTGGGTAGATTATTAGAGGAGGCAGTAGAAATAATTGCTCGCTAATGTGAAGAAGTAAAAATATGTAATGTATTATATTGCTCATAATGTAATAATTAAAATAACAATTATATGATAATGAAAGTACACATTATGCTTAAGTTTATCTTTATATAAAGTTAATAGCTAATGAAGACTGCAAAGATTCTGTCTAATTAAATTGAACACCATTATCACTGAAAGGTGAGTTTTAGCACAGCATTTGTAAGAAACATGGCTATCTACTGTTTAGAAATGTGGCCATTTTATAATTCACCAGGACTAATTCTTTTCTTCTAAATAAATTGGAAATGTATTCACTTGGGACAGATCTGTTAAGTGGGCTTACAAGTATGTTAAGTGCATGGGAAAATGAAAAATAATAAATTATGCTGCTATGATTATTATATCCACAAAAATGAGAAATCTTCAGCTGATGTTGGCTTCATACATTTCTTCACAAGAACCTATGATCATGTTGATTATATACACAACTATGTGAAATCACAGCTGTCAGTTATTATTGTGTTTCTGATTTTTACTGTTAATGATTCTACTGCTAAGATCTGATATGGATTGCAAATAGTTTTTCAAAGATCAGATGCTGCCAGGATTAATGCTGACAGCATTAATTAATATAATATTCAAATAACTTGACCTCCTATCCTCCAGCTTTTTTTAAAAACGCTTTTTAGTAATTGGATTTCATACAAGTTCAAATTCTGCTTCTGCTCTTCACTCCAAAATATTGTTGAGGTTCATCATAACATGTAACAGAATCAATACCTCCTTTTAACATCTGTATGAAGCTGCTGGTAGAGTTCATTTGCTACCATGAGTTGAGGTATCATCAATATGCTGATGATATTCAACTTTATATTTCCACCCCGGTGATCTAAGTGATGCTATTGCTGCCCTCTTGCTGTGCCTAGAGACTCACAGGGTCCTGGATGGGGGACAACAGGGTTCAGTTGAACCCTGACAAGACCGAATGGGGGCCTGTAGCTTCAAGATCCAGGACTTTAACAACTTTAGTTCTGGATGGGGTTGTACTATTATTAAATTATTAAATTAATTAAATTATTACTACCCCAGACACACCTAGTTTGCAACTCGGACTTGCAAGAGTAGCTGGTAGTCACTGCTAGGAGAGCCTTTGCACAACTTTTGTTGCCTACCAGTTTCGGCCTTTCCTGGATCGGGAATCCCTGTGTTAAGTCACTCAAGCCTTGATCATCTCACATTTGGACTACTGCAATGCGCTCTACATGGGGATACCCTTGAAGAGCATTAAACTGGTGCAGTGTGGCAGTGCAGGATAGCCCATGTTATATCATTGCTCCATAAGCTACACTGGCTGCTGGCTTGTTTCTGGGTGCAATTCAAGGTGTTGGTTATTACCTTTAATACCCTGCATGGCATGTGTCCAAGTTGCTTGAGTAATCTCTCACTCCAATGGTACTGGCCCACCCCACCTGCACTGGTAGTGGGGCATGCTGTGGCCCCTTTCAGTTGGAATTTCTACTTGCAGAGTCCAGAAGAAGAGCCTTCTCTGCTATGGGTTCCACTTTTCTGACCTTCTGTAAGGACCTAAAGACCAAGTTCTGCCAGTTGGCTTGGCACCCCAATGGAGAAGTATTATACTGGAGATGGTTGTTGAATTAAGAGAAAACCCGACCTCTTCCCCCCCCCCTCCCGCCACACCCTGCTCCTTCCCTCTCCATCTTTTAACATTACTTTGGATTGTGAGCAGAGATGACAGCCGCTGTGAAGACAAGAGACCAGCGAGTAGAGTGGTTCTTTGAATGTTTCCCAAGGAGAGATTGGGAGATCACCCATGAGTGCTCTGAATGGAAGATCAGAAAACAGTGGTCTGCTTTAGGTCTGAGTGGAGGAGCCAAGGAAGACTATATCTTTGTTCTCAGAAACAGCAGAGCCTTCACTCAGAACTGAAGAAGCTTCTTGGGTAAGAAGCGAAATATCTTCAAGGAAAATAAAGTCCAGTTGCCTTTTGAAAAAGCACCTTTGGGAGCAGAGCCATCCAAAAAACTATTACTATTAGTTTTTCTCATCGTTCCTATCACCCATCTCCTCCCACTTATGACTGTATGACTGTAACTTGTTGCTTGTATCCTCACGATTTATATTAATATTGATTGTTTCCTGATTGCTTATTTGAACCCTATGACAATCATTAAGTGTTGTACCTCATGATTCTTGACAAATGTATCTTTTCTTTTATGTACACTGAGAGCATATGCACCAAAGACAAATTCCTTGTGTGTTCAATCGCACTTGGCCAATAAAGAATTCTATTCTATTCTATTCTATTCTATTCTATTCTATTCTATTCTATTCTATTCATAAGTACACTAAGCCGGCCAGACACACCAGCAGAACACACTTCCAAACAACATTTGGAAATGTTCAGTTTAACCAACTGGGTTAAACTGGATATTAGAGACTTTCAAAATGGTGAGCTTAATTTTACAAAAGGTGAGTTTTAGCTTCCTCAAATTTAAGAAAATTTAAACGGAGAATTAAGAATTTTAAATTATATAAAATTGAGAAAAAGCAAAAATAAAGGACTTGGTTTAAGAGTTTTAACCGGATTGAGAGACCACACAGATTTGGAATATTGGTTATTTTTGCTGCAAACTTTGAAAAACAAGCATGTAATATTCATGAGTATGAAAAACAACTGAAATGGAACAAAATCCATATTAGGAATTGAGGCTTGATGAAGGTTGTAAGATAGAACTAAAGGAAGATGAAGATGGAACTAAAGGACCAGGAAGTAAAGAGTTAAAATGGGTAAGCAGGCTATAATATAAAAATTGGACTGAAATATTAATAACTAATACATCAGAATTAGGGATACAGATTTCAATGGATAAACTTGAAGATGATGAGAAAAACTTTTAAAACCTTTTTAAAAACTATTACCTGACATTGGCATAATAGAGTTAAAAGACACAGAAGATAACAAAATTGAGATTACCAAAACTGGAGTACAAAAAACAAATCAAGAAAAGTATCTGGACATACAACAGCTGAGACAAGAAATTCTGGACGATGCCTCTTTACGGGATTTTCAAAGTAGGCTGGTGAAAGCTTTAAGACTCCTTTTAAATGCCAAAGAGTGATGAAATATCAAATCCTCCAATGCTGTAGAAATGATTTAAAGGTCAAGATTGTGAGGAGCAAAAAGAAAAGAACATGGGAATATAAAGTTGGACCATTTGACCAGGAATAAACGAATTGTTCGATATTTCTGGTAACTCCTAATGGATTTTTTGCTGAACCAGGAAGAAAAAGATAAAGTTTTCTGGATTGTAAATAGATAAAACTTTAGCTAAGGGAGACAAGACTTTTCTTTATCTATAATTTTAAAAGAGGATGAAAAGTTAATATATGAGCTAATGTTTGGTGTGATAAAGGTTGGAAGCTTGTCTGTATTATCGTCTTTCTTGCTTTTCTTCTTTTCTACTTATTTCTTTTTCTTTTCTTTTTTCTGCATCCTCTGGACAGTCGTTTTTCTCTTTTTCTTCTAGTTTAGTTTGTTTCAGTTTTTACTATGTTTATTACAAATGTGAGTAAAATGATTAATAAAAAAAAGAAATAAATAAAAATGGGACTCGAATTTCTCACGCTTGATAGTGTGGGAGATGAAGGTAGGACTACAATTCCCAGCAAGGCAGCATCTCTTTAACCTAGTTGGAAGGTTATCAGCATGACTACGATCAAAGTCCTCTGATATACCTATTTTATGCCCAGTGGGATCACTTTCAAAATATAAGGAATAATGGGAAGAGACTATGCTGTCTATTCTTGTTTCAGATTCAGAGTGCCTAGAAGGCATGCATTCATTTTTATTCTTATATTACTGATTACTGATTATATATGTTTTATTTAATGGGTTGGATGAAGCATGTTACATATACGAACAGATAGTGGACAGTACATATCAGAATCAATAAATGATTTTTAAATAAATAAGGGATCGTTGATCAGGTATTTTCTCTGTAGCTGTCAGTTGACTTTTCTGATAATAGGGGGAAAACCCCAATTTCCATGGGATGTTTATAATTGTCACATACAATAGCTCCTGATACTTTTAAAAAATTGAAAGACAGCATGGGTGACTAGATTTGTGGCAATAGATATTGTGCTGTTTTGTTTATTTATTTATTTATTTGTATCCCACCTTTATTATTTTTACAAATAACTCAAGGGGGCGAACATATTCAACACATCTTCCTCCTTCTGTTTTCCCCACAGCAACCCTGTAAGATGGGTTGGGCAGAGAAAAAGTGATTGTCTCAAAGTCACTCAGATAGCTTTCATGGCGAAGGTGGGTCTTGAACTCATAACTTCCTGCTTTCTAGCCTGGTGCCCTTAACCACTAGGTAAAACCAAACTCAATCTCTTTTGGTTTTGAAAGGGAAACGCTATTTACAGCTATTTTTTAAACAACTAGATTTTTAAAATGTGCATTTTTTTTTCTTTTAGCAATCTCTATAGCAATATGTTATTGCCATCAACACTGGCCTGTTGAGTTCAGGGAGATATGTATATTAAAGCAGGATTAATTCAGGAAATTTAGCTGAACAAGCTGCTAAAAGTATGGTAATAGTAAGCCATATTAGTGAATTACAATAGTGTCTCCAACCAAAAACAATCCATATACATTATGTATATTCATAAACCATCCCATGGTTCAGTCAAAGTTGGCTTACTTACGGTTTGTTAACTGTTGGTGGCTTTGCACAACACCAGGATTTATTTACTATAGTGGAAAGTTTGACAGAACGTGTCCCAAACCCAGCATACCTTATTATGACTGTGTTTGGTATAAACTTACCAATGGATTCATGAGACAGCAGGCATGAATCATCATATTGCATTATCCTTTTCTGGTGCTTTAGAGGTCGTACTGAAGATGATAAAAATCTAAGCACATGTAATAAATTTTGCCTAAAAGCAATGGAAAAACTCTTCATTTCATCCCTTATAGGATTTATTTAAAATATTATATATAGTTTGCCCTCTGCTTTTGCTCCATTACCGTATTTATTTAGAATGTTATATAAAGTCTGTTATCTGCCTTTTCTTTCTTTTCACCTTTTGTGAAATTAACTGTGTTATAAGGAATATCCTTCTGGGTTCAGTTCCAAGTGGGGAAATAGACACTGGATTCATGGAAGTTGCTTGGAAAGAAAGTTTAATGGTGGACAGGAGCACATGGCATGAGCTCCTGAACAGAAAAGGTGGATCACATGCTTCCAGATGTTGGGTGAAGAGAAAAAAGGGCGGAGCTGCTGAGAGTCCCTTGGTTTTATGTCCTCTTGGGCCCCACCTCAGAGTTTCCTGTTCCTGTATAAGTAATGCACTCCGATTGGTGGTCAGACCCCCACCTAGGGGCGGGGGTCTTAGCTAACCTTTTAGGCTGTCTCCCAGGCTTGTTTGAGTGCTGGTAATTTTCCAGGTGCCATATGGTAGAGAGCTAATCCTATCATGTTCTAAGGGTGAATCCCATCACCCTGAAGCTGAAGGAGGGGTAGGCAGGAAGCTGCTTTGTCTTTAGAACATGTTTCTCCTTTCCTCATCCAGGAAAACATATTCTTCCCTTTCAATATTTCCTAGGATATTTCATTTTTCTAGGAGAGGGGTGGGTGCTAACTTCTTTCAAATGTTTAATAAGAATAATAATTTGAGATTGCAACAGTGCAAACTGGTAATAGGAACTACAGGAAGAAAGTCAAAAAAGTCAAAATGATGACTGCAAGGAAACCTCAACTCTTTCTTTTAAAGTGTTGCATGATGCATGTAAAAAGGGATAGGACTTTAGTCACACAATTGCAGCCCTCATCTCTTCGTTAAGACTTCCACTGCAGTGCTCCTATCTAGTACTAATTATTATTCAATGAGAAGAAAAAGATAGCTTAATTCTTTCCATTGTAGCCTTGACATGCTGCTTCTCTGCTGTTAAAAACAATCTGAATTGAAATTTAAATAAAGATTTTCCTCAAAACCAAGAGAAAAGAGAAAAGCAATGGATGGAAATTAATCAAGGAGAGTAGCAACCTAGAACTAAGGAGAAATTTCCTGACAGAACAATTAATCAGTGGAAGAACTTGCCTGCAGTAGTTGCGAATGCTCCAACACTGGAAGTTTTAAAGAAGAGATTGGACAACCATTTGTCTGAAATGGTATAGGGTTTCCTGCCTAAGCAAGGGGTTGGACTAGCAGACCTCCAAGGTCCGTTCCAACTCTGTTATTCTACTCTATCCTATCCTATCCTATCTTATCCTATCCTATCCTAAAACCATGCTTCAGGTAAAGAACCTTGAAACCATTTCCTTTTAAAATCATATTATTAACAGTAACTACATCAATTTTAGGAAAGGCTTCCATATAAAACTTTAAAGCTTTAGTGACAGTCGATGGATAGTTTTAATTACACCTAAATTTAAATAGCATTATGGATCCAAATGAACTGTTTTTCTTCCTCTGTGGGATAGATCACAACTGCACTTACCCAGGTAAATGGTTGATTACACAATCTTGTACATTCTCTGCCCCATCAGTTCTCTGTCTTGCTTATGATCTGCAGAAGAATTATGATGATATATCTGATGTTTGGATGGCCAGGCATGTTCACAGATACTATACTTCTTTTTTCCCCATTCCTCTGTTGAAGTACAGACAGTTAAATATTTTGAGACACTTTCATTTTTGTTTTCCTTCCAGATAGATAATTCTGACATTGAATACTCACAGTGCTGTTGTTTCATATAAACTCAATTCTAAACTAAAGCTTTCTCATTCATGGATGACGACATTTTCATGAAAATTATGCAATTGTTCTTCATCAAAACTTGATTTTGGATGCCCAGGTCTCAATTGTGGGTAGACAGGAATGCTTTATTCAGCTTAGATATTGTGCCATCCATTTCAGTTTGACCAAAATGCCTTCTTTGAATTATTCCTAAATTATTGCAGTATAATCAATATAAGGCTGCTTTTGAAGAATTCAGGACTACAGTTAATCCGGAATGCAACGTCTCATTACTAACAATGGCTATGTAGATGTCTATGGAGATTCTTAGTCATCCAGCTCATGGTTATCCCAAAGGTGCTTTTTCAGCTCAGAACTGAAGAAGCTTCTTGGATGAGAACCGAAAGAAGTCCAGAAAGTCCAGATTCCTCTTGAAAAATCACCTTTGGAATGGCTATGTAGGAAGTTTATACATCCTTTATTGAAGACGCTGTAAATATAATACCAAACTATAACTGTTTAACTGCTAACTGTTAAACCCTGAATGATTTAAGAATAAGATGCCTGAAAGTTTGCTTAGGCTTTTCAGTTGTTCTGTTTTTGAGTCCTAGCTACCATAGAGATTATTAAAAAATGTCAATCTCACTACAGATAGTCCTCGATTTACAAGTCCAATTGGGACCAGAATTTTGGTTGCTAAGCAAGACAATTGTTAAATAAGTTGCACCAAATTTTATGACTTTTTTTTTTGCCATGCTTATTAAATGGATAAATAACTTTATAACTTTGCCACTGTAAATTTGAATGGTCACTAAATGAATGTTGTAAGTCTATTTGCTCTTCATTCTTAAAATTTAGGATAATTTTTAAAGGAAAGCATTTAGCATAAAAAATTTAATTGCTTTTGTAGACTGTTTGCCTAGTCTCCAGAGTACATGTCTTGATTTATTTTAAATTATTTCCACTTCAGCCTTTCTCATAGGAAAAACAAAATTAAAAAATCTATAACTTAACTATTTAAAACATCCTTTCATTTTACAGTACATGTTCCAAGCACACTAAGGAGCAGAAAAAATAAAGAGAAATGAAAAAGGATTTCATATTTGGAGAGAAAAAGAAATAGAAAAAGAAATGTTTGCTGTAATACTTGATTTTGGATGGCCAGGTCTCAACTGTGAATGGGCAGGAATGCTTTATAATATAGTTGATACAGTATATTGCTGTAATATACCAACTATACAGGTAAAACTCAAAAAATTAGAATATCGTGCAAAAGTTCATTTATTTCAGTAATGCAACTTAAAATGTGAAATTAATATATGAGATAGATGCATTACATGCAAAGCAAGATAGTTCAAGCCGTGATTTGTCATAATTGTGATGATTATGGCTTACAGCTCATGAAAACCCCAAATCCACAATCTCAGAAAATTAGAATATTACATGCAATCAATAAAACAAGGATTGTACATAGAACAATATCGGACCTCTGAAAAGTATAAGCATGCATATGTACTCCGTACTTGGTTTGGGCCCCTTTTGCAGCAATTACTGCCTCAATGCAGTGTGGAATGGAAGCTATCAGCCTGTGGCACTGCTGAGGTATTATGGAAGACCAGGATGCTTCAATAGTGGCCTTCAGCTCTTCTGCATTGATCGGTCTCATGTCTCTCATCTTTCTCTTGGCAATGCCCCATAGATTCTCTATGGGGTTCAGGTCAGGCGAGTTTGCTGGCCAATCAAGCACAGTAATCCCACAGTCATTGCACCAGGTTTTGGTGCTTTTGGCAGTGTGGGCAGGTGCCAAGTCCTGCTGGAAAATGAAGTCAGCATCCCCATAAAGCTCGTCTGCAGAAGGAAGCATGAAGTGCTCCAAAATCTCCTGGTAGATGGCTGCATTGATCCTGGACTTAATGAAGCACAGTGGACCAACACCAGCAGATAACATGGCTCCCCTAATCAACACAGACTGTGGAAACTTCACACTGGACTTCAAGCATCTTGCAGTGTGTGCCTCTCCATTCTTCCTCCATACTCTGGGTACTTGGTTTCCAAATGAGATACAAAAGTTGCTCTCATCAGAAAAGAGGACTTTGGACCACTGAGCAACAGACCAGGTCTGTTTTTCTTTAGCCCAGGTAAGACGCTTCTGACATTGTTTGTTGTTCAGGAGCGGCTTGACAAGAGGAATATGACATTTGAAGCCCATGTCCAGGATCCGTCTGTGTGTGGTGGCTCTTGATGCACTGACTCCACCCTCAGTCCACACCTTGTAAAAGTCCCCAACACTTTTGAATAGCCTTTTCCTGACAATCCTCTCCAGGCTGCGGTCATCCCTGCTGCTTGTGCACCTTTTTCTTCCACACTTTTCCCTTCCACATAACTTTCTATTAATGTGCTTTGATACAGCACTTTGGGAACATCCAACTTCGTTTGCAATTACCTTTTGAGGCTTTCCCTCCTTATGGAGGGTGTCAAGGATGGTTTTCTGCACAACTGTCAGGTCAGCAGTCTTTCCCATGATTGTGATTCCTACTGAACCAGACTGAGAAACCATTTAAAGGCTCAGGAACCCTTTGCAGGTGTTATGGCTTAATTAGCTGATTAGAGTGGGACACTTTGAGCCTGGAATATTGTACCTTTTCACAATATTCTAATTTTCTGAGATTGTGGATTTGGGGTTTTCATGAGCTGTAAGCCATAATCATCACAATTATGACAAATCACGGCTTGAACTATCTTGCTTTGCATGTAATGAGTCTCTCTCATATATTAGTTTTACCTTTTACCACATTACTGAAATAAATGAACTTTTGCACGATATTCTAATTTTCACCTGTAGTAGTACAATAATGAAAAAGATACTGCCTAATTGTTGTGAGTCATAGTGTAGCAATCTCTTGTTTAGCTTACTACAACATGTCAATGAGAAGCCAATTGACAATACATAACTATTAATATACATTAAAATACTGTATATGTGTAATATAAGAAAATGATGTGCAAGTTTTCAATTTTCACAAGACAAAAATATCTTAAATATGTAACAATATACATAATCTGCCAAAAATCTCAGACAATTAATATTATGAATTTCTTGGGCTGCTAGAGAAGATAATAGAAAGTTTGAAACACGTTTGGTGAACATTTTCAAAATTAGCAAATAATATTTGGGGTTTGAATCATGATCTCAATTTTTCCCCCATGTGATTAAGACAGGCTCATCTAAGTGCATTCTTGTAACGGCAAACCTTTTTAAAAAAAAGATGTTTAGCTGAAACCATGAGATTATATATACTATGTAATGCCTCTGTACCTTAAATCCAGAATGAACTGAAGAGCACTAAAAGAATATAAAACAATTCATTTTGTTTAATATAATAATCATAACAATAAAGAACTTGTGGACCATAAAATAGACAAAGTAATAGAAAATGAAGAAGCTAAAGTAAAGATAGTACCAATAGTAATAGATACCTTGGGTGCTACCCCAAAACATCTTGAGCACCACTTGAACACCATTGGCATTGACAAGTTCACCATTCGTCAATTGCAAAAGGCAGCTTTGTTTGGAACAGCTTAACATTCCATGATAATACCTTTAACACTATCAAACATCCACGTTTGCCTATCACAGGTCCTTGTGAAGAATTTGCTTGGTGGATAAAAATACCAAATCCAGACTGAACCTATGGCTGAATAATTGGAAAATAGTTGAAGAAAAGAAATGGAAAGATTACGGCATAAGCCGGCTTTAGTGATCCCAGTGGTTTTCAGAAATACCATACAAAATAAAAACCTTGTATGGCACTTAGAAAATAGGTGCATTGACAAAATTTCCATTTGTTAATTACAAAAGGCAACACTTTTTGAATCTGCACATATACTATGCTGATATATTACAACATCCTAGGTTCTTTGGAAGAACTAGATATGTAATGAAGGCCAACACCAACTAAAGAACTGGCAGCTGTGATTTCACCTTGGTCTGTATACAATAATTATTAACATGCAGGATAGTGCTTGTATTACTTTATAGACTGGGATATACTGCTTGTGATAGATTATAGATTTGTGCAAGATAAATATCTTAATATAGTGTCTTTCCTGTTGAACCTCAAAGTTCTGTTCTCACTGTGGACGGTCAGATGCCTCTGACAAGTCTACACATAGCACATAGTTCATCCTATTAAAATTTCCTTTCATTAAACTTGATTCCTGGTGAGTATTCTTGGCAGCAATATGGAAATGTTTTGCCAATGACTTTTCCAGGGTTTTTTTTTCCTTTGCAGTCTAGACCTCAGCTCTGGGATTTTCAGGTGGACTCCCATCCAAGAGTTTCACAAATGTGGTTGTAAAAGCAGCTTCTTTATGTGCTGTAAACCTCTAAGTGGGGCTTCAAAGCTGATATCTAGTCCATCTACATTTTGTGTAAAAGAAGGCAGATTGGTATCACATCAATTTACTTACTGAAGTTTCATTTCTATGTTCAGACCAGGGGTGACATTCAGTTTTTTTCCCCTACCGGTTCTGTGGGCGTGGCTTGGTGGGCGTGGCTTGGTGGGGGGGTCATGTGACTGAGTGGGCGTGGCCAACTTGACATTACTCACGGTAAGGAGGGTCAGCACCACCCCACCAAGCCATGCCCACAGAACTGACAGAAAAGTTCAGCCAAGTCTTCTAGCATTCAAATTGGCTGCTTCTCGCCTCCTCATGTTTGCTCTGTGTGTATGAACCCGAGAAGGAGTGAGTGGGAGGGATGGGGCGGGGCCAGTCAGTGCGATTTCCCAGTTCTCCGAACTGCACATAATCGCCACCACCGGTTCTATAGAACCTGCACGAACCTGTTGAATTTCACCCCTGGTTCAGATCCAAAAGATTTTCTCAGAGCGGCATGTTCTGACCTTCTCAGACAGTCTCAGCCTCAGAATCTCCTCAGGTTTTCATCTGAGCAGATTCAGGACCCCTTTTCTCTTTATTGTCAGTAGAGCACCATGCCATAACACTGGTCCAGACGTTACAAGGTCTCTGTGAAAATAGAGTGTTTCCAAGGCAACTATTTACACTTCCAGCCTATGTTTAATGTACTGAATTGAGAGTATGGAACATGCTGCATGTGTGTTTTCTAATCCAGATTCTGCTAAGGCGAGGTATAAAAAAATAGTTGGGCTTTGTCTCTGGAGCAGCCTACAAAGTTCAAGGCCTGCCTGTTTGAGTGTTTTAATCATGATTCTCGGTGTCATATATTCAAAAGTAATTTTCAATTCAGAGTGATGCAGGGGGGGGAGGGAAAATGTGAGGACAGTTCTGTTATTAACATTGACATCCCATGCTTCCAGATGCAAGTCTTATCAGGAAGATGAATGGGACAGCTCATCTGCTTCTAACGGAGAAGGGAAGCTCTACTACTTAGCTAGCTTGACAAACTTTAGATTGACATGCCACTGAAAAAGCTGCATTAATATCTCGAATGTAGAAGTATTAGATCTAAGGATTGACTCAAGGACCTAAAGATTTGTATGCCTTGCCCTCTGCAAATATTTTCTAAAAAGCTATTACCTATAGGACCGAAGCTTTGTTATGTCAATGCAGTTGCCGTATCTGCAGCAAGACCATCTCACAGGGACATCAAGACTCTATCCAAAGATTAAAATGCTGTTATTGATATGGATCTTCAGTACTTTTCATCTTTCAAGTTCTCTGAAATAAGTAATAATTTATGGCTTATGCAGAAACAACAACATAATAACTAACCACAATGAGAAGTTAAAATCCCGTGACAATACTGTAATGTATTTTTTACTGGTATGTCATTATAAGAAGTTTTTCAACTGAAAGCTATCATCCATTTTTTTCCCTACACAAAGAATTCATATAGATTAAATTATAATATCCCTTTATAGGATGGATAAATCTTCAGTAGTGATGGATTAAATCCATCAGATGACTCAATCCAAATTTGAGTTTAATTCTTTTATGAAAAAAGGCTCCAAAGCGAAGCTACTATTTTATTTATTTATTTATTTATTAAGAGTTCTTATAGGCCGCCCAATCCCTTGGGACTCAGGGCGGCTTACAGCAGAGATTAGAACTACAGATTAAAAAAGGCATTTAAAAACATCATATTACGATATAAAAAAGCCATTCATCCTTGGGGGAATCATCTCTTCACCCCGCCTGCCGGAAGAGCCACGTTTTTACTGCCTTGCGGAAGGCCAGTAGGGTGGGGATAGTCCGGATCTCTGGCGGGAGTTGGTTCCAGAGAGATGGGGCTCCCACAGAGAAGGCCCTCCCCCGTGGGCCCGCCAGCCGGCATTGTTTGGCAGACGGGACCTGGAGGAGGCCCTCTCTGTGGGACCTCACTGGTCGTAGGGAGGAATGTGGCAGGATGCGGTCCCGAAGATAACCTGGCCCTGAGCCATGTAGGGCTTTAAAGGTCAAAACCAACACCTTGAATTGCGACCGGAGACCAATGGGTAGCCAATGCAGCCGGCGGAGGATGGGTGTTACGTGGGTGTATCTCGGTACACCCACCACAGCTCGCGCAGCTGCATTCTGTACCAATTGTAGTCTCCGGATGCTCTTCGAGGGTAGCCCCATGTAGAGCCCGTTACAGTAGTCAAGCTGTGAGGTGACAAGGGCATGAGTGACTGTGAGCAAAGCCTCCCTCTCCAAGTAGGGTCGCAATTGGTGCACAAGACGCACCTGTGCAAAGGTCCCCCTAGCCACAGCTGAAAGATGTTGCTCCAATTTAAGCTGTGGATCTAGGAGGACACCCAAATTGCGGACCCGTTCTGAGGGAGTCAATTTTTCTCCCCCAAGAACCAAGGAGGGACAGTCGACATAATCCTTGGGAGGCAATATCCAAAGCCACTCAGTCTTGTCTGGGTTGAGCCTGAGTCTATTCACTCCCATCCAGACCCTTACATCGTCCAGGCAGCAGCACATTACATTAACTGCTTCACTGAACTGACACGGAGTGGAGATGTACAACTGGGTATCATCAGCATACTGCTGATACCTCACCCCGTGTCGTCGGATGATCTCACCCAACGGTTTCATGTAAATGTTGAACAGGATGGGGGAGAGGACCGAGCCCTGTGGCACCCCGCAAAGCAGGGGCCTAGGGGCTGACCTCTGCCCTCCTGTCAACACCGACTGCGTCCTGTCGGAGAGAAAGGAGGAGAACCACCGAAGAACGGTGCCCCCCACTCCCATCTCCCCGAGACGACGCAGAAGGATACCATGGTCGATAGTATCGAAAGCCGCTGAGAGGTCAAGTAACACCAAGATGGAGGAATGACCTCCATCTCGGGCTCGCCAGAGATCATCCATCAGAGCGACCAAAGCAGTCTCCGTACTGTAGCCGTGCCTGAAACCCGATTGAAAGGGATCCAGATAATCCGTTTCCTCCAATAACCGCAGGAGTTGGAGCGACACCACTTTCTCGACAACTTTACCCACGAAGGGTAAGTTGGAGACTGGACGGAAGTTCTTTAAATCCGCTGGGTCCAGGGAAGGCTTCTTGAGGAGGGGCCTCACCACCGCAGCTTTTAAGGGCTGCGGGATGGACCCCTCTCTCAAAGATGCGATCACAACCGCCTGGAGCCAGCCGCGTGTCACCTCCCTGCTAGCCGAAACCAGCCAGGAGGGACACGGGTCCAATAAACAAGTGGAGGCGCTCATCGCTCCTATGGCCTTGTCCACATCCTCAGGAGTGATAGGCTCAAACTCCTCCCAAATAACAGGACTAAGACTCGCCTCTGTCATCTCGGCCTGCTCTGTCCAAATGGAGTCCAGGATATTTCAGGATAAAGCATTGCAGTATTTCCTCAATATGTGACCTGAAAAAGCTGCTCAATCCTATACATGGATGATTGAGAAATCCATTCATATGCAGGTATTGCATCAGTTTATAAATTACATACAGGTAGTCCTTGAGTTACAACTATTCGTAAGCCCAAAATTTCCATTGCTAAGCAAGGCAGTTGTTAAGTGAGGTTTGCCCCATTTTACAACCTTTTGCCACAGTTGTTAAGAAAATCACTTCGGTTATTAAGTGAATCATGCGGTTGCTAAGCGAATCTGAATTCACCCATTGACTTTGCTTGTTGGAAGTTGGCTGAGAAGGTTTCAACTGGTGAACACATGACCCCAGAACAGTGCAACTGTTATAAACACATGCCAGTTGCCAAGGTGCCGAATGTTGATCACGTGACCATGTGGATGCTGCAACAGTCATAGGTGTGAAAAATGGTCAGAAGTCACTTTTCTTCTGTTGAATAGTCAGGCAGCAGCTGACAAGAAGGGACATAGACCTGCTGACAGGATCCAGCAACTTTATTTCAGAACCCAACAGCTGAGACAGCAACAGCAACAGTGAGGCTTGACAACTCCCTTTTATAGGAGAGCTGTCAAGTCCTGAGCCAATAGGGAGTCTTTATTCTCCCGCTCGCCGGCTGCCTGCACCTCAACCAATCAGGTTGAGGCAGCAGCCGGCACGGTCATAAGTCGAGGACTTAGCATCTTCAGTGTCATTGTAGCTTCTAATGTTTACTAAACAAATTGTTGGACCATCTGTAATTGAAAACCCATTTTAGAAGCTGAAATTATATTTCGGATTACAGTAGTTAACTCTCATGGGAAAGAGCTGTCTTTATAGTGTCAGGTTTTAAGGGATCAGAAAAAAGCAGTATCTGAAATATCCAGTCACTGATTTTCATTGAACCTAGGAAATGTTGCTTTTTTTTCCAGTTCAAATAAACTCAAACTTCTTGTAAAAGTTAACACTTCAGAAAGTCATTCTGTCTATTACTGAAGGAGTATACTGTGCTACATACTGAGAAAATAGTAGCGCTTTATTTATTTATTTATTTTCCTTCAAGACAGATCAAATACAAAATTGCCAGGCTTCACTTTCACTTCTCTTAAATAGACATTTCTCCTCTGTATTCTTCCATGTCTCTCTGAATCCATTTTGAAAACAGTGCCAAAGACAATGATAAATCGTGACATGAATTTTTTTTTTTGTATTCTATGGTGTTCCAGCAGTAGGTTCTTTGATGTACCTATCTTATAAGAAATAAATCAACCTATTTTTGCCACAACTCAGTAGTGGAACATAGTGGAGGAACAAAATAGAATATCTACAGGGATATTCTTTTATATCACCACACACCAGTATTCTTACTTTCATTTCTTTTTCTCTTTGTATATTATCATCACACTGGCCTAGACTTAATAGCTAGCAAATTCAACTTGTGATTCCCCCCCCCTTTTTTATTGCCAAACATATTTACATTCTTTCTGGTTTCAACTATGGTTATGGTACCCCTGCCAATTCTGCCGTCAACATTCTGAAAAAGTTTACACAAGAAGTCTGCCTATTTCTAGCCATAAATATTCAAATCTTCCATATGATTTGAAACTTTTATTTAGAACAATTTATTTAAATAACTTTAAGATGTTTTCCAAAATGCATAGAAGTCAGGGATAGGCATGACCAGAGTAAACTCATGCAAACCTTCAACAAAATGGAACACAAAAATAATGGGAACGAATTTCTCTAAATAGTTATTAAAATAATTACAAAGCATTTCAAATATCACTAGGTCAAAGATAATCATTTTAACTCAAAAACCAAGCCAAAAAATATATGTTTGAATCAGCTTCCTAAGTTTTGATTAATATGGACTCTATGTTTGGCCTTTCTCCAGTATGAAATTATATTGATATTGGAAAAGAAGATTCATAGTAAAAAATGCATTCCATACATATTCCAATCCAGATAATTACCTGTATAGTATATAAGAATAGCATCTGAATTAACCTACAAGTATAGGGTTAATTCAGGTGCAGTTCTTTACACAATTTACTTAGTTTTGATCTACATTTTTGTAATATCCAATATTATAGCACCATGATGGCAAACCTGTGGCATGCGGAGCCATATCTGAAGGCACGCGAGGTGTTGCCCTATGTCAGCTCCAGTGTGCATGCGCGCACTGGCCAACTGATTTTTGGCCTTGGGGAAGGCCGTTTTCGCCCTCCGGAGGCTTCAGGAGGCTTCCCTGAAGCCTCCGGTGTGTGAAAAACGGCTCAACGGGCAAACCAGAAGTCTGTTTTTCTGAACTTCCGGTTTGCCCGTTGGGCTGTTTTTCACACTCCGGAGGCTTCAGGGAAGCCTGAGGGTGAAAAATGGCCCAATGAGTGGGGCATGTGCGGGGATGCACTCTTGCGCAGTGTGGCACACATGGGGGGGGGGGTTTGTGAGCCGGCACACTAGCGCCTGTGCGCACTCCCATTTTTGGCACGCAAGAAGAAAAAGGTTCACCATCACTGCTATAGGAAATAATAAATGTGAAATAATCTAGCAAGCCATCAAATTTAATTACTCTTTCAAATAACATTCTTTATACATCTCTATTGAAACACAGTCTAGACTGCAGTTTTCCAAATACACAGTCCAAATATCTGAAGAGTAAGTAGTAAGTATCACAGGATATAAGAACAAGCATATTAGGAATATACATTTTTACACAATCCTACTTTCACATTTTAAATTCACTTGATTGGTGAAAGGAGAAGTATAAAAGGAAATATAGGCAACAGAAATTAAACCTTAATGTTCCGTTTATTAATGAATATTACCCAACCACTGGTATAAACAATTTGTTTTGCATTTGAAAGATGTAGATTATAGCTGTGTGTATTTAAATATGTGCATGTGTGTGTATGTATATACATATAGATGCAGGTTAAAAATCATTTCTGTGATTCATGAAAACATTCAGAAAATACAGATAGTCCTTGACCTACAACCTCAATTGGGAACAGAATTTCAGTTGCTAAGCTAAGTGGTTGTTAAATGAGTCATCATGTGACTGGATCAATTTTATGACCATTTTTACTAATTATGTCATTAAGTGAATCCTGTTTCCCCCAATTTGTTTCAAAAGTTGGCATTGTGATCACATAATCACGTGGTGTTATAATTGATGTAAATGGCAGCCTGTTGCCAAGCGCCCAATTGCAGTCATGTGACTGTGGGGATGGGGTGACTATTGAAACTTTGAAAATAGGTCATAAGTTTTTTTTTTCTAAGGCCACTGTAACTTTGAATCTACATTAAACGAACCGTCCTTGAGGACTACTTATATTGACAAATATTTAAAATCCAAAAAGATATAAGATACTTATATCAATTTTATGGTAAATGCTGGTGCAGTGTATTATGAAAACCATGCTAACTGTGGTGGCTTCGTTTAGAAGTGAAAAGTAGCACAATATCCAAAGCCCATATTATTGTCATAGGTTGGGCATCTTTGACAGAGAGTATTAACATGCAATGCATTGACCCAGTGAGACCTAGATCAACAGTCCCCAACCTTTCCAGTTTGGCAACACGGCAACACGGGGGGGGGGGTGAGTGGCAGGCGCACAACCTCAGTTGTGTGAGCAACACGTGTGCATCCGACACTCACCACTAATGGAGCTTCATGCATGTGCAGAGGGTCCTTGAACTCACACATGAGTGGCAGACACTTGCACTCGTGTGTGAACCTCAACTTGCACGAGCGCAAGTGCCCTCCGCTCGTGCAAGTTGAACTTCACACACACACACTTTGCTCATTTTTCCCACGGCCTGGTTTCAATCAGGCTGTGGCCTGATAGTGGGCCAGGGCCCGGGGATTAAGGAACTCCTGACCTAGACCTCTTTCTTTGGGGTTGAATTAAGTACACTTTAGCAACTTAGGCAATATATTTATCATTCCAAATATAAAGTATAGATGCCTATGTGAAGTACTGCATATGAAGGGGGGAAACTCAACAAAAAATAATCTTCATGCCAATAAAGTTAATCCAGTTTCACTGTGCAGATCATCAGACAATTATAACCCCTAATTTTATATATTACTGTATAAAGTTTGAGGATACATAGCAATGGTTACAGCAAGGCTTGCAAAACCAATACCTCGAGATAATGTTAACTCAACATGAATATCTAAAAAGACTTCTATTTTGTCACCAGCCTGCTTCTCAACCATTTGCCTTTAGGAAATTTATAAGTGGAAATTGAACATTATGCAACAGTGGCAGATCTCAGGAGACATGGTATTTCCAGTCTTGCTGAGAACTAAGAGATTCCAGAGCTAAGTTGGTTATTATGTTGTCAACCTCTCATTTTGTATCTATGGCATAAAGAAGGTTGCCTGTTTCAATTTCAATTTAGTGTGCTACCGGTAGTTGATTCGCACTCTGAGGAACATTCTGCACCTATAGATAAGTAGACAGGATCTTGGGCTGTCAGAAATAACTGTCTTTACTAATTTTAAAGTAAACTTAATGTTACCGTACTTTTTCCGTCTCTATAATCATACTCTCATGCATGTAGGGCAGAGTACCCCTTCTTATGGAGAAACTATCCTATCCAAAACAGGTAGTCCTTGACTTACAATTAAGCCCAAAATTTCTGTTGCTAAGTGAAACATTTGTTAAGTGAGTTTTGCCCCATTTTACGACCTTACTTGCCACTTTTTACCACGAGCAGCTGTGGGACACTCTGATCATTGCATGATTCACCTTGTACCTGCTTGCAAGCAAAGACTTAAAACCACAAAACCAACAATTAAATCAGTGAGGACTTGGACTGAGGAGGCAAAGCTAAAGCTACAGGCTTGCTTTGACTGCACGGACTGGAATATTTTTGAAGATACCTCTGCAGATCTGGATGAACTCACAGATACTGTAACATCATATGTCAGCTTCTGTGAAGACCTATGTGTACCGACCAGGAACTTGCAAATATACAGTAACAATAAACCTTGGTTCACAGCTAAACTTAAGCAGCTACATCATTCCAAAGAGGAAGCCTACAGAAAATGTGATAAAATGCTGTACAATCAGGCCAGAAATGTATTAACAAGGGAGATCAGAGCAGCAAAAAGAAGCTATTCTGAAAAGCTAAAGAATCAGTTCTCAATAAATGAACCAGCAAATGTGGAAAACTCTTAAAAATATCACCAGTTACAGCAAACCTCCTTCCCAGGCTGAAGGAAATCAACAACTGGCAGATGACCTGAATGTGTTTTACTGCAGGTTTGAAAGGAAACTACAGCCATCTATCTCCACAACCCCCTTCTCAGACACACCAACAACAGCCAAGCTTCCTACAACTGAATCCATCTCAGACACACCAACAACAGCCAAGCCTCTTACAACTGACCCCATCCCATTGCGTTCCCAACCCCTAGTGATCACAGAAAAGGAAGTGCAAGACCTATTTCACAGACAAAAGCCAGGAAAAGCTCCAGGCCCAGATTAGATAACTCCTTCTTGCTTAAAAGTCTGTGCTGACCAACTGGCCGGCATCTTCACCCGAATCTTCAATAAATCGCTAGAGATGTGCTATGTTCCTTTTTGCTTCAAACGCTCTTCTATCATCCCGGTGTTGAAGAAGACCACCATCAAGGAACTGAATGACTACAGACCAGTTGCTCTAACATCTGTAATTATGAAAACCTTTGAAAGGCTAGTGCTGTCCCACTTGAAAGCCATCACGGATCCGCTGTTAGACCCCCTGCAATTTGTATACTGAGCAAATAGATCAACAGATGATGCTGTTAATATGGCTCTGCACTACATCCTACAACATCTTGAATCTCCAAAGACCTACGCAAGGGTCCTCTTTGTAGACTTTAGTTCAGGATTCAATACCATCATTCCAGATGCTCTTCTAACTAAGCTAAACCTGCTAGTGGTACCTGAACACACTTGTAAGCGGATCATAAGCTTCCTAACAGACAGGAAGCAGAAGGTGAAGCTAAGCAGAATCATATCAGATACCTGTACAATTAGCACAGGGGGTCCCCAAGGCTGTGTGCTCTCTCCATTTCCCTTCTCTCTATATACCAATGACTGCATCTCAAACAATCCATCTGTTAAACTACTGAAGTTCGCAGATGACACAACAGTGATTTATTTATTGGTCGCATTTGTATGCCGCCCACTCCACAGAGACTCTGGGCAGCATACAGATTGGTCTTGATTGGTCTCATTCAAGACAATGATGAATCCGCATACAGACAGGAGATTGAACAACTAGCCTCGTGGTACGACTGGAACAACCTGGAACTGAACACACTCAAAACTGTAGAAATGCTGGTAGACTTTAGAAGAAACCGTCCCATACTACCACCTCTTACAATACTAGACAACACAGTATCAACAGTAGAGGCCTTCAAATTTCTAGGTTCTACCATATGTCAAGATCTAAAATGGCCACCTAACATCAAAAACGTCCTCAAAAGAGCACAACAAAGAATGTTCTTTCTGCGCCAACTCAGAAAGCTCAAACTGCCCAAGGAGCTGCTGATACAGTTCTACAGAGGAATTATTGAGCTGTCATCTGCACCTCTATAACTGTCTGGTTTGGTTCTGCAACCCAACAAGACAGACACAGACTTCAGAGGATAATTAGAACTGCAGAAAAAACAATTGCTACCAACCTGCCTTCCATTGAGGACCTGTATACTGCACGAGTCAAAAAGAAGGCTGTGAAAATATTTACAGACCCCTCACATCCTGGTAATAAACTGTTTCAACTCTTACCCTCAAAACGACGCTATAGAGCACTGCACATCAGAACAATTAGACACAAGAACAGTTTTTTCCCCGAACGTCATCACTCTGCTAAACAAATAATTCCCTCAACACTGTCAAACTATTTACTAAGTCTGCACTACTAATAATCTTCTCATCGTTCCTATCACCCATCTCCTCCCACTTATGACTGCATGACTGTAACTTTGTTGCTTGTATCCTTACGATTTATATTGACTGGTTCCTAATATGATTTGATTGCTTATTTGTACCCTATGACTATCATTAAGTGTTGTACCTTATGATTCCTGACAAATGTATCTTTTCTTTTATGTACACTGAGAGCATATGCACCAAGACCAATTCCTTGTGTGTCCAATCACACTTGGCCAATAAAGAATTCTATTCTATTTTGTGAACTGAATCTCTGCAGTTGTTAAGGTAATAGCATGGTTTTAAGTGAATCTGGCTTCCCCATTGAATTTGCTTGTCAGAAGATCACAAAATGTGATCACATGACTCTGGGACACTGCAACCATCATAAATATGAGTCAGTTGCCAAGCATTCTGAATTTTGATCACATGACCATGAAGATACTGCAATGGTTAAGTGTGAACAACAGTTATAAGTCACTTTTTTCAGTGCCGTTGTAACTTTGAATAGTCACTTAACAAACTGTTGTAATACTATAACATTGTCACATTATATAAGTTTTATTGGTGGAGGTAGAAACGTAATAAATTATTAAACTTACACCATCCTCTATTGATCTTCACTGAGAAAAAGGAGTCCTTTATTGATATATATCCTTTCTGAGATGTTCCAGTCTCTTTCCCTAAAGTCCAAGTGACAAAGGATAGTCACTGAGTTTGGTTGTAAGTTGACTAAATCAATTTCAAGCATTGCTAAATTTCAGTTTCATAACTAATTAACAGCCACATTCTAATAGAGAGATGGAAAAGTATTTTTTTTTCATGTTCTGTTTTTGCTCCAGATATTATTTTAGCCTTTGGCTATAGTCCAAAGAAATTAAATTAAATTGTTTTTAATTTAAATTAAAAATTAAATTGTTTTTCATTTAAAGAAATTAAATGTAATTGTTTTTTAATTTAAGTAATACTTAGCATCTACATGCTGTGGCCAAGTACTGGGATTGTTATATGTTCACTTTTATCTTTAGCAATATGAATGAGATGTTTCTAGTTCCCACATAGATTGAATTTTTAAGTAGCAACAGAAAAAGAAAGAGTACAATTAAGCGTTGTTTTCATTGTTCTGAAGGCCACCTGTCTTTCCAGCAATTCTACTCCAGAAATTGGCATCTCCAAATCATTTAATGTCTGCATTTATTTTAAGCAATTAATTAATATTTCTAGACTCTAGACTTTTTATATAACTTTATTTGAATAATATTGTATAATCGTCTCTTCCCAGAGCACTATCTGAGTTTTGGAAGAAAAGGCAAGGAATTGATTTATTCAAGTATTGTAATTTGGAAATACTTAATGCTTTAGTGGATTATATGTTTGAGAAGGAGTTTGCTTGTGTTGTCTTCTAAATATATTCAAAATTAACTGCACTTACAAAGAAGTTCTGGTTTTGATAACAAAAACTCAGTTTTAAGTATGTTAAGTATTTTTATGTTTTTTATGTTTTTGTTTTTATGTTTATGTTATGTTAAGTATACAGTATCATAGCTAATGGCCTCTGCATTTAAATTCTTATGAAATCAATGCCTTTGGCATTTCTCCAGATTGGTGTATGTCGGGTGAAATGCAGCCGGCTCTATCCGGCTCGCAAGAGCTGGTAGGGCCGACTGCCGCAGTTTGGAGAGCCGGTACCGCCGGCGGTGGGAGGCTCCACCCCCCACCAAACTGGGACATCGTCATGTCCCGGTTTTGACCCTCTGTGCATGCGTGCACACATTAGTGAGCCGGTAGGACAGATAAGTACATTTTTACCCCTGGTGTATATCTATTCTCACTCATAATAACTTTAGTCATTTCCTGTTCTTCATAATTGAACTGATTATATATAGGAAACTTGTGGTACATTTTATCCCAAATATTATTGAAAGGATCTTAAATTGAATAGTTTGTGTGTGGTTGCTAGATCTTTTCATAATGTAAGTCAAGTAGAAAAATTTAAGCTTGACTATTTGTTCGTCATATGATAACTCTGGCTTAAATGAAAAGTTGACCTGGCCCAAAAATCTTTTTCTTATAATGCAACTGAGACAAATTATTTGCTATACCAGCACAGCAATGGAATAGATATATGGGTACCTTCAGGTTGTATCACTAATCACAGCATCATTGATATGAGATTATTCATGATCTGCCGCATAGTGCTGTCAACTTTTCTATTATGCCACAATGCAATACAAGCGACTGGTATTTATGGTAGCTGTTCCTCTGCCACCCGATAGAACTTGGTAATCAATATGTAAAGACTTACCCCCCAAAAAAATCCCAATGTATTTTACAACTGTACGTCTGAAAAATGAAGAGACTAAACCTACTGTCACACTCAGGTTTCCACTGATAAAATGTTACATTTAAAATTAAAATGAAGGAAATAATCCCTAAAGCAAAGCTGTATGATGGGTGTTTGCGCCACTCGTTTGTATTAAAAGCTGAAGGGAAGGGAGAAAGAATTGGGACAGTTTGTTTTTCATTATAGCAAGTATTAACATTCAGGCAGCTGACTAAAATAGATTTGCATAAAGCTTGCTATTTTCAGTTATTTGGAATTCTATCTTATAGAGAGAAGTCAGAATTTTGAGGTATATTTGGAAGTCTTCTTAGTGCGAAGCAAGATTACAATAGTTACTGGTGGTTTTGATTAGGTGGCATTCTTATGCATAGCTCATTTTATATTATCTCCATTCTTTTCAAACAACAAACTGAATAATGCAAAAAATATTAAATGCAAGAACCTATGTAAAGGCAACATTCTAGCTGACATTTTTAACTGGCTATAAATAAAGATAGCTAAATCTTTATTCGGCACATTATATATAATGTAATTGGCCATATCCATTGGCCCACACTTCCTGGGGCATAAGTGGTCTGAAACATCTGATCTCTGTCCATTTGTGTACCCTTGAAATAATTGGTTATGCCATCCAGCTTTCTGAACTTAAAGGTCACATTACCAAATGAATAAAAGTTATTCACCTATCAGATATAGAAGTAGTTATGTGTGGAAAACAAATATAATGCCTACAGATGGAGAAAATTATGAACAGTCTTGTGCTGTCAGCAAGCTTAAATGGATGATAAGAGCAGCGATTAGTAACCTGTTTTTGCTAAATTGTCTGTCCTTTTATTGAAGGTTTTTGAGACTTGCATGGAAAATACAGACAGTCCTGGTTTAACAATGATGGACCTTTCTCCTGTTCTTTCCTTTAAAATCTTTCCAATTCATCTTGCTGATTTGTTCCTGTGCTTTCAAATTATCAGAATCCTCCTGAATCATGATACTGGTCTCAGACTTGTTCACTATTCCCACTATCAAACCTTCCTCAAAGCCAAGAAGTTGAAAATGTATCCTAAGCAGTGATGGGTTCCTACCGGTGCGGTCGACTCTGCCGCACCGGTAGCAGCTGGCAGATTATGCAATTTGTGCGCGACAACTGCGGTGCCGTCTTCACCGGTCTGTCGCACATCGCCATCTTTTTTTCAGAATTTTGGGGCTTTTTTTTGCTTCCTGCGCATGCGCGGAAGCAAAATCTCGCGAAGGGGTGCGTGTGTGTGTGTGAGAGATTTTGGCAATTTTTTGCTTCCGTGCATGCATGGAAGCAAAAAATCACCGAAGGTGTGGGCGTGTCCCCTCATGAGATTTTGGCAATTTTTGCTTCCTCCGCATGCACGGAAGCAAAATTGTGCAAGGTGACGTGCGTAACGAGCGTGCGCACAAAACGTGATGATGTGCTCGCAGGTAAGAGAGCAACCCGCCCCTGATCCTAACCCTGTGCTTCTGTTGATGCAACCTAGGACAGTATTTGCTTTTTTTGAAATTGCATCATATTGTTGGTTCATGTTCCGCCTGTGAACTACTAAGGCAACCAACTCCTTCTTTTCATGTACCTAAGCCCAGATGAGTTTCACCTACACTCATGTGTTTGATTTTTCTTACCCAAATATAAGACTTTGGTTTTGTCCCTACATTTGCTGGCTTCTTCCTGTGCTTTCAAGTTGTCAGAATCCTCCTAAATCATGACATTGTCCTCAGAGATGTTAATTATCCCCACTATCCACCCTAACTTTGTTTCACCTATACATTAGTTGATGTCTTCTAATCTCTTCAAAATGATTTATAAACATTTCTTTCCAAATATTACTCTTTCCTTTATGATGTGAAAGGGATTGAAGTCACAAGCACTGTTTTTCTATCATGACAGCTGTATTCTGAAAGCTAGTCTGGCCTTCTTGAGATTATTTTCCCAAAGTTAGTGAAAATTATACTTCTTAGGGAGTGATTGTGTGCTGTCTCAGATATGATTTTATTTATGTAAATGTATTTTGAGGTTTCATATTTTTTACTCTGGGTTTCAGCTACATTTTTATATGGTTACAAGAAGCCGTGAGTCTAACAGATCTACTAGCATACAAATTTAATATGTAGAAAATGGAAATCTCAAAAATGAACTGCATGCTTATAGTACAGTAATCTGGGGCTATTCACAAAGGGGCTGCTACTCTTTTTAAACCATTTCTAGAATTACTTTATGAGACTAGTAATTCTACTGGAACTTTTAAGTTAATGTATCCTATTTATTTAAAACATTTATACAGACACTGATCTTTTAACCAGTTCTGGGCAGCTCCCCAATCAAAGACCAAAAGAAACATAAAATCACAGTAAAACTGTAAAGACAAATTGATTAAAATGTTAAAAACAACAAAAACTTGAAAAACAAAAACAAAAAAAACCTTGCTAAAACAGGGGTGTCAAACTCGATTTCATTGAGGGCTGCATCAGGGTTGTGTTTGACCTCTGGGGGCCGGAGGGCATGGCCAGCTCGACGTCACTCGTATTCGGGGGGGCCTGTGGTGGCCAAAGCGCTCTGCCAGTGGAAATGGGCTCCCGAGCTCCATTTTCGGCTGCGACGGCCTCCTGCAACCCTCTGCCAGAGAAAACAGAGCTCAGGAGGGCCCCAGGGCAGAGGTACCACGGGCTGGTACTTTGCTGTTTCCAGGATGACCCCGCAGGCCAGATCTAAGCATCTCATGGGCCGGATCCAGCCCCTGGGCTTGAGTTTGACACCCCTGGTCTAAAACTATCAAGATCACCGGGTGTTTTTTTCTCTCAGAAGTGGTCTGTCAGCTGCCCAGCTTGGTTACATAAACAACTGCAAGGAAAGGAGGAGGAGTTTAAAATTCCTTAGAAGCACCTCTAGGTTAGCTTAAAAACGGTTAAAAAGAATAGTATAAGGTATAAAGGAGGCAGGAGGCAAACAGAATTAGGGATTTCTTCTACATTTGGCAGGAGATGCTACTGGAAAGAGAAGCAACTGGACAAGACCCAGAGCAGAGGAGGCAATGGCTGGGAGAGCCAGAGGCCAGGGTTCTATGGCCAGGGAGAAGATTCTGGAAGATGTCTAGGAGATGGTAGAGCAAACTTCATGTGGTTCAGGTACTGGATAGCTGGTCAGAAAAGTATAGGGATGCTACGGTATAAGAGGATACCATAGCATCCCTAAGCTTGTAGAAAAGATAGCACGGGAGGAAGAAACAACAGTTGTACTCTAAGCAAAGTTTTCAAGATTTAAATTGTTTTAGTTAAGTTCAGAGTAATAAGGTATTAGAATACATAATTATCCTAGGCCATAATATATACTTTTGGATCATTTCCCTCAACAAAGAAATAAACAAGTACAATGTTTTTGACTCATTTAATTGGATTCTCTTTATCTAGTTTTGGCACTTGGAGAACAGATCATGTTTTAGATCATATTTAGCAGAAATACTGAATATTCAGAGGGGTTCACAAACCTTTAAACATCACGGTACTACCATAGGTAGATGAATAGATATACATGTATCATCTTATCTAAACAGACAACACTATCTATTTATTAGCTGTATGTGGCTGTCTGGCTTCTTTTCTAGCCATCCCCCAGCCTCTACTTCTCTGGTCTTGCTAATACAGCTCCTTGGATGAGATCTTGCTAATACAGCTCCTTGGATGAGATCGGTATCCAGCAAATATTCAGGTGCCATATTCAGCCTCCTTCTTTCTTTTAGATAAATGAAAGAAGGCAGTTGGTTGAGGGACATATTTGCACATAATTGCTTCTCATTGTGTCTAATAAAAAGGCTGCAGTTCGGGAGGTTCATCAGAGTTGTTCCATTTTACATCAGAAGTATGTTTTATTGAGGAAGACAGGAAGGAAACGATTTCATCTAGCCAGTGAAATGCGAATGTGGCATTTCCCTCCCCCTTTCCCCATTTCTCTCTGAAGCTTAATTAATGCATTAAATAGTATATTTCACAATCAATTCCATGTGAGATTGATGCAGCCTCTATTAATGGCACCATTCACATGAAGCATGTCAGATGTCACAGACTCTCAATCTTTATGCCTGGGTTTCCATCGAGATCTTCCCTTAATGGTAGGAATATGTTATCATTTCAATCGGGGAAGTGGTGCTGCACAATATGCTTTATATCTTGCCCGCCCTAGTTAAAAGACAAATGCCTGCCAGTGATGTTTCCCAGGGCTTCTTCTCGTTGGTTCAGTAAATGGCAAAGTAGCCCATTTTCAACGGTTTTCTGCTGCTGTAGTGCAAGAGGTATAATTAAGTTGTGTCCCAGTAGTGAAGGTTTCTAAATGATGATGAGCCAAAACTAATTGTATTGATTTGTTTATTACTGGCTTAGGAAGCTCATCAAACAAATGGACTGAAACTACTTCCATATTCTTATCTGTTTGCTAAATGAGAAACAAATAACACTTCCATATGTCTGTTGCGTAGTGTCACCGCACTAATACTAATACTGATGAGAGACTCGGGCAAAAAAAACCAAGATTACGCACATGACATTGCTGAGATTTTGGAATGCACAACATTTTCAGCAGGCTGGAAAAGCAGAGATATCAAATAATTCTAAAAGATTTGGCATTCTAAGCATTGCTGGGTGTGTCGAACAAAGCTGGCTTGCGAAATGGCTGAGGGATAAATAATCTGTCCCTCCTTTGATACCATTTGAAACTAATTATGAATGATTTTATTTTCCACATTCTAGATTCACCACAGTTACAAGAGATCCATAGATCAGGATAACCACAATATCCAATGAGAACAACCATATCCTAAATTCAACTATGCTCTTCCAGATGCTTTTGCATTGTTAGAGATGCCTTGAAGGTGTTGTGTGACTTTATCTTACCATTGCCAATGCACTTAAATGCTGCATAAGACTTTATTCCTGGCATGCCAGGAACAACCTTAGGAGGACTCCTTGTAGTTTGGATGGTTTGCTTTGCATCCTGCAATAGGCTATGTGGGTTAATTGTGGGAATGTAGATTTGGGGTTTATGTGATATGTGAAGGTAAGAAAAAATGTTTTTATTAACTATAGCATGTATTTGTGTGTCTTACGCTAGTGTCAAAATTGGATTTAGTTGCACCCATTTCTGCCCTTCCTTCAAGGATATCAAGTATGTGCTATATCAGCCACACCAGTGGTGGGTTCCTACCAGTGCGGTCCACTCTATAGCACCGGTAGCGGCCCGCTGGTGACGTCACAGTACCGGTGCGGTCGGTTGCCTGGGCACCGCCATTAAAAAAAAAATTTTTTAAATTTTTAAAAAAAATTTCTTCTGTGCATGCCCAGAAGCCAAGCTTCCGGCACTGTGCATGCGCTGCCTTCCTACCCCACAGTGAGTCCAAGCAGGGGAGGATGGCTGAGGGAGCGCGTGAGACGCTGAAAAAACGGGCAGCTATCTCCATTCCCCTCCCTTCAGCAGTCCGAGAAGCCACGAATTCGCGGTGATGATCCTAGGCATTTTCGCACGTTTGAGGCTTCTCGAGCTGCTGAGGGGAGGGGGAATGGGTGGCAGGAGCCTAGGATCATTGAATGGGGAGAAGCATTCAGGCCGGACGGAGCCTCCTAGAAGAACCGCTGCCGCGGTCTTGCTGCTCCTGCTGCGGGGGGCTGCATTGCGGGTGTGCAATGCCCCCCCCGCTTCTCCGCTGCTGCCAAGCTCCCGAGGCCACGCCCACCTGGTCACATGGCTGGCAAGCCACACCCATGAAATAAGCCACGCCCACAGAGTGGTAATAAAAAAATTAGGAACCCGCCCCTGAGCCACACCCTATGTTAGTGATGGCGAACCTTTTTTTCCTTGGGTGCCGAAATAGTGCGCGCACGCGCTATCGCACACACGTGCGTGCCCACACCCATAATTCAAAGCCCCCAACTTGCCTCATTCCCCTGCGCATGCGTGCATGACCCCCCCTCTCCCCTGTTTCCCGACTTCCAGTGGGCCCAGTAGGCCCATTTTTTGCCCTCCCCAGGCTCCAGAGGCTTTCTTAGAGCTTGGGGAGGGTAAAAACACTCCCCCTGCCACCCCGGAGGCCCTCCGGAGGCCAAAATCGCCCTCCCAGAGCCTCCGCGCAAGCCAAAAATCAGCTGGCGTGCACGCACATGCACGCTAGAGCTGAACTAGGGCAATGGCTCACGTGCCGGCAGATATGGCTCTGCGTGCCACCTGTGGCACCCGTGCCATAGGTTCGCCATCACTGCCCTATGTCATGATAAATGGGATTAATATCATCACTATATTAATTCTTCACTACAGTGTGAAGAAACAGAACTCTGATGGCATCGTTCAGAGTTCTCTTAATGTCTAATGGAAATGTCAATAGCATTTTCAAACGGAAGGTTGCATCTGAGGTCAACAATGGATCCTTTGTGCGCTGCTATCAATCATTCCTGAGACACGTGTGACATTATTTTACAACTAATGAAGGATGGTGTTATGATATACAGTAGTAGAATGGAAATGCTCCGTGCAGTAAAGAATTGCACCCCATTTAAGAGGACAGCAGATGGGATGAGCCACTATCTCAAAGCCATTTCATGACCATAAATAGCATCTATATAACAAGGAGATGTATTGTTCAAATGTTAATGAACTGGAATTTCAAACATCCCTCAACACTGGTTTTCCTGAAGAAGGGCACAAGAGACTTGTAGTTGGAGTACCACAGCTGGAGTGTCAATAGACAACAGCTGGAGTGCCACAGATCCATCTTGGCTATTTTTGAACACATTATTTCTTTTACTTAGCTGACATCCAGCCTTTTCCAGCAGCTGTAGATACGGTAGTTTATACAGAAATTTCTCCTTTATTTTATCCCGATAATATTAACCTGTGAGATAGCTTTGGCTGAGAGATTTCTGGTCCTCCAAACCACCAGTGATCTTCCCATGAGTAAAAATAGACGTGGACCAAAGTCTCCAACAGTTTAACTTCCCCTCCATACTGGCAGAATCCCACAATATAGGCAATAACATCTAAGCATATATCCCAGTGATCTGGGACAGATACCACTAAACTCAATGGATTCGATTGCCAATGCCTAGTCAGTCAAATGTTTTAGCTACCCCGTAGCCTGTTCAGTTTGATTATCTTCTAAAATATATAGTTAACTTTCTCATGTTAATCGAGTTTAGCATTCTGCATCTATTATGCACAATGATTTTTTGGCACTTTGGCACCGTGAGCAGGTTTTGCTCCCAAGAGGCTTCTATAAATCTGGAGGCTGAATTATTCTTCCATCTCTTGAGAACTCAATCTTGCCAGTTTGGCAAAGCTTTGTTCCAGCTGCAGCACTGCTATTATGTTGAGAGGCTGTGGATAAGTTAATAACATTCTAGAAGTGGATCTAAAGATACAGAGAATTATATAGCACAGTTATTAATCTTTTGCCTTTCCATGTGGCTTTAAAAACATAAAGTCTCCTTTAAAAGCTTTGTAGTACATGCAGAACAAACACTGTTAGAGCAAAAGCTGCATTTTCATGCACTGCAAAGTTACAGGTGTCATTACTGGTCTGAGGCAATGGAATGAAGAATAATCCCTTTAACTTCTGAGAGAGTTGAATAAGTTCCCAAATGCTATAGAATGGCTTTAAAAACTATTATTAAGAAATAGTAAAAAACAACAACTAAACATTTTGGTAGCTTTTCTGCACTGCAAGAACAGCTACTGAGCTGTACTATTTCTAGAACCGATTTCTTGAATCCCAAGATAAAACTCCAGAAGACAGGCTCAAGATACAGAAGGATCGCGACAGACTTGAACATTGGGATCTATCTAACAAAATGAAATTTAATAGTGAAAAAAGTAAGGTTCTACATTTAGGCAAGAAAAAACAAAATGCACAGGTACAGTATATGTGGTACCTTGCTCAACAGTAGTAACAGTGAGAGGGATCTTGGAGCCCTAGTGGACAACCATTTAAATATGAGCCAGCAGTGTGCAGCAGCTGCCAAAAAAGCCAACACAGTTCTAGGCTGCATTAACAGAGGGATAGAATCAAGATCACGCGAAGTGTTAATACCACTTTATAATGCCTTGGTAAGGCCACACTTGGAATACTGCATTCGGTTTTGGTCGCCACGATGCAAAAAGGATGTTGAGACTCTAGAAAGAGTGCAGAGAAGAGCAACAAAGATGATTAGGGGACTGGAGGCTAAAACATATGAAGAACGGTTGCAGGAACTGGGTATGTCTAGTTTAACGAAAAGAAGGATCAGGGGAGACATGATACCAGTGTTCCAATATCTCAGGGGTTGCCACAAAGAACAGGGAGTCAAACTGTTCTCCAAAGCACCTGAAGGTAGAACAAGAAGCAATGGGTGGAAACTAAACAAGGAGAGAAGTAACTTAGAACTAAGGAGAAATTTCCTGACAATTAGAACAATTAATCAGTGGAACGGCTTGCCTCCAGAAGTTGTGAATGCTCCAACACTGGAAGTTTTTAAGAAGATGTTGGATAACCATTTGTCTGAAGTAGTGTAGGGTTTCCTGCCTAGGCAGGGGGTTGGACTAGAAGACCTCCAAGGTCCCTTCCAACTCTGTTGTTGTTGTTGTTGTTGTTGTTGTTGTTGTTGTTGTTGTTATTATTATTATTATTATTATTATTATTATTATTATTATTATTATTATTATTATTATTATCTTTTAACTGAAAATCAGGTTATAATTGAAGTGCTTTTGCTGGAAATGCTTTGGTTAATCTTAATTTAGACACTTGGCTGGTATGTTTTTACTCCAGTTTATACAATATTAGGTTGACCTGGCTCTTTGACTTTCTTATACAGAAAAAGAGAGAGGAAAAAGAGACAGAAATCATTGTTTTCCATAAACCACTATATGTATTTCAGAGAATGTGGGAGGGCTTCATATACCTACTGTATGGATGCCCATCTCACCCTCAGAAGATAGTGTAAAGCAGCAGTCAACCTTTCGGGCTCTGTGCACCAGTGGCGGTGGTGGTGGGGGAGAGGGGATGGTTTCGCGTGCACGCTGCTTACACAAATGCAACTTTGACTGCTTGTCTACTGCTTGCATGGCCCAGTTCCCAATGGACCACAGCCCCGTAGATTGGGGACCCCTGGGCTAAAGGGAACTGTAATCACAGAATATTAATACAAAGCAGGCTTTCTGGCCACTCAAGTAGTTTTACTTATGTGCAGATATTATTCCTCTGATCAAAGTGAGATAGGAGATTAGTAGAAGGAAGGCTGGTGCACACCAGCCTCTGGATTAGGGCAGTGATGGCGAACCTTTTCGGCACCGAGTGCTGAAAAGGGAGCGCCCGTGTGTGGCACCGAGTGCCGAAAAGGGAGCACTTTACCTAGTTGGGATTCATTTTTTTCATTTCTCAAAAATCAAAGTCCATGTCTGAAGTGGACATTCAGTGGGGCAGAATATCCAGAAAACTTTAGATGGCTGTATTACAGTAGTTATTGAATGGTGAGTTCAGCACAATCCCAGAAACTGTACCTTTAGTGTTTGACAGTATTTGTTGCCCAATATATCCAGACAATTTTAAGAGAGAGGAAGATAATAACATTTTGAGATGAAAATAATATCTGTAGAACTAACATGAGGAACATTGCAAATCCTCATTTTATTAAAAACAAAATAGAAGTCTTAATGAAAAGTATTTCCATTGGGATAGGACGACATATGTATCTGCTAAAAGCCATTAATATAATTCATGGTAGACCTTAGCTTTACTACTTGGACATGCCTTCGTAACCTCTTCTTTGGTTTCTAAAACCTCTCGTTAGCTCTAGGATGAAAGAAATTCTGCAGCCTTCAGCTCTCCCCATATGGTTTATTCAGCAATATTAACCCTCATTCTTTTGGGTGAACCTAAAGATAACACAACAGTAGACCCCTTATACCGAGTCTCAGAACCAGCTGCCTGGTAACAGTCAAGTACACATTTGATAAATAGTTGCAGAGCAACAGGTCAATAACCAATTAAAGAGAACTATAGATGAAAAGCTGCTGATCTAGAAAAGGAAGAAATTTATAGTCATTAACTTACTTTTCTTAAAACCACAGAGACATGACCCCTCAAAAAAAAACAAAAAACCCTAGATGAAGAAAATCTTGATGTCTAGATAAAGTGTAAATAGTCCTGGAAGAGCAAGCTCTCCCTGAGCATAGAAAAGTCAATAAAAGAAATTCTTAGTATTAAAAGTAGCTTGGCTTCATGCCAGATTCTTGGAAGGTCAATGGATGTGAAAATGAAAATATAAGCAAATCAAGTTGGAACTTCACACCTGTTGCCTGGGATGGGTGGATAGACAAATAATAATTTTGTCTGAGAGCTGAAAAACTAACAGTAATATAAAATAGATCGATGCAATTGTGGATAGTGCCAGAAATGATTTCAGGACACGTATTCTAATAATTCTCAAGTGGACCTTGCACCTCTGGGAAAAACACTAAGATGATGGATTTTAATCAGGATTGCAAAGTTGGTTTATTTGACTAAGATTAAGAATATAATTTTTGGTACATGTTAAATTTGAGGAGTTTTTAAGAGAAACCAAGAGAAAATTATAAAATATCAATTTGTGGGACACTATTTGAAGGATTAAAATTAAGATTCTTAGTATATTGTTTCTGGTAGTTCTTAATAGATTTTTCTTGATTAGGTACAAATTTAAAAAAAATTAAAAGATTGTTTAAGAGATAATATGGGAAGAAGATTTTTTGTGTTGTATTTTTAAAGAAAGTGGTAAGTTACTGCGTTAAAAATAAAAGAATATAAAACTGATTTATTTAAGGTTAACTCTTAGATGATAGATAGATAGATAGATAGATAGATAGATAGATAGATAGATAGATAGATAGATAGATAGATAGATAGATAGATAGATAGTTAGATAGATAGATAGATAGATAGATAGATGGATGTCATATTGTTATTTCTGGTAACTCTTAAGGGACTTTTGCTGAATTAGAGACTATAATTTGTTTATAGATAAGAGATGAAATATAGAAAGAAGAGATCTTTTGTTGAAATGTTAAGAGAAGTTACTGAAATTGTTTGTACTTGCTAAAGGGGAAAGTCATTTGTTTTTATATATATATTTATTTACATTTTCTACTTTTCTCTGCCTTTTTCTCTTTTTTATATTTTTTGTAGTTTGTATTAGTTTTTATCATTGTATTTTAAAATTTTCATAGAAATTATTTTTTAAAAAGAGATTCCGTTAGTTGCCAGGTGAAAATGAGCTATGTATGTACTTTTCAGGCTCTAGTAACTCCAACATCTAAAGCTATTTTTTTAGGATGGCATAGAGGAAGAAACATCAGAGGCTTAAGAATTGTAAGAAGAAGGAAACGCAACCATGATATATAGTACAGTATTATTAAAGTGCTTAGAGGAGTCTTCCCAGCTTGAAACCCTCCAGAAATTTTATAATTACAGTCATCAGATGTCACCGTATGGTAGCTGTGGTTTTGGAAACTATACCTCCAGGATACCTGGAGAAAACAGATTGGGCATCAAGTGTATGAGGTTGATGGATGATCTTAGGATGGATCAATAAAAAAAACATAACAAATAGAGCAAAAAGTAGGCATACTCTTCTCCTCCTCCTTAAAAATCTCAATCATTTTCTCAAGTGACATTCAAGAAAATGCCTACCGGTATTAAGGAAGAAAGCGTCCTGTGGAGGAATCTGGTCTTTGTTCAAGTAAATGAGTTGTAAATGTTGCCAGTATGGAATAGTTTATATGTGGTAGCATCTTGCAGCAGCTTTGCTACCCTGCTATAAATGCAGCTTCAAGCAACAGTTTCCACTTTTGTGTATTTGCCTCTAACATGAGCAAGGAATCCAGACTTAGAATAGTGTTTATCAAAGAAGAACAGCTCTTAATTTTTAACTGCCACTCATAATGTTCTGATTCCCCTTTATGACTTCATTTAATAACAGAGTCCAGAACACCCATCAATAAAAGGACACACTGCATTTACCGTATTTCAGTACCAATCTACTGCACTACTACAATAGCCAACCTAAAGAGGAATTGCGACCGAAGCCCCTTTTATGGATTTATGCAAATCAAAGTATATGTGTAAAGGTCAGAGATAGGGAAATTATGAAGATGGGACTACAGAGACAATGGTTTTATTAAGAATACAGAGACTGTGCAGAGATAGTGATTAATATTTGGTGTGTAATTTCTAAATGTTATGAAAGATGTAACCAAAAGAATAGGCCTTCCAAGATAATAAATCAAGTCTTAGATAAATACTATTTATTTTGTTATTCCTGCATTACTATGGACACCCCCCCCACCAAAAAAAAAAGACAGCCCTGGGATCTTTAAATCAGTTAAGGCAGCATAACAGTTGAAAATTATTGACATTCTACAACCAGAAGTTTCCACAGACAAAACAATTACTAAATGTACTGCAAAAAAATTACAAACCTTAACCCAAGAGAGAGGAGACTCTTTAAATTCTTCATTACCTTGTACAAAGGAAAAGTATTTGGGGGGAAAAATCTTCAAGAAAGCGTAACGATTGCTGAGCTTTCTATTTTTAATGAGGATGATATACATGCTTTAAACAATACTGGTTTAAATAATATTCCTCCTAGTGTTACTGCCACCAATATTGTGACTAAGCGCCATTTCTTACCTATTCAACCAGTGAGACCGGTTTTTAAATAAATAACTGCAATTTACTGAGCCGAGGTGGCGCAGTGGTTAAATGCAGCACTGCAGGCTACTGCTAGTTCAGCAGTTCAGCTGTTCAAATCTCACCAGGCTCAAGGTTGACTCAGCCTTCCATCCTTCTGAGGTCGGTAAAATGAGGACCCACATTGTTGGGGGCAATATGCTGAACTCTGTAAACCGCTTAGAGAGGGCTGTAAAGCACTATGAAGCGGTATATAAGTCTAAGTGCTATTGCTAATTTAAACAGATAAAATAAAGAGGTATTTTGATTGTATTTATTAATAATTACGTCAACCTCTATAACACGGATGTCAAACTCGCAGCATCATGTTGCTGTCATGTGATGTTTCACGATGTTTTTTCCCTTTGCAGAGCTGGGGTGGGCGTGGCCTGCATGTGACGCATCTGGCCCACAGGCCGCCAGTTTGACACCCCTGCTCTATAATATTGTAAGGCCCTCTAACTTTAAATGAAGTCCCTAAATGGCAAAGGATTCTAATAATTATTAGCAACAAAAGAACTTGCTAACAAAAGAGATTGTGCTCTTAACTATCACCATAAGCAAATTGCTTTACGCACAGAAACTAACGGTGCCAAGAGATGGTTCTCTAAAGAGTCTATTAAACTTTCCTGAAGCCAACTTCTTCACTGCCAGCTGCAAGCAGTTGATATTAATAGCACCACCTGGCTTGCCTAGCTGTAATGGAAGAAAGAAGGTTATATTGTCAGGTAACTATTTAACTATTTTATCTATGTTGTTAAGGAGAAGAACTTACTTTTAGAATCTCTCCTCTGTAGGTCTTTAGTGATTATAATGTGAAATAATTCTTAAATAGCAATAGGTATTTCCTCCCCACTCCATATAAAGCATCTCACTGGGAAAGATGCCAGTGCCGATGACCCACGGCCATTGATAGCAGAAAGCTCTGTATTCAGTCCATATGAACAAGAGTTGGTTGCTTTGTAGAGACAAATGTCAAAATGCAAAAGACAGATAGAGGAGGAAAAAACCCAGATATGCAATGAAGGTGATTTGAGGGACACAAAACCTCTGGTGGCTTTTGCATTCCCTCAGAACAACTTTGATTTAAGTCGGCAAGAGTTTATAAGTCAAAGGCAGAAGAGGAAAGATTAATTCATACCAGGGGTGAAATCCAGCAGGTTCTAACAGGTTCTGGAGAACCGGTAGCGGAAATTTTGAGTAGTTCAGAGAACCGGAAAATGCCACCTCTGGCTGGCCCCAGAGGGGTGGGAATGGGGATTTTGCAATATCCTTCCCCCAGGAGTGGGGAGGGAATGGGGATTTTGCACTATCCTTCCCCTGGAGTGGGGTGGGAATGGAGATTTTGCAGTATCCTTCCCCTGCCATGCCCACCAAGCCACGCCCACCAAGTCACACCATGCCCACCAAGCCATGCCCACAGAACCGGTAGTTTAAAAAAATTGGATTTCATCACTGATTCATACTCGATATACCCCTGCACTATTTAGAACTTTAAAGGGACGATGTGGACACAGGAGGCAACTATATTGCTCAGTGAGAATTGTATGCTGGCAGATCTAGATTTTCTACAAGACTCTCCTCCATTAATTAATTTTACAGATGGACATAATAAGACTCCTGTGACCATTTTAATAGCCAATCAATAATGTGAAAGCCACATTTCTAATCTAGACACAGCCAATAGGGGAAGGAAATATTAATGTTATCTTATGGGATTTTTCTTGTGTTTATATTTTTAAAAAAATTCTTACCATAGAAGAGAATATTTGTAGCTCAGGGTTGAACTGTGGGGTCCTGGATGCTCTCTGAGCTTGGTTGTTTTCTTGCTTTATTACCAAACTAGGTAACACCATCAGCCCACTAGTTTGGTAATGACACATGTGCAAGAAACAACTGAACTCGGAGAGCACCACAATTTTTTAAACTGTGTGTTGGCTCTGCTCCCTTAGCTTTCTTTGTTTCCAAGTATCCCTTTTCCTTTACTATCCATTTTCCTTTATCTTCTAATCATTTTGATGGCTGTTCTGGCATTTTATGGGGGCCCAGGAAAGGTGACTCCGGGACGGGGGAAGGTATCTGCTTAGCTTAGTTCAGGCTATTTTCTCCTTCAGTATCTTGTGGCCTCCTTTACTTTTTTTCACAGTCCATATATTTAAAAAAGTCTCTCTCAACTAGCAGTTTGTGCCATGCTAATATCCTTTCTTTTGTTCTTTAGCTTACAGCAATTTCCAATGGAAATGATAAGAGCTTTACATTCCACCCATAAAGATCATTGGATATAAGCAGAGAACTGATTATATTTCTGTTTGGGAGATAATTGCATTTAAAGCCCATTGCTCTGCTACTCTTGTAATAACATTTCAGCCCCAGAGCTCTCTTTTCAACATAAATATATGAATTCTATGTACATCTATTATTTCCCTATAGCTAAGGAATATTGGGGGACGCACAAAGAGAGGATGAATTGATTCTATAGTAAGTACATTTTTTTTTAAATTAATTGGCTCCTTGAGAATGATTCATTTTGATTACAGAACTGGGCCAGAGGCATATATGCCTATAAAGGAAAGGTTAAGATCTAATCCAAAAAAGTATTTTTAAAAGATCTAATATGGAAATTTCTATAATTTCCTAATGGAAAGTCTCATGCATGTTTTTCAGTTGCTAGATTAGATTTTCTTTGGAAAGTAATAATCTTAGGAGGTATTCAGGCAGAATTCTTCCACCTCCTGGCAGAGACCAGTAAGTGTCATCAAATTGATAATCCTTTGCAGTAAGAAGTAAACAAGCAGAGCCAAGAGAAGATAATTGTATTGTCAGCAAGACTAAACACTTTCCCCTTTTTTTCCCTGGCAAGAGAAAGAAAGTCGAAGAGGAAAGGAGCCCGTGAGATCATTCTAATCCATCACCAATTTCTTCTAGATACAGTCCAATAGGGAAAATCCCGCTGAACCAGCGGTGGATTGCTCCCGGTTCGGCCCGGTTCTGCGAACCGGTAGCGGTGGCAGGAGGCTCCACCCACCCACCCAGGACACTTCTGCGCATGCGCAGAAGCATCGCGCGCGCGCACACACACAAAAACCTGTAGCAACAGGATTTAGAACCCACTACTGCTCTGAACCAAGAGCAAGTCTTTCCTAACATTGACAGCCTATGCTTAATGTTTCAAATATTTGCATGGAGGAAGCTTCCATTAATAAGGATCACAAACTTGGGCTTCCATATCATCTGGAATTTTAGCCATACTAGTTTCCTGTTTTTGCATTTAAAAGGTTATAAACCTGGAACCTCCTTTTCCAGCAGACTTTGCAATATATGAGTGAAGCCCATATAAACTATGGGTATATAAAGGTAAGGGCATGGGTCTATTGATAGAGGTAGTTTCTCCCTCATACATTTATCCACCATGCACAAGAGATTTCTAAATAAGATAAATTTGAATCATTAACGGTAAGAATAAAGGTGCATTCATCCAATAGCAATAGCACTTAGACTTATATACTGCTTCACAGTGCTTTACAGCCCTTTCTAAGCGGTTTACAGAGTCAACAAACAATCTGGGTCCTCATTTTACTGACCTGGGAAGGATAGAAGGCTGAGTCAATCTTGAGCTGGTCAGAATCGAGCTTCTGGCATTCAGCAGAATTAGTCTGCAATACTGCATTCTAACCACTGTGCCACCACAGTTCAATGCACCAATGCAGACAAGAGACTTCTAATTAAGATATATTTGAATCACTCATAAGAATAAAGGTGAAGCCAGTTGAAGAAACACCAATATTTTACCAATATACGTCTCTCAAACTGGTCACATCTCCAAGATGTTCTAGAAGCCACAACTGAATTGATAAGTTCATATCCTAAATACACAGATGCATTGGAAAGGCAACCCCAAGAACAATTTTCTACAGCAATACTATTTTTATAATTTTTTTAAAAAATATCTTTTTTTCAAGAAGTTTAACACAACTAGAGAAACTCCTTAGTTTCTTTAGTTTTGTCTGTTTCTTCATGTTGAATGCTTAATTTTCATTCATACATAATTTCCCCAGTTAATAGCTCATCTCCTTATGCCAATGCATTCAAATCTATTTCCTGCAATTTTCTTTAATCACTTTGTTTTTCCTTCACTAGGCTGTTTTGTTCTATTGAAGCTAGGCTTCTCTTTCTCTGTAGCTCTTTTCTAGCATTCATCTGAATGCATAAAGGATTCTAAATAGTTGAAGTTAGGACCAGACATGCGGTCCTCACTTACTACCATATTATGCACTCAAGTTGGAACTTCTAAAAAGGAAAGAAATTTGTATTGTATGCAAATGCAATTATTTTCATTCTCTAGTCCATAATAAAACAGAATCCCCAATTTTGGGGAAAGCTGTACACACATTGAGGCAGAGGTAAATATAGTTTCTTTTTTAACCTCTTGTCTGCATCTTGCCAAAGAGAGAGGCAGTAGATGTATTTTACCAAATATGTAGCTCTTACAGGTTCAACTGACATATTTTGCTTTCCACTACCAAAATTTGTTTCTAGAAGTTAAAGTCTAGTATCTTTGATTTCCATTTAGTCTTTCATTTTCCAATAAACTACTGTATTTTTCAGAGTATAAGACGCACCGGAAGATAAGACGCACCTTAGTTTTTGGGGAGGAAAATAGGGGGGGGGGGAAATCTGCCTACCAGGTATTCATCTGGCTAGCGTCCTTAGTCTGGTCAGCTTCAGCACATTATTTTATCCCCTGGTTAGGACTTTAAAAAACCTTCTTCGGAGAGAGTAACAATGAAAGAGCCTGCAAGCCAGTAAGAGCTGGGAAGATCATTAGCACTTGGTTAGGGCTAGAAAAAAACTTATTCGGAGCAAGTAGAGCAATGAAAAAAACCCTGCAAAGACTTAGGGCTGGAAAAACCTTCTTCGGAGAGAGTAACAATGAAAGAGCCTGCAAGGTAAAAGCTGGGAAGATAGTTAGCACCTAGTTAGGGCTGGAAAAAAAGCTCCGAAAAAGCTACATTCAGAGTATAAGACGCACCCAAATTTTCAGCCACTTTTAGGGAGGAAAAAGGTGCGTCTTATACTCCAAAAAATACGGTATATCAGAATCTGAATTATTTGAATATTGAAAATGAAGGTACATGTAACACTTCAATGTGATCTTTTCAGTTTTTAGAACAGGTGTTGACCTAGGTCCTGAGAGAGAATTGGGAAAAATAATGTTGGCCAGTACAGGTAGTCCTCAACTTACAACCACAACTGAACACAACATTTCTGTTGCTAAGTGAAACATTTGTTAAGTGAGTTTTGCCCCATATTATGACCTTTCTTGCCACAGTTGATAAGTGAATCATTGCAGTTGTGAAGTTAGTAACACAGTTGTTAGGTGAATCTGGTTTGACTTTGCTTGTCAGAAGATTACAGAAGCTGATCACATGATCCTGGGACACTGCAACAGTCATAAATATGAACCGGTTGCCAAGCATCTTAATTTTGATCATGTGATCATGGGGATGCTTCAACGATTGTAAGTGTGAAAAGGAGTCATAAGTCACTTTTTCAGTGCCATTGTAACTTCAAACAGTCACTAAACGATCTGTTGTAAGTTGAGGACTACCTGTAGGAGGAGAAGTAGGGATCATTTTTTAATATACATCTAATATATTTAGATGGTTTTACAAATATAATAAAAACAGATACTGATAACATATTTGAGTCTATTGTACAAACTGCATTTCTTCTTGAACTTAATAAAAGTCATATTCTTAACTATAACTTGATTGCACACTGCACAAAATACTATTAATTTCATAGTGCAAGAGATCCTTTGAAAGAAATGAATAAACTTTTTGAAACAATATGGGGACTAGGCTGATTGCTGCTTATTTTTGGAAAAGACAACATTTATTGAATGTTTTCTACTCTATCTGTATGCATTTGAGCTTTTGTAAAATACTTATCTGTATTCATACTGTAGATATTTATTCATTTAGTATTTTGCCTTACTGAGCTAGCACAGAGTGAATTTATAAGGATTCAAATGTAAGATACAAAGGAGAGTTGTTTTATTAAAGAATGGCAGGTGGTAAAATCTACTTCATTTCTTAAGATGAAAGAAAACAGCGAGTGCCAAAATAATAATCAGAGGGCCACAAACAATAATTTGCAAACAATAAAATCGCTCTGCTTACCTTTTCTAGATTATATACCAATGTATAGTTGATTATATTTTTATATATATGTCTAAGGACAAAATACACAAGCTATTGTTCAAAGTACTATTTCCGCAATGTTCATGAACAGGAGTTGTGTTTAAAGCAGATCCTATTATTATTAAATTTTCTTATTGAATCAACAGCAGAAGGGAATTATATGAAAATCGTGAAGTCATCTCGATTTATATCTGCTGATGGGGTGGTTAATCTTGCATTTTTCATTTGTACTTGCAGTATTTCCTAAAACTTTGATTTCCAGAAGGAATAATAAATTGTAATAAGGCTTAATGGACGTTTGCTAGAACAACAGCAAATTATTCTTTCAAGAGATTTATGGAAAACCTTGCCTTAAAAAAATGGTTTTAGGAAGCAACCAAGAGTTGGAATTGCTCAGTTTCAAAATGTATGCCTCAGCGTATTGCTTTCAAGTATAATTGTTTTTCCTACCTAAACTGGTCATCTGAATTCTGCTTGCCAAATCATTTTCCTCTTTGCTAATAAGAGAAATAATTAAATGGGTGCTTTGTCTTTGGCACGATGGCAAGGATATTCAGATAGAAAGGATAGAAATTACAATCTAGTTGTATCACTAGCCTGAGCACATAACCCTATAATCTAGCTAATCAAAATCAGAATATTATTTACAGAATTTCCCTCAATGGCTAGGCAACTTGGGAAACTAAGTATGTGCTTATTAAATATACAGAATGGCTGAGCTTTTAAATGTTTTATATTTATTTACTTTTATATCGATATAATTTATAGCTCTAGAGATAATATAACTTGTGTCAGTGATCTTTGCCATATAAGAAATTGTTTTCCTTCAATATAAAAAGTCAGTCATTAACATTATACCCGTTAAGTACCTTTGACCTCAACGGATCTTACATTCAGATAACTATGTCTAGATGGCCGTCTCAAGGAGAAGAATTGTTGTCTTACATAGAAGTATGCTGGTCTTATAACATATAAAGATAAATATAAACTCAAAACAAGCTGCATATAGAATGAAATGTAACAGTTTCACATGGTTTAATGTGTGTTGCCCAAACAAAAGCACTCGGCTCTAGCTTCTGTTTTACACTATATTGCTTGTTTGTGTATTCAGCTGTTGGTTTCCTTTATTAGCTCAATCGGCATACATTAGTAGCCTACATTTTTAATTCAACAACTTTGGAGCTAATTAGGCTTTTCAAGTGGATTTTTTTTAAGGTAAGATAAGTTGACATTACAAAACTGGATCTCAAAAACCCATGCGCAGAGTATGTAGAGAATTTCATTTATCATACAGTGCTATTCGCAGAGGTAAGCACTATTGAATTTAGTGGAATTTATTCCAAGCAAAGCAATATAAGGGAATGTTTAGCAAGAGGGATTAAGGAGGTTTTAATGGCTTGCTTGCAGAAACTTATCCAGAGGTAATAGGTGTTTCTGCGCTTATCTAGAAATAATAGGTGCATATGAGGTACTCAAATGCACAGATTCATTTTCAAATGCAGCAAAAACAATTAAATATTCCTGAATTCACCCATTATTTATTAAGGTTTCATTCTTTTCCATAACAACTGTGCTGTATGTTCAGATAATATAAGGTGACTTAATTATAAGGCTGTTCTAAACCTGCCTGGAACAAATTGCCCTTATATTGTGCTCCAGTTATTGATCTATATTAATGAGAATTGAGCCACAACTCTACATCTTCCTCGGGGGTAGGGAGTGTTCAAGGGGGCAGTGAAAGATGGAAAGCAGTGAAGGGGAGGGGGCACATAGTGGTTCAACAAATAGTAGAGTGCCCATTATGGTGTCCTCCATTGTTGCTGGTGGTCATAGCTGATTTTTTCATTGTGTAATTTGATACCTTATCTAGAAGAACACAGATTCTGAGCTCTTGAGTCATTCAAATTATAGGAAAATGGAAAATGGAACATAGAAAGCAGAAGTAGAACATCTCCGCTTCTTTTGCCTAGGTTACTTGATAGGCTTGTTGAAAGGATCTATTGCTCAACTAACCTGGTTGGTCCCAGTTGTGAATACGAGGCAACTTGCAATTAACATTTCATAACATTTTAGACTTAACCAAATGCAATTTGTTTTCTCTGTACTCATGTATTAAACCGCCAGCTGAGGATAATGCCCCTGATAAAATTAATGCAGGAAGTTAATAAATGTGTGGCTTTAAGGGGCTACAAGTCTTTTAATATATTCTAGATATTGTTGAATGCATATTAAAGCTCTAAAAGTCTTGCCAATTGGTTGAAATGTATTTATTCAGCCCAGTTGAACTCAGCTGGCATTTATTCCTTGGATATATGTTTAAAAGTATAATCTCAGTCTGTGTTTTCCCAGTGTTTTTTAAGGCAATATTTGGGTGGGTTTTTTTTAATGATCTAGGATAAAAAGGGGAGGTATATGCTTTAGCCCTTTCATTTAGATTAAGCTCCTTTTATATTTATGTATACTGGAGTTATGAATTACAATAAATAACAAGAAGATGTGTCCATGGAAATGGACATCTAAAATATCCCGTTAAAACTAGAATTGTTTCTTAGTGCAATTGCCATAACTAAAGTCCTTGTGAGTTAGTGGAATTTTTAAGCCAACTGGTTTGGATCTGAGTCAGCCTCATTTCCATACATGTCAATAACAAGTTAAGAAACCACTTTCTTGACTGCATCTCAGGTTTACTAAGCCGAGAATACTGGAAACTGCAATTCCAATGTATTTGGATGGAGCTACTGCCAGATGATTTGCCCTTTTGCAATGCAGTACTGTACACTACAACATCTTCATTTTGGTGTTTGACCTGCATAAAATAAAAACATAGAATCTGTGAAGTGAACCACTATACTATACCAAAAAAAGCAACTTGTCTAAAACTGTAGGGACAATGACTTTAAAGTTAAAAGACAAAGAGATAAAAGTAAGTCTGCTATAAAACAAAAATCAAAGATTTTGAGACAGTACTGTGCTGTCTCAAAAGCTAAAAAAGCAAGCCATGAATAACAGAAATTTAGTAATAACAGTATTGTAATATAACTCTATTTATACCTGGGGATTTTATCTGCTGCGGTACTGATGTTTACAACATTTTATGTAATGAGGAATTTGGGGAATGGACTAGAAATAATTCCATACCTTCCCTACTTCGTTTAATGTTTCGACAGCTGAACCTATCTGAGAGATAATATTCTGTATTCTGGATATTTTACATACAGTGAGCTAGAAACCTGGTAACAAAATCCTCACAATCTACTGACTCATCCAAGACTGTCCTTTGTGAGTTGCTGAATTGCCTAATGTTTGCAAAATTCTGTTGCATTTTCTGAGATAAAATCATGTCAATGTACAGAGAAACAAAAATAACCTGTTGTGTATAAGAAAAATGACCAGTGTTTGTTCTGTGCGTATCATTTTATTAAAATAACATTTGTGATTTATATTACATACTATAGGCTGTGACAAAGACTTCACAATGAATTTGAACAAAGAAATGACAATTCCATCTATATGAAAGAGAGATCCTATGACAGATCGATCTCTACTAAAAATAAAATAGAATACACAGTGCAAGGGTTGACTTCAGAACAGAACCTATAGGTAAGGTGACCAGACGTCCCGCTTTTGGCGGGACAGACACGCTTTTCAAGCGTGTGTCCCGCGTCCCGCATTCTTTCCAAAAAGTCACGCTTTTTTTGAAAGAATGCCCGACAACAAACAAATTTTGAAAACAGCGGGACGTCTGGTCACCTTACTCTTGGCTCCGACACTCCGCCTGCTATGCTTACTGTTGCTTTCTGCCCAGGAGTCCGGAGCGGAGCTGAAAGGCGGAAGCCGGGGAGCGCTTCCCTTTCCCCCCCCTTATTGTGGCGTCTTATTGGCTGAGATGAACGCCCACGCAATCTTAACCCCGACCTGGCTATTTACCTTCGCCTATGATTGTAATCCCCGCTCCCTCATTTGCATACCTCATTTGCATTCCCAACCAGTCATGCCCGCGGCGCGATACCTTTAGCAGCTGGACTTATCCCAGAGACGAGGAAGCGGCTTTTCCCGTATATCCCACCCCGTAGCGTCTGAGTTTTGAGCTTCTCCCGACAGTCTCCCTAACTTGGTTTTCCAATGGGATCGTTTATGAGATCTAAATAAGTTGCTTGAAATGACCTAAAAACTCTTTTTTCTACTCTTGTCATTAATAAAAGGCTTATGCAAATAGAAGGCTCCTTTATTGGCTAGTTTCTCTCTCTGCATGCAAATCAAGCTGACCGCTACCTGGGGCATGCAAATTAGAAAGCCCGGCGATATAAGAAGGCGATAGGCCACCAAAGGCGCTCAGGTAGCAGCACAATGGCTTTCTCTCTTCCTCATCCTTGGAACAGCTCCGGACGACTCTTCCTCAGTTCCTCTAATAATGCCTCCGTGCGTGCCAACTCCAGCGGTTCCGTGGGAGCGTAGCGGCGGCTTCTTCTTTGCTGGGTCAGGGCCGGCAGCAGGAGGCGCTGCAAGGGTTGAACAAGCGCCTGGCCGGCTATCTGCAGCAGGTGCGGGGGGCTCGAGGCGGCCAATCGAGCCCTGGAGGAGGAGATCGCCGCCACCCGGTCGAGCAGAGCCGGGATGGTTGGCCGTAAAGACTGGGAAGCCTGCAAGCAGCCCCTGGCCACGCTGCGCAAGCAGGTGAGGGGAGAGTAGTAAAATAGGAGGGGGGAGAGATCCCCGAAGAGTTAAAAACTAGAGCAGATAGGATACAAAGAAAGAAACGCGGCTGCGCCCAAGCCACTGCCGGCTCCCGAAGAGGAGGCGGGAGGCCAGGAAAGGCCTCCCGCCTCCCCCCCACCTGGACGCCGGTCTTTTGCCCTCAGCGGTCTTTTGCCCTCTGCGCATGCGCAGCGTTCTGCGCATGCGCATAGGGCAAAACTCAAATGGGCGGCCCCGCCCCCCATCAGTGTCCCACTTTAAAAAAAAATATCTGGTCACTTTACCTATAGGTAGTCTTCAAGTTACAACCATTCATTCAGTGACTGAAATTATGATACCGTGTTTCCCCGAAAATAAGACAGGGGCTTATATTTTTTGACCCCCCAAAAATGCCCCTGGCCTTATTTTGGGGGGATGGCTTATTATTTTTGGGGTGCAGGCAGGCCGCGACGCACCACTTACTGAAGTTCGGCAGCTCCGTGGTCTCTCGGCTAATCTGTTTAGGGGGAAAAAAATCTTGCATAGTGCAGAAACTCTTCTCGCGAGAATTAGCAAGTTCTCGAAGCGAGAAGAGTTTCTGCACTATGCAAGATTTTTCCCACTAGCTGAGGGAAAGCCCAGAGCTGTCAAACTTCAGTAAGTGGTGCGTTTCGCGGTGGGGCGGAGTTTGGAGGTTTCGGGCGAATGATGGGGCGGGGCGGGGTGGCAAGCGAGTGAGCGAGGTGGCGGCAGAAGGAAGTACCGAAGGGGCAGCAACAGGGACGGGCGCAGGCCGGCGAGTGAGTGTGTGCTCGGCTGCTTCTGCAGCTGAGCCCGGGTGGAAGTTTGGCTTCTAGCCAGGCTCAGGCAAGGAACGAGTGAGAGAGAGGGAGAGGGAAAGGCGGCTACGTGCACCCCCTGCGGGACTGGCTTGGCTGCTCTGGGCTTGCTCCCTCTTCCTCGCAGGCAGAAGCGCGTAGGCAGAGCCCAGAGGAGCCGAGCTAGTCCCGTGGGGGGTGCACACACCCGCCTCTCTCTTGCTCTCTCTCTCGCTCTCTCTCTCTCTCCTGGCCAAAAAAGTGGCTGCCGCAAAAAGCGGCTTCTGGCGTGTTCCCTCCCCCTCCCCTGCCTCACATACCACCCCCAAACTGTGCCCGAACGTTACCAGCGTCTGGCAGTTCGCAGCTTCTCTTTTGGGGCAGGTCTTTGCAGGGAGAGAGGAGGAAGGGGGAGGCCTCTTTCCGACCGTTTTATCGGTGCCTTCCCATGATTTCTCCGCCTCAAGACCAGGCTGGTTAGAAAGAGCGTTGCTTTTTCTACAAAAAGAGCCTGGTCCCGACTTTCTCTCCTGGAAGATTGTCTGACAAAAGGATTGAAATGGAAAAGGCGAGTGCCGGTGGCTTTGTTAAAGCCGCTCGCATTGCCTTTGGAGAAGCCATTCTAGCGAATGGGGCTCTGACGGGGCGAAAGGGAAGCGCTCCGCTCTCGTTCTCTCCCAGCCTTAGCAAAGCCGGATTGCCTGCGCAGGGGACAAGGAACCCAGATGAGGGTCTCAGCTCGGGACCCCCAGGATCCCCCGAGCCCCGCTGGACCCTCAGATCTCCCCAAGGGTGGATTTCAGAGGCAGGTTCTTTCATCAAGAAACGTTTCACTTGTGCGGGTTTTGCAGGGGGAGAAAAGGCGAGCAGAAACGGTAGCTTTGGGCGCAATCCAAAGTGATCCAAATCTGAAATCTGGATATAGCACGGAAATAGAGTTCTGCAAATTTGTGCCGTTCATGCCTGTCTTTGAATCAAAGTAACAGCGGACTGGGTTTTAATAATATTAGCAATAATATAAAATAAGACAAAATAAAATAAAAGTTAAAAAAAGAGATCCACTCCTTCTAAGCATGGAACATTTATAAAGTCTACAGATTCTCACACCTGGATTGCCATGAAGATGACAACATCACGCTCTTACGGTAGAAGTTTCAGAACGTATCGTATTGCTATTTGCCATTTCTGTTTCTCCAGCCCCCACCCTCTGTGCCCCAGCTGGCGCGAGAATCGCCAAATCAGGATCCCGGTGGGTCCCTGGGATACTGCTTGGTCCCCCTGAAGAAATCGGGAAGAGAGCGAGGAAAAACCATAGTTGGTTGCAAGGTTAGAATTTCCCTGCACAGAGACCTTTGGCAGGCACTCTGGTACGAAATTCAATCTCTATTTTTTATGAGAAGTAAACCTTCTAAATAAATTTTATTAGGGGCAACCAATATATTTTTCTAGTCACTCCCTTTGTTCCAGCCCTACGTGTGTGTAACAATCTAAAACCTATTTATGGTGGGAAAACATGCCGGATCCGTCATAGAAAACCCTTTACTTTGCAGGGAAAGTGATTTTTCCCAAGCACGCCCTTGTCATGGTGGAGATTTGGGGACCAGAGCGCTAAGCTGAGCCTTGTTAGGGACTTCACTTTGCCTGATCATGTGGAAAATACCTTCCATTATCCACAGAATGGCCTGACTGGCACTTTTCTGGCTGCGGAGGGGCGGGAGGGGGGCGGATAAAGCGAGGGGCGATGGAAAGGAAAACGGGGGGGGATGATGAGGGGCGGCCCGTGAGAGGCTTCTGTAAGGCTTCATCTCTGGCAGCATCAAATCTTCCTTCCCAAATCTTTGGATCGCAAAGCCGGAGAGGACCGCGGGGGTGGGGGGGAGGAACTAGGGCAAATCTGACTCTGGCAACCCAAGCTGCCCTTTTTTCCTTCTCCGCGAAAAGGGGATTCTTCCGGAGGGGAGGGTTCTAATCTGCAGTGTGTGTGTGTGTGTGTGTGTGTGTGTGTGTGTGTGTGTGTGTGTGTGTGTGTGTGTGTGTGAAAACATGTCTGGGTGCCTTGAGATCTCTTATCTCTCACCGTGCAAGCACCCATGCCCCCCCAACCATGGAGAAAGCATTCCTTCCGAGAGTTGAAAGCGCGGGATCAAGTGGTTGGGAAAAGAAAAAAGGAGGCTAAAAGAGAAAAGGAAGGGAAGGAACCCAAGGGCTCTAAAGCGGAGAAGGAAAAAAGGGCAGCTTGGGTTGCCAGAGTCAGATTTGCCCTAGTTCCTCCCCCCCCACCCCCGCGGTCCTCTCCGGCTTTGCGATCCAAAGATTTGGGAAGGAAGATTTGATGCTGCCAGAGATGAAGCCTTACAGAAGCCTCTCACGGGCCGCCCCTCATCATCCCCCCCCCGTTTTCCTTTCCATCGCCCCTCGCTTTATCCGCCCCCCTCCCGCCCCTCCGCAGCCAGAAAAGTGCCAGTCAGGCCATTCTGTGGATAATGGAAGGTATTTTCCACATGATCAGGCAAAGTGAAGTCCCTAACAAGGCTCAGCTTAGCGCTCTGGTCCCCAAATCTCCACCATGACAAGGGCGTGCTTGGGAAAAATCACTTTCCCTGCAAAGTAAAGGGTTTTCTATGACGGATCCGGCATGTTTTCCCACCATAAATAGGTTTTAGATTGTTACACACACGTAGGGCTGGAACAAAGGGAGTGACTAGAAAAATATATTGGTTGCCCCTAATAAAATTTATTTAGAAGGTTTACTTCTCATAAAAAATAGAGATTGAATTTCGTACCAGAGTGCCTGCCAAAGGTCTCTGTGCAGGGAAATTCTAACCTCGCAACCAACTATGGTTTTTCCTCGCTCTCTTCCCGATTTCTTCAGGGGGACCAAGCAGTATCCCAGGGACCCACCGGGATCCTGATTTGGCGATTCTCGCGCCAGCTGGGGCACAGAGGGTGGGGGCTGGAGAAACAGAAATGGCAAATAGCAATACGATACGTTCTGAAACTTCTACCGTAAGAGCGTGATGTTGTCATCTTCATGGCAATCCAGGTGTGAGAATCTGTAGACTTTATAAATGTTCCATGCTTAGAAGGAGTGGATCTCTTTTTTTTAACTTTTATTTTATTTTGTCTTATTTTATATTATTGCTAATATTATTAAAACCCAGTCCGCTGTTACTTTGATTCAAAGACAGGCATGAACGGCACAAATTTGCAGAACTCTATTTCCGTGCTATATCCAGATTTCAGATTTGGATCACTTTGGATTGCGCCCAAAGCTACCGTTTCTGCTCGCCTTTTCTCCCCCTGCAAAACCCGCACAAGTGAAACGTTTCTTGATGAAAGAACCTGCCTCTGAAATCCACCCTTGGGGAGATCTGAGGGTCCAGCGGGGCTCGGGGGATCCTGGGGGTCCCGAGCTGAGACCCTCATCTGGGTTCCTTGTCCCCTGCGCAGGCAATCCGGCTTTGCTAAGGCTGGGAGAGAACGAGAGCGGAGCGCTTCCCTTTCGCCCCGTCAGAGCCCCATTCGCTAGAATGGCTTCTCCAAAGGCAATGCGAGCGGCTTTAACAAAGCCACCGGCACTCGCCTTTTTCATTTCAATCCTTTTGTCGGACAATCTTCTAGGGGAGAAAGTCGGGACCAGGCTCTTTTTATAGAAAAAGTGACGCTCTTTCTAACCAGCCTGGTCTCGAGGCGGAAAAATCACGGGAAGGCACCGATAAACCGGTCGGAAAGAGGCCTCCCCCCCTTCCTCCCCTCTCCCTGCAAAGACCTGCCCAAAAAGAGAAGCGGCGAACTGCCAGACGCTGGTAACATGTTCGGGCACAATTTGGGGGTGGTAGGTGAGGCAGGGGAGGGGGAGGGCCAGGCTGACAGACGCTTATCTTACCAGCGTCTGGCAGTTCACCGCTTCTCTTTCTCAGCAGGTCTTTGCAGGGAAACTTCTTGAGGGATCTCTCTCTCTCTCTCTTTCCGGGCCAAAAGAGTGCCGCTGCAAAAAGAGCGGCTCTCGGCATGTCCCCCCCCTTTCTCCCGGAAGTAGTGGGGGGGCTTATTTTCGGGGGGGGCTTATTTCAAGACATGTCCCGAAAAAGCCCTGTGGGGCTTAGTTTCGGGACAGGTCTTATTTTCGGGGAAACACGGTACTACTGAATGAAGGGACTTCGGACTGGCCCTCAGAGTTCTAGCCATTGCAGCACCCCCATGGTCATGTGAACAAAATTTGAGCATTGGCAACCAGTTCACATTTACTACAGGTTGGAGCATCTCACAATCACATGATCACCACTTGTGACATTCCCTGCAAGCTTCCTACAAGCAAAGTCAATGGGAAAGCCAGCAGGGAATGTCACAAGTCACTTGCTATGTCTTCTGCACCCCCAGTCTTTGTTTGCATGCACAATGTACCATGTCCCCCCTTTCTCCTTTGATTGCATCACCCCAGTCCCTCTTTCCTTGGCCTCCCTACACTCATATACAAGCATGCACCCTGTTCTGCCCCCGGCACCAAGCCCCAATAATTACGCAACTCACAAACATCCAAACATGGTTTGTTTTAGTCAGTAAAGCAACATCTCATAATAACTTCTTAAACACGTATACAGAGCAAGATAGGCAGAATTCACTCTGTGCAAAAAAAACCATATGTTAATTCCCTATCTTAACAGCTGGCCGAAGTCCAAGAGATAATTGCAAGTCTCACTATACTTGGCACAAGTCCCAAAACTAGCAGATGCAAAACACAAGACCTGTTCTGGAATTGCAAAGTGGAAATGCTGAAGTCCATATTCAGAAGCCACATTTGCCAGAAACAAGAACCGGAAGCTGGAATGCAAACTGGCCACACTGGAGGACTGGATTCAGAAACCACGATGCCAGAAACAAGATCTGGGCTGGACTGCAAACTGAAACTGCGTAAACCAAGATTCAGGAACGACGATGCAAACTGGAAACCAAGGTCAAGATTCAGGAGTCACGATACAAACTGGAAACTGGAGTCAAGATGCAAGATTCAGGATTGGTGTTGCAAACTGCAAACTGGAGTCATGATGCAAGATTCAAGACTCATGGAATAAGCTATGATCAGACAGGTCTCTTTTTCAATCATTGTTCTCTGCAACTAGGCTCAGCGTGGTGAGGATTTAAATAGTCTAAGGGCATGGCCAATTAGCCTGCACCTCTACTCTCGAGGAGACCTCCTCCGGAGTAAACCGCCTTGCCTCTTGGCAGCCCTGCATGCTCTTGCATTCAGGAAAGGAGGGGCTACTCCTTTCCTATCACTGCCAAGAGGTCCTGGAGGCTCCAAAGGCCCTGGCTGCACAGGCTGCTAGGCAGGCCACAACACACCCCTGCTTCTCTAAACTTACACACATGCATTCATGTACCCCGTGCTGTCTTTCCTTGGCCACCCTGCATCTGTACACATGCTTGCACATACTCCACACAGTTTTCTCAGCCTGTCTGTGTTCACATGCTCATTCCTCACCCTCCCTGCACTGTGATATATCCATACCTTCCTTCTCTTGTCTCCCTGCACTCACACACATGCACACAGGCATCCCATGCTCTCTTTCCCCTGCCTTCCTGAGGTTACACCACACTGCATTGTCCTCTTCCCCAACTCATGCATAACCTGTGCTTAGCAATGGCAATTCCAATCATAACTCAAGGACTACCTCTAATCTAATTTGGCATTAGATAAACAGATGTGCTTTAGATAAACAGATAAACAGAAGTCCAAACGTTTTGGACTTCAACTTCTTCTAACCCTGGTGAGCATGGCCAAAACTAAGAGGTTGTGTGACGTAGTCTCTAAAACAGCTGGAAGATAGCCTTCAGTTCCCAGAACACCCAGTCAATAGCAATAGCAATAGCACTTTACTTATATACCGCTTCATAGTGCTTTACAGCACTCTCTAAGCAGTTTACAGAGTTCAGCATATTGCCCCCAACAATCTGGGTCCTCATTTTACCCACCTCGGAAGGATGGAAGGCTGAGTCAACCTTGAGCCTAGTGAGATTTGAACAGCTGGACTGCTGAACTAGCAATCAGCTGAAGGTCGCAATGTTGCTTTTAACCACTGCGCTATCTCAGCTCCTGTCAATGCCTATGCTGGCTAAATATTCTGGGAGCTGAAATTCTCACACAACTGGAAATAATAAATTAGGAATTTTGACATGTGTCTTGTTGTGTAAACAGTCTCAAGAAATGGAAAGCAAATTGAACAAGAAGGTATAGGAAAAAAAGTGCTTGACTCTTTCTACACTGCCTATATCCCCCAGATCCCCCAAAATTGAATGATTATTTATACCGACAACCTACCATCCTTTCATGAAATTTCTCTTCCAGCTTTGAACAGGTTTTGTCCCCAGGGACCAGAGTAAGCTGTTATTCTTTGAAAGTACTTCAACGGCTCCCCTACATTTGAGAAAGCTGGTTTTTCAGGAATCTGGCATCACAACAGTTTTGATCAAATGAATATGTTACGTGTAGAGAAAAGTATGGAAGAACTAGGAATCTAGAGTATTAGCAGCAGATTTAAGATTTAAAAAAATAGTGCTCTATTAATGGACTTATCTTCTAGACTACAGGGATCTTTGATGACCAGTTAAACAACAATTGGACAGACGTATTTCTTCTTCAGAGTACAGAAAAGCTGGAATCAATAATTTTGACATTTTGCTTGATCCGGGATATGATCCTACCCAATCCAACCAAACATCTTATATTGTTGGCCAGCAACTGACATTGTCTTCTTTATTAATTCCATTAAAATTTTATCAAGTATTCCTGTGAAATATTTATTTATTTTGAAAATTTATATTGCCGCCTATTCGCACAGGAATCTAAAAACATCATATATAAAAAATAAAACTAATAGAAGAAAATAATCAAATAATCAAATGATATAATAGCCCTCTACCCCCTACTCCGGCGACAACATATCACACAAGCCATTTAATGGGCTCCATCCCGCTCTGGGTTCCCCAGGTCCACTGGCAGAACCAGGTCTTCAGCGCATTCCAGAAGAGTGTTAAAGTGGGGGCCATTTTAATCTCTGGGGGAATGATGTTCCAGAGAGAGGGAGCCACCACGAAGAAGGCCCTTCTCTGGGTCCCACCAAGTGTATTTCCCTGAGGGATGGGACCCGCAACATTCCTTGCCTCCCCGCTCTAGTGAGTTGGGTAGATGTGACTGGCAAGAGACAGTCCCTCAGATAACATTGTCCCAAGCCATGAAGGGCTTTAAAGGTGACAACTAGCACCTTGAATTGCACCCGGAAGCAAATGGGCAACCAATGCAGCTCCCGCAGGAGAGGTGATACATGTGCACACTGAGGTCTGCAGAAAACCATGCGGGCCCCTGCATTTTGCACCAACTGAAGCTTCTGGATGCTCTTCAAGGGCAGCCCCATGTAGAGCGTGTTGCAATAGTCAAGACGGAAGTGACTAGGGCATGAGTGACAGTAATTAGGGATTGTCAGTGCAGAAAATATAATTGCATTTGGATACAGAATAGGAACTCAATCCATTTCTTCTCCAGTTCAGCAATCTTTTTTCTTAGACTTTCTCTACTTTGTTCATAGAGACGGAAACAAACTGAACTTTGAAGAACATGCAGAATTAGATCAATTGGTGCATGTTCTTGTCTTTTTATTTTTAAATATTTCCCTTGCTCTTTCTATACCAATGGGGATGTTCAGTATAAATCTGAAATGTAAAGTCCTCAGGCTGTGTGTGGGAAGTCAGAAATCATTTATAAATGTTAAACATAGCAAATCACTAACAAGATACTAAAGTTAAAATAAAATAGAATAAGGCCGTAGCTCCATTATTGTCTTGAAGAGATCCTCTATACTCTGATTTTACCACATGACCTCTGTTATTGTGAAGACTTGATCAAATTTGAGATAACCACCTTAGTTGATCAGATCTGTATCTTTACTGTATGTGGGAAAAGTATTTTTCTCAGTTTAATGCAGTTTAATAGGCTATATTGGTTTATAAAGTTGTCTTCAGTTGGATGGATGTAATTATCTGAGTTTAGAAGCACTGTTTCAAATAACTCAGCAAAGAATTTATCAGTGGATTGATCTATTGTAGGTATTTCTCAGACAGAAGCAGGACAGTATGTTAATCTTTTTGATGAGTCATGGGCTCCAATTTTATTGAGAACCAAATGTTACTATTCAGATCCAGTAAGAACAGCCTGTATGTGCATATGTAATTAGGTACAGGTTTTTAGATATATTTTTAAATATTATAAGAAGAACAAATGCAAGACAAGCTTTAGAATACTTTTCAAGTATAATATTATTATATGGTTATGCTATAATTGTATTATTCTCTCTAAAAGATACAGAGCAAATTTTAGGCAAATTGTAATTTATAAAAGTATCTGTCCAAGTACGTTGATGATTTCTTAATATTTGGGAGAAGGTGCAGGGTCAAAATCCAATGAAATCCTTTTTTGCAAGAAAAACTCTAAAGTATATATCCAGAAAGAGTTCTCAGATGCATGCAATTACATCTGAAGAGCAATAAAATGTTGTGAGTTCTCTGACTCTTTTCTCTGAGAGGAGGGAAAATATAGGACAATAGGACATAGGACAATAAGTAGAGCTTTAGATTATTTACATGCTGGAGGAGAACCTACGCTAAGGGGAAAAAAAGTCGAGAAGCCTAACTCCATGAAGGAATCTTGTACCTCATGAAACTTGAATCAAGAGGGAATTGCCATACCCCTAGATTTGTTAGAAGGAGTTGACTGATAGGCACTTCTATATGTTTGTCCAGCAGCCCTTATGGGCATCACAGTGGCTTCCCAGACATATATAGTGCTATAAAGTTAGACAGAAAACATTGTAACCATTTAGAATCCAGTGCTGATTTCAAATATTTGGATTTGCAAAGTTCACATTGACATTTCACAAACAACACCAAGTTTGAAACCAAAAGTATCTAAGTCATACTTTTCAAAAACTGTAGGTGTTCCTCTATTTCATCTCTCCCCTCCACCCCTACCCCCACCCCAAAATTGAGATTGTAGCAGGAGAAGGCAACAGCAGAGCTAGAAGTCAGTAGCCTGCTTGCAGATCCAATTCCCCCCCACACACACATTTGAGGAATGGGTAATGCTAGCCTAGGATTTCAATTCTATCATCTACAAGAGGAATATAATGTACAGTAAGTACAGTAGTGGGTTCTAAAACCCGTTGATACCAGTTCGCACTGGAAGTGTCCCAGGTGGGTGGGCGGAGCCTCCCACCGCCGCTGCTACTGGTTCGCAGAACCGGGCTGAACCGGGAGCAACCCACCGCTGAGTAAGTACACTCATTTTCTGAAGATAACTGGGGTATTCGTGGTCCTTACCCCCTGAGAAACTTTAACCTTCTGAGTTTCTTAGATGGTTGCACAAATTTACTTATTTCATTCAGTGAAAAACAAGAAGGTAACATCTATTCACAGAATTTGGATGGATGGAGCCTTACTTACTTCAGTTTGCAAGCCTTCATTTCCTTACTTGATGCCCCACTCTCTCATATATTCTATGTAAGTATCATATGGTAGTTCCTCCCTCCACTCTGGTTTGCAATCATTGAGTATCGTTCCCCTTAATTCTTAAGTCTAACATAATATAAAACATATTTTGACCTGTTATGAGGAAATGTGACACATATAAATGGAACTTTATTATTTGTCTGTAGTTTCTGATTGAGTTGAGAGTCACTACTTGATTTTGCAACCATCCAAGGAAGAATGTGACATGAGAACTAGGCCGCATTTGGATAAATAATCTTCAATATCACAGAAGGATAATATGGTATCTCTAGACTATATACTTTAGGGAAATGCATACATCACAGTAGTCCACACTATATGGTTGATGTGGCCTTATGCATCTTATGTACCAAATCTGAATTTTCAAATGGATTTACCTGCTAATGGTATTTTCTGATTTACCTTGTCAGCAAACAATTCTGCATTAAATACAAACCCTCTTTAAAACGTTTAGAAGTGTTTTAATATTTCTATAATCGTTAGCTGCATAATTAAATATAGAAACTGACCTTTTCTTCTTTTTGAAAACATAAGATAGAAAATGCAATCACTTTAAGTAAAATCATCTGAATTAATTAATTGGTTAAAACATTCATTTTAATAGTGGAGTATTTGTCAAGTGAATAGGGAGAAAAAAGATAAATATGTACAAGCAAATCTTCTCTCCCCCCCCCCCCCATTGAGATTGCAAAGATGGCTTAATCAACCTTACTGACATAGCAAAATTAAATCATCTTTGTACTTACTTAAAAAAATAGGATAAAATGAAATGATTGGATGTGTCTCTTTTGAGGCAGCTTCCTTTTTAATATGTTTGCGAAGATTAACCAGCCCTAATAGTTTTTAGCGAACATCTTAAGAATCTAAAGTAGTTCATATGACAGTTTAATATTTTCCGATCGTGAGCACAAACTGTGTAGAATGTTCAACTATACTTGTGTTTAAGGACAGCTCCAGAAAAAAAATATTTAGAGACAGATGTCCATATCTCCAACACCTATTCAGGATATTTTAATATACATGGTATATATAGTACTATAAACGTAACCTATTTGTCTTCATATTTCTGTTAGAAGCAGGTAAGAATACTATCCTATACATGTTTGACAAATAAATAAATAAAAATAAAATAAAAATATAAGAATTACATTCTTCTTATTGTGCTAAAATTTTATGTTTGCATAATAAACAATTTATTATGGCTAGAAATAAATAATCTAGCCACAGTTACTGTCATATCTACAGTAATTCTATCCCTACAATCAAATCCTGAGGGAAGGAGGTTGAGCAAAGAATTTGGATTGTACAATTCATTTACAGTAAGATTTGTGGTTAAGTGAAGATCTGAACCTCAGCCTTCTTAGTCATACAATCATAACCTTAATTACTTAAGTACATCAAATTTAAAAATGAAATTTATTCATTTAAAAAAAGACTATTTTGTAGTTATTGGAACTTTCAAAGAATGCGTGAAAAGATGGGTATTAGATTTCTTTTGCTGGTGATGTAAGAAATATGAAAGTTCTGTAACTGATATATTTTGGTTCTGTTTTGGTTTAAAATTACTAGATATGTTAATACAAGCTTGGAAATAAATATAGTCAGTGGTTTCGATGTCTCTAAAACATACAATTGTTATTTTGTGAAGGGCTTTGGCTCTATACAGTCTGAGGTATGGCAAATAGAATGGTTGTACGTTATTGGGAGAAAAAGTACTCTGATTTTAAGAAACAAATCCACAATATCAATTTGTTACCTATTTTTGAAAATTATCTGTATAAGCAAAAATGAGAAGATGATACAAAATATTACATGGTCTAGAAATAATGATTGAATCAAATGTATATTATTAATAGTTATGGATTTTTTCAATTAACTCATTTTTTAATTTGGATGGATCTCTCTAAAACAGCTTCTTTCCTAAAATGGATGAAAAACTCTTACATTTCAAGGATGCAAAGAAACACTTATTTGAACCAGCAGGGAGAAACAAGAGGGCCTTTTTTTCGTACTTACTTATTTGTTATTTTGCTTTATTTATTTATTTTTCAGTTTATCTGCATTTGATGTGCCACATTGGGTCAGCATATAAAAAGCTAAATTTACATTGGGAAATCTAAAAGGGACCGGGGAAGAATCATTCTATTACTTTTAGAACCGATTAAGCCTACAAGTGAAATAACAAAATCATTGCAGGTCACTTGGCAGCTAAGTAGAGAGGCTTGAGTGGGGCCTTTGGGAGCAATGTGACTTTGATAGATCACTTGTCTTCCTTAGCCTCTCCGCATCAAAAAGAGGCTCTCTTGCAAATCAAAATGACAAGTTCCAAACAAAGTATGCTAATGCACTTTCTTCTTTATCAAGTTGTTTTTCTTTTGCCAAATGCTGCTTTGCTAATGTCAGTTTTGACAAGCGCACAACCTCTGAGAATGACTTTCCGAGACTGTAGACCCGATTGCTTTCAACTAAAAGCCAGTATCAGCTCTTTAGATGAGTCAAACTCTGTCATCCCAATATAAGAAAAGTGCTTATTAGCTTTGTCATTAAAGTCTTCCCCTCCTCTCCATATTCTTTATCTTTAGAGGCTGTAATCTAGTTTGCATTAGAAACTGCAAATAACTGGACACTGCAGAGCTGTTGAGGTTATACAATAATGAGCTCTTTGGAAGAACAGGGGTTATGTAGCCTGCCCTGAAAGCAGACAAAGAAGTGTGTTTTCTTTTTAAAAGTTGCAATCTTAACAGCCGATGACTAAGGTGCCAAAGCCTTAGAGCCGTGATAGCGAACCTATGGCATGCGTGCCACAGGTGGCACGCGGAGCCATAGCTGAGGGCACACGAGGCGTTGCCCTATGTCATCTCCAGCGCACATGTGCGTGCTGGCCAGCTGATTTTCAGCTTTCTGGAGGGCGGGAGGAGGTCGTTTTTGCCTTCCCCAGGCTTCAGGAAAGCCTCCGGAGCCTGTGGATGGCGAAAAAACGGCCTAACGGCCCAACCGGAAGTTTGTTTCTGAACTTCCGGTAGGCCTGTTGGGTCCATTTTTTGCCATCCACAGGCTCCGGAGGCTTCAGTGAGCCCTGCGCGCATGCGTGGGGTGGCAGCCCGGGGGGGGGGGGGTTGTGCATGCATGCACGGGAGAAGGGCATTGCATTATGGGTGTGGGCACGCACGCTCCCTTTTGGCACCCGAGCAAAAAGAGGTTCGCCATCACTGCCTTAGAGCTAAACCTGAAAGAGGAATCATAACCTAGTCTTGGAGCCTATGCTTGGAAAACAAAATAGAAATGCCGGAGGAGCAGAATTTTAACTTCATATCTGGCCATTTTCCAACTTTTGTGAAATTAACGTTCTGCCACCCAGGTTTAAAATATTGGACTAACTATACAGATGATCAGAGCAGATTTAAAATGGTTTATTGCCATGGGTCATAGATCTGCATCTTCTCTCCATTAATAGTTGACAAGCAACCACCTTATGTAACTTTGATAAGGTTGCAAACAAAGAGTAACTCCAAGTCTGTTTCTTGGCTTGCAACACTATTAGGCTCAATGATTATGTTCATACAAATTAGGATTAACTTGATGATCCTATGCATGCTAAAAAAAATATTACTTCTGATGACCCATCCCTATGTCTCTGTAGGGAAACTCCCAGAGCATGTTTCTGCATTGCACTTACTAGTTCGATCATCTATATCAGGGCTGTCAAAATCAAGGCCTGCAGGCCGCATCCAGCCCATGGGGTGCTTAGATCTGGCGCGTAGATCTGCCCTGGAAACAGTGAAGGACTAGCCCCTGCCAGCGAAAACAGAGCTTGGGAGGGCCTCACATTCCCCCCCCCGAGCTCCATTTTTGCTGGCAGAGGGTTGCAGGAGGCTGTTGCAGCCAAAAACGGAGCTCGGGAGCCCGTTTTCTCTGACAGAGCATTCGGGTTGCCACAGGTGCCCCCGACATGAGTAATGTCGAGCTGGCCACGCCCACCCCAGCCCCCTGAGGTCAAACACAACCCTGATGCAGCCCTCAATGAAATCGAGTTTGACACCCCTGATCTATATTATGCATGCTAAAAGCACCGCAGATTCAGTCAAATTGTGGCACTATCAGGCATCTTCAAGCTACATCAGTTGCATTGATGTCAACAGCAGAAGCCTGGATAGAATCTGCAAAATGAATTTCTCTATATTGCCAAATGAATTTCTCTATGTTACTATAAGGGAAACTAATGGTAGAAGTACAAGTCAAACCAGTATGTTTGATCAGTATATTTAAATTGATTAGTTTGCTCTAATGGAGGAGACTGGGATTAACTTCTGAAAATTATACTTGAAAGGACTGTAGAGAACGATAGCAATCCTGAAGCCTTATCACTCTGTGTTCTATTGCTTTATTTATCAGCGTATATTCAATTTTGGAGGGAAACTAGAACATTTTTATTTTAAAAAAAGCAGTATAAGGAAGTGGAGAAGTTAACTTCTCTCTTTTTCCTTATTGTATTTGTCTTTATAGATGACTCAACAAATGCACCTTTAATTTTGTTTTTTTAAACTTTATGTATATTTGACTTGAGACCCAGTTTGCTAGGTAGTTGATAAATTATACAAAGTATTAGAATAATGCAAGCTGGTTATTTTCAGATAAATCAGAAATAAGCAATCTGTATCTCTTAAGTTCTTGCAGAACGTCATCTCTCAGCATCCCTCATCCTTGATCATGTTGCTTGGAGCTGCCACTATAGAATTGTTAAACCCAAAAGACAACATATATGAATATTTCAAGACTGGACTAATTTTGTACTTTGTGATTATAAGCCCAAACAACATTGGTATCTACATGGAATTTTGAGATAACTGCCCCAGTTAGCCATCTAAAGTTCTGACTCACCACAAGCCTGGGGTGGTTCAATCCAAATGTTTTGATTTAACTAATTTGAATTTCTGAGCTACTGTCCTTTAAAGACTTGCATAGCCTGGACTTCATTTTTGTTTCAATGGCCCCTGACCAATATTCAGCAATTGTGTCAGAATATTTATATTCAGCAATTATCATAGCATCAAACACTTCTTCCCCCACCCCAAACTACGAAGCGGTATTTCTTAAGCGCTTGGTACCTGAGGCATTTCTTCTTAATTAGATTTATTTTTTGAAATTAAAAATCAACATCAAGGTGGTTATAGAGAAATTGTTGTTCAGAATGTGCATGTATCCTGCTGCCACAAACCACATGGGGAAGCTATGGGACACTGAAGTGATTTTCAATCTCTCTGTCTCTCAGACACAGAGTCCAAATCAAATCTGGATCCATAAAAATCATTTTAGCTTGAGAGAGATGATATTATCAGCTTCAAGATGTTACTCCAGATTTGAACATTAAGCTTTGCTTTATTCTAAGACAGTGATGTCAAACCTTTTTTGGTTCGCGTGCCAAAAGGGGGTGCGGGGGGGCACGCGTGCATGCCCACACCCATAATTCCATGTGCCCCCTCATGCATGCGCGTGTGACCACCCCTCGCTCCCAGCACGCGATGGCACACTTGTTTTTCACTCTCCCCAGGCTTCAGAGCCTTTCTAGGACCCTGGGGAGGGCGAAAATGGCTTTCCCCACACCCCGAGGCCCTCCGGAGGCAGAAAATGGCCCATTTGCCAAGTTCCGGTTGAACCGGAAGGCTCGTTTTTTTTGCTCTCCCCAAGCTCCAGAGCCTTTCTAGGAGTCTGGTGAGAGCGAAAATGGCCTCCCCCCCCCAGAGGTTCTCCAGAGGCCAGAAATGTTCCGTTTGCCGACTTCCGGTGAAAATGGCCTTCCTCCCCCCCCCCCCCCCGGAAGCCCTCCGGAGGCCAGAAATGGCCCGTGTCAAGTTGGGAAACGGGCCATTTCTGGCCTCCGGGGAGTGGGGAAGGCCGTTTTCTCCCTCCCCAGGCTCCTAGAAAGGCTCTGGAGCTTGGGGAGAGCAAAAAACGGGCCTTCCCCACCCCCTCTGGAGGCTGAAAACAGCCTGTTTACTGACTCCCACTGGGCCCAGGAGGCCCGAAAAGCAGCTGGCCAGCGTGCGCATGCACGCCGGACCTGAGCTCGCGTGCCCACCGATATGGCTCCACGTGCCACTTGTGGCACGCGTGCCATAGGTTCGCCATCACGGTCCTAAGATAATAAGGAAGATTGTTATACAATTTAGGAATCATTGGTGGTAGATGTTGTTTTTGTTTTCCACATGAAACCTTAAAGGCTCACTATTTTCTGATATCCCTTGTAATCCATTCAGATCAAAACAGTCTTACCAGTTTTAAGTTTAAATTAAACTGTGGGCAAAAGTGATCTTCTGTCCTAGAAAAATGAACTATTTGGAGTTAATACAGATTTGTGCAAAGGTTTGAACTGTGAGTAATGAATCTTTCAGACAGTTAATTCAAGCAGAACTGAAATAGAATCTATCTAAATATTTCCAGCAACTAAGGACCTAACCTTCCTAACTTGAATATCTCCAAAATACTTGGAAATAACATTTGGATAAAACTAAAAGAGAACAATATCTGACTTTCATTTTTTTTAAATGATAAAGGAATTGGCAAAATACCATTTACTTTTAAATCTGTAATTATAACTTCATTTTAGTAGATTGACTTTTTACAATTCATTACTTTATTAAATTATTAATGAATTCACTATGTTGAATGTATTTAAAGACTAAAGCATACCATTTCAAACTAAAGTAGACCAATCAACTATTTTTAGCAGCATATCTTAGGTTATTTGTAGAATGACAGCAAATGTGGTAAACAATGTTGTATTTCTTCAAGGAACAACAATTAAAAGTATGTAAATCTTATTCTAATTGATTTAGTGATGAATGAACAATCAATCGCCTTTACATGCAATCTTTCTATTTTTAAATTATAGGTTTTTATACTTTTTTTTCAGTAGAATAAATGATTAATGCACGAATAGGTTTATCTCTTCTTGGTTATTAGATATTTGCAGGATTTAATGAAGTGGGAAATTTGACACAATTGCAAAAAGTAAGATACAGCCGACTACTGTATGCTATAACACATTTAGATATATATAGTGCTACTTTTTTCTGGGCTAGTTGTGGTTAATTTGGTGTCAGTCCAATTTGATTGATGTTTTTCTTTAGCAGTTTTTTCTCCCACCTGCAGCATTCAATATTGAATCAGAGATCTTATCCATACAAACCAATGACTTTGCTAGCAAGCAAGCACCAAGGGCTGTCCTGTGTTAGACGGAGTGAGATAGTAATCTCAGGTAGCAAATGCCGAAAGGCAATAAGAAGATTGGAAAAAAGAACTATATGATTTTGGTTTTACTAAAGTAGTCAGCAGGAGAGAATGTTATTCCTTCCCCAATGCTGAAGAAAGAGTTGTTGACTTTTGCTCATACCATGTTGAATTTTGTGCCCAGAACAACAGAGGATATCTTTCGATTCTTTTACATGTGCCTAATATATTCTTAACAGTTACTATCACATTGTGAGCTACAGTATTAGTAGTTGAGTTCCTCCATTATACTAAGGCACAAAGCACCTAATCAAATTGTGGCTTACAATGTATATAAACCCAGATATGTAGGTGCGGTTAAGATGCTGGGCTGTTGACCAGAATGTCTGCAGTTCAAGACCCAAGCACCGAGTGATGAGGTGAGCTACCATTCCTGCCCCAGCTCCTGCTAACCTAGCAGTTCGAAACCATACAAATGCAAGTAGATACCACTTTGGTAGGAAGGTAACAGCATTCCATGCACTTTGCTGTATAGGCATGCCACATGACCACACAAACATCTTTGGACAATGCTGGCTCCCTCAACTATAGTCCTTTTTTTTTAAACCTGAGGAGGCACTTAGGGAAGCTCTAGTTGAAAAACAGACAATTACTGTAGGTCTGTGGTGTGTTGGGTTTGGGTTTTTTTTTTTTTGTCATTCTTATTATTGAAGTTTATTAGATTTATACATCTTACCTTTCCAAACTTTCACCTGGGATGGCAGATAATTTCAAAAGAAAGTATCTAGAGCCTTTGTGGCCAGAATAAATATAGCAGATTTGTAAAGCAAAATAGGTTACCCAATATATAAATCCATAAATAAATAAAATCTGGAATGCTGTTAGAATTTCACCAGCTCAAACACCTCAGAGTTTCTCATAACATTTCGGCAGGGCTGGATTGGTTACGCACAGACGGACCATGGGGGGAAGAGCTAGGGGAAACCAGGGGGTTTAGTTCTGTATTGGTATGAGGGAATTTTAGATACCGCTTGACTCTACTACAATCAGCATCTCTTAGTAAAAGTGCCTTTTCACTTCAACCAAATGGAGTCAACAGTTTTACTTTCCTACAGGGTCAGACTGGGGCAGGTCTGACAAATGTAGGAATTAGCGTTTTGGCTTATCCACATTGTCATTATGTAGAACCAATAAAGTAATTAGGGATATGATGCCCCTGACAAATAATCATATACTTCAAAATACGCAATGATTCCTAGTGGGATCTATTAGGACAGTGCTTTCTGTCATGGGCATTGCCCTGTGGGATATCATATCCCTTCCCCGAGGCTCCAACCCTGTTGGCCTTTCAGAAGGGCTTTAAAACATGGTTTGATCAACTCACCTGGAGATCCCTTGAGAGTTGAGCCTGCTAGACGGTTATACGATAGTTACCGTATTTTTCGGAGTATAAGACGCACCGGAGTATAAGACGCACCTTAGTTTTGGGGGAGGAAAACAAGGAAAAAAGGCCTCTGCCTCCCAGCAATCTGCCAAACAGCAGTACAGATGATATACACTGTTTGCTGTGTATTTCTGTGCATGTGTGCCTGACCCATAGAAATGGCAAAGAATTGGAGAAATGTACATTTATGGCAGTATATTAATCCCAGAAAGTTTTCTTAAATGTAATCACACTAACTCCTCCCAATTATTTAAACAGATCTACTCCAAACATGACTAGTCAGGGTTTCTCAGCTGCCTTCTTTTAATACTAATACTTAATACTAATACTTAATACTAAAACAGGACATTTCAGATTATACTTTTACAGATCTTTAAAATTGATGTGGCTTTCTGGAAGTATTCTCTGCTATTTAAAAGAAGATACAATAGCACTGGGCCTCTTCAGAGCAAGCATTTATTTTAAAAAGCTTCTTCATTTTGTTAAGTTGTCTAGAACAATAATAAAGCAGTCTTTAAAAAATAAGTCTAATAATTTGAACACTCTACAAACATTTAACAAAATAACATATTAACAGAATCTGTCTCTATCTAGGATAGAACTCACAACCTCCCGATTGTGAGGCAAGAGCTCTAGCTCTGAGCCATAGCAGCTATAGCTTGCCTCCATTTGATTTCAGCAGCCTAATATTGCCAGCAGTTTATTTCCCAGCATTTTGTCTCATTACAGCCACCGTATTAGTTTCATTTTATCATGTGGCTTGCAAGCCTGTCAGCTGTAGATCGGGAGGCAGTTTAGCTCTTCTTGTGCTCTTCTTGTGCTTTGCCCTGTTTGCTGCAAAGAGGTAAATTGCTGGCAGGCAGAGGCTAAAGGGTGGGGGTGGCTGGGTGGGGCTGCATTCGGTGTATAAGATGCACCCAGGTTTTCACCCTCTTTTTGAAGGTAAAAAGGTGCGTCTTATACTCCGAAAAATACGGTAATTGGAATTCACTCTCTTATATGAATTTTTTTCACCAGTTTTATCTTTTAATTTATTTTTGTTGTATTTTAATGGTTTTTAAATGTATTTGGATTATTTTACTATGCACCCATCCAGAGTCACAATCAGAGATGAGTGGCTAAAAAAAATCTCTTTTGCATGCCACTTTTAACAGGGTTGTGCTTGGGGAGGCTAATAGTGTATCATGCAAAAAAAAAAAGTTGGCTTTCAATATTGATCCTTGTGTTCATTCCAAACTTAACTTAGTCAAGTACCTTCCTTGCTCAAGAAACTTGAATTGGAGTCTCATTTGCCTTTTGTGGTATTGAAAGAGCAACTCCGCTCTCTCCGACTCTAAGGGATTACAGGGTTGTAAAAAGGGAGAGAGTTTTTACTGTTTTTATAAACAGCTCAGAAGCGGCAACATTTCTAATACTCCCTTCCTGTCCTCTTTTCTGCACAACAACAACCCTGTGAGGTGAGTTGGGCTGAGAGAGAGTGACTGGCCCAAAGTCACCCTGCTGGCTTTTAAGATAAGGTGGGATTAGAACTCATGGTCTTCAATTTCCCAGGTCTCCTTTGCTGCCTTGCTCCCTCCCACCCCCATAAACAGAAACGCTAATGCCACTTAAAACATATTTTCCCATAGAGAAATATGCTCTTGGATTTCATTTGTAAATGTGGGGGAAAGGGACAGAAGGACACACAATTTGTATTGCGACATATTATGGTTCCCATTCTATTATCACAGCTTTTCAGAATATCTTATTCCATAGCATTAAGGCAAGATGAAGAGTTCTGTTGTCGTTTTGCTTCACAACTGGCTTTATTTTCTGCTTGTAGAGTCGTATTTACGGCTCTATCATTCAGTTCCCCCCAGTTCTTTCAGATACTGAACCAGTTTCTAATTAGGTCTTTTTCTAAGTCCTGTAATCAAAAAGAGGCTTCCATTTCAATTTTCCATTTGGTGTCTCCTGCAGCAAACATAACAGTTGATGTGACTATACATTTTAGCAACAGTAAACCCAGAAAAAAATGATTTTTAATGTTTTTTTCATCTTGCTTATTTGGTCACATACCACATATTGCTACAACATTTCTTCCCTTTCAGCGTAAGCACAGGAAATTATTTCAGCTAGCTTTATTTTTGGAGTATTACTGGAAGATAAAACTAGTAGAAATCAGGAATCAGTACTGCACTGTAATCTTTCAAGCATGCTTTTTGCAAAATGCGAGGGGGAAAGTCCGCATTAAAATGGCAAGCATGAAGTACATCTCAAAAGAAAAATTGATTTCATGCCTGTTGTACTTGACAAGTTATTTTAGAATGGAATATATGGACTGTCACTAAACGGTGTAAACTATTCTTTGTTGGCTACAGATAAACAGATCTCAGAAAATACCTTTATTTTTTTCTGAGTGGATCCAGCAGAATAGTGAATCTAAGCATTTTTTTTTGCCAAGCAACTTTTGCTTGATGCTTACAAAACTCTGCTTTGCTTTACCTCACTGGGAAAAGCCCAGGACAATAAAATATGGTTCACGTAGAAAAGCGTGGTACAGGAAGTCCTCAACTTACCACCACAATTGAGCCCAAATGTTATGTTGTTAAGTGAGAAATTTGTTAAGTGAGTTTTGCCCCACTTACGACTTTTCTCACCACATTTATTAAGTGAATCACTGCAGTTCTTAAATTAGTAACATGGTTGTTAAGTGAATCTGGCTTCCCCATTGCTTGTCAGAAGTTCGCAAAAGGGGATCACAGGACTCCGGGACACTGCAACAGTCATAAATGTGAGTCAATTGTCAAGCATACAAATGTAAATCACATGACGATGGGGATGCAACAATGGTCATAAGTTTGAAAAGTGGTCATGTCACTTTTTTCAGTGACTTAAAGTTCAGTTCAACTTTCAACGGTCACTAAATGAACTGTTGGAAATCGAGGACTACCTGTATTTCTAAGACCCAGATGGGATAGAGCTTTGGATCTGGGCCTTCCTTTAGTGACCCTAAAAGGCTTTAAAAGAAGAACTGATATACCACCCCGATGTCAAGCACAGGAAATCAGGAGTCCAGTCAGTTCAGATGAATATATACGGGTTGGTTTATTGTATGCTAAAGATTCTCTACAAGAATCTGAACTACTAACGGTAAAGCAAGTTGGCAGTTGATAAGAGTCAGTGGAATTCAAGGTGGGTTGGACGTACATCTCTTGTGGGTGAGAAGGGATTTGAGGCTGATGATGCACTTAACCCCTCCCTTGGGCTCAGCCTTGTCCTCTCCTATATATAAAGTAACTATCATTCTACCCATGCCACTACACATGTAGCTTTGTAAACAGAACAAATTCCCAGAGGCATATGGAGACAAGTTACACTTTGAAGAGAGGGGGCTTGAAACTGATTTATCTCTTTTTAAAATACTTTTATTTATACTATTTAAACATTATCTAAAAGTGAAAGTGGATGGGGCCTCTCAGTTACTACTTGCTGATTTGTATCAGAAGGATAAAAGGAATGGCTTTACCTATTGAAAGTGAAACCACAATAACAGTGTCAGATGATAAATTAGATTGATAGTGAGGAACTCAAATTATTTATAGAGCCAAGTACCACCCTAGATTGGAAGGCACAGAAAAAGCTACGGTAGCAATAGTTTTATCTGTTCCTATCTGCTTTGAAGGAAGCAAAAATGAAGACATTTTTGTCTAAAGGTCTTCTAGTCATTTCAAGATAATTTTTCATCTATTTAAAATCAAATTAATGGAACAGGAAAGTCAAGAACCTCTCCCCTCATCCCAACCCTTGACTTAATAGAAATACCAGTTTACAGTTGAAAGCATGCATTTCCTGAACAAATCTTCCAGCCCATTCTGATATTAAATGCTTGCAACTCAAGCTAAATTTCACAGGGAGCCATAATAATATAGCACCACTAACAAGCTGTCTGTTTTTCCTGCCCTACGAACTTACCAGCTCAATTACTCCCAACTGACTCCTCCCACCAACAAGAGCAGTTAAACCAATGAGAAAGCTTCCTAATTGCCTTGCTTAATGTTATCTATGATCCCTGGTGTGTTGCTTTCTTAAATAAGCCAAATTCATAAACTGCATTTATTACTGACTAACATCTCTGGCATGTTAGGAGAAGACCTAGTCATGGATCCTCTAAAAAAATCACAAACTCAAGTTTTCTAGTTTACTTGACTCTCATCAGCATGAGAATCCAACAACAGTGATGATTGTTAAATTTGTTATTATTTGCAAACTAGTCGTACTCTAACGCACTTGAAATAAAATCTTGTTCAGTATAACTAAAATTCATTCTATATACTCCTGTGTTCTCAGGTTTACTATGATCATTCATTGTTCCTTTTTAGACAGCAAGAACAATAGCAACTGAATGCATCTTGGAAAGAGTAATTGATCAAAGTACCACTTTATTTAAATTAGACTTATGGAAGAATAGAAAAGACATTTCTTCCGTAGATTATTTGCAGAAAGATTTAAGAGTAAAGTTTCAGGAGATTTAAGAGTAAAGGTCCTGAAGAACTTCTGTCTGAAGCTCAAGTAATGGGATTATGATTAAATTAACTTGCAGGTATTCCGACAATAAATCGTTCCTCTTCAACAGCACTAGAAATAGAAGCATTTGGTCACTACTCTTTTGAAGGAGTTTCATATATAATGGATAGCACTGGGAAAAAAATCACAGATAATTCATACCATATTGGCTAAAATTAAAACATGAATATTTTATAGATATGATTATAGAATGAAATGCCATATGGCATTCAGACATTTCCACATACTAAAAATAAAAGAGAAAAAGATGCTAGAATTGATCTTGACTTCTGGTAGACAACAGTATAGAACTGGCTTTCCATTCTCATCTTCTAGGACTGTGATGGCGAACCTATAGCACGCGTGCCAGAGGTGGCATGCAGAGCCTTCTCTGCTGGCACGCGCGCCGTCACCCCAGGTCAGATCTCCGTGGCGTTTTTTTCGTGAGCTTCTGTTTCCCTGCAAATGACGAAACAGAAGTTCCTGAAAGAAAAATACCTTACCTCTTGCCGCGCTGCCGGTGTTGGGATGCCCCGCCTCCCACCAGTCTTCGGGTCTCTGCTGCATGCGCATGTCCATGCATGGGTGCGTCCGCTCATGTGAATGCACCTTTCAGTTTGGGCATGCATGTGCGCACAATTTGGGCACTCGGTGTCTAAAAGATTCGCCATCACTGTTCTAGGATGTTGTTTGACCTCCTAGTCTAGCCAATAGCACTGAAATTCCCAGATGGTCTCCCATCCAGGAATAACAACTGTATTGTTTTGTCCCTGAACTATATACAGTACATAAGAGACATAATGTCTATGGAGATTCTCAGTCATCCAGGTCATCGTTGTCCTAAAGGTGCTTTTTCAAGAGGCAACTGGACTGTCTGGTTTTTCTTTGAAGATGTTTCACATCTCATACAAGAAGAAGCTAAAGAAGCTTCTTGGATGAGAAGCGAAAAGTCTTCAAAGAAAAACCAGAAAGTCCAGTTGCCTCTTGAAAAAGCACCCTTGGGATAGGAGACAGAAAGTAAAAAGAAAATGATTCAAATATACTTTTTTGTCAAATGTGAATCCTGGCAAGGTAGTAAGAGTGAATACAAAGTGATATAAGTAATTCATTTGACATTAATTTCAATTATTAGATTCAAATTATACTGTAGATTAAATTTTCTTACTCAGAAAATGCTAGTAGGGCAGCTCTTGAAGACTATCCAGATGCTACAGCTGGTGCACAATGCAACAATGTGGGCCATTATGTTTGTTTCTAGAAGAACAGATGTTACACCTTTCTTCTGCTAACTGCATTGGTTACCAATCTGTTTGTGGATTCAATTCAAGGTGCTGGTTTTGACCTTTAACACCCTGCTTGGGATGTGGCCTGGTTATAGAACAGAATAGAATATTTGTATTGACCAAGTGTGATTGGACACACAAGGAATTTATCTTGGTGCATATCTGATGGGATCACCTTTCCCAATTACATTTGCCCATTCTGCAGCAGAGAAGGTCCCATGAATTAGTTCGATCCTAGGTAGAGGCAGATGTAAGGGTTTCCTGCTTGGGCAGGGGGTTGGACTAGATGACCTGCAAGGTCCCTTCCGACTCTGTTAATCTGTTAACTAGAGAGTTACATTTGGCAGATCCTGGGTGGCAGGCCTTCTCTGATGTGGTGCCCACTTTATAGAATATTCTGTCTTTGTGTCCCTTTTGAGTTTATGGAAATCTCTCAAGACTTGGGGATCGTAGGGGACAGGTGAAATATTGAGATGGCTCCACTGGTTTTAATTTCTGCTCTTCACCCAATATTCTATATATTTTTGTCTTTGCTTTTTTAGAATTGTAGACCTTTTAATGTTAATTTGTTATTGTTTTGTAAATGTTCTTTTTTTTTAGCTTTTTCCATTTTCTCTTCTCCTTTGTTATAATTCCCTCATAGAGTAGCCCTCAGGTCAGATGGTCAGAGCTTGGCATAAAAGCTCTGATTATTTCTGATATAAGGCAACAGAGATGAGCTGAAAAATTGCTTTAAAAAATAAGAGTCTGGCTTCATACAGGGCTCTGAAGCCATCATATTAGTTTAATTGGCATTAAACTGGTAAATCTCTTTGAAAAAGGCTTGGAAGGAAAATGACCCTCCATCCTCACAACACACACATCCCCAACGTAGCGACCCACATTTTGAGAAATGTTACCTTAGATTCCAAAAAGAAGAAAATAATGCCATGTCTTCTTTTTATAAAAAAAAGTTGGTCTTATTTTTCTATGAGTAGTAGCTGTATCAAATTATTTCTATACTGGAGCATTCTGAAATGATACCACAGTAGAACTTTCACTCACTTTGTCCTAAAATGGGACAAGTCTAAGTCAGTTCTTTAAATCCTACCTGTGGCTAGAATAAAAAGAAAAATATCATGTGTTGCAGCTATACATCCATTGGAAGGGAGTAATAATGTGTGTGCAACATGAAATCACAACAGAACTCACATTGGTTTTACATACTTGCATCCTATGTTGGGACACAAGTAGAAAAGAGCACACTATATAGATGTTCAGTATTTCTGCATCATCATTGTTATCTATAAATACCTGTAGACTACATTTGTATGCAGCTTTTCATTTCCCCCATAAGCTGTTCGCCTAAATGAAAAAATAATGCAGAGTGACAACAGAGCCACTCAGATTGATAGCAGACCTTTCCAAGTCTACTCATCCATGAGACTTATACCATGCCTGATTCAATTTTAAACACATACATGAAAACATGTACTTTAAACATATATTTTTAAAATGTTGGTAGTTCTAAAATGACCCTGAGTGTGCATTACTTTGCCTAGTTCAAAATGGATGCTTCAGCAATGTCTGTTCTGAGAATACATCTTGATGTTCAAAAGAATTTGAGGGGACTTTAATGTGTGATATCCTTTGATATGAAAAGACTGTGAGAAAATAATTCTTTTTATCTACAAATTGGTGCTAGCTTTCCAAAATCCAAAATTGTTTATTTTCTTTACAGAAACCGTATTTCAAAGCCTAACTATCCTGCAATGACATATACTTTCAGTCACTTACCTGAACTTATACTGTGTTCTGCCATCAATGCAGTAGATAGACTTAACAGTAGAAAAATGTTCATGCATCATTCATCAGTTCATACATGGATCTGGTATAATAATGTAGATAAGTACCATATAGGACAGTGATGGTGAACCTATGGCATGTGTGCCACAGGTGGCACGTGGAGCCATATCTGCTGGCATGCAAGCTGTTGACCTAGCTCAGCTCCAGCGCGCATGTGCGTGCTGGCCAGCTGATTTTTGGCTCACGGGAGGGCATTTTCAGCCTCCGGAGGACCTCTGGGGGGGCAGTCGAGGACATTTTTACCAGGCCCACCGGAAGTCAGGAAATGGGGTGGGAGGTGGGGTCATGCACGCATGCATGGGGGGCAGGAGTCATTGAATTATGGGTGTGGGCACTCGCATGATAGCGCGCACGCTTGCGCTTTCGGCACCTGAGGGAAAAAAGGTTCGCCATCACTGATATAGGAAAACATAGAGGAAAAACTCTAGCAAAATGTTTACAGCAATAGAAAAAAAATCTGCTTTTGGTTCATTAATCATGGTATATGTTACTGAAATAATTGAAAACATACCTGTAAATACAAGTTTGCTTGTTTCTTTAAATTCATATACTGGTAGAATTCAGTTTTGTGCACTTTGCATTCTGTGTATGTTAAAACTTGATTGGAGTTCCTCCTCTGCATTTCTCTTTCTACAAGTTTTCATTTCCCTATCTCCTCTTGATAGCAATGACTGTCGTGTTTTAATTTTTTTCCTCCAAATGGACTCTTTTATGTTTTCTATTTACTGTCCCTGGCAGAATAATTGAGCACAGGAATTACACTTCCTGCAAAAGTTCCACAAGGCTTTCTTTTTAGTATTCAAGTAATAGATAATCAGATAGTTCAGGAAAGGATGCATACTCCAAGTTTTACCTAGTTATATGTAAGGATTGGATTTTATTTGAAATGAAAGGCGTAAACTCTGGGTTTAAAAACTAATAGAATTCAGGCGCTTACTTGCTGATCCATAGCCTTTAGGTTAGATTGCGTGTCAACCCAGCAGTCAGCTTATAGAACAAAGAACATTTTTGCACAAAAATGAAAAAAGATTTCTGGTAGATGCAGCCAACCAGAAGATTCAGAGAATGATTCTTGTGGATTATTATCAGAAATATTTTCTACTCTGCCTGATTGCTGTAAAATCCTTGGGAGAGAAACCTCCTCAAATAATGCTGGCTTGTGAACCATACAGAAAAACTGTTATCCTATATTTCACCATAATGTAATGTTGTATCTTGCAAAATCTATCATTAGTAAGGCTGCGCAATATATAGAAACCTACTTCCTTTAGCTGACACTTCTTATTTTATATTATTTTAAACATCTGTGCACCATTCCACATCAAATCAGATCCCAGGCAGGTGTAATAATATATATATATTTTAAAAAATCTAAGCAGTCTATCAAATATACATGATTTTAAAAACATACAAATTATATGAAGGGGACAACATTAAGAACTGTATAGAGTAAATTAAAGTGAGTAAAACTGTATCCCGGAATATTATATACTAAACATTATTTTTTAAAAAGCGCTATCATTGTGATGGTCCTATCATTTTGGTTATGTAAATTTAAAAAAACACTTGAAGTCAATCATGGAAGATCTTAAGACTTGGTCAATATGTGTATTTGTACAATGACCTGTTTGTCTAAAATACACAGCAATGGAAGCAGGTCTACTGTTAAGAGTTTTGGTAGCTGACTCAAGCAAAAACAAGATTCCCACAGATCTTAAGACTTGGTCAATATGTGTATTTGTACAATGACCTGTTTGTCTAAAATACACAGCAATGGAAGCAGGTCTACTGTTAAGAGTTTTGGTAGCTGACTCAAGCAAAAACAAGATTCCCACAGATACTTCTTAAACAAGATTTATTGAATAGGTAAGGGATAAGGTTTCAGAAATGTCAGCCCTGGACCGCTTTCAATATACTGTAGAACCAATTCATCTTTGGTTCAATAGGATGGAAGTGTTTTCCACCTTTGCTCAATAGTGTTCACCACATGGCTGTTCTCTTCCTAGATTATTGAGGAATGTGTAGGTAGAGATTTTCTTACTCTCTTTTTTATAACTTTATTGGGTTTTTTTTTAAAGATATAAAGTTAGTTAAAAGATAAACGGAAATAGAAAAGTAGGAAAAGAAAAGGCTTAGAAAAGAATAAAGTGAAGAAGAGAAAAAAAGTAAGAGAAATAAAGAATGATTCCAACTTTTTTTTGATATAGATATAAAAATACATCAAACTCTTGCTCATATATTGTTTTGATAATCCTATGTAACGCTAAGCATCAAATCCCAAAATCAGTTTTTCATTTCTTTCAGTTTCTTGAAAAATATCCAGTAATGGTTTCCAAACAGAAATAAAGTTTGCCAAAATCTTTTCTTAGATCAAAGCTGTCAATTTCACTGTCTCCACCAATTCCTCCGAAGTTTTTTACCCATGTGATCATACAATCTTTAACTTGTCCTTTGTTTCCATTTTCAATACATTTTTTACATTATATCAATAGTACGATCCCCAATTGTACAAAGCTTTAGACCAAAATCAGTTTTACCCCTTTCAAATTCATAATTCTTCTTATCCAACTTAAATCTTTCTATTAACTGAGTGTAGAGAGGCCAATGTCATATAAAACCTTCTAACTCCAAGTTTTCACTTGTTTTAAGTTAAATTTTCCTTGAGAACAATTCAACAGGTTAACTGTTTTTGTTTAACTATCATTTCCCATCTAAAAAAAGGTTTATTGAGATGACAACTATAAAAGGATTTTAGGAGACAATTTTGCCTTATACCTATTCAAAATTCTCAATATGACTCAGGATTTCTGAGAACTTTTAATAATTCAGGTACCTAATCATTCTGTAATTGTTTTTAAAAATAGATTATTTTGTAGCCCTCATTATCTGCAAAAATACAGAAGGAATTACAATTACAATCATTACAGCACATTATGACTACATTGAAGTAATTGACAGTGTGCAGATAATCCAAGTCACTGCATTTAGTTATTGGAGGGAAATTGTATCAGCCAAAAACTTATTAGAATAAAAAATAAAATTATTTATTTATGGTTAAAAAAAATCTGCATTTGTTTTTGTCTACCTTCTATTTTCTCCAAATTGAAAAGAACTTATTTTCCAAACCAATCCTACAGCTCTTGTCAACACCAGCTTATCATATCTTGCCAGCAAGTTATTATGATATTGGTTGATAATTATTGCCCCTGGCTTTTAATGCTTTTATTTTGATTTATGCTCAGTAGTTTAAAATTGGTTGTTTTAATTGTTGCTGTGTTGGTATGCTACTCAGAATCAGGTTATGTGAGATGGGCAGTCATATACTGAAAATACCCTAAATAGATAAATAAATGTCTTTGACCCCTCAAAGTACTCTTTTCATAAATTTTCTTCCTTTAGGACAATGATTAACATACCATATACACTAAAAAGAAAGAATTGTCTCGCCTTCTTCCCCTCCCTTTCTCTAGCCTTGATAGCTGTTACTGGGATTTTTAAAACATGGAGGTCCCATAGAGGAAGATTTTTCAAACTTTTTCAGGTTGTAGAACCTATTAGTTAAAAAAATAAATAAATAAAAATTCCCTAACCAGAAGTAATGCTCTAATGCGCAATGTTTCTCAACCTTGGCAATTTTAAGATGTGTGGACTTCAACTCCCAGAATTCCTCAGTCAGCATGCTTAGGGGTCTCCAACCGTGGCAACTTTAAGACTTGTGGACTTCAACTCCCAGAATTCCTCAGCCAGCTTTGCTGGTTGAGGAATTCTGGGAGTTGAAGTCCACAAGTCTTAAAGTTGCCAAGGTTGGAGATCCCTGCATCTAGATTGCATTTGAGAAACCTATTTTATTTGTTTCATAAAATCTCATCCAGTCATCCAGCAGTGCATGAAGATGACCAAAAAGAAAAAGGGAAGGAAGGAAGGAAGGAAGGAAGGAAGGAAGGAAGGAAGGAAGGAAGGAAGGAAGGAAGGAAGGAAATATTTCTCTATTTAATTTGTTGTCTCCATTATCAACCCTTGCCCAACTTAACAATTTATAAAGAAATGCACAGACTGAACAGTGAGGTGGTCCAGAATGGCCAGTAGGATTTAGAAGGTGAAATTTGATATTTGTTTTAAATTCACATTTGGATTTAAGGTTGAAAAAATGAGAAATTTGAAAGTTTTCTACTCTTCTGGGATGGATCGTTACAAATCCTAAAACACTTTTTGTAACCAAGATAAGTATGTCACCCACTGAACAATTACTATTAATTTTAAATTTACTTTTTTAGGTAGACAAGTGTTTGATGGCTTACTCATCTAAATAGAAATGTTCTCCACATAGCAACTTTCAATCTGATCAAGCGCCAGGAAAATGTTGTTGCCCAAGGCGTAACACCAATTTACCTTGTGGGGGAGAAAAAAAGAAACTTAAGAAAAGTAGCAAGGCCACAAAATATTTTATTTGTCCATTATATGTAGTCTAGTCCAATGTTTCCTATGAGGAGGAAAAATTTATAGCTTTTCTATCTGTTCACCTCCCTGTATTCATGCCAAGTTCAGACTTTAGAGGCAGGGTCTGTGGCATATTTATGTTGCATTTTCATATCAAAACATAGTACCCTTGTTTAAGTCATTTTATTTTGTGACATGCTCTGTCATTATTTTAAACTAATATTTATTTACTCAACCATGGCTTACTTTTAGGGATACCAAATGATTCAATATTGTTTCATCTCAGAATTACATATCTAATAGAACAATATAATCTAATTAATTTAATATCAATATCTCTAAGATTATAATTAACTAAATTTATAAGCCACCCATTTCATTATCAAGTGACACTTGTGAGCTTATAACATGATAAAACAACAAATAAAATATATAAATATATATTCATGATGCATTATAAACATCATAATGCCTCATTCTGCACACCATTCGTAGGAAGTTCAGAAATAGCTGCGCAGTGATCTGGATCTTTCATTTACTTCTTGTTTTAATGACTGCTAAAGACCATAAATGGTAGGATTATTTTTGCAAGGTGAAATCAATAAATCTGTTATCAGTTCCCCCAGATTATATAATAAATTGTAATTATCAGAGTCCCTTTGTTGCCAGAAGCTTATCAGGCAGACAGGATTTGGAAGCAGGAAAAAGGTTCCAAAAAAACCATAATGTAGTTAGTAGTATCAGTTCTAAGACTTTCACTGGTACCCTGTGTGACTGAATTTGTTAAAATTTAATCTGGTGTCTCCATTAACACTTACTTTTGCTTCCTAGCAACACATTTGTTTAATAAATTACTGGAGCAATGTTATCTGTTTCGAATTAAAAATACTTGCCTGTGGCCGAAAAGTCATTTAAAGATATCTCACATTTTCCTTTACTTCAAAGAATATTTATAAAAACACCATCCTATATCATACTCTCCAGAATTCAGAGATTAAAAATAGGGACACATTTGAGGGAATCTAACACCACTTCTGAACATCTTTGAGCACTCTTTTTTCTCAAGTCCATTATTTTAAATTGCTTCTACAGGTCTTCACTTAAAAAAAACCCACAATGCACTGATTTACTATTCAAGAAGCATGAAGATCAGCCCCCTGAAACTGAATTTACTTTTGAATATACACACATAGATTTGCACTGTCCTTATTATAGTGAAGATGGACAAAGGATTTTCTGTCAGCCAGAAGCATAATTCGCAAATTTTCTAAAATAGTTTTGAAAAAAATGAATCTAAGGATCACAGGCCAGTTTTATACTCTTTTAGTTGTCAGGAAATGGTTTGGACACTAAAGAGACTATCCTTTCCATGTTTACTCCGTTTGAGAATGCCATCGAATGCTGTGGGATTTACCCTGAATAGGTTGTGAGTTCGATCCTAGGACAGGTAGAGGCAGATGTAAGGGTCTCCTGCTTGGGCAGGGGGTTGGACACTAGGGGGTTAACAGATTAACTCTGTTAATCTGGTCATTTTGAGTTCATCCTAACTCGCTCAATGAAAACCAACTTTTTTTCTTCTTCTATATCAGTGTTTCTCAACCTTGGCAGTTTGAAGATGTGTGGACTTCAAGTCCCAGAATACCACAGCCAGCAACGCTGGCTGGGGAATTCTGGGAGTTGAAGTCCACACATCTTCAAACTGCCAAGGTTGAGAAACACTGTTCTATATGGAGCAACTTTTTTTCAATCCATCCCGTCCTCTGAAATCCAGGCCACGTATTTACGGTTGCCGCTCTAACTGGAGCCGTTCCGAATAATCCGGGCCGGAGAAACATGTCATGTTCTTATTTTAAGGCCGAATTCAGGGACGGAGCTGTAGCTCCAATGCAGACATCGGGGAAATCCTGCTGTCCGAGATTTGTCTCGTAGCGAGAGGGTGGGACCAGGCCGGGCTTCGCTCGGGGAAGTTGCTGAAGTTGGAGCGAGCGAGGGCTGAGCCTGTCAAGCGCTTTGCTCAGGCGGCCGGGGCCTTGCCGTGGATGTCTTCGGGTGAGCTTCTCCTTTCGGCTCGGGCGGTGCAGCATGATCAGGAAGCAGCATGGCCACTCATTTCTCCCTGACCCAGGTAGGGCTTCCTGGTGCTGAAAATGCGCTGTGATGCGCAAGGGGGCTCATCTCGGGGGAAGCAGAAGGCGGCGGCAAGGTTTCCTCCCCACCTCCCTGGTAGCTCGCCCTCATTTCTTCCCTCGTTCGCCTTCCTCATCTCTTTTCCCCCACCTAACTCGGCTTGTAGTCGGAGAGCCGAGCGAGCCGCCCTCTTTGATGGTGCCGTGTGGACGCGCCTCTGCTCCCCCTTTCAGGCCCGTCCTCCCCGGCTGCTTGAAGTGAAGCCGACCTTCCAGAAAGCGCTTCATGCCGCCTCAAAACCTCGGCTACTGCTACTAGCATGACTAGGAAGACCCTTGGCCTTGCACCCCCTTGGCAAGTCCCCCTGCCTTAAACAATTTTTTAAAAAATCCTACCGTATGGCGGCTCAGCAACGGCGACCGGGAGCAGGCTTCAGGCGGCAGGGGGGTTCGGCCAGCAGCGGGCAGGAACGGTCAAAGAGGGCGGCTCGCTCGGCTCTCCGACTACAAGCCGACTACAACAAGGTGGCAGCGTGCAGCGAAATGGCGGCGGCGGTGGCGGGGAGCACTTTTAACGCTCCCCGCCTGATGTGAAGCCGCTGCTGATTGGTCAGAACAGTAGAGTAGACTCTCTGCTCTGACCAATCAGCGCCGGCTTCAAGGTGACCAGACGTCCCGCTGTTTATTTTCAAAAAATTTTTGTTGTCGGGCAAACTTTGAAAAAATCGGGACTTTTTAGAGGGCGGGCGGGACGCGGGACAAATCATTAAAAAGCGGGTCTGTCCCGCCAAAATCGGGACGTCTGGTCACCTTATCCTATATTTACTTGTTTAAAATGAATTTCTGGAACTAGCTTGTATATTTGTCAGTATAGTTCACTAATCACTTTCAAAAGCAGTCCATCTGTAACATTCACTAAAAGATTTAGCAATATTGTGGTTCTGCGTTTAAATAAATTATGGGCAGAGCTTCTCTGGTGGCATTATTGCAGGCTTCACCCACTGAGAGATCCCTACTCAAAATATGGCTCATTATCTGAAATGGTTGGATGAACTGATACTTTTCATTTAAGACAGTAGTTAAAATATGATCCCAAGAGTTACTTCTGTATTACTTTCCTACACATTTCTGTTGTTGGACCATTGATTCTAACTTAGCATTCAAGGAATCAGATGAAGACCCAGCCAAAGGGATACTAAAAAATATGTAATGCATCACAAATCTGTCCTTTAAAAAAAAAACTTTTTCAGGCTTTCTGGATATTTCTATTGTGTTTGCGAGATTTAGTATATGGGGGAAAGGGATTTCTTTCAGATTTATTCATTCATATAGCCCCCATTTCATACCAGTAATATACTATTCCAATGCCCACCTTCAAAAATGTAATTTGCTTCCACTGATTTAATGAAAGATTTAGCAACATAATTTTCTTTACGAGGAAAAGCACCAAAAAGACAAAAACAAAAGCATTGTGAAAATTTAGGAATGTGAATGACTTTTATATTCTGTTCTCCCATTTTAGAGCGATTCGTAGTTGTAGTGTATTATCTTATGGAGGGGAAAATGGCATATACCAGAAGCTTAGAAGAATACAACATTTCCTCCTTATGCAGCAAAAGATGGTGTGTGTGTGCGTGTGTGCGTGTGTGTGTGTGTGTGTGTAAAAGAGACAGCAGCTATCTAAGTGTGTGTTCACACACACATGCACACACACACACACACACACACACACACACACACACACTTAGATAGCTGCTGTCTCTTTTATAAAAATCAAGAAAGAGACCTAGAAGTTTGTACAATCTCTACTTTTACTGATGACCTTCTTTCCCTGATGTGGGGTAATAGAATAGAATAGAATAGAATTCTTTATTGGCCAAGTGTGATTGGACACACAAGGAATTTGTCTTTGGTGCATATGCTCTCAGTGTACATAAAAGAAATGATACATTTGTCAAGAATCATGAGGTACTGTAATGAGGTAAATCATGAGGTACTGTAATATACTGTAATGCAACAACTGTATGTATGTATGTATGTGTTTGTTTGTTTGTTTGTTTGTATCCTGTCTTTATTATTTTTACATATAACTCAAGGCAGCAAAGGTATCCAACACACCTTCGTCCTCCTACTTTTCCCACAACAACAACCCTGTGAGGTGGCTTGGGGTGAAAGAGAGAGATTGGCCCATAGTCATCAAGCTGGCTAAGGCAGGATTTGAACTTCTAGTCTCTCGCTTTCTAGCCTGTTGCTTTAACCACTAGACCAAAAGGGCTCTATTTTGATAAAATTAAATACATAGATAGAAAATAAAACCTATCTAAGTGCCTCTTTATAAACATTGAGATGAAAGGGTTGTTACAGTTCTTGAACTCACATGATTTCATATCCCTCTGGAAAATGATATAATTCCAAAACCATTTTTTTCATCAACTAAGTTACGTTTAGTCTAACTATCGTGGAACCTAGACTGCATTTGATCCCAGTGGCAATCCTTGGCAAAAAAATTACTGAGCTTCTTTTTCCCCCCAAATGTCCCTCCATCAGTATATGTAGTTCTTGACTTATGACCACAATTGAGCCCAAAATGTATGTTGCTAAGGGAGAAACTTGTTAAGTGAGTTTTGCCCCATTTTACGACTTTTCTTGCCACATTTGTTAAGTGAGTTACTGCAGTTATTAAATTAGTAACACCGTTGTTAAGTGAATCTGGCTTTTCCATTTACTTTGCTTGTCAGAAGGTTGCAAAAGGGAAGATTACGTGACCCTGCAACCGTCATAAATGTGAACCAGTTAGCAAGCATCCGAATGTAAATCACATGACCATGGGGATGCTGCAATGGTCATAAGTGTGAAAAAGATCATAAATCAGTGCCTTTGCAACTTCCAACAGTCAATAAATGAACTGTTGTAAGTCGAGGACTACCTGTATGTTTTTGCCTTTGTAAAAGTAAAATGGGATAAAAAAGAAAGAGAGATTGAATCTATGTACCTGGGAATTTTAGCCATTAAGCTGACCAGAAAAGTCATCCAATAAGACATCCAGCACAAGATTTGCTTTCTCCTTGACTAAGAGGAAAATGGAGATCATACTATGGAGTACAATATTCTTTTGTTCTTCTAAATCTACATGTATTTTTGTTGGTTTGAAACATATTTGTGCCTTTTCCCTCCTTTTACATTTCCAGCTGTGTAATAGGAACAGTATTGCAGTTATGATGCTCAGGGTGATAGCTTTTTGATTTAATTCCTTTCCTCCTTGCTTTCTTGTCAGCTTAAGGAGAGGAGGCTTTTGGCAAGAATACAATGGTTTCAAAATGTTTTTCCCCATCTCCATAGATCAGTGATTCCCAAACTTTTTCAGTCCACCGCCCCCTTGGTGCTACAAACTCATCCTCAGTGCCCCCCTCCCCCACCCCTTCAGGCTTGGTGGTCAGGTGACTGGGTGGGCGTGGCCAACTTGTAAAATGTGGTGAAACTCACTTAACAACACTCTTGCTTAGCAATCAAAATTTTGGGCTCAATTGTGATCATAAGTCAGTCAGTCTTTCTTTCTTCCTCCCTCCCTCCCTCCCTCCCTCCCTCCCTCCCTCCCTCTCTCTCTCTCTCTCTCTCTCTCTCTCTCTCTCTCTCTCTTTCTTTTCTCTCTCTCTTGCTTTTCTCTCTCTCTCTCTTTCTTCTGCAATAGAAAGCAACCTCCCCCAAGGCAAATATCTTGTGACAGCAGCTATGAGATGCTCCTAAAATTCTAAATTACTCACCAACTCCCAAGACGGGGGATTCCTGAGTTTGTGGCTTATGAAACGGTTCCATGTCTGCAGGTATATCTGGATGAGAGAAAGTGAGGGTATCCCTGAATGTGTGAATGCACATGAGAAACATCCATGCCTTTTCCAATCTTCTTTCTTTCTTTCTCTTTCTCTCTTCTCGGCGGAGGAAGAAAGAAGAAAGTGCTCTGGCCGGCGCTCGGCTTACTTTCCTGGTGAGGCTTGGAGACCGCTCAGCACACCCATCCCCCTGACTCTCCAGGCAGCACCACTTTCTCCCTGCCCCGCCAAGGCCCCCGCCAGCCCTGAGGCCGGCAGACTCCTGAGGCCGGCAGAGCTCCTTAGGTGCACGCCCCAAGGCTTCCCGGCCCGCGAAGGTCCCAGAGCCGAAGCCGGGAAGGTGAGAGAGGCGGCGGCGGCAACTACACTCTGGACTGGCAGCAGTGCGTCCCCTGTCATGTGCCATCCTGGAGCACGGTCTCCAAGCTGGCGGGGGCCTTGGCGGGGCAGGGAGAAAGTGGCACTGCCTGGAGAGCCAGCGGATGAACGTGCCTGGTGGTCTCCGAGCCTCACCAGGAAGGTAAGCCAAGTGTCGCCCAGGCCCATGCGCTCCCACCCACCCCTCGCTCCGGCTGTCTCCCGGGAATTTCACGGGCAGTGGCATCAGACAGAGCTGGGCAGGGCGGAGCTGCCAGTGCAGCAGCGCCCGGCGAGGAAGGCCAGGTGGGGAGGCGAGGCCGATTGTCTCGTTCACGGCACTGTGGGGTGGATGGGCTGGAAGAAGCGCGGCCTATTGTGCCTTCTCTTGTCCCGCTCTCCATCCTGGAGGGCTGTGCATCCCCCCCACCAATCCTCCGTACAAACCACCCGCCCCATTTCTGCAAAGGCAGAGCCCTGCAGAGCAATCTAAAGAGGGCAGGGGGTGCTGTAGAAAAGCCGCCTTCCTCCCAACCTGGCACCACGGGCTGAGTTCCAAGTTGGCTGGGCCAATCCACAAAGAGACCAGGCAGGTGGCCGGGTGAGAAGCCAGTTGGCTGCTTCAGAGCCCCAAGCACCGCGGAGCCGGCACAGGTGGAAGGCAGCCTTTTCTGCAGCATTCCCCTCCCCTCTTTGGATCGCCCTGTAAGGGGGGCTTTGCTTTTGCAGAAACAGAGCAGCCGCATGTGCAGCAGCCCCGGGACATCCGCTTGCCCTTCCGCCGTCCCTCTCAGCATCTGCATTTCCACCAAGGGCCGGCCACCAACCCACTGGCCGGGCCAGGCTGGATACCAACCTCGGAAGGCAAGCAGGCGTGGGGGACCACTGTGAAAGCCATGTGGAAGGCCGCCAAGCATGGCAGGGCTGCAGGGAAGGGAGTAGGCTGCTACCTCCCTTCCCCACTGCCCCAACATGCTTTACTGCCTTCCACGTGACCTCTTAGTGCTCCCCTGCTGCCCCCCCCTTGCCTCTTAGCACCCCCCTAAGTCATCCTACCACCCCCCAGGGGGCAGTACCACCCACTTTGGGAACCACTGTTCTAAAGTGTTCCATTAGATCAGGGTGTCAAACTTGATTTCATTGACGGCCGCATCAGGGTTGTGTTTGACCTCAGGAGCTGGGTGGGCATGGTGGGGTGGGCATGGCCAGCTTGACATCACTTGTATCAGGGGCATCCCTCCCAGGCTCCGTTTTCGGCTGCAAAGGCCTCCTGCAGTGTGGCCCTCCTGAGCTCGGGAGGGCGTGTGGCCTCCTGAGCTCCATTTTCACTGACAGAATGCTGCAGGAGGCCATCACAGCCAAAAATGGAGCTCAGGAGGGCCACGCACGGCCTTTCCTAGCTCTATTTTTGCTAGCAAAGGCACTGTGGGCCAGTCCCTCGCTATTTCCAGGGTGGCCCCATGGGCTAGATCTAAGCACCCTGCAGGCTGGAACTGGCCCACGGGCCTTGAGTTTGACACCCCTGCATTAGATGATACAGTCCCACAAACGTCATCTGGAACACATTCACTTATTGGGAAAGGCAGAAATAATCAGAGCTAGGCAGTCCCACAAAAAAACTGCCCTGTGCTACTTAGGACTTTATAGTGATAACCAGCTTCTTGAACTGAACTTGGAAGCCTACAAGAGTAGTGGTGCTATGCAGATGTATTGAGATGTGCCCATTATTACTAGCTACCGTATTTTTCGGAGTATAAGACGCACCTTTTTACTCCCCAAAAGAGGGTCAAAAACTGGGTGCGTCTTATACTCCGAATGTAGCCCCCACCCCCACCCCACCTGCCAGCCCGCCACTTAGCCAGGGGAGGAAAGCGTTTTCAGGTGGCAGCGCTGCGATCCCCTCCCCGATTCCCATGCCCGGTGGCGGGCATGCAACCGGCGCTGCCCGCCACCGGAAACGCGATGCTCTTCTTTGCCGAGAAGGACCCTCAATCAGCCATCTCCAGGGAGCCACCCCCGTCCTCAGGAGGCAGCAGCCCCTTTAAGAGTGAGGGAGCTTTTTTATTTTTTATTTCCCTCCTTCCAGCCTGAGCCGGCCGATCGCGAGATGTTCGCGGAAGGGATGGGGGAGGTGATCGTTTGCCACCGCCACGCAGGTATGTGAGTCACCCAGGGGTCAGCCGCACCTTGGGTTGGAGGGTCCTTGTCCTGCTGCTGCCCCAAGGAAGCTGCAGAGCTGAAGAAGCCTCCACCCATCTGCCAGCTCGCCACTCAGCCTTTTGGAATCGGGAAAGGGATCGCAGCGCTGCCGCCTGAAAACGCTTTCCTCCCCAGGCTGAGTGGCGAGCTGGCAGGTGGGTGGAGGCTTCTTCAGCTCCGCAGCTTCCTTGGGGCAGCAGCAGGACAAGGACCCTCCAACCCGAGGTGCGGCTGACCCCCTGGCGACTCCCATACCTGCGCGGCGGCGGCAAGCGATCCCATCCCCTCCACGAACGTCTGTGGCGCGCTGTCACTGCCGGCGGGCTCGCGATCGGCCGGCTCAGGCTGGAAGGAGGGAAATAAAAAATAAAAAAGCTCCTTCACTCTTAAAGGGGTGGCTGCCTCCTGAGGACGGGGGTGGCTCCCTAGAGGTGGCTGATTGAGGGTCCTTCTCAGGCAGAGACCCCCGGGGCAGCAGGGGCTGCAATGCAATGCTCTGAGCGGCGTGCAAAAAGCCTTCCTCCAATTTTGGAATCGGGGAGGGAAGTGTTTTCGGGCTGCAGCCTGAAACGCAATGCTCTTTTTTTGCTTCTGCAATCACTTTTCTCCCCATTCCAAAAACAGGGCAAACGGTGGGGTGTCCATAGAAACCACACCAAAGCCAGCAGATTTATTTCAAAGAGAGGGAGGGAGGAAGAGAGGGGGGAGGGAGAGGGAGAGGGAGGGGAAGGGGGGAGAGAGAGAGAGAGAGGAGGGGGGCATACCACAGTCACTTGCTAAAGTATTGAATGCTAGGTATGGCAGAATTATTTTTTTCTTGTTTTGCTCCCCCAAAATTAAGGTGCGTCCTATATTCCGGTGCGTCCTATACTCCGAAAAATACGGTAGTTGCTTTCCTAATCAGTTGGTTTCAGGATAGTCTTTTAGAGCAATAATCTCTTGTGGATTATATTGCAGAATCTAGCCAATTTAGTGATATCAATGGTGATGAAGGCATGAATGATTATGAACAGACTTCTTGATCCAGAAACAGGTATGATTGGCAAACAAGAAGGAAGTATTTAAAGGTCTTCCTGGTTGCAATTTCTACCAGCTCTTCAAACTAGATCAAATGAATACAATTATTTACTAGTACCCACTTTTCTTAACGTATAAGAAGTGAAATATAGCCTGGTTCAGAATGGCACCATAAATGCGGAAATTAATTCATATGTTGAAATCATGCATATAGACCGGTGTTAAACATGCAGAGCAGGAGTGGGTTCTACCCAGGAGCGGGTTCCTAATTTTTTTACTACCACTCTGTGGGCGTGGCTTATTTTGTGGGTGTGGCTTGCCGGCCATGTGAACGGGTGGGTGTGGCTTGCTGGCCATGTGACCAGGTGGGTGTGGCTTCTCGGACTGCTGAAGGGAGGGGAATGGAGATAGCTCCTGCCGCCTGTTCTTTCAGCATCTCACGCGCTCACTCAGCCATCCTCCCCTGCTTGGACTCACTGTCCAAGGGTAGGAAGGCAGCGCATGCTCAGTGCTAGAAGCTCGGCTTCTGGGCATGCGCAAAATTTTTTTAAAAAAATTAATTTTTTTTTAAAAAATGGCGGCACCCAGACACCGGCAACTGACCGCACCAGTACTGTGACATCACCAGCTGGCCGATACCAGTGCTATAGAGTGGACCGAACCGATAGGAACTCACCACTGGTTCTACCTTACTTCGCTGCCTGTTTGCTTCCTCCCACGCCGCAGTGCCGAAAAATCTGAATTTTTTTTAAAAAAGCAGAAAACAAGATGGCAACCTCATGCACAGTGCCAGACACTTGGCTTCTGCACATGCTCAGAAGAAGAAAATATAAAATATAAAATATAAATAAATAAAAAGATGGCGGCGCCCACGGACCGGCACCAACCAAACCGGGCCGGTGACATCATCGTGACATCACTATGATGTCACCAGTGGGTCGCTACCAGTTCAGGTGAACTGGTCCGAACTGGGAGGAACCCACCCCTGATGCAGAGTTACTTAGCAAGATAAACTTTGTAAAGTAAGGTGATCGGTGGAAAAATTTGAATTCTCCCTTCCAGAACTTGACGGTATTAATCCAAGTCAAGCCATCTCATTCTGGTTGCTTATTATGAAGATAGGCCAGCATTCTGAAACAAACCGGGCTATTCCGAGTTATACATCTATTGCTACAAACAGGCCATTTACCATGGCATACTGCATGGAAGTAAGCCCCATAAATATAGCCATAAATGTTTGTCTAGGTTGCTTCCAAGATTTGCTTCCATAAAGCAAATAGTTTGCTTTTGAGGAAGTGCTTTTGCATTTTGCAAGAAGAAAAATTTAGTCTATTGAATTTGGTCATTCATTTCTTTGTGGAGTTTAAAATCTGAAGAAAATAACACCCAGTCATTTTAAAGTATGCTTTTCTATTTTCTTTGTGGTGTTGAGATAGTTTCTTCAATAAATATAGAATCTCATTTATTTCAGAAAACAATTTCTCCACTCCCAAATCTTGAGTTATTGTTATTGTGAAGCTTTGCCTGCAGATTTTTTTTTGAGCAACTTAATCTTGACTCATCCTAGTTTCTCCATCAGTGAAGTTTCTATTCTTCCTTTAATGGTTTTCAGGTTTACTTGTATTTTACTCTACTGCTACTGTGATTACACAAAAGGTTTTTAAAATGATCAAGCAGTTAATTTTACTAGCAACATCTATTTTTTCATTATCGCTATAGACTTCAATTATATCAGAGAAATGTGTTAGCATAGATGCAGATTTAGAAACTGATAGGATACCTGATTAAAATTCTGCTAGCACCCTGTATAAAATGTAAATACAACATAATTTTAGATAAAATCTATTTGCTAACGTTTTTCTTCAGAACAGAAATAGAAAAAAGGAAGGTAGTTAGACATTATGAATATCTGTGCTGCCTAGCTGAAACACATAAAACTCAAAAACATTCAAATCCCATTTTAGAGTGGAAACAACACAGGATATTTAGGTTATCAAGGACTTATAAAAGGCTCTTCTATATTGACATAACATAAGGTCCAGCAGAAAGACAAATCTCACCTCTTTATAAATCTGCATTATGGCAACCAGTCAGATCTCCAGGTCATCTAGATAATTTATGATGCCTTCCAGATAACAAACCATTTTCTCACCTGAAACACAGTATTTAAGTTTTAGATCACGTCATAAGATGGCCTGTTCCAGGGAAAAAAGCATGAAAGGAGGGCAACATAGAAGTATAGCAAAACTTCAATTTAACGGCTCATTTGGCGGGAAGGGGCATTCATTAAATCTCAATTTATGTCACTAATGTAATTTACATCTTTGGTTAAATTACATAATTGACATTTTTATATCATTCATATCCATTTATGTCAATTACATAATGATGCAAATTATACAGAAATGACATTTGTCCTTTGTTTTGGGGTGAATTCTATTTGTACATTCCATGCAGTAGTAAACGGCTGGATAAAGGTCACAACAGACATACATTAAAACAAATCTGATCACAATCAACTTACAACTTTTACTTTCTCTTGGAGAGGAGGGATTCTCCCCAGATTGATTTTCGATTAAATCATAGATTTCAACCTTCAGTCCAAATTTTAGATACATTTCCTCTCAGTTCCTGTTTATTTCCTGGGCCCTTAGCTCTTTCCTTACCCTGTGTTTCAAACTGTCCTGTCTCTTCCCCTGTTCAAGCAGAACTTATTCCCTTCCTGGAGATTTTCTTGGCTACAATTCTGCCTCTTTTCTTGATTCCAGCCCAGAGAAGGGCTTAGATCCCTTCTCTTGAAGATTACTTTACCAATACCATGTGACTTCTCCAGTCTCCATTTTTTTCTATATTGGATGTTCTTTGTCCCTGGTGAAAGAGCCTTGCCTGAATGAATAGGAAGTCTTGAATGGAGCCCTGAGGATCAAGGTTTTGCTACACGGTATACCAACAGACATAGGTAGGGTCCTTGGACCCAACGTTTCCGAGCTTGGTTGTTTTCTTGCAGGTGTTTCTTTACCACACTAGTTAACATTATCAGTGCTAAACGGAGAGCGGGGATGGACGATGTTGCCTGATGTGGTAATGAAATGTCGGCAAGAATACAGCCAAGTTCAGAGAGCACCAAGGATCCCACAGTTGAACCCTGAGCTACAAATATTCTCTTCCACTGGTATAATAGAAGTAGGATCTTTCTTCCAGACATCGCCAAAAGGGATACTGTAGTGGAGTTTGCTGGTTGTTTATATACAGTAGTTTGTTTTCTCAGTCTTGGTTGGGGTATAGTCTCTTCCTTCGTGGGGGGAAAAAACTGCACGCACACACACATATCATTGAAAGGATATAAACAAAGGCCAAAAAAAGAAAACCAACAGCCCAGAGCACATCATTATCAGCAACCAGCATTCAGATATGCAGAAAACAGCAGATAAACTATCAGGGAAGAAACAATAGCCTAGTTAAGGAACTATCAAGGAAAAAACCACAGCAATCATAATTGGCAGGACAAATTATTATGTATAAACAGGTCAAACTGCAGTATTTTATATAAATAATCAGCAAACTTCACTCCCCTGGAAACTGATAATGTTACCTAGCATGGTAATGAAATATCTGATGGAAACAACCATCCTCGGGGAAACCAAGGCTCCACAGTTCATTCCTGAGCTACATATATTCTCTATTACTGGTTTCTGGGGAGCTGTTCTAGGATAGTTATTGGCCCTTGTGGCATAGTTTTGTCTCCTATCAAGCAATGGTGCTGGGGTGGAAAGACCCAGCAATAATATTTGTTCCCTTTAGAATTTTAAGTCACAATATTCATATAGATTGGATGCCACCGTTCACATTTTCCACATTTTTTCTCATACTTTTTCTTTAAATTGGAAAGGATTATAGCTCCCCAAGTTGCCATATTTAGAGAGAGAGAGAGAGAGAGAGAGAGAGACATTCTAGGAAGGGAATGTTTATGTTAAAAACAGCAACAAAGCCTGGATTTGTTTATTTACATATTTGCATGCTCCTCTACGACAATGAAAGTGAGTGGCTCATTAAATCAGGTATGGTTCCCACCAGAGCTAACTGGGCCTGAAGCAGTATTTCAAAGTCGAAGTACCTGTCATTTAAAGCAATGTTTGTGGTGTGAAATTACAGCTCTCTGCTGCTTAAATCACTACTTCCTATCTGAAGTCAGAAGTCATTGACATTTAAACCTGTCTTAGCAAAATTCTCTCTCAAGTAAAAGCAAACAAGAAACAAAAAAAAGTAACCAAAGAAGCAAATCAAAACACCGTATCTTGCCTTTTGGCATCTAACAGACAGTGTTGATAAGTTTCTAGCCACCCCTCCCCTACCAACCAGAAGATTGATTATTTGGTGTTTTTTATTTGTTTTTTAGTTTCCTGCCTTTATTATTTTTATAAATACCGTATTTTTCGGAGTATAAGACGCACCAGAGTATAAGACGCACCTAGATTTTAGAGGAGGAAAACAAGGAAAAAAGTATTCTGAACCAAATGGTATAGTAATCTATTATTATTTAATAAAATACTAGTGTAGCAGAATACTTTTTACAACCATGTATACTTTTTACAACCATGTACACTTTCATGTACACTTTTTACAACCATGTACACTTTTTACAAACTTCAAACTTGACAGCTTTAAGACTTGTGGACTTCAACTCCCAGAATTCCTTCTCCAGTCATGCTAGATGGGGTAATTAGGAGGCAAAAACACCCCTGTTTTTGCGAAAAATGGCCCGTTTTAGCTCATTTTTTTGCAAAAACGGGGCATGCAGAGGGTTTGGGAAGGCTGCAGAGTGCTCCTAGGGTGTGGGGAGAGGCAAAAACTCCACTGTTTTTTGCAAAAATTGCCCCTTTTTTGCCCCTTTTTTTTCAAAAATGGGGGTGTTTTTGCCTCCCCCACCCCCTAGGAGCGCTTTGCAGGCTTCCCAAACCCTCTGCTCACCCCATTTTTGCGAAAAACGGGCCCATTTTTCACAAAAATGGGACGCAAGGGCAGGGCTTCGGGAGGCCAAAAATGGCTATATTCGGTGTATAAGACACACCGACATTTCCACCCTCTTTTGGGGGCAAAAAGGTGCATCTTATACTCTGAAAAATACGATAACTCAAGGTGGCAAACATACCTAATATTTCTTCCTCCTACAATTTTCCCTACAACAGCTACCCTCTGAGTTGGGTTGGGTTGAGAGAATGACTGGCCCAAAGTCACCGAGTTGGCTTTCATGACTAAGACTCATTGTCTCCTGGTTTCTGCCTGCTGCCTTAATCACTGGACCAAACTAGAAGGTTGGTCCTATTCCTTCTTTAATGGTAAATATTGCTTACTCCCACTCCATATTGAAATGTCCAGGATTGGAATCTTTAAGCTATGACATATTGGGATAAGTTTTATTCCTAGCCAGGGAGAACACATAACTGTAGGAGAAGAGCAGGCTGACCTGGAAGGCAGAGTTAAATGTGTCATCAGTTTGGAGTCAAAACTGACCCAGGCTTAGCCACCCAATGAATTTGGTTGACCCTTATCTAGCACTCATTTAGCTTTGACCTTTAATTGACTAAATCATTGTGTATAGGTAGCAATAATAAACCCTTCTGTCCTTTGAACACAACAAATGTTCTTGGTTATTTGCACATGACAACACCTAGATCAAAACACAAATGTGTCTGGGGAGAATCTGAATTTGTAGTGACTCTACCCAAAAACAATGCTTTCGGGCCCATTATATGTACGTGATCAAATTTCCAAGTAAGCAGTTGCATGATATTTGTATGTAATGTGGACACATATTCAGCATGCACAGTTTTTCATGCAAACATATAAGAAACATTTAAGAAATTGTCGCATGCTAAATAATTTTAGATTGCATGTTCTTTATTACAAACCATGTAAAACTTTGCTGGCTTTCTGTATACTGGCCTGAAAATGAAAGTGTGGAATTTACATGGAAATGGAAGTGTGGGATTTATATTATTGTTATAGCTTTGAATGGGAGGTATAACTTTATTCGCAATATGTTTTGGAAGAGATTGACAATGCTACTTAGAAACTTATGACCTTTCTGGAAAATTTAAAATTGTTTTTCACACTTCCAATACCAACTTCTTCATTTGGTAGAAATATGTTTAGAGAATTCAGATTGAATTGTAAGGTGTTACAAACCATCTGTTTTCATTTCATTACATACCTTTCTTCAGAAGGGAAACAGATGAAATTGGACGTTTGCTTTAAACTATGGAATTTGTATTTTGTCATGTTTTCCATTTCTTAGGGAAAGTGTCTGCGAACGTGTTATTTTTATTTATTTTGCCAGATGAGTGTACTGATGAGAAGACTAAGGTCCAATAGTGTTAAAATAAGACATGAGGTATTGATTAATTCTTTTTTATTTATTTTTTTAAAACGCTTTTGTTTTGCTCCTGTTTGTAGCAGTTTTAAAGGCTATTGGCAATATTGCATTTCCCAGGAAACATTCATTATCAGAAGCATCCTATTTTTTTCATAATCCTCTGATAAAAGAATCCTCTAAAATCCTAAGGTTGGTGCTTCCATTGCACAGACAAGACACTGGTTAAAACAAAGATAGCTAAATGCAAGGCATCAGGCTTGATAGCTGTTCTCTAAACCTGTCCTCTGCCAGGTTTAATAGGAGAGCTCTGAATGTATTTAGCAGTAAGTCCAAGTGGCTAGAGGGAACACTTTTCTGAGTGGCTGGAGAAACTCCGGGGATAAATAAAGACAAGGATAAAGAGAATGGAACAAAGCTGGCAGTTGTGAGCATTAAAAAAAATAGCTTGGCTTCAGTATGGCTTTATTGGTACTTCTCACATTGAATGAGTTGTATTTATGGCCAATTTCCAGCTTGTTCTATTTCTTAAGTCTATCTGAGTTCATCTGAGATGTACTTCTTAGTAGGGTTTTTTTAAAGACTATAGCAGGAGTGTCCAACCTTGGCAAATTTAAGACACGTGGACTTCAACTCCCAGAATTCCCCAGCCAGCCAATTCTGGGAGTAGAAGTCCACAAGTCTTAACATTTGTCAAAGTTGGACACCCCTTCTCAAGATTGTGAAGAGACCTCCCACCCAATAGTGCAGTAGTGATTGTTTCAGAGAAGGAATAATTACACACATCAAAATGCACAATTTTATTAAAGGAAATATCAATATTTCAGGAATATTTATAGAAATATAACATTACCACCCAGACCATCAAGATCAGAGTGGAGAAGGATTCACTTGTAGTATTCTATTGAAATAGCATGTTGTCAGCTTACATTTTTATGTATAAATGCCTTGGATAGATGACAAGGCATCTAAATGTGTTCAAGAAATCTTTTTATTTTTTATTTTTTGTCAACATGGGCTCAAAAACGATGTGAGCATTTTTTTTCATGAATTCCTACAACATAAACGACAACATCCATCTTTTTAGATGTTTACCGTAATTATATAGGAAACTGATCTATTGTCAACATGTACGGTTAATTTCTTTGTTTCGGCAAAAGCAAAATTAGTTCCTTCTAAAACAAGAACCGATACAGGTAGTCCTTGACTTACAAGTTCATTTAGTGACCTTTCAAAGTTACAACAGCATTGAAAAAAGTAACTTATGACCGTTTTTCACAGTTACAACCTTTGCAGCATCTCCAGCATCATGTGATCAAAATTCAGATGCTTGGTAACTGGTTCATACTTATGACCATGGGACCCCCTTTTGCAACCTTCTGACAAGCAAAGTCAATGGGGAAACCAGATTCACTTAATTATCAGGTTACTAATTTATCAACTGCCGTAATTCACTTAACAACTGTGGCAAGAAATGTCATAAAATGGGACAAAACTCTCTTAACAACAGAAAATGGGCTCAATTGTGGTCGTAAGTCGAGGACTTATTTGAGGTGATTTGGTAGTGATGGAACACTTTTACCCAGGACAGGTTTGATAAAGTCCTCATCATGTCAGTGGAGATTAAATTGGACAAAAAACTGATGTATTTCTTGGTGACATGTAAATGCTTTTGGTAAGATTTTCTGTAATGAGAAACTTGATTGATGCATGGGCTTGTCTAGCTCTGTTAATGCTGTGCACAAACAGCAGCATTTCATTTTTTTTCTAGATCATCCATTTTTTCCTCCTCTAAGAAATGCTTCATGGGTTTTCTCCACTTTTATTTCAAGTCTGTCCTGCTACTGAGAATGTGGTGCACTGGGTTTTAAATCATAATCGGTGTTTATTGGTGACAGTTACAGTGTATTATCCTATATTTACGTGAATTATTTGTCAGGTGAGTCAATGAAAGCTTCTTGTTCCAAGTGATGGAAATGCACCTTCTTCTTTGAAACATTTTATTTATAACAAGTGAGATGTAGTGATTAAGATGCTAGATCAAGAGTGAGAAACCTGAATTCTTGTCATGACTTTGGCACAGAATCAAGCTGGGTGACCTTGGGCCAGTCACTGTCCATCAGCCCTAGAAAGAAAGCAAGGACACACCATTTCCAAAGATGTTGCCTAGATTACTACATAGATTTGTTTAGGTATTCCCCAGGAGTTAGGCCTGATTTGAAGGAGGAAGAAAGAAAAACAAGAGTCCTGTCAGATCCGTGAATCTGCCATTCTTCAGGGGAAGAGGGGGGCCCTATACTTCCTTTAGATCTTTCTATCCTTCTTTCCTATATATCCTGTACCATGTAATTAATTGCTTTATAACTTCTAGCCTGGTGCCTAGAGGCCTGGCATTTTCTCACCTTTCGGGGAATGGATGGGGAGGGAGGGCCATGTGGATTGCATCGCTCAAGAAACGATCTTGAGAAAGACTTCTTATCACTTTCCCAGAGCGCCCTTTACAAAGCCATCTTCACACCTGCGGATTGGCTGAATCCACATTCCACATCGGACTGTTGGGAGGGGATTCTAATTTCTTTTATTCCTATTGTATTGCCTTCAGGACTCCAGATCCTGCTTTGCTTTCGCCCAGCTATCACTCCTTTCTCAATAAAAGGTTCCTTTTGAAAATGTTAAGTTTCAAGAGTCTTTACTTCCTTGATTACGGGGAGAGGCCGTGCCTAACAAGTCCGCTGACATCATGATTTTTTTTATTCCAAGCAAGATATGTAAAATATGTTTAAATCCAATTGAAATTAAAGATGTTTATAGATGGATATCTTCCATATTAAAGGAAGCAAACATTCTGTTGCATTGTGTATTGCATCATTCATCTATAGAATATACATGATAATATTCTAGATATGAATATAAAAATATTTATTTTTTAAAAACAGGCAGTATTTCTTAATGCAGTAATTAGCGCATGAGTCATGAATAGAATTAGCAATTAGGATTGTCTGAGATCTGGGCAGAAATCAATTTCAAGCATCCCATATCTGTGACTGTTTAGAACACACGAGGAATAATTGGAAAGCTCTATCAACAAGGAGCGACTGTGACTCATGAAGAAAATCCTGTTTGCATGGGAAGGTCTTCTCCAAATTTATGTTAATAGCATTGTTGGCAATATTAAGAGAGCCTGCGTAACCTTTATGTTTTTGCTGGCTTCATCACACAACCAGTACATATAAGTACAAAATCAACCAGAATAAAATGGGATTTGGCTAGCTAGAATTAATTTATACTGATTTGTATTATTACATTGATTTCTATTTATTTCTGAATTTAAATGCAAAAGAGTTCAGGAGGTTCACCATTTCAATGTTCAGTTAACCTAGTCAACATTCTCATTGTAAACTTTTCTCCTCAATTTGTACACTACTGTCATTCTACAACAGTAATAATACATTCCCAAATTCCAGAAATAAATTTTAGACTTGTGCATGCTTACATTTTAAAAAAAAAACAGCTATTCTTATTTCTACAGTTTATGAAGCATTTATTTTTCATGCTGACCCTTGCAGGTCAAACACACCAGTATGATGGACTTGCTCTAATTCAAAATCATTAAACATTTTTGTCAGTTTGTCAATGTTTTTGTTCATGTAACAAATAATAATGTCTTTAAGGAAGTATAAGCAATTTCTCAATGGTCTTCTTTGTATTGTTTCTTCCACAGAATCCAGTCTGGCTCCTATCTCAGCACTGGTTGGTTCACCTTAATTCTAGCGATGGATGCCTGCTACAGAATTCATGTCTACGGAATGATAAATGACACCTACTGCAAGTAAGATCACAGCACATTATTTTGATGCGTCCACAGATCTAATGCCCTGTCAAAATTTCACGATTCATTTTAATATCATAAACCCGACAAATGCATTAGGCAGCCGCCGCCTAGCAGAACTATATTGACATGGCACTTTATTGACAGTGTATTTAGACTCTGTATGATACGCTGTATTGATTAAATAAAATTATTTATAAAAATGTAATGACCGATGTTACAAAGGCCTTTTAACATCAAAGAACTTTCTGCCAAAGTTGAACAGAACTGGGGAAATAGGAAAGTATATTTGCTTTCCACAGTTTTTGTACAGTTGAGAATGTTCTGGTTAGGAAGCACAAATGTGTTCTTGAGCAGATTTTGAGCAAACTTTGCAAATTCCCCCTTCTTCCACAGTGGATAAAGAGGCTGGTATGCAATTATTTCCTACCAGATTAGAAACCCATGATATATAAGCCATGTACACATTAGGAAGTTCTGTTACAGCAGTAAAAAACTCAAGTTCAGAGTCGGCTACAAAAATCAGTGCTTTGTGGACATAAAGTGAGATCCAATTTAAGGAAAGTCCAAAAGACAAAAAATATTGTGCCTGCCGTTTATCCTTCTTTGAAAAGCCTCCTTATGTTCCACGAATTAGGAGGTTGCACTCCCACAGCTTAATTTGGCCCCTACTCTCCCTTCCCTGCCAATTACAAGTCTCAAAAAATAGCAACACAGTTTCCTGTCATTTTGAAGAATGAAGCTTATAAAAGCTTTTTTGTGATCTCCCCAAAGGCTGAACATTTTTAAAATAATAAAAACAGACACACAAACCCTTCCCTAATATGCAGGAACAAAACCTATAAACCCACTTAGATGCCTGGTCTAGCCTAATGAACAAGATGTTATATTGTTTTCATAATTCCCTGTTAAAGCCAACATTGCTTTCCTTTCCTAATTACTTTTTGAGTCTGAAAGTATTATGACATAGTTATATAGAGAGAGTATTTGAGACTATATTCTATTACATTTAGATTTTATCTAAATGTAGATTTTAGGTTGTGAGTGTGTGTGTAAACACATACATGCATGCATACATACATACTGTACATACATACTGTACATATATATGTATATGTATGTGTGTGTGTGTATATACACAGACATACACAGACACACACAGACACATACTGTGTGTATATACATACATAAAATCTAAATGTAATAGATGTACGGTATATATACACATACACCTAAATATCCCAAATATATAAAAACTTTATCTGTTTATTGCCATGTTTCAGAGATATTGATTAGATAGATCAGGGGTGTCAAACTCAAGACCCAGGGGCTGGATGCGGCCCACAGGGTGCTTAGATCTGGCTCTCAGGGCTGCCCTGGAAACAACGAAGGACCGGCCCACAGCACCTCTGCCAGTGAAAACGGAACTCGGGAGGGCCGCAGGTGGCGCTCCTGAGCTCTGTTTTCACTGGCAGAGGGTTGCAGGAGGCCATTGCAGCCAAAAACAGAGCTCAGGAGCTCATTTTCGCTGGCAGAGCGCTCAGGCCACCACAGGCGCCCCTGACACGAGTGACTTCAAGCTGGCCATGACCACCCCGGCCCCCTGAGGTCAAACACAACCCTAATGCGGTCCTCAATTAAATCGAGTTTGACACGCCTGAGATGGATGGATGGATGGATGGATGGATGGATGGATGGATGGACGGATGGACGGACGGATGGACGGACGGACAGACAGACAGACAGACAGATATAAAATCATTTTGTGGAAGCTGCTTTTAGAAGCCTTTTTTCAGGCATTTGTACGGACAATATTCATTTCTTTTAATAGATAAATTTTGTTTCCCAAATATCCCAAATATATAAGTACTCTTTATCTATTTATGGCCTTGTTTCAGAAAACTATACTGGATCATCACATCAGGTATTAGATGGAATAATTACCATATTTTTCGGACTATAAGATGCTGCTGACTATAAGACACACCTAGCTTTTGGGGAGGAAAAAAAATCTGCCTCCCAGCAATTTGCCTTGTTGCAGCAAGCAGCAAACAGCCTGGTCCGCTTCAGCACAGCCTGATTTAGCACGATCAGCTGATTGGCAGTTGGATCTGCCTCCCAGAATACCACCTATCAGCTGTTCCAGGCTGCGGGGATTGCCACCACCCATCGGCACTGGTGCCGCCCATCACTGCTGCCACCTATTGCCGCCTCTTTGTGCCCCATTTTCGGCCTCTGCACGTCCCATTTTTGACCCGTTCCAGGCAGCAGGGATCGCTGCTGCTGCCTATCCCCACCGCCTGGAACGGACCAAAAACACGATGCACGGAGGCCAAAAATGGGGCACGCAGAGGCTAAAAATGGAGCATGCGGAGACAGCGATAGGTGGCAGCGGCAATGTGCGGCACCGGTGCCGATATAAATCAGGCTGTGCTGAAGCTGACCAGGTTGAGTGCTGTTTGCTTCAAGAAGGCAAATTGCTGGGAGGCAGAGGCCAAAGGGTGTGGGCTGGCGTGTGGGCGGGGCTTCGGCAACATTCGCTCTATAAGATGCACAGACATTTCCACCCACTTTTTTGAGCGTCTTATAGTCCGAAAAATACAGTAAATTAAACTTGCTGAGCTTAATCAAACTAAGATGTTATAGGTATATTTTTTCTATAAATCAAGTGCTGACAGTTCATCCATTGTTCCAATATTATAAGTAATCGTTGACTTATGACCGGAAGGGTGCTTTTATTGCCCATAAAGCAGTTCCAGCTGTTCTGAAACGTCATACTGCCCCTCCCTTGTGGACACAAAACCACATATCAGTTTACTTGGAAATCTGTTAGCATTTACTACTGGTTGTAAAGTATCCCACAATCATGGGATTGCCATTTGCAATCTTCTCTGCTGGCTTCCGCAAAAACTAGACAGGGTAGCTGGCAGAGTCGGTCGTAAGCAGATGGGGCAGAGGGAAACTGCCCACCCAGCCTCACATGGGAGCCCTTGACTGCCTCCAAGGGTTACTAGGACAAATGAAGTTGCTGTGCCCTGCACTGCTTCAGCCTGCTCCCCACCAGGCTATTCACAAGAGCCCTCAGCCAGCTCCAGGGCCCAACAGGGCACCATGTACCTTTCCGTTCATCTACAACTTTTGACAGATGTACTCAGCCAATGTGAGACACAACCCTCCTACAGAGGCCATCTTGTGCCATTCTGTAAATGGGCACTAGTCTCACATTTCTTTGGGCTCCATTTTAAGGAGGCTTTAAGGATCATGGTAATAACATCCATCTGCAGAATAGTGCAAGAGGTGGGGAACAGGCCAAAAGTCTGAGTGAGCCAGGATTGCAGTCATTGATCAAAACAGTCACGTGACATCTTGCTTAATAACTGCTTCACTTAACAACTGAGATTTCAGGCCCAATTGTGGTCATAAGTCAAGTACAGCCCATATAATCATCTTCTTTAAATGACCCCATAATCCCTTGTGGGGTGGAGTCAGGGCAACTGAATGGAGCTAAATGTTTACTGGCCGAATGCCTTTCCTGTCGCCAGTGCGGAGTTATATTCAGCAGATATATTCCCAATGTGTCCAGAGAGAGAAATATCTGCCTCTACCTAGGATTGAACTCACAGCTTCCTGATTGTGAGGCAAGAGCTCCACTTCTAGGCCACCGCACCACTAGTACTGCCCATATAATAATTGTATAATATTATAACTGTGGTATAATATTTGAAAGCTATTAAGGATAATACTGTTCCGAAGCACAGTAACAAAGTGTATTTATTTCCCACAAAAAATTTCTGGATCTTCTACCATCTTTGATAGATTTGGTGTCTGTGTGTGCAAATATGTTAATGGACATATTTCTAGCTTCTGATTTAGGCACTTCTACACTGTCACTGCTTCTATCGTCCAGTTTCATGAAAGCAGTTTGAAGATAATAGATGATAGCCTTCTCTTCTGCCAAATTCTCAATGCTGAAGGGGGAAAAGGGCTATCAATTCTTCAGTTATTGGAGGTCTCAAAGAACCAAGCATTCCTGCTCCTTACAAAAACCGCTGGGAAGTTCATTGGCCCAGAATTTGTACAAGCGTGGAAACCGACCACCCATAATGTCTCATAGTCCTTCAAAGAAAAGACTAACTTTATTGTGGTTTCAAATAGACTTCAGCTGAGCCAGAATATATATCAATTGACTTATTTTTTAAAAAAAAACATAGCCTTCATGCTAATACCACAAAGACCCAAAGCTGCTTTCTCACTGGCCTTGAATCAGGCTGTAAGAAAAATATTGCTGGCATTGGCTTTTTCTGGCGTGCAATTTCAGAGTCAGAATCTTTTCATGCCCAGGGATGACAACCAGGGCCATGTTTGGAACTAGAACAAAAGGCTTCTCTCTTTGCTTTGTCACACTACAAGATGTAATTCAGCTAGAATCTGTGCATTAGCAGCCATACTGCATGATAAAATGAAAGCCACCATAACTCTCCACCATCCTTACAATATGCCACAGAACTTTACCTGTTACAGTCACAAGTGTGAAAAATGATCATAAGTCATTTTCCCCCAGTGCCATTGTAATTTCAAGCAGTCACTAAATAAATGGTTGTAAATCAAGGACTACCTATCTGTCTTTTTTTATAGATAAAGCAGCCTTCCCTAACCTGGGGCTTCCCATTTGTTCTGACCCGTTACTTCCAGAATTCTTTTCTGGAATTTTGAAGATTGTTATTACAAATGTGTGGGTGTTACAGCGAGAAAAAGCAGTTTGTACACTTATAGATAGATGTGTGTATAGCATATTTATTTATCAAATGCCTATCTAAGTGACTCTGGGTGGTTCACAAATACAAACAATAAAGCCATATAAAAGAGATGTAATTAGAGTTAAGAACTCGGACCACACGCTTTCTGAACAGTTTTTATCCCAGAGCTATAATTGCACTTAATAATGAATTAAAGGGTCACCATCAGTGAGCTGTTGGATAGTATTACTTGGTCTGTTGTATGGATGTTTGAGTGGTTCAGGGTGGGGAATTCGTGGCGGGTGGGGCGTGTTTTTAGGGATTGCTATGTGTGTTGGGACTGGTCTTGAAGCGTTATGTGAATTTCGTTGTATGGGTGTACTGTGTATAGACGTACAATGACAATAAATTATTATTATTAAACAGAATAAAATTAGAGGTTAAAAGGAGAGTTATAAGGCAGGGTGAACACCCTCAGACTACCAATCATCACCAACCCAACTTGCGTGCCAGTCTTGAATCTCCAGGCCAATTGACAGAGGCAAGTCTTCACACAATGCCAGAAGGCCAAAAGACTATGGGTCAATCTCACCTCTGAGGACAAAATATTCCATGTGGTGGTTGGGGGCGGCAGAAGAGAAGGGTCTCACCATTGTGATGACATGGCAGGGGGGGAAAGAATATTTCATGGATGTCTGTGTTTTGACTTTGTTGTAGGTCAGAAGGCTTCAGGAAAGTCCCGTATCACTACTATGAACCTGGGAGGAGTGAATGCGATGAGTACTTCCTTCATGAAAATGCACCCTACGGAGGCCACAGGTTCATCACAGAAAAGAAAGTATTTGCCGAATGGGCTAAGAAACATACGATAACATTTACACACCCTAATTGGACTTTGTCTTGATGCTGGTTGCCCCAGACTTCCACAACATTGGCCCTGGATTTAAATGACAATCCTCCTTAGGTGATAGCGCAGAAAGTGATGGTTCTGCTGTGTGCTGTTTGTGTGTCTGTGTGTACTCAGCTGTGGAGGATTCTTATTCTGTCTCATTTTAACTGGATCTTTTTTTCCTTAGAAGTTCAACATGGCCACAGCTTATTTGCTTAGAGGACGAACTTCTGCTTAGAGGGGAAAACACTATCCTATGCAAGCTCAGTGTTCTGGGTTCTGTGGATAATGTCTCTAGTACTTGAATTTCAATGATAAATGTTACTATTAAAACAACCCACCCACCTTTTGGGCAGTAACCGCCAGACAAATCGGTCTTGTAATATACAGTTTGCATGGCTGCAGATTTACTGCAAATGAGCCACTTAGAGATGTGCTAAGAAGATCCTGATTGCACTTGATTTCTAGACTAGGTCTGACTAGGTCTGAACTCAGAGACAATCCATATGGCAGAATGCCTCCAGGTGTTCTGACATGGTCTCCATTTTCTCAGCATGTATTTATTTAAGTTATATGCCCTTTTTGGAGCACAACTAAGAATGGTGGCTAAGTCCAGCAGGTATATAGTTTTGGGCAATGACATTTCGTGTGATCTCGAGCGATTCTCAGTTCTCGAACACCTACCTCACCAAGGGTGTTGTGAAGAGAAATCAATGCAACTGCAGTGATTTTTTTTAACCAATCAAATATGCTTATTTATATTTTTTTATATAAGTTCATGGATTCTGGGCACATATTCCTCCTTATCTCCTATTTAAGAATACTAAACCCGTGTATATGAAATCATTTCTTTGAAACTCTACAGCGACATCCCAACTCCGAAAGCTCGGGTGTGGATTAATTTCTTCAAAAGATTCTTTTTCGCATATTTTTTCCCCCTTTGATGGTAAGAGAGCCTGGAATGCTTAATAGCTGCCCATGTGTAATTGAAGTGCTGCACGCCTTGTTTTATCCATGCCACAGAGAGCATACAAAGCATTCGATCATTTAAATTCCATTTTACTTAGAAAGATTTATTACAGAGATATGAGATCTAAAAAGCAGGGAAGAAAAAAGTGACAGACATTTATAGCGAAATTTCATTCTATTTTTAAGTTGAGGAACCATTTCAATTTATATCAGAAGTATGTGTGTGCGTGTGTGTGTGCGTGTGTGTGTGTGTGTGTAAAACAGCCTAAATACTTCAAGTTCCATATCATTTCAAAAAGTCCCTTAAAAATCTGCAAAATACTTGGATATCCTTACTGCAATACTGTATTCATACTGCTAAAACTTGAAAAAAAGATGTATTGATCCTTTTTGTATAAAATGCTCAAAGAGGCTAAGTATTGAATTCATCCCACATTTTGTATTGCTTTGCTGAATCATGAAAAGGCGATAGCAAAGTCATATTTTTTTACATATTAAAAAGTTTGTATAAGGACTGGTTTTTGTACTGTATATTTGTATATGGAGGTCTATAGGTCCTATATAATCCCATTTCCACTTTATCAAGTGCCATGCTGCTACATATTGTGTGGTTGTGTATTTTGACCCAAGGATCTTCTACTCCAATATCCAAAGGTAAATTGCTCATTCTCATCCTGAGAAATGTTGGTAACGTCTAGTAAGTTACCACAAGTCTCTGTTTTATTTGGGAGCTTGTCACTACCTCAAAGAAAACACAAAGTTGTGTCAGATGGTTCAGCAGTCAAGGGTTATAACAGAATGTGTGTATGGAAAATATCATTTACCATCAGTATATTCCAGTGCTCTGCATTTTTACTATTCTTCTGTTAATTCCAGTTATTTCCCCAGTGACTATATTATTACTTCTGATTTGTTTGAATTGTTTTAATATGCTATATATCTTTTTGAAAGCCAGATATTTCTCTTTTTTTAATAGAACTCCATATGCATTGTACTTGGTAGGTATAGCATGATATGAATGCTAATGAGATATTAAAGTAGGATTTAGGAATTTATGATCATATGTATAACTCCCACATATATCCATTTTATACTACCTCTATAATACAGTTTCCTTCCAGAAAATCCTCCTAGTTACAACAGTGTCAAGAATACTTGATTCCTAGACATCCTCAATATTTCTCGGAATTACATGATCAAATTAAATCACTTTGGAGTCTGTAGGGTAGATGTTCACAGAGAAGAACCAACCAAAATGGGAGCTGAAAGTTTTAATACTAAGTCAATACTATGGTCATTGGCACATCTAAAAGAAAGAAAGAGAGGAGAAACTTGGTTGTCGTTTAACTGTTCCCTTGATTGTGTTGTACAGATTTCTTTGATCTTAATAGTTTCCGGGTTTGCCATTTGGGAGAAATCAAAAGTTGGCAATTTGAATTTGCTGCCCTTGAACTAATCCCAAACTTTCCTCTGTGCAATCAGTTCTTCAGCTTTGTAGAAAGAATAACTTGTCATTCCATAGAGGCAAAGAGAGGAAAAAGCAGGAGAAGGTAAGAACAAAATAAAAATAAAAATAAGGGAATGGCAAAGAAAAAGAGAGTAACATCCATACCATATTTGGCTCTGGTTCCATATTCCATCATCCTTTGCTTTTTCCATTGCTAGCCCACATTATCTATGATGGAATAAGACCTTCAATACAAATCTACCCCCAATAGATGACTTGATTTTCCACATAAACATTACCCTAATGATTGAATCATGTGCCCTGCAGTGTTTCGGATTCAATTGCAGGTAGTCCTGGACTTATAACCATTTGTTTAGTGACCATTTGAAGTTACAAGAGCACTGAAGACTGGTTTTGACCCTTACAATCATTGCAGCATTCCCATGCTCACATGATCAAATTTTGGAGGCTTGGCAACTGGCATGTATTTATGACAGTTGCACTGTCCTGACTCATGTGATCACCGTTTGTAACCTTCCCAGCTGGCTTCTGACAAGCAAAGTCAATGGGAGAAGCCAGCTTCACTTAACAACCACATGATTCACTTAACAACATCATAAAAAGTTGTGAAATGGGGCACAACTCACTTAACAACTGCCCTGCTTAGCAATAGAAAATTTGGTCTCCATTGTGGCCATAAGTCAAGGACTACCTGTATATAGAATTTGAGTAATATTTGCATTAATAGCCTCATACCGTTCAATTCACCTTCTGTCTTGTCTTTTATCTTAGCACCCTCTGTACTGTGGTACAGTCATTTTATCATATAAAATATTTTTTTCTTTATCTTGAACTTAAGCAATTATATGCTAGCATAACTGAAGGCCCCTATTAATGAGCACATTTTCTTATGTTGCTTTCCTACATTTATATATCTTACACTTTTCAAGATTGCCACTCAAGTGTGGATTTAAGGACGGGGCTGGAAATTATGATGTTCCTAGCATAATTTAATTAATTATACCTGGCATTTATACTCACATATTCCTCCAAAGTATCCCATTTATTGAAGAGTATAATTTCTGTAATAAAAGCTGCAAAAAGTATTGATTTAGTAACTGGTAGTAATGATGAAGAATCCACTTTAATTCCAATTGATTATAGGAATTGACTTCCAAGTAAGAACATTGAAATCAAAAGCTAACTTTAGAACTGTAAGCGTTCCTGACTGAAAGTAGGTTTCAGTGAAACTTACAATAGTTAAACAGTACAAAAATTATATTTAACTTGCACTTACTTTACTGAATTTAATCTCATTCCACAAGTAAAACAGATTTTAAAAAACTATGCCAACTAGCGCCAACTATCACCAATTATCATAAAAAGACCTAAGAAAATAACTTCGATACCAAGTTAATTTGGTATTAGCTACTTCACAATCCAGAGCAGCATAAGTTGCATAAATACTGTATATGTTACACTGAGAGAGATTTCAACTATACGTTGCAACTTTTTTCTTCTTCAACTATAATAAATTAATTAAGAAAGCTTTAATGGTCCACTAATTGTGCTCTCTCTTTTGGAATGGAGATGAAGAATTTGTTTAGGAAGTTAAAAAGGTAAAAAACTCAATAATTCGACCAAATAAGAAACCCAAGCTAATAAAAATAAACATGGAGAAATGCCTCTTCTCCATTCATGAGATGTCTGAAAATGATTTGGTGAATAGCTTGAGATGCTTGAAAGAGCAATTTAGCTGTGCAAGTGCAAGTTAGGATTTTAAAAATGCCATTGGATAAATTGAAAATTGAAATATAGGAACAAGAAAATCATAGGAGAAAGATAGTATCTTGACTGAGCTCAGTTCCTGGAAGCTTACATGAATATTGGAAGGATGATAGTGAAGTAATTCGCCAATGTGTTCTTCTGTGATTTTTTAAAAAAACATACCTACTAGGATTTTAATATGGAAATAAACTGGGAAATTTCTTAGCTCAACCTAACACCTATTAAAGTAACTGATAAATTTGTGATAAGCTAATATATAAATACTTATATATTGATTGTTTTTTATGTGTGTGTGCCATTACTTCAGGAGGCCATTGGGTTTACAATAATAGAAATAATAAAATTATAGATAAAATGAAAGAAATTAGAATGGTTATTCAAAAGAGTCACCTTAGACAGCGAGATGGATAGCATATAAATTTAATAAATAAATAAAGTAATTAACAAAGCATTGAATGTTTATTTGTAATTAGTTGACTAGTTATGTGCCATCAAAGAGGTGTTGACTCTTAGCAAATAGAGCCAGCTTAGAGGTGTTGTCTCTAAGCTGATTCTTAGAAACAGATTTTCTCCAACTTGGTCATTCAAGTGTTCCAACACTGCACCCATTGTTTCCTTTCCTTCCACCTTTCCCAATATTAGAGTCTTCTCCAGAGAGCTAGTTCTTTGAAAATTTGAGCAATCGTTTGTGTCTCAAGTAAGCAGTCTGGATTGATTTGTTCGATAATCCATTTGTTTGTTTTCTTAGTTGCCCATGGTATTCTCAGGAGTCATAGTTCAGAAGTGTCAATACTCTTTCCATCTTGCTTTCTCAAAGTCCAAGATTTGTCATTACATTCCATTTATCCCATATATAAATCCCCCAATGTTGTATAAAAATAAACAAGGAACAAGCTAAAATTCCTTGCACACTGAACAAATAAAGAATTCAAACAAATAGAATTAATAGATTAATTTATTGTTAACTATTATTTCTTTTGTGAATACTGAAATTGGTATAAATAATGAGTTATTTAAAAATACTTAAGACGCTTATTTTGAGGTTAAACTTTCATACACTGATTAACTTGCCTGCCATCAGCAAAAATTGTGATTAATCAGACAGAGTTGCAAGTTATCTACTTTATTGGCTAATTTTTGGCGCAAGGTAGAGATAAGTAAACGGCCCCCTTTTTTAAATAATTCCTTCTGCTTGCCTCTATAAACTCTGTTAAATAATTCAAACTTCACAAAGAAATAAGAAAAATGGAGGTGATGGGAATACAGCTTCCATTGCAAAAGGAAATACTATAGGTGGAATAGAATTTATATTCAGTTACCTAGAACTGTCAAGAAATGGACTGAATTACTATATAACAATGTCAATTCTTTATAAAAACATAGCACCTTTTTTCTGAAGGAAAATTTCCTGAAGGTATCCCCGACATGATTTTTAGATTTTTGCAAGCTCTAGTAGGATTTAAGAGATGCTAAGAGTATCCAACACTGTCCCTCAAAGAGACAACAGTTCCAGATATTATAAATTATCAAGCAACTGTCATAAACCCAACTGCAGGAAGGTTTCCCAAACCATTTTCACTATATCCTTGGCCCAGAATATTAGTCCATATATTCATTCCAACTCATCCTAAATCTGGACAGTGAATAAGAAAAAAATTCCATTTTCCCATTATCTAACATGCAAAAATAAACAATAAATAGCTACACTCATCCCTCCCTCCCTCCCTCCCTCCTTCCTTCCTTCCTTCCTTTCTTCCTCCCTTTCTAACAGAAAAGTTTGGGATTTGCAAAAGTATTCAAACTTTGCAAACAGGAAAGATGCCAAATATCACAAGAATAACTCAGGCTTTTGAGCTACATATCTTAAAAATGTATTTTTACAGAGTTTATCATAGTTGTGATGAAATCCAACAGATTAGACATGTAACAATACATAAATACCTTTTGTGTTTTGAGATAGAAAATTGATCCCCAGGGTAAGGAATATCTGATAAATGCCATACAGCTTGATGGGGCTTTTGTACAAAGGGGAAAAAGTGCTACCAACTAATAATGTTCCTCTCACAATGTGATGGAGCAAACTCTAAGGCAGTGCTTCTCAAAATTTGGATAAATTACCCAAAATTGGGTAAAATGTTTTTCCTTTGGGTAATGCTACCCAAACTCATTACATATCATAACACAACACAATGACATTTACATTGACTTAAAATGTTTTACCCACATTGGGTGGAAAGGACTTTTTGATAAGCGGTTTGGAACAGTGAAGGAAAATGTTTGGGAAGCACTGCCCTGAGGAATTGTACAGTAGGTGAGGAAAAGTAAAAAACAATCTAATTCTTAAATCAGCTACACATCTAGAACAGCAACAAAATGTCTTCAGTGGATGAGAGATTAAAAAATTGTGAGTTAAATAAATGGTCAAAGTAAGGATTCTCTCTGAAGAACTTCCTTGTGTTTACACAAGACATTGATAAGGACAACTGATTATCATCTGATCACAGGGTGATTCTTCTTAGAGGGGAGAATACTCAATCTTTGAATTTATACTCTCTGTCTTTTCCCTACAAAGAAGAATGGTCTTTCTAAAAACAAGTTCCAAAAGAATTTGAAACACAGCTCCTGAACTAAATGATGAAGGCAGAGTACAAGATTTTAAATTGGACCAAATCGAATTAGAACTATCTATTTTATCTTCAATACTTTACTACAATACATTACTTTAAAAATGAATCCCAATTCACTCTAGTTTAGGATTTATGCTGATCAGAAGATTTGCTCCAATAAAAGATAAGTCCCGGATTATATTCCACCATGTGATTATTTATTTTGAAGAATTACCAATATATACCAATACATACCAATATATACACAATAGCACTTTCTTTAGCTTGGTGTGAATTGAAAAGCAGATTATTACATTAAATTAAACTGACTAATAGGGACAATTTGAAAGAGAATATTGAAAGCAATACAATAGATTTAGTGGTATATTTTACTTAAAATATTGAGAAAACATATTAAGTAGCCTTCAATTTTAATATATAACATACAGATCCCCTTTTCCACAAGAACTATTTATGAAGGATTTAAAGACTACATAGGCTATGTACATAATGATTTGTATCATTTGCAACTTTCTTTTTTGAGTATAGTTTTTATTAGGAATTTTAATTACAACACTAAACTTAAAGAAAGATAAGAAAAGAAAAAAGACAAAGAAAAAAAGTTTATAATAAAGAAAAGAAATATATAATGAAATTATTCCCAACCTTCATCACAACAAATATAAAGAAATTTTAAAATGCTTCACACCTTATAAAATTACACAAAGATCGTTTCCACCCATATCCTATCCTTTATCTATTACCAAATCCATAAAACATGAACTGTTCAATCCTTGTATCAGCAAAAAAATCCATAAAGAGCTGCCAGAACATTACAAAACAAAATCTCATTTTAAGCTTGATCAAATAAACCAACTTTATATTCCTTCCTTTTATGTTTCATACTCTTAATATTTCATTCAATCAATTATTGTCATAAGATTTTATTTTTCTTCAGTTCTTCTTTACCCCATTGCACAGATTTCTTCTCTTTTGTAAATCCATTAAGAAAACATTTTCCAGCTTTATAACTTAATCAAAATCTCATTTAGCTGTTTATTTCAAATTCTTTTTCTTAATCTTATAATTAATTTTTCTTTGTTCAGAGTTTATCGTCAACTCACCCAATAATGACTTTTCAAAATTCTCATATCAGAGGGCTCTAATTGCTTTAATGTGGTTAATAGGGCATTTCTGAAAGTGATTAGACAGTGAAATTTGTGAACTTCATGTTCTTTAAAAGAGTCTGCTATGGTTGTGACTAAGATGGTTAATTCTATCATTTCCTCATGCTCAAACCTGCAGAGAAATGGTCTCCTTCTATTGCCTAGCAAGAAGCAACCATCTGGAACACGTGGGTGATTTCCCATCCTCTCCTTAACTAGAGACCTTCCAAGGAACCCATTTACTCACTGATTCCTTGATCTTTGCCATGGTTGTCAGCTTCACTTTCGCAGAGCCCTCTTGTTATCTCCCCTGGGAATCTGGGACAGCTTTTTGAAGACACTTTTGTCCAAAAGTGAAGAAACTTTTAGTTCATACATAAAGATGCTGGAATCTTTTTTTTTTTTACTGATAGCATAGAAAAGAGGAAATTTGCAATTAAATTATGAACATAATAACACCTGGAATGATTTTAGTGAGCTACCCATAGGCACCTTGGCCTCCCAGCTGAAGAAAAATCACATTGCAGTTTGCTTTTACAGAGGAGAAACAAATGAAGCTCACAGCTATTATTTAAATTAACTAATCTTTAGCTTGAAGTTGGCATAGACTTGCATAATCTGGGCTACTTGAACAAGGAATAGCATTTGCATGCCCTACATGATTTATTAATCAGTGCTAGTGCGGTGTATGCAAAACACTGAGCAATACACTCAGACTGATCTGTAAGCATTCGGCCATCTTGATCTTGGCCCTGGTTGCTGGCTGTTTACCTCCATGAGTCAGATTTTCAATCAATTTTTGGTCTCTTTCTTTCTGCTTCCCCTCCCTCCACAGCTTTTCTCCTTGGTTAAACTTCCAGCTCTTCATATTGCTTGGATTACCAAGCATTCCTCTGGTATGCCTCATGAGTTCTTTCCTTCATCTCTTCATCTCTTGCACACAAGTAGTCTTCCCTCTTCTCCCTTCCCTCTCTTTCCTTTCCTTTCCTTTCCCTTCCCTTTCCTATTTCCTTGTCATTTGCCTATCTATCATGCCTTGAGTTGAATTTATTAAGTTTCTTAAATAGCTTCCTAGCTCCTTCTCTTACTTTCTTTCCTTCATTCTATCCTCCTCTTCATTGTTTTAGGGCTGGTATTAATTGAACTATAATGAGATATCAGCATCTCTCTTAGGCAGCGGTGAAATCTACTTTTCTATCTCTTCCTAAGATCTGTACCTCTGTTTTCTTAATTACCTATTTCAAAATGTTGTATTTTCACTGTCCTTCAATTGCAATTTAGTTAGCAATTTTAACTTTTCTTTCCTTCCACCCAGCTTCCTTACAACCCATTGGCTTGCATAACATTTTTTATTTTATTTTATTTATTTATTTAAATGGATTTATATGCCGCCCAACTCCCAGGGGACTCTGGGCGGCTCACAACATTTAAAATAAAAAGGTATTTATCTAGACCTTTATAAAAATCAGCCTTACTGAAGGAGTTGGAACATATTGATTTTTTTTTAATGGGGATTTTTCTTTGAAAGGGACATAAATTAATAGAAATGGGTTTATTCTCGATGTAAAATTGATTTGGAAAGGATTTAATTGAAGCAGAATTGATTTGGAACAATTGAAATAAAGTTAGTGTTTCAAGTCAGCTTAATTGAAGGGAAATTGATTTGAGACAATCTGGAAGAAAATAAGTATTTTACAATAAATACAAACCATACATTAAATTTTAGCTTGATGAACATAGTTCAATAAATGCTGGACTGCAACTAGAGTGTTTCAAGAAGTCATGCAAGATTATTTTATGTAAGAGTACATATACTTATTGAAAAAAAGTTGACAGAGAAGTGGAGGATTTCATTTAATTATGTTTATATCCCCAAGAAGATAAATATCAAATAAGTGTTATCAAAATAGTCCTGAGTCAAAATGGATATGACATAAATGGAAGGCCATCAAGATTGGACATGTTCTAGTTATTTCATTGCTCTCAGGTTTCTAGATTTCGATAAAATATCGGGCAAAGCTAATATACCTTTTCAATGCTTCATCAACTATGAGTTGATGAATAAATATTAGACTTACAAATTTCTGCTCCATTTTTCTTTCTTTTCATCTTTACCTTATTGTCTGCCTCAACTTGAATCTTTAAGCAAGAATGATCCTTGGCTCCATTTGTTGAGAAAGGTATCGTTTACTAAAGGTCAAGTGAAACACAATAAAAGCAAAGGCAGAACTGAAATCCACACGCCAAATCCCCAAGTGAATTTTTTCCCTGCTTAGGCCCCCATCATCCAATTCATTTCCAAGAAGATGTTTTTAAAACGGTCACTCTGATGGTAGGTTGGCTTGCAGCTGCGTTCTTCTCATAGCGGAGCGACCTTGAAACACTGTCTCAGAGAGGCACCTTCACTTGCTTAATTTTCACTTCCCCCCACCCCCACCCAACCACTCCTCCTCCCTCTCATCTTCCCCCAAAGTTTCATAGCAGACTGGCACTGGATGATCACTGAGTGCAGGCATGAGGTAGCAATTCTGACACTCATGATGCAGTGATGGTTCAACACTGTTGTTCCTTAGATACGTTTTTCCAACATTATTGGAAGAGTGGTGGCACAGTGGTTAGAATGCAGTACTGCAGGCTACTTCTGCTGACTGCCGGCTGCCAGCAGTTCGGCAGTTCGAGTCTCATCAGGTTCAAGGTTGACTCAGCCTTCCATCCTTCCATGGTCGGTAAAATGAGGACCCAGATTGTTGGGGGCAATATGCTGACTTTGTAAACTGCTTAGAGAGGGCTGTAAAGCACTGAAGCGGTATATAAGTCTAAGTGCTATTGCTATTGTTCTAAATATATCTAAAATGATAGGTTAATAATGAATAATATGTTACATTTAAAATACCTTGTGCTTTTCTGGCCCCATCTCATATTATCTATATAGCCATTCCCTGAAAAAATGTCCCAAATATTTTCAAGCAGTTACATATTACTATGAAAATATGCTCTGAAGAACACTGGGAATTGCCTCCGACCTGATCTCCTTTAGTATTCCTTGTCCCAAAAGTAAGTATTAAGCCTGGTGTAATAGAAAAGGAAGATGGAGAGGGAGGTAGCTGATATGATTGAGCAAAGATCCATACCTGCTCAAATGCTCATAAAGCTTGTGGTACAAACTGCATTGTGCTAATTGTGAATAGATGGTGGACTTTTCAGCACAAACAAGGTTGTTTTGGATAGCATGAAGAGGATGTAGAGGAGAGAAGCTAAATTGAGTTCAAAAAATATTGAGGATAACCAAGCAAATAGGACGGATTCTGTTGATTTGTTTTATTTATGTCTGTAGCTATCTCATATGTCTTCATATGGATTGTGTTCCATGGAAATCAGAAGCCTTCATTTTTCCAAAACTATGTAAGAGGCATCATTAGTTTCTAGAATTATGTTTTATTTATTTTCATTTCTTTCTCTACAGTTTATATATGCAATCCGTTTTTTTAATTACTAATTACCATTGTTAACAAAAACTATTTACACATTTTTGTTATGTTTCTACATTACTTTGAAGTTTGGCTAGTACTGACAGATGTGCATAATATATTTCCCTCTAGAATCTGGAGTCACTTTTTACTGTAGGCATTTTAAAATACACTTTTGACATTGCCATTTGTCTGTTTTCTAACTGTAAATTATTTTGCCTTTCATTTTCCATTTCAATATTTTTATGCTTTGGAAAGGATTTTTCTTTGTATTTGAAAAAAATGTGCCTGGAATATTTTAAACTTAATAAACCTATACAATTCCCCCCCCCCCCCCCGATTTTCTCTTTTCTTTAAACAACATGACATAAAATCTATCAACTGTATTTTATTTATCATCCATTAAGGTTAAGGGTTTTTGGTAATTTGCAAAACAATAGGCTTCCTGCACTCAAATTAACTTGAGTTGGGGGTGTGTGTGTTTTTCTGAACGAAAGCTGGAAAAGCTTGTGTCTCACAACTTGTTCCACAGGTTGAGAAAGAGTTGTTGTTTAGTTACTACATTTAGCTGCCAGGATCACCATGCTCACAATTTACACAACGTCTGGGACATTAACATAATGAATTAAAAATGCTACCATCTTATGCAAGTGCAATACAATTTTGTGTGGCTTTCTGCAAAGCCACACAGATTTTCCAAAATTTCAGTCACCTTCAGGATTCTTGGAAGATCAGGTTATTTTTAGGTTTTATCTGGGAGCAGGGGAACTTTTTGAAGTCAGAAAGCTGTTCAGCACCTCTGATTATTGAGTTATTGGCTTTCTCATGCAGTTCTACAGCCCTGGACAACTTGTGTTTGTGTCCTTGACAAAAGAGTAGCATCCATCAAGAACAACATGATAGATACATTGCAGCTCAAATAAATGCCTGGCGATTAGCCCCAGTTCTCGGAAAGAATATATAACATGCAGGTTTTAGGAAATCCAGCTTTCTAAGTGAGTGTCTTTTCTTCTTAAGTATTACTGCTCCTTCAGAAATCCCAGACAAATACAACACAACAGTATACAATTTTCTCTGTATCAGTGCAAACTACTCCCTGGGCACTTTTATATATTGCTATGGCTGAAAGGAGCTTTCAGAATATATTTTATGAAGTATAGAATCTATTAATAGTGTCTCCTGCTTTTTCAAAATTTTCTTTTAAACTTTTATTCAGGATCATTAGCATAATATCAGAAAAGAATACTAATAGCATGATGCAACCTTTTGGATAAATTACATCTTCTCCATTGCATGCTTATCCATACATCTCGTATATTTTTCTTCATCTGTACACATCCAATTCAGCAGCAGAATAAACACTGATATAGCTCACTTTGTATGCACAATCACAACTCATTATAGCATCCATTCTTTTAGGTTGGTTTGGAACATGTTCAAGCTATTTCAGGGTCCAGCCAGATTTTCAGCTTTTTATTCCCAAGTCACTTAAATGTACAAACCTCCAGATAACATTGCCCTAAATCTGCCTTATTCAAGGACAGCCCCTGAATCATAACTGAATGCTCCGTTCCTCAGATGTAGCACAAAGAAACAGGACCGATCTTATAATGATGAACCTGTACTTTCTTCCCTTGAGGTGACTGAAGTCGGAAGGGGGCTTTAAAATTATAATATAAGCTTTCCAGCTTTCATATTTATTTGTCAAATGTACCATATTTTTCAGAGTATAAGATGCACCTTTTTACCCCCCAAAAGAGGGTGAAAACTTGGGTGCATCTTATACACCGAATGTAGTCCTACCCAGCCACCCCCACCCTTTGGCCTCTGCCTCCCAGCAATTTACCTCCTTGCAGCAAACAGAACAGAGCCTGTTAAGCCAAGCAACTGATTATCAGCTTCCCGACCCTCAGCTGAGGGAGGCTGCAGGCCAGGGGCGGTTTCCTCTCGAAGTTGCTACCGGTGCTCTACACGCGCATCTCCACATTTTGTGCGCACACACGCTACACGCGCGTACCCCTCGTATGATTTTGCTTCTGCGCATGCTGAAGCTGGATGCAAGGAGGTAAGTCAATAACTATAAATGTCTGTAGAATGTTCAAATTATTAGACTTATTTTTTAAAGACTGCTTTATTATTGTTCTAGACAACTTAACAAAATGAAGAAGCTTTTAAAAATAAATCCTTGCTCTGAAGAGGCCCAGTGCTTTTGTATCTTCTTTTAAATAGCAGAGAATAATGATTACTTCCAGAAAGCCACATCAATTTTAATAGTATCTGTACAAGTATAGTCTGAAATATAACAGTGTCCTGTTTTAGTATTAAGATAAGGCAGCTGAGTTAAACCCTGACTTAGTCATGTTTGGAGTAGATCTATTTAAATAATTGGGAGGAGTTAGTGTGACTACATTTAAGAAAACTTTGTGGCATTAATATACCGCCATAATGTACATTTCTTCAATTCTTTGCTATTTCTATGGGTCAGGCACACATGCACAGAAATACACAGCAAACAGTGTATATCATCTGTGCTGTTTGCTGTTTGCTGGGAGGCAAATTGCTGGGAGACAGAGGCAGAATGTTTTTTCCTTGTTTTCCTCCCCCAAAACTAGGGTGCATCTTATACTCCAAAAATACGGTATATTGCCTCCCATCCCACACATAGTGGGTAGCATACAATAAAACCAGCAATTAAAACATTCTACAAAACCAGTTAAGACAATAAACATAAAACAAGATCACAAGAGGGAACATATTACATATAATTTAACCAGTGTGTGAGCTTTCTATTACCAGGAGATCCCCCAGGCCAGTGATGGCGAACCTATGGCATGGGTGCCACAGGTGGCACGCGGAGCCATATCTGCCGGCACGCGAGCCGTTGCCCTAGCTCAGCTCCAGTGCGCATGTGCGTGCCTGCCAGCTGATTTTTGGCTCGCGCAGAGGCTCTGGGAGAGCGATTTCGGCCTCCGGAGGGCCTCCAGGGTGGTGGGGGTGGAGCATTTTTGCCGTCCCCAAGCTCCAAGAAAGCCTCTGCAGCCTGGGGAGGGCGAAAAATGGGCCTACCGGGCCCACTGGAAGTCGGGAAATGGGGGAGTGGGGGGGGTCGCACACGCATGCACAGGGGGGTGGGGCGAGTGAGGGGCTTTGAATTATGGGTGTGGGCACGCACGCGCATACAATAGCGTGCACGCGCACTATTTCAGCACCCGAGGAAAAAAAGGTTCGCCATCACTGCCCCAGGCTAATGAAACATGTTTGAGGGCTTTCTGTAGGGCCACAAGGCTTGGGGTGAACTTCACCTTGGGAGGGATGATGTTCCAGAATGCAACAGCTATGGTAGAAAAGGCTCATCTGCCGAGTCCCATCAAATGGAACTTCTTTGCAGATGGAACCTGCCGCATGTCTCTCCTGCCAATCCTGATGATACAAGTAGATACAATTGGGAAGAGGCAGGTCCCTCACATAACCTGGGCCCTTCCCCCTTGGGCCTTCCCCCTATGCCACATAGGTCTTTAAAGATCTAAAGGCTTTCTTTAAAGAAACCAAACTGGCAACCATTGTAGCTCATGATGTAGCGGTCTAACATGTGGAGATATTGGAGCACACATAACTGCCTATGCCATTTTGCACTAGAGAAGTTTCTGGATGCCCTTTATGGGCAGCTACATGTAGATTTATTTATTTATTTATTTATTTATTCATTCATTCATTCATTCAATGATCCATTTGGGAAGTGATGAGAGCAGACACTTACAAACAGGGACTGGTGCAACTGATGCACAATACAAACTTGTACAAAGGTTCTTTGTGATAGAAAATCACTTCTTGAGAGTAATTACTATCTTTCAAATCTAAGTGGAGATTTGAAATCAGATTTACTTTGTTCCTAAATTAGAATTATTTTATTGAGGTAGGGGCCTTTTTTTAAATTCAGTGATCACATTTCAAGAGCATGTTACAGATGCCCTACAAACTGGCTGCTGTGGCCATTTAAAAAAACAACCATCCATTAACGAGAAAGTAGGAATACAGTATGTTGCATTTCAGATCAGAAGCCAAAGAGATTTTCCAGTGGGCTATGCCACTTCTCTCTGAACCTTCTTAAAGATACCACAACTTTTCCTGGGTTTGCCTTCTTCGAAAAACAAGACTGTGGGGTTGAGAAAACAACAGCAGGTTTGACAGAGTGCCTTGCAGCCTAGCATTTCCATAGCATCTTAACACAAATGTACACTTTCCTGGAATCATGTAGTTTCTGAACAACCCAACAAAAGAACCCAACAAAAGCTGATTTAAGGATCTACCAACATGGGCAATTGGGTACCTTCTCTGCTCCAAAGCAGCTTTTTGGCTTTGGATCCAAATCAGAATACATTTCCCACTAAAAACAAACAGGTACGGTCACTTTCCACTAACCTCTTTTTCTTCCCAGGATGTTCTGCCACCCCAAGCGAAGAATTTATTGGTGCACTGGTACCTGTTGTGCTAGTTTCATAACTCTTGAGGAGGGGTGGGCTTCAAAAATTTTAGCAAGGGGTTCTCTGCCCGGTTGCTGGGTGGGCGTGCCCATGGTGGGTGTGGCCTAGTCAGCCTCCTGCACCATGGTGGGGGGGCATTTTTGCCCTCCCCGGGCTCTGGAGGCTTTCTTCGAGCCTCCAGGAGGATGAAAATGTGACGTCGTACCTACCTGAGACGTCCATTCTCGTCGGGTGGAGCTAGCCGCCAAGATTGGGTATTGGCACAGCCTTCTAGCCAATAGAGACTGAGTCTGGAAAAGTATAAATAGTGGCTCTAGGCCCTGGTTCCCCCTCTTTTGACGAGGAACGAATGCCAGACTCTATGTGCCGAACAACTGCAATAAATTTTATTGAATTCACCAGTGAAGAAAAAGACAACAACAATCCTGCAGAGTAGAACTTACTAAATACCTAAACTAACTACCTAAATTCGATATTGATCCTATGTAACTAGGTCCTATATACCTAATGACTCAGGAAAACAAGACCTTCGTCCAGCCAGAAAAAACACAGGGAGGGACTTGGCGGCTAGCTCCACCCGAAGAGAATGGACGTCTCAGGTAGGTACAACGTCACATTCTCCATCGTGGGTGGAGCTAGCCGCCAAGATTGGGACATACTAAAGTAATTCAGTCCCCAGGGAGGGCCTCCTGATTCTGGCTGGGACCACCGCCCTCCAAGGTTACCTGTTCCAGCACCCTGCGCCCAAAGTCTGCCTCCTGAGAGGCGAAAGCGTCCAGTCTATAGTGCCGGACAAATGGCATTGGAGATGCCCAAGTGGCAGCCCTGCAGATCTCCTCGATGGAAGCCCTCGTGTTCCAGGCCGCAGTGGTGGCCGCACTGCGTGTGGAATGGGCCGTAATTCTGGTGGGTCGTGGTAACGAGAGTTGGTCATAGGCAACAGTGATGACAGTGCGAATCCACCGACCCACCATGACGGAGGATGCTTTCCTGCCCATGGAAGAGTGGTGAAAGGAAACAAACAAGGCCTCAGTTTTGCGGAAGGCAGAGGTCCTTTGAATGTAAATATCCAGTGCCCGCCTCACGTCCAGGAGGTGCCACTGTCTTTCATTATCAGAGGACGGATTGGGGTAGAAGGAGGGCAATACAATCTCCTGGGCCCGGTGAAAATATGAGTTTACCTTTGGAAGAAAGGTGGGGTCCAGGCGCAGCACCACTGTGTCCTGGTGGAAAACACAAAGGTCACTCCTGATAGAGAGGGCTGCCAGTTCGGAGATGCGATGGGCAGATGTGACCGCCACCAGGAAGACTACCTTGTAGGACAGGTGAGCTAGAGGAATGGAATCCAATGGTTCAAATGCACCCCCGTTAGCGCTAATAACACCTTGTTCAAGTCCCAGGTGGGGTACCTGTGTACCACAGGAGGGCATCGATTGACAGCTCCCTTCAGGAATCTGGAAATCAAGGGGTGAGCTGAGAGCTTCCCCAGAGACGGACAAGAAAGGACCGTGGACAGGGCGGCTACCTGGCATCTGAGAGTGCTAGGGGAAAGACCCTTGGCTAGCCCCTGGCGTAGAAATTGCAATACATTTATTATTGACAGATCTAATGGGGAATGACCTTCCCTGACACACCAGGAGCAGAAAGCCTTCCAAGAGGCAGCATAGATCCTTTGTGTGGACGGTCTGCGGGAGTCCAGCAAGACCTCCAAAATGTCCTCAGGGATCCGGTGGCTCCTCAGAGTGAGCCGCTCAAGTGCCAGGCGGTCAGTTGCAGCCAGCGAGGTTCTGGATGCTGCACTGACCCCTGCACAAGCGACCAGTCTGTCGGAGGGATCCTCCATGGGGGGGAGATCGACAGGGAGACTAGGTCGGTGTACCAAGCTCTCCTTGGTCAGTTGGGCGCCAGAAGAACCACCTCGGCTCTCTCCTCCAGCAATTTCCGGATGACCTGTGGAATGATGGGGATTGGAGGAAAAGCATAAAGCAACCCTCGGGGCCACCGACAGCGGAGGGCATCAGTCCCTTCCGCCCCCTGCGATTGGTATCTAGACATGAACCTGGGCAACTGGGCATTGCCAGGAGTGGCAAATAGATCTATCACTGGCTGACCAAATTGACCCACGAGCTGGTGGAATAACGTGGGATGCAGGCTCCATTCTGAATTGTCTATTTGGTTTCGGCTGAGCCAGTCTGCCGTGTCATTATCTACCCCTGAGATATGCTCGGCCTCAAGCGACAACAGGTGGCGCTCTGCCCAGAGGCCTAGTTGCATGGCCTCAGTCATCAGCTGGCCAGACATGGTCCCCCCTTGTCTATTAATGTGGGCCTTGGTGGCCACATTGTCCGTTAGGACCAGGACGTGTGAATTCTCTATAAGAGGGCGAAATTGTTGCAGAGCAAGTGAAACTGCTCTTAACTCTAGGATGTTAATACTGAGGGTCGCCTCAGATTGCGACCAAGTGCCCTGCGCCACCAGAGAGTCTGCGTGGGCCCCCCATCCTGACAAACTGGCATCCGTGGTGACAACGATTTGTTGTGGGGGAAGGAAACAGGTGCCCCTGTGAACCGCAGACGTGGTCCACCATTTCAATGACTCCTTGACTGAGGCCTGAAGCCTTACCTTGGTAGGGGAGTTGGCTCTACCCTGATGTTGGTAAGGGAGGAGTAGCCATTGAAGGTCCCTGGAGTGTAGGTGTGCCCATGGAACAATATGAATGGCCGAAATCATCTTGCCCAGGAGGGAAGACAGCAGGTTCAGTGGGACTGAGTTTTGCTGCAGAACTTGCTGGGCGAGTTCCAATAGGCTGTCTCTCCGTTCCTGGGACAGGTACACCTTACACTCCAGGGAATCAATGATCGCCCCCAGGTGGACGATCCTGGTAGAGGGGTTCAGCTGGCTCTTGGGTCGGTTGACCAAGAAGCCAAGGTGGTCAAGGGTGGTAAGTACTACCTGAACATCTCTCTCAGCCTGAGAAGGGGAGGCTGAGGAGATGAGAATATCGTCCAGGTAGCACTGGATCCTGATGGGAATGGACCTGAGGTGAGCGGTCAGGCCGCTAAGACCTTCGTAAAAACCCTTGGTGCCGAGGACAGGCCGAAGGGGAGCGCCCCATATTCATAATGCACCCCTGCATAACAAAACCGCAAGTACTGGCGGTGAGATGGCCGAATCGGAATGTGGAGATAAGCCTCCGAGAGATCTATGGATGACAGTAGATCTCCCTTCCTAATACTTGCCAGAATTGATTGCAGGGTGTGCATTTTGAATTTCTTGTGGACTATGTACCTGTTGAGGCGCTTAAGGTCCAATATTGCTCTCCACCCTCCCGAGGATTTGGGCACTACGAATAAAATGGAGTAGAAACCCTGCCCCTGTTGGTCCTCGGGCACCTGTTGGATGGCTCGAATTTCCAACAGGTGCTGGATGGCCTGATTCATGAGGATCCTTTTTTGTGGATTTGAAGACAGAGGGCAACGAAGGAAAAACCTCGGGGGGGGGGGAGAGAAACTCAAGAGAAAGACCTGACTTCAGGGTTTGGCAAACCCATGCATCATTGGTGATTTCCTCCCATCGGCTGGCATAGAGTGCCAGGCGACCCCTATGGGAGGACCGGCCGGAGATTTATCTATTCCGGCGGAAGGGGCATTTGGATTGGTTGCCCCTGAATGGCCGGTCAGAGGCGAATCTCTGACGTGAACCATATTGGCCCTGAGTCTGCCCCTGGTAGTTAGACTGTGATGGCCCCTGGAATCTGTTATGGCCTTGGTAACCCCCACGGTAGCTCCTCCTGGGGAAGGAGGTTGGACGGGGGTTGGTCTTCCGACTACCTGAAGGAAGGACCTTCTTTTTGTCCTTCGTTTCTACCAGTATGCGATTAAGTGGCTCACCAAAGAGGGCCTGACTCGCTACTGGGCTAGAGGCCAGCTTCCATTTGTACTTAGCATCGGCTGGCCAAGTACGTAACCAGGTCATGCGCCGGGCAACCACCGCCGATGCCATGGCCCGTGCCGCGAAACGTGCCGACTGGAGGGTGGCATCGGATGTAAACTGGGCCGCGGCCAGAAGCTTATTGAGATCCTGGTGGGCCCGGAGGTCAGATGGTGGCAAGTGGTCCTGAAGGGCATAGAGCCACTTAACGGTCGTCCGGCAAAAGAAGGAGGCAGTGGACGAGGCCTTCAGTGCCCATGCGGCCGATTGGTGGGTTCTCTGGAGCGTCGCCTCTGCCCTGCGGTCCTCTGGGCGGAGGAGGTCTTCAGGTTCCCCGGGCACCTGACCGTTGTTAAACAAGGCCAGGACCGGGTCGTCCACTGGAGGCACTGCAAGGTGTTGGGCCAAAGCAGAATCAACATTATAAAAACGTTTGTCAAGGGCATTGGACAGGGACCCAGAGGTGGGGTTCTGCCACTGTTTTAGTACAGCCTCTACGAAAAGTTTTGGAGCCGGGACCACGTCCGCCTGCGTGGCTGTAGGCTCGAACATAGGGTCAGGTTCAGCAGCCAGCTCTGAGGCCCCAGAAGGGGTTACCAAGTTGGCAGTTGTCTTTGCCTTGTGTAAGAGGGACCTAAACAGGGCAGGCTGGAACAGAGCTGAGGAGACTATTGGTTCAGGGCCCAAGTCCTCGTCGTCTGACATGGCCAATTCTGGAAAGGCCACCCCGAGGTCATCTCCCTGATCAGAATCATCGTGTAGGTTAATTAAGGGGTCAGAGAATTCTTCCCCGTCTGCCTCATCCCCCTCAGGCTCAGTATAAACAGGGTCTGCTGCTGGTTGCCCTTGCAAGGGTCCTGGTGAGGCGGTCTGGGAGCTGGATGATGTTGCCATTGCCCTGATGCCTGCCTCTATCCCTTGTCTGATTGCTTTATTAATTCTATCCTGGACCTCTCTGGACTGGAACGGGTCCTTGTCAGAGGTCTTGGTGGAAGCCCGTACTCTAGGGGGCACCTTTGGACCCCAAACATCAGTACCTGATTTACGGAGATTGGCATTGTCAATGGAGACATTATCAGGTGAGCGAGACTGCTGATGCCTGGGCGTGGATGTTTTATCCTGCCTAGTGGAGCCTCTGTCTTTTGGAGGCCTATCCTTGCCTGGTGGTTCAGGTGATTGAGGGTGAATGGGTGACCGATCCCTGACGGTAGCAGGGGGGGTAACCCTTGGTAAGTCAGCTTGCTCAGTATTTGCCCTGGGGGTCTTTGTTTTTGCCTTCCCTGATTTCTGGCTTTTTTCTGCCATATTGGTTAGGGAAAAAAGGCCTTGGTGCTGAATCTACAGGCAAAATGTCCCCTTTTGCAAAAAGCCACACCCAAAATGGCTGATGAGCAGAGATCTTATATATACAAAATGGCCACCGGTCCCTGACACACCCAAAATGGCTGCCTAGGGGAGGAGCAGGCTGGCCAGTTAGAAGCAAGATGGCCGCCAGCCACGAGGCAAGAGTGAATGTCTGGTGGGCCTGACAGGGCCTGTCCCAGATGGAAGTCACCTCGTCAGGGAGCTGCTGAAGCGTTCGCCATGCTTGGAGGCTCAGATGAGCAGTCGCTGGAACGGGAGGATTCTCGTCAGGGAACTGCTGGCTTTCTCCTCTGTTTGCCTTCCCACCTCGGCAAAGGGGCGTGCTTCAAGGTCCCTGGCTGGGCCCCGGCGTCCGAGGAGAAGTAGCTCGTCCGGCGATCTCCTGCTGCGGCTAATTAGGGGCTGTGGGATGGCTCGTGTGGGCGTCGGCCACTTGCGCGAGCCTAGCCCAAATCTCGGTCAGCTGTTTGGCGGTGGGTTTGGAGGGGACGCAGACCGCTTGCGCTAGTCCGGCCACACTCCGAGGCAGCGAAAAATTCAAATTTGAAGAGAAGCTTGCGCTGATCCGGCCGAGTAACGAGCGAGGCCTTAGGCTCCTCCGATCCCTGTCTTGATGGATCTGACAGTCAGCTGGGGATCGGAGGGCTCGCGAACGGAACGGACCGCTTGCGCTAGTCCGGCCGGGGAAGGACACCCAACAGATCAAAAATTTAAAGTTTGATGAATCAACTTATAGACGTGCCCTGGTCCTGGGACTCTCCTATGGGCAGTCTGAGGCAACAGTTCAATGAAGAGGGAAGCCTGGCGTAGGCTGTCCCTTGGTGTCAGAAAAAAAATTTTTTTGGGCACTTGTGTGCCGGCCTCGCTCTAAGCCCAGAGGTGCGGTGAGCCCACCGCTGGCTCCCAGGTGTTATGGGGCCCCTTCCCACTCCCTCTACAGCCGGTATTTATTTTTTTATTTCCAAAAAGTTTTATTAGTACAAAATTACATAGATAATAGCTAAACATTAAATAGAAAGTACAAACATTTTTTTTTATTTTTCTCCCCCCTAACCCACCCCTTTCCCTCCCCCCCTCCCCCCCGGACTTCCCAGAGAGAGTACAGGGCATAATATCAATAAAATAAATTTAAATTAAATTAAAAAATTTTGACTTCCACCTTATTTTTTTAAAACTTCAACTCCAAATTGTACACTAATAAAAATTCCTTCCTCCTCCTTTCAATCATCTACCCTTCACAACATTTCTTCACTGTTAACTAAGAGTTAAATGATTATTACATAAATGATGACTAAGTATTAAATACAAAAACCTTAAACTTCATCATAACTACCACTCTATTAGTAACATAATGTTACTATGTATTAAATTATTAGGTTCAAAAAAGTTCTAAATCTTTAAAAAGAATTAATAATACTTTGAATAAGCCCCCCCAAAAAAACAAAAGAAAAAAAAAGAATGCAAGAAGTAAAGAAAAGAAAAAAAAATTAAGGAAAGAAGGGAAAAAGAAAAGTACAGTCATAATGGCAACCATCTGTCCAATAAACTTCAACACTGCATCTTGTTGTATCTTGATGATGGTTGCATCTTTTTGTAACTTGATAATTTTGTAGTTGTCAGCTCGCCTCCCATCTGACCCCGATCTTCCATCTCCTTTTCCACACTGTAGACATCTGTCTGGCTCTGCCAATCATTTAAATTTTGTAAATCTGTTTCGATTTGAAGAGGAAGGGATGGCTTTCCCTCCTCCTCCTCTTTTGTTTTCATACATCTTTCCTCTGGAATCTTGGATATATCAGCCTTTAAGACGTTGACATAAAATTCAGTAGCTTTCTTTGTTGTATTAAGCCGATATCTTTTTCCCAGAAATTTCACTGCAACTCCTGTTGGTGCTTCCCATTTGTAATGTAAATTTAACCTTTTAAATTCATCAATCAGAAAGGTATAATCTTTTCTGGCTTTGAGCATTTTAGAGGGAATTTCTTTCCAAATCATCAGTTCCTGGCCATTCACCTGCAGGTTATTCTTAAACGTCGCCTGTATAATCCTATTCCGTAAGGCTCTTGTAGTAAAGTATATTACAATATCCCTTGGTAGGTGTTTTTGTTTTGCATACCAGGAGTTGATTCTATATATTTTATCAATTTGCCTGGCTAGTTCTTCTTTAGACAGTCCAGACACCTGCTCCAAAGCTTCCACCATCCTTCCTTTCAAATCTTCATATAATCCTTCTTTCAACCCCCTGACCCTTATGGCAAATTCCATGGATCTGAATTGCGTCATTAACACCTCTGTTTCAAAATTTGCAATGTCATTTTGTATTTTATCTATGTATTCTACTGAAGTTGTCAAAACTTGTTTGTTTTCTTCAATGCGGTTTGCCAAAACTTCAATATTTGTTGCTAGACCTTTACATACCTCCAACACATCATTTCTAATTTGTTGGTCAATATTCTTTAAAGCAGCCTGCATTTTATTATCTATTTCACTAATTTTTTGGTTAAATTCAACAATAAGTTCATCTTTCATAATCTTTAAGGTACTTATTAAATTTTCAGGTGTTAAAGACTTTGGGGGTGTTAACTCAGTGGTAAGTTGCATTTTAGAAATATAACCAGATGAATAATCCATTCTTTTATTCAAAACCATCTTTCCAGATTTTGAAGCCATTTTAGTATTTCCAGTGGTTGAACAAAGAAAAAGCCAAGCCTCTAGTTAAAGTTCTTTTAAATTTCTTTTAAAATTCTTTCAAATTCCAAAGCCAGATAGAATTTTATTTTTTAAAAAATTGTCAGTTATTATTTAATCCAAAATCGGGAGACAGAGAGAGTAAAGCCAACTTTCAAAATCAAAAATTTCCATAAGAAAAAAAGCTGCTAGGAAAACGAAAGTTACTTTCACTTCTCCTCCCACTTTCTCCGATCGCCATGTTGTAGCCTAATAACTGTTACTTAGTTTCTTCCGAAGTGAAAATCAGCAGTGGAGTTGAAAGAAAAAAAAATCTGTACTTGCCCTTTAAAATCCTGTCTCTCTCTGTCTGCTTGTTTAAACAATTAAGTAGTTGTAATCCCATTCACGAAGCAGCGGGTGGTCACAGCATCTTGCTCCGCAAAAGCGGAGGTTTCCAAGTCCCCGGAGCAAGAGACAGGCTGGCTGGGGAGCCCTCACCTTTCGCGCCCCTGGCTGACACTTGGGGCACTAGGGGGGGCTCTACCCCACCTGTTACAGCCGGTATTTATTGAGAGTTAATGAAAGAAGAAAAAGGAGAAAGAGCAAAAATTCTCTGGGCCTTCGGCTGGAGGGGCGAGCAGCAGTTGGACTTGCGGCCAACTGCCTTCACCCAGGTACAGATGACTGTTATTAAAACCTGGGGGGCTCGTTCAGGGAAGGAAAAGATAGCAAAAAGGAAAAATTAGCAGTTTCCCAAACCGGGAAAGAGATAGAACTTACAGTGGAATAGCAGTAAGCAGAAAAATGGCACAAGTCGTTGGCTAAGACTGAGTCAAAAGAGGGGGAACCAGGGCCTAGAGCCACTATTTATACTTTTCCAGACTCAGTCTCTATTGGCTAGAAGGCTGTGCCAATACCCAATCTTGGCGGCTAGCTCCACCCACGATGGAGAATGGCCTCCCCAGGCTCCAGAGGCCCTCTGGAGGCCAGAAACATCTGGTAGGCCCATTTTTCACCCTCCCCAAGCCTCCACGCGCTCCTTGCATTTACCTGCATCCAAAACGGGCCACGTGGGGACTCCTGGAAGGAGAGGGTGGGGTGGGCAGGGTGGGGCCAGCCAGAAGTGAGATTTTGGGGTTCTCCAAACTGCACAGAATCTTAGCTAGAGGTTTTCCCGAACCCCTGTGAATCCCCAACAGCCCACCCCTGCTTTTGAGTTAATGTAATAGTTGGTTTAAGGATTAAAACTAGTAACATTCTGCTGTAATTTTAGTTGTTGAAGAAAAATGGTTCTGGGCACATTAGGAGAATTGGATTGTCATCTTATGCAGCTTTTTAAAAAGTGACCACTGCTATGAGATTTATATCCCAATAGTACTGCTATGTTGGCTACAAGCGTAGATGCATTCACTCACTTGAAAGAACACTTTATTTCTGAGTAGATGTGTAAGACCGACTGAGCAAAAATTTCAGCTATTAAAATCAATAAGAATTGCAATCTCATGTTTGATGTAATAATATGTGAAAAAGACTTTGGGAGATGGGGCAGAAGGACACTGATGTTGCCTAGGGAATGGTCAAATAAAAGAATATATAGCCTGCATCTGCATAATAGCTGGAGAAAGAGACTCAGAAGGGACCCTCCCCAACTTCTCAGGCTGCAAAAGAAATGGCAGGATATTTGTATTTTCAAACTTGCAAGATACTATTAATGTGGCCTTACAATAAAGTAATATTAGCTCATCTGGTCTTGTTTGTTGTCTGGTCTACCTGGCAAGGCTGACCCCAATCTTGCAAGGCTGACACTTAATTTCTGACGTATAAGACTAACTGAGCAAAAATTTCAGCTATCTGAAAACACAAATCTGTAAGGAGGGTCCTTTCTGAACTTCTTTCTCCACCCATTATGAAGCTGTGGGCTATGTCTTATATCCGTGATGGCAAACCTATGGCACACGTGTCAGAGGTGGCACGCAGAGCCCTCTCTGTGGGTGTGCATACCACCACCAGATGCTCTTCTGGTTTCCCGCGCACTGGTATTCGCAGGAGCTGGAGCGCCAAAAAATGGCCCAAAAACGGTCTGAAAAACAGGCATGCGCGCGCCGGCCAGCTGGTCTTCGGGTTTCCAGCGCTCCATAGCGTACACATGCACGCGCTTTCTGTTTTGGGCACTCGGTGCTGAAAAGGTTCGCCATCACTGTCTTATATTATCTGACCATTCCCTAGGCAGCATCTCTTCTCCCTGTCTCCCAAGGTCTTTCCCGCATACTATTCCATTTGGCACCCAGGTAATAAGCATAACATTTTAACAATAGAAAATTTGTGTCTTTTGAGATTTTTTTTCCCCTTGAAAGAAATACACAGTGAAGGTTGTTGATGTATCTTGGCATATCCATTAAGTACTGGGGGGGGGATTAGAAGCTGTTGCAAATGTTTCAGATCTAAAATGTTTCTTTCCTTTGATTTCAACAGCATCTTTTAAAATATGATCATTCTGCCACAGCATTATCTCAACTCTTCATATTCTAAATGCTTTTGGACACCCAGACCATGGGATTAATTATATAATGTGAGCAACAATTCATGAATATTTAACACTCTCATTTATTCTTAATGAAGAATTATACATTTTGACAGTGGTATTTAATGTGTTTTAAGGAAATAGTTCTCATTAATCCCCCCTTCCTGTATGTCTATATGTGTGTGTGTGTGTGTGTGTATAGACTTGTGAGATGGAATCAGAATAATGTGGATTGAGGGAATATTATTTAGGATGTCATTGTTCCTAGGTTGTGTTTGAATTCAATTTTATTTGAGTTTCTTGTCACTGTGGAAAGAGGTACGGTGTTTATGCGACATACTTTACCTCCGTTATTGCATTAATGCTGAAATCCTATAGAACTGTGATGGCGAACCTATGGCACGCGTGCCACAGGTGGCACGTGGGGCCATAGCGGAGGGCACGCGAGCGTTGCCCACCGGCAAACCAGAAGTGCGGAAAAACGCACTTCCGGTTTGCCGGTGAGCTGTTTTTTGCACTCCAGAGTGTTCAGGGAAGCTTCCTGAAGCCCCGGAATGCAAAAAACAGCAAAACGGGCAAACCAGAAGTGCATTTTCTGCACTTCCGGTTTGCCCATTTTGCCATTTTTTTGCATTCCGGGGCTTCAGGAAGCTTCCCTGAACACTCTGGAGTGCAAAAAACAGCTCACCGGCAAACCGGAAGTGCGTTTTTCCGCACTTCCGGTTTGCCCATTGTGCGCATGCGTGGGGGGGGGGCAATGGGCGTGGGCACGCGAACCAGAAAAGGTTCGCCATCACTGCTATAGAACATTTACCTAAAGCTACAATATTTATGACTAGACTTGTATAGGATTGTACTAGATCTTTAAGGCAGATTTATAAAATTCATTTCAACTCAACTGTTTAAAATTACAGGGGTAAAATATTACAAACGTTACTTGACTTTCTTGTCATTTGGTTCCTGGCCATAGCCTTATACCAAATATTGGTATGGATCCAGATACAGGAAGTCTTACAGACTTAAGACCACAACTGAGCCCAAAATTTCCATTGCTAAGCATGGCAGCTGCTAAATGAGTTTTGCTTCATTTTTACAACCTTTTTTGCCATAGTGGTTAAGTGAATCACTTCATGTTTTCAGATAGTCAACACGGTTGTTAAGTGAATTTGGCTTCCCCATTGACTTTGCTTTCAAGTCAAAAACTCCGTTTTGAGTTTGCAAAATATGATCACAGGACCCTGGGATACTGCAACCATCATAAGTATGTAATAGTTGTCAAGGGTCCAAATTTTGATCATGTAACTATGGGGAGGCTGCAACAGTTGTAAGTATGAAAAACAGTCATAAGTCACTTTTTTCAGTGTTGTAACTTTGACTGGTTCCCTATTGAATGTTGTAAGTCTAGGACTATCTGTATTGAAATGAGGAGAAAAAAGATTTAATGAAGGCGTTTTGTCACATATATTCTTTATTCTAGTTGAGTATTATATATATATAAATTATATATATATATATATATATATATATATATATATATATATATATATATATATATATATATATATATATATATATATATATATATATATATATATATATATAGTCTCCCTTTATTTTCATTTATCAGCAAAAATGTTACACACACACACACACACACACACACACACACACACATATATATATATATATATATATATATATATATAATTTATTTTATTTTGTCAAACATGTACAGTATAGTAGTTGTTCATAACATAAAGTAAGTAAAAAGTACCGATAAAAGAGGACAATAGGACAGTAGGACAGGGGCGGTAGGCACAGTGGTGCGCTTATGCACGCAATATATAGTTGCTTGATTTGACTGCCCTGCTTGTTGACAAGTAAAATTCAGTGGGACTATTCCCTCCGTTGAGGGAACTTGAGCGGGATAGAACAATTTATTGGATTTGATAGTAGAGTACTATCAAATCCAATAAATACGGTATCAAAGAATTTTTGAAAGTTAATCCATATATCCTCCAGTTTTGACTCTTAGCATATGTTTTATATAAAATCTTAAAGCAAAAAAATCAAAGAGCTAATATTAGGAAGGAAAGAGGGAGGGAGGGAGGGAGGGAGGGGAGGGAGGGAGGAAGGAAATAAATCTACAAAGCCCAATCAAGTATTTTATAATATTGCAATAAGGGTTGAATTTGTTTATGAAGAATATATCTTTTGTAGTTAAATATTTTTTGTAACTAATAAAGTGATCACAGCACTAATATTCTGGAAATTCCTGAATATTCTGAAATACAGGAATAAAGCCACTAAGCTGCCCCCGTGAAAGGAACATCTAACTTTGGAGATGCTATGATCGAGTTTCATCACCAACCAGGAGAGACAGTTGCAATTTCATTGAGACGAGCCGTGAATGCAGAAAAATGAATGTACCTGAGGCCTAAAGTCTTGGAGCAGCACTGGAGGCCCTTCTGATCCAAATTTCAAAGCTGCCTCTATCAGCATAAAAACTTTCCATCCAACTGCCTACTCTGAACTTTTCTGCTATCCTTGGATGCAGAATTACCCACCAGGTAGTCAATCTGCTGCCAATTTGTTAGGGTAAACTATTTCCTACCTGCAGCTGTACAATTTCAGCAGAAGCATGCTCAGATCTCCATTATGTTTCCCAGGCTATTTGCTGCTCTCTCTGCTTCCATTTTGATAAGCAACAGAAGCAATTAAAAAAAAATCCAGTCTTTAACACTTTTAGCCATGGGGGAAATTTTAAATTTCTGGAAGGGGTTGACTGATTGTATGCCTCAAGAAACAAAATGCATAATTAAGTAGCCGTACTCTCTCAATATAATCTACTCTTCTGAGCAACTGAAAGCCCTTGTGTTCCTCCATCGCTAAGTATTAAAACCCCCTTCTTGCAATCAGCCTGAAGCTTACCAGATAAAAGATATTTTCTGAACAGACATAACAGAAACAGTTTAATCTCCCTAGCGCCACACCTCTGCGTGAGCCTGGAATAATGTCTCATAAAAGCATTACCTGCATATGTACACAGAGAACGGACAATGGATATACAGAGAAATATGCCATCTATCCCATCTGTGCAAAAAAAAAATATGCCATCTATCCCATCTCTGCAAAAAAAAAACCATCAAAGAAAGATTAAATTTGTCTTTTCTCCCCACTCATTTGATAGTTTAAAATCTGCATCTTCTTTTGCATCTCTTAAATGAGACAGAGAAGAAGAACTTAATGAAGATTTTTGTTCAAGGCCAAATTAGAAGCTGCCTATACCTTTTGCTGATGCTAAATACAAAAAATGCTTTACCTCAAATCCCTTAAAGATATCAATAGCAATAGCACTTAGACTTATATACCGCTTCACAGTGCTTTACAGCCCTCTCTAAGTGGTTTACAGAGTCGACATATTGCCCCCAACAATCTGGGTCCTTATTTTACCAACCTCAGAAGGAGGGAAGGCTGAGTCAACCTTGAGCCGGTGAGAATCGAACTGCCAAACAGACGCAATGATTAGAATGCAGTATTGCAGGCTAATTCTGCAATACTGCATTCTAACCATTGCACTACCATGGCTCCAGATACAGTCTTAACCAAAGTCAGCAGGTGAATATCATTCTCACTGCATACACTTATTTTGACTGAGAGATGGAAGGTAGATGCGCTTTTCAGGGGAGCTACTGTAGCCATTGCACCTCTTATTTAAAAGGAGAAATAGGCACACCTCAAGATTTAAGTTAACAGTGCAGATTCCAAGCATTAATTTAAAAAAAATTTCTTAGAAGAACAAAATCTTCCTGTAAGTTAATAACACAGTGCAATAGGACAGTAGAAAGGGCACATTAAACAGATGTATAACAAATATCGAACCCTTTACAGGTGGAAATAAAACAGCTGGATGTTGACATTAACTCTGGAGCCGAAAAGAACAATTTAAAGGTAGAGTCTAGGTCCAACCTGCAACAACAGAGCAGCCTGTAACAGGTTATTATAACTCTTGTTGTTGTGTTGAGTTTGTTTTCAGAAGGAAAAGAGCCTGAGGCTCCAGCTACATATTATCACCAGCATTGTTAAAGCTCAATTTCCAGAGATCTATAGCTTTGCACACACACCCTCCCCTAGACATGAAAACAACAGCAGGAGCCCTTTAAAATTAATTTCTATCATAAGAGGGACTCTGCTCACCAAAGCACACACTGCTATCCTCATTTCTCAGATTAGCTAAGAGCCTCCAAAATAACAAGCATGTTGCTGCTGCAGTTGTAGCTGCGGGGCAGCGTACACTTTTTAAAGAAGAAAAAAGAGCTGTTCCAAGCACCAGCTTGTAAACACAGCCCGGGGTAGAGTAAGGGAGGAGCAGAGGGCAAGGTTATCTCTGAAATTTGCTCTACTGCTCCAATCCTATCATTAGACAATGTCACAAAGAGATCCCTTAAAAAATAAAGTTGTATGGTGGCCAAACAGACTGCCACTGCACCAAGGTGTACCCAAGGTGTGCGAAATATTTCCTTGCACAGGTTAGTAAATCATGCCTGCTCCAGCAGTTGCCATACAGTTGGCCTGTTTCCAATCAATCCTACAATGTATTCAGCCTGGAGAACAGAAGACCGAAGGTTCATTTTCTCACTCAGATTAGGACTTCCAATCTCATTATTTTATTTCCAACTCATCTCCCTCCATCCCCACAAACCATAAGGATTTCTTTTTTAAAACAACACTCTCTGGATCTTATTACTTACGCTAAGAATGACAAACTGTTGAATTCTATTGTCTCAAAGACAGGCCTAAATGGTATTAGCCTGAGTGATATGTATGGAATTTGCAAGATAGCAAGGAGACATTGGACTGTGCAATCAATAGCCTAAAAGAGTGGAAAACCTACAAGTATCACTAATGGGAAGAATAGCTTTAATCAAAATGGACATTTTGCCTAGAATTTTATTTCTATTTCAAACGATACCGATAAAACTGGAGAAAAAAATACTTTAAATAAAATAATATGGAAATATATTTGGCAAGGGAAGAAAGCAAAAATAAATGTTAAAATGTTGCAAGATACAAGACTTAGAGGGGGTTCGGTTTACCGAACTGGGAGATTTATTATCAAGCGGAAGTGTTAATATGGTTGAAGGAATTGGTTTTATTGAGAAATGTAAGGTTGTTAACTTTGAAAGGACATGATTTGCAACTAGGATGGCATGCATTCTTATGGTACGGGAAAAATAGAATATACTCATATTTTCAGAGACACTATATAAGAAATAGCTTATTAAAGGTATGGGAGAAAGTAAAAGGAAAATACTACAGAGAAATACCAATGTGGCTTTCAATTAGGGAAGCATTGACATACCCAAAATTGACAAATATACAAAATATTATTAGATACAAGGACATTTTAACAGAAAAGGGATAACTGAAACAAAAACAAAATTTAGAAAAACAAGGAATTAAGTTAGATTGGTATACATATTTGCAAATACAATCAAGGCATAAAGAGGATTTTAAAGAATATGGTTTTAATTTTGGAAAATCAGAACTGGATGAGATACTGATAGGAACAGATGAAAAATGATTTAAAAACTATATAATTACTTGCTACATGTAAAAATGGAAGAAGAAGTGGTGAAAGAAACAATGATACGTTGGGCAAGAAACTTTGGTTATACAATTGAATTATACAAATGGCAACAGCTATGGGAAAGAAATTATAAATTAACAATGGCAACAGCATATAAAGAAAATTTATACAAAATGTTTTATAGATGGCACATGTCACCGGAGAAAATAGCAAAAATGTTTAAGGATAAATCAGCAAAATGTTGGAAATGTCATCAAATTCCAGGATCTTATTATCTTATGTGGTGGACGTGCAAAGAAGCAAGAAATTTTTGGATTAAAATACAAATGTGGTTAGAAAAAATGTTAAAAAGTAAGATAGAATTAAGACCAGAAATATTCCTATCTTACCAGAAAAATACAATAAAGAAGATACTTATTTGATAGTATTTATTTATTTATTTATTTATTTATTTATTTATTTATTTATTTATTTATTTATTTATTTATTTATTTATTTATTTATTTATTTATTTATTTATTTGGCATTCTTATATGCCGCCCAACTCCCGGAGGACTCCGGGCGGCATACATATAGTACATATAGTAACGGCAGAGAGAATAGTATTTGTACAAAATTGGAAAGAAGCGAATATACCTGAAGAAGGACAGATAATTTAAAAAAATTTCGACTGCGCAGAAATGAATAGATTAACACTTAGACTAAAAGATAAAGAGGAATTGTTGTATTACAAGACATGGGGAAGAATTTATGAATGGTTGAGGAAAAAATGTGAATGAATAGAGCGGAAATAAGAATGAAAGAGAAACCCAGATGGCACACTTGAAATGGAAGAGGGGAGGGGAGGGGAAGGGAAATATAGAAAAAGTATACTAGACAAATATACATTAAAAATGGAATATATTAATAAGTGAAAAATGTGAAAGAAATAGAAAAGAACTGTTAAATAAATAATGAATCGAGACTGCTGGAAGACCATCTCGAGGTCTATTAGAATAAAAGAACTCAACAAGAGAAAGAGAAAGAGAAAGAGGAGGATGAGGGGGAAAGAAGAAAGGGAGAGGAGAGGTGGCTAAGGAGGGGAAAGAGGGGAAAACAGGATAGAAGGGAAGGGGAGAGGAGGGAAGAGGAGAGCAGTAGGAGAGAGGAAAGGGATGTAGAGAAGGACATAAGGGAGGGAAAGGAAAGTAAGAGTAGAGGGAGAAGAGGAAGAAGGGTTGTGGGAAATAAAAAAAGGGAGTAAGGGATGGCAAAAAAGCAGTCTCGGTATAAAAATAACAATTGTTTTAATGAAATAGAAAAAATGCATAAGAGTATTGTATTATTATTGAGAAAATGAAATTGTATATTTGTGATGTAAAGATGTGAAATAAAATAAAAAAAATTGTAAAAAAAATAGGACAATTTAAAACAATAATGGTGTTATTGGAGCATGATGAAATATTACAATAGAACCAATATCTTTATATTTTTGAACAACTAAGGATCAAGAGTTAGGGACCAAAAAAAGTATATCTTCCTACAAATGTTTTAAAAGTCATCACATATATAAATTTAATATAAAATAATATATATTTTACTAATGTATTAGTAATAATAAATTTATAGCACTTTCTGTTAAAAATTTATTATTACAATAAATAAATTTATTATCACTTTCAAGAGATATTACCATCTGACAAAGGATTGAAAACTTGATTAAAATCTCCAGCTATTTATTTATATCACAGCTAAAATAAAAAATACCCATATAAAATATTTGAATGTTCCTTATTAGGGCCATAATAATCAATGAATGCATTAGTATTATTAAAGTATTGAATCAATAACATTAAAATATATTCTTATGAATAAAACGTTATCCATTATGCATTTTGAAAGCCTGTTAAACATATTGACCATGTCTTTTACAGATTTTGAATTATATTTTTATCAATGCATCTGGATGAGAAATATTCTTATGTGGAAGGATATGTGTTTCTTGCAAAATCCAAAACTTTAGATTTTAAATTGCCCTATTTAGCAAGTATCCACCTTCTCTTGCCAGGAAACAATTAAAGACTTTGTAAGGGGGAAAATAAGAGCATATAAGGAAACCAGTATTCTGGCAGGTTAAGGAGAAAAAAAGAAAAGAATTTTTATGTAATTAAGGCAAAGCTTTGAAAGAGCTAAAAAGAAAAACATTAAAAAATCACAAAGAGAAAAAAGAGGAAGGAAAATTGAATAAGCAAATGAGATATGGTTAAAAAAGAAATATTCAAAGCCAAACCCCTCAAAAGAAGCTATTTTTAAAAAAAAACCTATTCCACGAGGATTTTCAAAAGAGATATACTGAAAATAACAGGTCTGTGTCTGTCTGTGTGTATACATACATACATACATACATGTGTATACACATATCCCCACATATATCTCCACTGTTTATTTCAAATGATTCCAAACTTTTCTGCAATTTGTAAATAAAAACCACATCCCAGAATGTATGGCTTTAAAAATGCTTTGGGGGATGGGGGAATTTTATTTTATTTTGTCAAATGAGTCTCGTTAAATAGTTTACATTTTTGAACTATTTGTGAAGGAAAAATAATTGTTTTCTTTGCCTTCCATTCCAAAGGTTGCTCTTGCCAAGATAAATGCAGGATATGATCCCGTTAAAAATCTCATTCCAATAGGATTGAGTTTTTTTGTTGGATGGAAACAGACACTCACCTGATAAATAGTTTCCATTTCTACCTGTATTCCAGTTGCACCGAGAAGATGTTTTATATAAATTTCTCCCCCAGCTTATATGGATCTTTCCTTGGTGTCTAAAGAATGTTTAAATTATTTCTACAAATAACCTATAAATGGGTCCTTTCATTTTAAAAGTTATTTACTTTCAGCACTGTATGTGTTTATCAAAATTGTCAAGTTGGGTGACTCTTTTTTATAGAACCAATTACTAGGGCTTTTGACTTCCCATTTTCTGATCTCAAGACTTTGCTTTCTCTCCAGAAAGTGGTTTCTCTTCATTCACTGCAGTTTTTATCTGCATTAATTTTAGTTTTTCTAAAGTTGTCGTTCAAAATTTCCTGCCTCTCAATTTCAGAGGCATCAATTTTACGAAAGGAAGGAAGGAAGGAAGGAAGGAAGGAAGGAAGGAAGGAAGGAAGGAAGGAAGGAAGGAAGGATTTTCCACTTTGCAATCTTTAACTAGTTAAAGTTAAGTTAACTAGTTAACTAGTTAAGTTAAATAGGCCCTTAAACTGGCAAAACACAAATCATAACTACCAGCAATCCAAAGACATTTTTCATTGTTAAAAGTATTTTTTTTTAAACCTATCTTATTTTGTACATATTAATCCTACTTTTCATTGAAGACCACATCAAGATACTGGAGGTTTCCAATTTAGTACTGCAAGATCCTAGTTAAGTGTCTTTGGATTAGGTTCTGGGTACAGCATTCAGATGTGGGTGTCTGGATGTGGATGTGGATGTGGAAAGTCAAGTGAAAGAAGTTGTTGGATGTATAAACTGTTGGAAGAAAACGAAGGACTGATTGATTATCTTTAGCTAATTCTCTTGCAGAATTAGAGCGTTGCCTCACCTCTGACACTGACTGCATGAATCCAAGATAAAAGACAGCTAGTTAGTCTCCATTTTATAAAATGAAATTTAATTTACATAAAGATGAATGAAATGGTCTAATAAGATCTGGATTTTGATCATTCAGATTTTTATGGGTCATAACTGGTAGCTCTAAAATCAGGGGTGGGTTCTAACTTACCTCGCTGCCGGTTCACTTCCTCCCGCGCCATGTGGCCGCGCCTCATGGGCGCATGGGTGCATGCGCAGTGCCGAAAAATAAAAAAAAGCCAAAAAGCCAAAAACAAGATGGTGACACATGCGCAGTGCCGAAAACTCGGCTTCTGCGCATGCGCAGAAGAAGAGAAAACCTGGGGGGAAATTAAAAAATTCCCCCAAAAATCCCCCCCAACACCCCCCCAAAAAAGATGGCAGCATCCATGGACCTTCACCGACGGAACTGGTTCCATGACATTACCGTGACTTCACCAGCAGCTTGCTACCGGTTCGGGTGAACCGGTCCGAACCGGGAGGAACCCACCTCTGTCTAAAATAGAAAAAGCTATAAAAGCTGGAGGACAGCCATCAATAGACACATAGAAATAAAGCTTATTTACATACCAATCAAAAGAGGCAATAAAAAAAGCTAAGGAAGAGCAATCAACACCCAGCTAAGCAGGGATTAACAGCAGGCAAACAATCAAGCAGAAAACAATACCTTAATCTAGGAACTACCAAGGAAAAAAAACCAGATGCCACCAACATCGGAAATTCAAACTACTGTATATAAACAGGGAGCAAACTCTAACTCACTCACGTTGATGATACTACCTACTGTAGCTGGGGAATAGAATAGAATTGAATTGAATTGAATTGAATTGAATTGAATTGAATTGAATTGAATTGAATTGAATTGAATTGAATTCTTTATTGGCCAAGTGGGATTGGACACACAAGGAATTTGTCTTTGGATATGCTCTCAGTGTACATAAAAGGAAAAAAAGGAAAAAGAAAAAAATATTTATAAAGAATCATAAGATACAACATTTAGTGATAGTCATAGGTTACTAATAAGCCATCAAATCATACTAGGAAACAAACAGAACAATATAAATCATGAAAATACAAGCAACATGGTTATAGTCATAAGTGGGAGGAGATAGGTAATAGGAAGGATGAGAAGAATAATAGTAATACAGTCTTAGTAAATAGTTTGACAGTGTTGTGGGAATTAGTTGTTTAGCAGAGTGATGGCATTCGGGGGGAAACTGTCCTTATGTCTAGTTGTTCTGGTGTGCAGTGCCCTATAGCATGTTTTGAGGGTAGAAGTTGAAACAATTTATGTCCAGGATGTGAGGGCTCTGTAGATATTTTCTCAGCCCTCTTTTTGACTTGTTCAATATACAGGTCCTCAAGGGAAAACAGGTTGGTAGCAATTGTTTTTTCTGCAGTTCTAATTATCCATTGAAATCTGTGTCTGTCTTGTTTGGTTGCAGAGCCAAACCAGACAGTTATAGAGGTACAGATGACAGACTCAATAATTCCTCTTTAGAACTGAATCAGCAACTCTTTGGGCAGTTTGAGCTTTCTGAGTTGGCGCAGAAAGAACATTCTTTGTTGTGCTTTTTTGATGATGTTTTTGATGTTAGGTGTCCATTTTAGATCTTGCGATATGATATGAACCTAAAAACTTGAAGGTCTCTACTGTTGATACGTGTTGTCTAGTATTGTAAGAGGTGCTAGTATAGGAGGGTTTCTCCTAAAATCTACCACCATTTCTATGGTTTTGAGTGTGTTTAGTTCAAGATTGTTCTGGTTGCACCACAAGGCTAGCTGTTCAACCTACCATCTGTATGCAGATTCATCGTTGTCTCAAATGAGACCAATCACTGTTGTATCATCTGCAAACTTCAGTACTTTAACAGATGGATCGTTAGAGATGCAGTCATTGGTATAGAGAGAGAAGAGAAGTGGAGAGAGCACAGAGCCCTGGGGTCCTCCTGTGCTAATTGTACAGGTATCTGATGAGATTCTGCCTAGCTTCACCTGTTGCTTCCTGTCTGTTAGGAAGCTTATGATCCATTTACAAGTGTGGTCAGGTACAGCTAGCTGATTTAGTTTAGTTAGAAGAATATCTGGAATGATGGTATTGAATGCTGAGCTGAAGTCTATAAAGAGGACCCTTGCATAAATCTTTGGAGATTCAAGATGTTGTAGGATGTAGTGCAGAGTCATATTAGCATCATCATGTCAATCTATTTGCTCAGTAGGCAAATTGCAGGGGGTCTAACAGTGGATCCGTGATGGTTTTCAGGTGGGCCAGCACTAGCCTTTCAAAGGTTTTTGTAACTACTGGTTACAGGATGTTAGAGCAACTGGTCTGTAGTCATTCAGTTCCTTGATGGAGGGCTTCTTCGGCACTGGGATGATAGTAGAGTGTTTGAAGCAAGAAGGAACATAATGAATTGTTTGCAAGCAAACAATCAAGCACAGAGAACACCAAGGACTCCTTATACTCCTTATCTCTTGACTACTAGCAATGTTGGTTGCAGCTACCAGAAGTTGTAGCTGAATGTCATCTAGAAGATCATATGCTCCCCATTCCTACAATAAGTGGCAATTGCAAATGAATTTGGATATTGTAATGAAAGTACTAACTAAATTAGACAGTTCTCAGATTGAAAGCATTCAACATTCTTTCTATAATTAAAGCTCATGAGTATTTCTGGGCATTTGATTGATTAAATTAGTGGGCTTCGTTCAATTGGAGGACTGCATGTGTTTTCATTCCTGGTTTGAGGCTCTGTTAGATTTGATTTTGATATCAATTTATTTCAAGGACAGAGTCTTTTGTAGTGGTAACCTCCATAAAATTGACTCAAGGGCAGATTCAAGCGGGTGTTTTTGAAGTGGTACCAACACAAACAAGTGCCAAACTACAAATAAATACCAAACTAAGGTAAGATGAAGCATGCACCTGTGACTTTAAATAGACATCTTACAGAACAAGTCCTTAAGTTTATAGGGCAGGAGATTAACCCCTGAGCCTCCATTGCAGCCAAGATTAGATTCCTGTACCTCTGTTTTGCCTCCAAAAGGTCACAGGTGATTCAATGAGACTCATTGTGTGGGTGTGGTATGCTTGATCCAGTTTGGTTCCACAGTAGAGGGTTCAAGACTTCTGTCCACCAAAGTTTCACACTAGAATCCCAGTAATGAGTTAAAATTTCATTAAAATAAAATTTAAAAAAAACCCTCCACCCAAGCTTTATTTAATTAATGCCAGAGTTTGAGTAGTGCCTAAAGATATTAGAAGGATAGTATGTAGGAAAGGAGGAATGAAACACAGGAAATTTTGTGTTTTAGGTTTTTCTTTGTGTGTTGTCATACATGATGATGATGATGATGATGATGATGATGATGATGATGATGATGATGATGATGACAACAGAAGTCCTTCCAATGTGAATGTACACCTTTGGCACATACAAATGCTTGTTTGTTTCATATAAATTGAAAGTTGAATGGTAGAGAAATCCCAAAAGTAAAAGTTATCTAAAGAGGAACGTAGGAATGGATATTGTGGAATGACAAATGAATGCAATGATGAGATTTATTTGGGATACTGCTTATTGTAAGGTGACCAGACATCCCGCTTTTGGCGGGACAGACCCGATTTTAAACAAATTGTCCCGCATCCCGCGGTGTTTCAAAAAAGTCCCGCTTTTTGAATTTGTGCAAAGCGCCTCGCTTCCCTCGAGCAGATCTTGAGGAAACAGCTCCGGGCCGGGCAGGGAAAAAACCCCACCGCGCTCCGACATGCCTGAGGGCCCAGTTTAGCGCCTCGCATGCTCAGCTCCGCTTGACGGCAACAGCCAGAAATGGGCTTCCGGAGGCATAGAGGGAGCAGCGACTTTGGCAGATCTGGCCGTGTCCTTTCCCGGGTCTGCCACACGGGGGGAAGGAGCGGAGGCATGGGGCACCCGCCAGACGCCGCCCCAGAGAGAAGACCAGGCCCGGCTGGCAAGGGCCAGGAAGGATTTTTCCCGCGCCGCCAGCCAGCTTGTCCTCCGGGCCAGACGCAGCACAGGCTGCAGCTTTGTGCACATACCCCCATCGCAGCCCTTACCGCTGCCATGGCATCTTAGGGTCTTTAAGTGTGGAGTGGGGCGGTGGGGCTGCTAAGTGAAGGAAGGGAGAAGAGCTTGAGAAGAGCGAAATCCGGGAACTAATGAAAGTCCTTCCCGAAGTCTTTTGTCCTGGCGTGGAAAGGGGAGGCGTGGATCATCTCCCCCCCCTGCGGTCAATGGTGTCCCGCTTTACCAAAGTGAAAATCTGGTCACCTTAGCTTATGGTATAGAATGCACTAGCCTGAAATGCGCTCACTGAAATTCACATGAAACGTAGCATTAAAACCTTTCCAATCAAGCACTAAATATTACCAGTATGGTAGAAAAATCCAGCTGACAGAGCATTTATTCTGCCAGTTAAATGCTGGATACTTGAAGAAAAGAGTTGAAAGATGAGATTTGGGGTGTTAGCAATACCTCAAGGGAAAGAGCAATGCTCTGAAATGAATTGTTGATGTTATTAAATAGGAAATTGGCCCTTTGCACTCTCAAATTTTAGTATGGATATTTATATTACAAACTTAGGCCGGAATAATTTTAATATGTTTATCGGGCGAATCCAGAGAAGGCTGTACATGAGAAGACATACCAAGTTCAATGCAGGGTAAAGGCATTTGACTCTGCACGTGCCGTTGGTCCATGGGGACTGAGACAAAATTTAAAGAATGACAGGAAGTGCATTTCGTTTGAATTCTTGCCTCCTAGATGTCTGCATTTTTCAAAGTGGACATTACCAAACTATCACAGGCTTTTAAATCTTTTTTTAACTTCAATATAGGTCTGCTGATGAATAAAAAGTAGTATAAACTAGCAAGGCTACAGAAAAGTAGAGTCCTTTAGCCAGACATCTAGAAAGGTAGATACAGTTGCAGGAGAATTGGAGGAGAATCAAGATGAAGATCTATGAGAGACATGGGCAGTTAAGAAGTTTTATATATAACTGAAGCCTCCCCTGTTTTTATGTGATGTACTGCATGTGAAAAGAATGAGTTTTCAATCACACCGTAGTACAAGTTACCGGTAGGTGTTTTTTTTTTTAACCTCCCTGGTGGGTACCTGAAATAGTATACAGGAATGACCTTGGGAGACAAGAGGAAGAAGTGCAGTCTTGACAGCCAAAAGATATGTCAGCCCACAGAAGGAAAAGGTTGGGAAGTGTCTCAGAAGGGACACTCCCCACATTTTAAGAAAGTAAAAGTGAAGGAGGGAAGAAGTGAATTCTGTCACGGTATGTGAAAATGCCCTTGGTAAACAGAGCAGGGAGAATCACAGACTGGACAATTGATGTGCACCAGTTTCTGGACTACCTTGATGAGGCTAACTATCCTTGTATTTAAAAAACACAGGCCATTCTTTTGAAGACAGCGAAGTTCACATTTTGAACAGAGAAGACCGCTGGTTTGAAAGAGGGGTCAAAGAGGCCATCTATGTCAAAATTGAACAGTCCTCTCTCCACAGAGGGGAAGGGATATAACATCATCTATCTCCAGTCTACAATAGAGTCCTTTCAATAGTTCCAAGAAGGCTCCACACCCATTTGCAACACTCAGGTGACCCTGACAACATAGATAAACCTCCAGGTGGCCTCAAAGTCTCTCTAAAAGAATGCAAATGACCAGTTGTCTGCAAGGAGTATAAATACTTCTATTCCCCACCATCCAGTCAGAGCTGAAGAAGCTTCTTGGATGAGAAGCGAAACGTCTTCAAAGAAAAACCAGAAAGTCCAGTTGCCTCTTGAAAAAGCACCTTTGGGAATACCCTAGCAGCATGCAGGCTAGGAAATGCTGGGATTTGATGTTCACACATCTTAAAGTTATCAAGTTTGAAAAACACTGCTATGCATCTGATATTTTAATTAAAATAATTGTTGTGCCTCTGAGGATCCCTTTAGAAATGATGAAGTAAATGTTTGTCTCTGTGTTTATTCATTTAATAGATTTTTTAAAAAATATTTTTATTGTTTTATATCATACATTTCTTCTCTATGTTGAGCAGTGTGCTCTCTAGGTGTCCCAGGTGTTAACATACAAATGTACAAACATCGTCATAATCGTCATTATAGTCATATATATATATATATATATATATATATATATATATATATATATATATATATATATATATATATATATATATATATATATATATATATATATATATATATATATATAACAAATATACAGTAACATATAAACAAATATGCAATAACATCCATTATATTATAACATATATTATCTTCCATTATGGCAGTGTTTCCCAACCTTGGCAACTTGAAGATATCTGGACTTCAACTCCCAGAATTCCCCAGCCAGCATTCGCTGGCTGGGGAATTCTGGGAGTTGAAGTCCAGATATCTTCAAGTTGCCAAGGTTGGGAAACACTGCATTATGGTATCGATTATATAACCATCAAAGGAAAAAAATTACCCATCTGTTTTTCTTTCTCATATCCACCATATTTCACCCAATTTTACAACGACAGTCCATCTCTTTCCGTCTCTTTCCTTCTCCTTCCCTCCCTTGCCTTAATAGATTTATATACTGCTTATTAACTAAAATTCTGAACACACTTTAAATGTTTTTTAAAAACACAATAAATATAATGAGAACCATGTATAGTACTTGAAAAAATGCAAACAAGAGTCACCAGAATCTGACTTGATACATGCATCCAACACAAATCAGTGGAACGGTTTCTGAGTAAATACTCATAACATTTGTATTGTATGAAACATATTTGTTCTTTGTATTTTCCATTAGGAGCTAATTGAATTTTATTTACTGAGGAAGGAGCTTCACAAAATGGTCCCTTTCCTACAATTTGCTTTGCATTAGTCATATCAGTGTACTAAATAAAACACCTCACGCTTAATCTGTCAGTAACAGGTTTCTTGTTTCCTCTTTGTGTACATGTAGATGTCATTGTGATTGTGTTCTTTTAAGCATAAATGGACAATGGTATATTAAAAACATCAGTATCATATTCAGGGAACTTGGGGGTTGGGAAGAACCAATGTTGATTCAGGTTTCTATGCCAAAAATTTACATTTCTGTAAATTGCTTTTCAGGTTAAATATTGCAAAATATTGCAAAATAAAATAAAAGGAAAATGAATAGGCTTTTTCTCATGGGGTACAGCTTAAGAAAAAATGTATACATACATACATATGTACATACATACATACATACATACCAGTGGTGGGTTCCTACTGGTGCGGTCCACTCTATAGCACCGGTAGCGGCCCGCTGGTGACGTCACAGTACTGGTGCAATCTGTTGCCGGTGCCTAGGCGCCGCCATTAAAAAAAATTTCTTTAATTTTTTTAAAAATTTTCTTCTGCGCATGCCCAGAAGCCGAGCTTCTGGCACTGCGCATGCGCTGCCTTCCTACCCCACAGTGAGTCCAAGCAGGGGAGGATGGCTGAGGGAGCTCGTGAGACGCTGAAAGAACAGGCGACAGGACCTATCTCTGTTCCCATCCCTTCAGCAGTCCGAGAAGCCACGAACACGCGGTGATGATCCCAGGCATTTTCACACGTTTGAGGCTTCTCGAGCTGCTGAGGGGAGGGGGAATGGACAGCAGGAGCCTAGGATCATCGAATGGGGAGAAGCATTCAGGCTGGACGGAGCCTCCTAGAAGAACTGCTGCCGTGGTCTTGTTGCTCCCGCTGCGGGGGGCTGCGTTGCGGGTGGGCAATGCCCCCCTGCTTCTCCAGCTGCTGCCAAGCTCCCGAGGCCCACGCCCACCCGGTCACATGGCTGGCAAGCCACACCCACAGAGTGGTAGTAAAAAAATTAGGAACCCGCCCCTGATACATACATACATATATACATATATATACATCTATATTTATATCTATCTATCTATCTATCTATCTTCTATCTACATACATACATTTATATGCCATCTTATAAACGTATCAGAGAATTCTCAGTACCCTGGTTTTCTTCTTGTCACGATATTCAATATTTCTAGAAACTGTCCCAGTTTTCTTTCACAGCAATAGCTCTGTTGTGTTTGAGTTTAGAGGACACCATTATCATTACATTGAATTTGTTTAGCGATGTGTTTGTGCTATCTGTGCAAGCCAAGATTTCCATTTTAGTACATGAGAAGTGAAAAGGAGAAAATTATATACATGTTAGCAAAAATGTCACAACAGAATCTGTCATGAAAATTAACAGTAGTTAATTCTAGAGGAAATAATGCCTTTAACAACTCAGATTTATTTCTTTGAGCAAGCTATCAGTGATACATCAAGCAGCCTGCCATCAAAGCTTGAAACTTGACCCCCATCATGCTCAATAAATGTTTCAACTCAGTCTTAATACTGCTCTAAAAGTGGGTGTGACAGCTTCAATTTATCTCTAGCTGTGCAAAGTATTATTCTAAAATATTCAGAAACAAAGAAGTAGGGCAGATAAGAAGACTGCTGATAGATGGAAACTTTGTGTTGTACGTGAATTTTTTATTTCCTCTTGATTGTGGAGGCTAATAAGGGGTGTTGAAGTATGCATGAGGTATCCTTGCTGGCAACTGCCATTCATATTCATATTCATTGACATTCTATCAGTGAGCCATTCGATTGTCATCCTTAGACAGTTTGACGACAGCATCTTGTTTCCTCCTAGAAATACTCAGAACAATTGCTCTAACACTCATTGTTGATAAGAAAAATGCCATATGGATTCATGATGCTAATTAGTTTTCACTTTTAAGTTCTTCCTTGGTAGGAAAGTTTTGCCAAGGTTTTAAAATTATCTCTTAAAGTACCCATGCAGTCAGCCACCAGTATATATTGACTAACTTTCACATCTCCAGAGCATCAGCATGTATCAAGGCTCACTATTGTAAAAGAAGTGAATTCCAGCAATGGAAATGACTGTAGATACTTACTTATACTTCTGGTTTTCCATTATCATTCTTCCATAAATGACTATTTGAAGAAATAATGTCTCTTTTATAATTGATTTATAGCTCACTTCTAACATTAATCGGTAGGACCTGTTTCAGCAACATTTTATTCTAAATTTAAGAAATTAGAGAAAGACATGAATATAATTGCTGTATGTGTCAGAAGTGTTGTCTACGTTTGATTGCCAGCAATAGTTTGATGCATAAGGGAGAATATGATCATATCAATTATCTGCTAAAAGAAAAATATTGTCTAATAATTCAACTACTAGGAATGTTTCTCCATAAACCACTTTATCATTGATTTCTCGGTGAAAAGTGGGATAGAGGTTTTACAAATGGATGCAAATTTTAAAAATACTTTAATTGAAATAAATTGGAACTGTGTTAATTTGGGGGGAAATCAATTCTGTGCAAATCAATCAATATCTATCAAAGGAGACTGAAAATATTTCTTGATGAGTAATCTAATATAACATATTATTGACAGAGATAGATTAACTAAGATAGTGACATTTATTATGATATAACAGCCTTTGCAAATGAGCTAATAAAAGTCCTAATAAATATTCTTCAGCATCTCAGTTCAAACTAGCTTTCTTTGTGAGTCACACAAACTGTTAAGCAGTGCATTATAAAGTACCTTGGGATCTGTCAGACTAATTTAACAATAGCCCAAAGTGGAACTTAAAAACCACATTGTCAGATTAGAATCACATAGATAAGATAAAGTAATAATGGATAGTCAGATAATCAGGTAATTAATACCGGTAGTAAGTGAGATCTAGACATACTGTATATAGCTGATCATAGGTAATATTAGATATATATTGGGACAGTGTATAGAATGAATAATGTAGAACTCTGATTTTCTAATTCTCAGGAATTTTAGAGGAGTTTTAAAATTGATTGATTTAAATTTATTGGATATTCCATTCCAGTGGACTCTGAGTGGCATACAAAACTAGAAAAAAACCCCATAAAAACAGCTAAAAGCATAAAATCAGTAATATAATCAACCAATAATAAAGCAAATACATCTTGAAGCATTTCAAGATTCAGGAAAAGCCATCTTAACTACTAGGTTACTACCGGTATCATACTATGATTGTGTTAAGTAGTTATCAGGCTTAGACAAAAGAAAATAGTAGGATATATCATTTACACAATTCCTTGGCTCCTAATTTTTCCATATGTTCTGTGTCAATGCCCAACCTTGTTTTCCCAATATCAGCTAATGGAAAAATCTGAATATTCACTCTCTTTCTCCCATTGCTAGAATTCTATAACAATCAAAGAAATGTTCCTTCAGAGGAAATATTAATTTGTGAATAGGAAATCTGAGAAGTGTCTTAAAATATATTTTCCTCCAAATACTATAAATGATTTCTTCAAGGAACGAGTTTAGCTAATGTTCATGATGATGGAGAAACCATAAAATCTGGAAGCCACTTTGACAAGTTTATTTTGTTTTAGCAACTTCTATTTCCAATCTGAATGTTTATTTACTATTTGGAACACAAGTCTGTTCCTAGATTAGGATAGGCCAGTCCTAATATCCTGCTTTAATGGATGTTTTCCTAACATATTTTCTTTTCACTTAATCTTATTAATTTCACTCCTGGATTTTCTGTTTCTGCTTCTAAGATCTGCCTGCTAAATGTATTCAGGATTGTGCCTCTAAACAGGCGCTGCTGAGCTGAATATGTAAAAGGGAAAAAAACTTTCTAGAAAGAAAGTTGCTTTGACAGTTTAAGTCTCACCTCTGTGTTACACACTTAGGTATTCTGAGCACACCACGTGGGTTTTAACCATCTATCTGCTATAGTCACACTTCACATTTTTCACTGTGTGCTTGGAAAATGTTTATGTATCTAGCCTGCCACTGGGACTTGCCAGCATGTCAGCTCTAGCAGCGATGATGGAGTATGTGCTCACAGTTCAGCGTGACAGTTATTTGAACAATGCTGTTGTCAGATAGAGTCTGCTGGGAATGTGAGGCTGTCGATAGAGTGTAAGGTAGCCCATGAAACAAAGCCAAGGGAAGGGCATAAAGAGAAAACAACAACAACACATTGCATTGTCACTGTGGAAGATCAGCAAGGAGTGTTGCGCTCCAATGTTGTTGTTTTTCTCTTTGCACGTACAAAAATTGTGGAAAACAATCCACATCAGGAGCTCAACACGGAGGAGAAATTGCCAGCTATTGAGTCAATGAGCAGTTGCCTGTCTGCTGCAAGAAAAAGGGATCGCAAACAATAGGAAAGCAAAGACTTTTATAGAAGTTGAGCGCCATGAGGAGAAAGCCAAAGAATACCAAAAGGAAGCCAGTATGTACTTTTATCAATTATTACACAAAACAACAACCCTTTGACTGTGTCAATCACGTCAAGCTGTGGAAAGTGCTCAGAAACAGGAATTCTAGAACATTTTATTGTCCTCATCAGAATCTTATATACAGGTTGGGAAACCACAGTTTGGACAGAATGTGGGGAAAGCTTAGCTCCTGGTTGGCACGAGAGCGCAACAAGGCTACACATTCTCTAGTTTTTATTCAACCTATATGCCAGATATATACTCAGGGGCGAAATCCTCTGAAGTCTGCTACCGGTTCTTTTCGCGTGCGCTTTGCGTGTGCATGTGCGCTGCGCGTGCATGGACACCACAGGCACTACTGTGCAGCGCTGTAAAAGGAGAATTTTGAAGCCATCAGAGTCTGAAAAGGTAAGTAGAACAGCGAGGGGAGGCATCAGCTGTGCCGGGCGATTTAGATTAGCTAGAAAGCAGGAAATCCTGCTTTCTAGTTAATCTAGATCACACGGCACAGCTGATTGTCGCACAGCTGATCGTCGGATATACCAGTTCACCCGAACCTCTAGCATTTTTTACTACCCGTTCGGGCGAACCGGTCCAAACTGGTAGCATTTTACCTCTGTACATACTGTAACTAGGGAAGGTGCATTGGGAGAAGGTGAGCATGGTTTTAAAACTGAAGATAGACATATCAATTACCTACAACATGATGATGAGATGACCCTGATAGCTGAAAAGACAAAGAATCTGCAAGCCCTAGTATTAAAAACCAAAGAGCAGAGTGAAAGAATGAGCCACATACATACATACATACATACATACATACATACATACATACATACATACATACATACATACATACATACATACATACATATATATATATATATATATATATATATATATATATATATATATACACAAAAGTAATGACAACAGGTAGAACTACCGGCCTTAAATTGACAAGGAAGATTTCAAAGCGGTGGTTAGTTCTGCCCTTTGCAATCAACCGTTATCAGTAAAGGAACAAGCAGTCCAGAAATAGCACTTGGTGGTACAGCCATGAAGGCTTTGGAAAAAGTAGTTCAAATGCTATGATGCATCTACAATTACAAAGATCGTAATCATGCAAGCCATGTGACATGCTTATGGAAGTCAAAGTTGGCTTTTAAAGAAGCAGGGAAGAAAGAGTATTGATGACTTTGAACGTTGGTGTGGGAGAAGACTCCTGAGAATATTATGGCCCAGCCAAGAAAACAAGCAAACCAACCATTGAACAAATCAAAACTAGAGTTCTCATTCAAGGCACAAATGACCAATCTCAAATTATCCTGCTGTGGATACATCTTGCAAAGACCCAGCTCTCTGCAAAAGCCTCTAATTCTGGGAAAGATGGAAGAAAAGAGAAGAGAATGACCTGAAGCAAAGTGGATGAACTCGGTTACAGTGGCAATGAGTTCAAAGACTTGAAAGAACAGATTAGAATAGATCATTATGGAGAAAATCTATCCGTGTGGTTGCTAGGAGTCAAAAATGATTTAAATTTGTCCTGTCAGCTGCTTTAGTTCTGTATTAAGTTGCCTTTCAATCTCTCTCTCTCTCTCTCTCTCTCTCTCTCTCTCTCTCTCTCTCTCTCTCTCTCTCTCTCTCTCTCTCTCTCTCTCTCTCTGTGTGTGTGTGTGTGTGTGTGTGTCTCCCTCTCTGTCTGTCTCCCTCCCTCTCCCCCTCCCTCTCTTTCTCTCTTTCTCTCTTTCTCTCTCTTCTCTCTTTCTCTCTCTGTGTATGTGTATGTGTGTGTGCATAGCTTAAAACATTAAAGCATCTTTTTAGCAAATTAATCCTGAAAAAAAACAATTTTGTGTAGTGATTAAGGCACCAGGTTAGAAACCAGGAAACAATGAGTTCTAGATCTGTCTTAGACACAAAGCCAATTGGGTGGCCTTGAGCCAGTTACTAGGAGGGAGGCAATGGCAAACCACTTCTGAAAAACTTTGACAAGAAATTGCAGGGACTAGCCAGGTACTTTCCAGGAGTAAAAAACGGACTAAAAAATAGATGGATGGGTGGGTGGGTGGGTGGGTGGGTGGAAGGAAGGAAGGAAGGAAGGAAGGAAGGAAGGAAGGAAGGAAGGAAGGAAGGAAGGAAGGAAGGAAGGAAGGAGGGAAGGAAGGAAGAAACGAACGAACGAACGAACGAACGAACTGTGGCCTAACTACACAAAAAATCCTGATGAGGATAATTACATATGATTTTCAAAAGAATTGCACAAATAATTCATCTTTCTGAGATGCATGATTATGCCTCAAAATAATAGGCTCCCCAATGAGATAATTGACTTGCTGATAGTAAAATTTAACATTTTAAAAAATAAATACAATAAGTACATTTCACCACCTATCTCTTTTGACCATTCTTCTTTCTAACCCAAAGCATGTAAGAGTTTAAAATACTCCCCCCCAGGAATTAGTTGACAATCTACCACTAAAAAAATTACCGTATTTTTCAGAGTTTAAGATGCACCAGAGTATAAGACGCACCTTAGTTTTGGGGGAGGAAAATAGGGAAAAAATATACCTACCAGGTATTCATCTGGCTAGCGTCCTTAGTCTGTTCAGCTTCAGCACATTATTTTATCCCCTGGTTAAGGCTGAAAAAAGATTCTTTGAAGGGAGTAGGAATGAAAACAAGCCTGCAAAGACTTAGGGCTGGGAAAAAAACTTCTTCGGAGGGAGTAGGAAGCCGGGAAGATCGTTAGCATCTCGTTAGGGCTGGGAAAAAAAGCTTCGAAAAAGCTATATTTGGAGTATAAGATGCACCCAAATTTTCAGTCTCTTTTAGGGAGGAAAAAGGTGCATCTTATACTCCGAAAAATACGGTATATATGAAAATCATAGAATTGTAAGCTGATAACTACTTTTTAGTGATTTTAATTGCAACTTGTTAATATAGAAATCAGCAAGTGACATTCTTCAAAGCATAAAGATTAGCATCCCCTGCTAGTATCCATAGTTAAGCTGCTGTAAAAATAGCAGGCATAGAAACTCTAAAAAAATGTGGTGAGATCTGCTTCCCATTTTAAATAAGAATGCTGATTTAAAGAGAATATTTGTAGCTCAAGGTTGAATTGTGGTGTCCTTGATGTTCTCTGAGCTTGGTGGTTTTCTTGCAGACATTCTCCATAGTGGGTGGAGCCATCCTCCAAGAATGGGTTAAACCTGCCCTCCAGCCAATCACGACCGAGTTTCTTCAAAAGTATAAATAGGACCCTCTTGCCTTGGCACCCCTCTTTTTTCTCGGTCCTTAGCCAAAAAGGACAGTGCTTAAACCCATTCTTCGATTTCTCCACCAACTACTGAATTTCTACTACTTCCTGTGAGTTATTGCTTCATTGATTCTTACTTGACAGCTGTCACTCAGAGACTCTTCAATCGTGTCAGCTTACTGGGCATTGTCCCATTGGGCCTTGTCCCTAACTGGGGGTTAGGATTCCCCAGGGAGGAGATTACCCTTAGCAGTTGTACATCTGTTGTGTACTGGGGTTTTCTCACCTTAATCAACCAGTAAAATAATTGCAGCCTTGTCTTGCCTGTCAGGGAGGGAGGTACTCCAGATCGTGATCTTCAGCCACAGAAGCCCTGAGCTTGGGTGGCCTGCAATCGGCTTGAGTTTGTCTCCTATAAGCCATACTAGCGTTCCCCTCCAATCGGCTTGAGTTTGTCTTCTATAAGCCAAACTAGCGTCCTTAATTGACTTTTGGAGCCGACATCGGCCGCAATCGATCGAGCAGCGTCGGAAAAGGGCGCTAGAAATTTCACACCTTGCCTTGCATCGGGAGAGAAGGCCTCGGCAAGGCAAACTGACAGGCAGACTTCAAATCATCTTCGCTCAGATCGGCTGCTTCCTTGCCTCAGAGCCTGCCTTGACCCCTGCTGCTCCATAGTTCAGCCAGAATGGCTGACAAAGGCCATAAGCAGGGGAAGGCAAAGCAGAAGACCCCCAGGGTCACTCCTGCTGAGGACATTTGCCAGGGGGGATTAGAAACTATGAGCCCTGCCAGGGACAGGTCACTTCTACGCCCATCCTCCCCTTCTGAACGCTCCAAGTCATCCAGCACAGCTGTTTTTTTGCTCTGTCTTGTGCCTGAGAAGCTGGCAATCTGGGTGCTGCTTCCTGAGGCCTTTTTCCCTCTTTTTGTTTGGAACTTCAGAAATCAGTCAGTCTGCTCCAGGAGACCCAGAAAACTGACAGTTAGTGGCTAGGCCTTAGCAGACTCCTTTCTCCTCAGGAGACAGCAAGTTTAGGAGTGCCTCATGGGTGGCCACCATTTTGAATTACACAGGACCGCCCACTTCAAAAAAAAATTCTTTTTTCTTTTGAGGCCTCCTTTATTTAACTTGCCTTCTGTGCAATGGGTGACAAGAGCCAGCAATCTGGCAAGGCTCCTTTGATCCAAGGCCCTGTCTGTACCTGTCTCTAGTGCCTGGGCCGTATGCTTCCATTTGAGCTGCTCTGCATTGATCTGCTTGTCTTCAGCCAGGTAAGTGTGTAGGCAGCCTTTGAGAGTGCCAGTGGCCATCTTGAAGCCTCCCACAGGGTGGCAGCCATTTTGATCGCCCTCAGAATTGAAGGCACTAAGGGCGTGGCCATTTTGTTTCAAATACCAAAAGTGGGCAGAGACCATTTTGAAGCCACATCAAGGACGGTGGCCATTTTTTAGGCCTAATATGGGCAGTGGCCATTTTGAAAGACCAACTAAGGGCAACTGCCATCTTGTTGGCCTCATTTAAGGGCGTTGGCCATTTTTAGTGACTGTTTGGACCTACTAATTTACCCAGGCCTTTCTGAGGCCTGCCTTGTTGGCAGAGGCCTTAAATAAATATGGATACTGTTATTTGAATTGAGCTGACAAAACTTCAGACTAGCTGTCTTAGGTCTGCCTCAGGAGTACCTGTTAAAGCATGTTCAGGTATTCATATATGACAATAATAAGCTAAACGTATCAACTTAGAATGAAGATTCTATCTATATTTTAAAAATGGCTTGAACAAGGGCTTTCAGCAGAATTTAGAAGTAGTAAGTTACAGATCTCACATAAAAGGAACAAATGAGCCTAGTGAGCACTCATTCCAGTAACAGTTTAAAACCAAGCCTTTTTCTGGAGTCTATGAGCCCAGCATAACTGGAACTATATACAAACTATCAATTTTTCTATATACAAACTATCAAAATTTTTTTTCTGTATTTGAAAATATCAGTCTCTTATGAACTGAACTTTAAGACAAAGACAACAGGATTTGTAAATTGGAGTTAATTTTTAAAATGTTGCCTTTTACAAAGGAAATTACCCTATCCAGAGTACTCTACCCTACTCATTCCTACCTAGCATCCCCCAGGGAGGGGGACCTAGTGGACAGGAGTTCCCTGGATGCCAGGGAATTCTCATTAGCTCACTCTGGCATTTGGAACCAGACAGCTCCATTCACAAGCCAAAATCAACCTGCTGCTCAATCATTATCAGCTCAAGTGGCTGTCTAAGCCAGGTCAATGGGGTCCACCTCCAGATGGACGCTTGCTAGGTGGAGCTGCCTTGGAGCTGCCTAAGGTTTTTGCCCTGAAGAAGGACTTGTGTCCCTCAGCAGCCTTGTGCCCCTCTGAGACCCTAGCAGTCTTGGGGGGTGGAGGAGAGTTTCTGGTCAGTGGTGACCTGTCCCTTGCCTCAGTCAGTGTGCCAGGGGCTGACTCCCCATTAGGGTCTTCTGTGGGACGTGGCTTATGTGATTTTGCCTTACCCTTTCCCGATCTACCTTCGGGCGGGTGGAGAGCCATTCTTGATTTAAAATGCCTCAATAAATATGTCATCTACAAGAAATTCAAGATGCATACCCTGCAATCAATTCTGGCGGTCATTAGGCAAGGCGACTTCTCGCCTCAATTGACCTTTCGGAGGCTTACCTCCACATTCCAATCAATTCATCTCACCGCCAATACCTCCGGTTTTGCCATGCAGGGGTGCATTACGAATATCTGGCGTTGCCCTTCGGCCTGTCTTCAGCACCTAGGGTGTTTACCAAGGTATTGGCCGCCTTGACTGCCCACCTGCGGGCTATCCCCGTGCATGTCCAGTGCTACCTGGATGACATTCTCATCCAGTCTTCCTCTCTGTCCCAGGCAGAGCAGGACACCCAGGTAGTCCTTAACTCCCTTGGGCACCACGGGTTCCTAGTCAACATGGGAGAAAGCTAATTGTCACCTTCTACCAGGATGACTCACTTGGGGGCCATCATTGACTCTCTGGAGTGCAGGGTGTACCTATCTCAGGAGCGGAGAGACAGCCTATCGGATTTAGTCCAGCATGTTCTGGCCCAAACAAGGGTTCCCCTGAACCAGCTGTCCTCCCTCCTGGGGAAGGTGATATCAGCCATTCACATCACTCCATGGGCTCACCTGCATTCCAGAGACCTCCAATGGTTTGTTCTCCCTTTCCAGAGATCCGGTCGCAGCGATTCCCCAGCCAGGGTCCACCTCCCGACAGGGGTCCAGAAATCCCTCAGATGGTGGTCTTCAGCCACTCTCACCAAAGGCACCGGCTTCCTGGAACCACGGAGGCTGACTCTGACCACGGATGCCAGCACCACAGGTTGAGGGGCCCACATCGAGTCCCAGGTTGCCCAGGGCACTTGGTCCAGTGCCGAGCAGAGCCTCCCCATCAACCTGTTAGAATTGAGGGCAGTCAGGTTGGCCCTAGCTCACTTCCAGGGCCGTCTGTCGGGCAGTCACATGCTTGTCTTGACAGACAATGTAACAACGAAGGCCCATATCAATTGCCAGGGCGGGACCATGTCCAAGGTCCTCATGGCTGAGGCAATGACACTGGGGCTCTGGGCAGAGCGGCATCTGCAGTCCATCGCAGCAGAACACATCTCCGGGATGAGCAACACAACCACAGACTGGCTCAGCCGGAACTCCATCGGCCTAGAGGTAGAGCTCTTGCCTCACAATCAGGAGGTTGTGAGTTTAGTCCTAGGTAGAGGCAGATGTAGGGTCTCCTGCTTGGGCAGGGGGTTGGACTAGATGACCTGTAAGGTCCCTTCCAACTCTGTTAATCTGACCCGGCGGAGTGGTATCTTCATCTGGACATTTTCCAGCAGCTGGTCGGTCGGTTCGGTCTGCCAGTCATGGACCTCTTCGCCACCCTGGAGAATGCCAGGTTGCCCAGGTTCGTCACCAGGTTCCGGACACGGGGCAGCGGACACAGACGCTCTTTGATGCGACTGGCCGCAAGGGCTACTATACACATTCCCTCCCCTCCCCTTGATCCCCAGGGTCATCCAGAGGGTCCTGCAACTGAGAGCGGAGGTGTTCCCTCTAGCTCCCCACTGGCCCAGATGGGCCTGGTTCGCGGACCTTATGTTCTTGTCCATGTCACCTCCTTGGCGGATCCCGCCGACAGAGTGGTCGCTTGCCCAGGGGTCAGTCCACCATCCAGAGCTGTATTGGCTACAACTGACCGCCTGGCACTTGAGCAGCTCACTCTGAAGCACCGCCTGGTTCTGGACAATATTGCTCAAATCATGTTGGCCTCTAGGAGGCCGTTTACTGAACGTACTTATTCAGCCACGAGGAAGGCCTTCTGTCGCTGGTGCGCGCAGGTGGGATATTCCCCTATAGAACTGTCAATAATCTATGTCATTCAATTCCTGCACCAGGGACTTGCCAAGGGTCTTTCCCCTAATACGCTCCCCTGCCAAGTGGCGGCGCTATCCACTGTACTCTCCTGCCACAACTTGGACTCCCTATCCGGTCACCCGCTCCTGAGACAGTTCCTGAAACGGGCTACCAAGCTGTGCCCTCCTGTAGTCCATAGGTTCCCAACCTGGGACCTATCTGAGGGCCCATTTGAGCCTATCTCTACGGCCTCTCTGGCCCACTTAACATACACAGTAGTCTTTCTTGTGGCAGTGACTTCCGCACGCAGAATCTCAGAACTGGCCGCTCTGTCTGTGAGGGGGGACCTGTGCGTCTTTCACTCTGACAGGGTGGTCCTGGGCCTGACCCCACCTTCGTCCCGAAGGTAAACACGTACTTTCACAAGGCGCAGGAGATCATTCTCCCCAGTTTCTACCAAACTCCACTCAATAACACTGAGCGTGCGTGGCACCTGCTGGACATCAGGCATGACCTGGACATCTATTTGCAACGCACCCCTAGCTTTCGACGAACTGAGGCGCTCTTTGTGTCCTTTCGCCCTTCTTCCATGGGCTCCAAAGTGTCATCCTCCACGGTGGGCCGTGGGCTTCGCGTGGCCATTTCCTTGGCCTATGACCAAATGTCTCTGCCCCGGCCCCCTGGACTTACAGCACACTCAACGCGCAGTGCGGCCACCACGGCGGCCTGGAACGCCCGGGCCTCCATTGTGGAGGTTTGCCATGCGGCCACGTGGGCCTCCCCTACACCCTTCGTCTGGCACTATGAAACTGGATGCCTATGCCTCAGAGGAGGCGGACTTTGGCCGGAGGGTGTTGCATCAAGGTGTGGGAGGACTGAGTCAGTCTCAGCCAGATACAGGTGGCCCGCCCTAGGGACAAGGTACTTTGGTATGTCCCATTCTTGGAGGATGGCTCCACCCACTATGGAGAAGGGACGTTGTTTACTTACCTGATACGTCCTTTCTCATAGGGTGGAGCCATCCTCCAAGTCCCTCCCCTTTTTTAGGGTACTGGCTGGACTGTCTGTTCTCATTAATCTATCATCCTGTACATATGTTCATGAGGTCTGTGTCACTGTTGTTGGTTTGCCTTTCTCTGAGAATAATAATAACAACAACAACAACAACAACAACAACAACAACAACAACAACAACAATAATAATAATAATAATAATAATAATAATAATAATAATAATAATAATAATAAATAAAATATAGTGAGTTGGTCTAATGGGTAAGCACGTTTGAGTTTGACCTTCTTCCCTCGTAAAAAGAGGGGGTGCCAAGGCAAGAGGGTCCTATTTATACTTTTGAAGAAAAACTCGGTCCTGATTGGCTGGAGGGCAGGTTTAACCCATTCTTGGAGGATGGCTCCACCCTATGAGAAAGGACGTATCAGGTAAGTAAACAACGTCCCTTTCATTACCAAAATAGATAACATCATCAGTGTACTGCAAGCACTAGCTAAACATAGTTTCTCTGTGAGGGAGATGGTTGATTCTTAAATAAATAAACAGGGCAGTAACATGATGTTTTGCTTAAAGACCACTTTGTTTAGTGATGGAGCTGTTAGTCCCAATTAGTACAGTTAAGTGAAAACTACCTGTAAAAATATTGGTGCAGCTCAGGATCATAACAGACTTAAACCAAGATGAAATAGATTAGCATTCCTACACACAAATATACTAATTTACACCAAGATTCACTTCTTTGTTTTGTGGTGCTTATACTAATACCTCAAGATAAAGCCCTCTTGTTGAAGTGCACTTCCACACTTCAGCAGTGCTGAAGAAGCTGAAGAAGCTTCTTGGATGAGAAGCGAAACGTCTTCAAAGAAGAACAAGTAAATCCAGCCTCTTAAAAAAGCACCTTTGGGTCAATACTGACATTGCAATAACTCATCGCTAATCCCTTTCTTTAATGATAGAAGAAGCTGGTGAACAGATATTATTAAAACTATGGCAACACAATGGAACACCATGTTCTGACCCAATCCATCCTCCCACAATTCAGTGCTGCCTGACCCTGATCGTTAGGTGGGAGTGATGGCACATGTAGCTTCAGAGTGAGATGCAGTAGTGGGTTCCACTTACCTTTGCTACTGGTTCGGGAACAGGAAAGGGAGCACGCATGTGTGTGCTTGCGTTTTGCGTGCGTGCAATGCTTTTGTGCATGCGCAGAGCGTTTTTGATTATGTCTGGGTGGGTGGGCGGAGCCTCCCACCACCTCCGCTACTGGATCGCCGAACCGGTGCAAACCGGTAGCTACCCACCACTGGTGAGATGGGGAAGATGTAACTTCTTCCCAGATAATGGAGACAAATGGATAGAGGATTGCCTTCAGACCTTGCTGGTAGCTTCCAAAGACATCTTCTTAGTCACTAATAAAGGCTAAATGTTTGATTGGTTGGGCCTTGATTTAAATCTTTAAGATAACATATATATTTTTGTGTTTTTTGCTATCACTGCAAGTCTAAAGAGCACAAAGGATAATACATTCAGATGCCTAATAGGCTAAATAAGAATTTATTTCAATAACTAATTGGTAACCTTCATTATGGATCGGGCTTCCCATTTATCATTCTTTGAGACAGAAAGCTTAAGATATGTAATAGTTTTGTTAATGAATTACACCATTTGTCTAGTTTGAAAAATTCCCTGAATTTCTGCCATCTGCTTGGTGATTTAATCTCTGCCTTTACAACTTGGCTGCTTCTATTTGCTTGTAAATCCTTTTTCCCCCCCTTTCATAGGGAAGGGAATTCTAGATCTCAAAATACGTGACTTTGAAAGAGCAAGGATTGATAAGTGCTTCTGCATCTTGACCATCAAAAAGCCCCATGTCATTTTTGGAAAGAAAAAAGACAGAGAAATCCCTTCTGTTGGATGGTAAACATCATGCATTATCTCCTTTTAATAACCATTTTTAAGCATGGTTCTGTATTACTTTTTCCGCAGCTGTATTGCAATAAGCCTTAGAGTAATTGCCAGTTCCTTCTCTAATAGGTTCATTATTCTTTTGCCATAATTGCAGCCATTAAATGGCCAATTGTTAAATTTTCACTCCTACAGTTACCTAGCATTATATTTTATAACAGAGTATATCATTATGGTACCCTAGTAGCTACTTCAATTGTTCAAAGTGTTTCTAAAAAGTCAATGAGATCCATTTGAAACACGTTCGGATTTTTGATTTCCAAATAATTTCTTTTCTCGCTCTCTTCTTTCCCTTTTTTCGGTATCTTTGTCTTTTTTTAGCCATTCCTAAGATAGTAACTGCATCATGCAGCTTTCATTGAAAGCAGAAAGCAAAAGAAACTGGGGTATTGGGGAAGACAAAATGCTATCAGTTGACTATTTCTAAAACACAGCTTTTTAAGCTTACACTATGTAATTATTCATTTATGAACATTTAGTCACAAAAATTTACATTTCTGCCCTTATGAATTTTGAAAGCCCTGATTTATTTATTTATTTTCCTGTAGTCTTTTATCTGCATTGAAAAGTGATCTTGCTACTGATGTCAGTTCTAGTTATGGTAACAAAATGATCCATTTTCTGACACTTGCAATGATGTTTGGCATTTAAGGCAACTTAAATCCTGAACTTATCTAAAAGGAACACCACCATGAATTGAATAGAATAGAATAGAATAGAATAGAATAGAATAGAATAGAATAGAATAGAATAGAATTCTTTATTGGCCAAGTGTGATTGGACACACAAGGAATTTGTCTTTGGTGCATATGCTCTCAGTGTACATAAAAGAAAAGATACATTTGTCAAGAATGGTTGTCATAGGGTTCAAGTAAGCAATCAGGAAACAATCAATATTAATATGAATCATAAGGATACAAGCAACAAGTTACAGTCATACAATCAAGATTATAATTTCCAAAAGGAAGACTTCCTAGACTGAAAAGGGGGGCCAAAAAACTCAAGACAAAATCCAATTTAGGCTCAACTTTGTGTGAAACCAAATTGCTAACTCTACTTGAATTCATTCATTGAAGTCCCCTCCCACCACAAACCTACACATATGGGACACATTTTTGTGCATGCCAAAGGTTAGGTACACCTAGTCATGATGTATGTTTCAGTGAACCCAAATAGGTAATAGAAGCTTTACTGAGTACAAGTTGAAACATAACATTTTTGATGCAGATGTTTATGAATCCAAATAAGACAAGAGTGAATATAGTAGGTGAAGAAATTTGGACAACGTTTCTGTCTGTCCTTTGTAACATTTCCTTTGGCAATAAAAAAAAATTGCCTGTAGCCAGCTGAGTCTTTCTATTTCTATTTCTATTTCTATTTCTATTCTAGTTTTTTTTAATGTTTTCTTCCTCACTTTTCTTTGACAAACCCTTTTAGCTCAAAAACATTCTTTGGTCTTCTTGCTTGTACTGCATGTTTGAAATTTTTCTACAGATTTTCACTAATAGTCAGTACTGAAGACTGTTCAAAAGCTTTTATCTTTTCTTCCAGAAAGCACTTAATGGATGATTTGAAGGTAGGCTTCAGAAGGTTGTCTTGCTAAAATATCCATCTCATTTCGAACCTAAAATATTCCTGAGCTAGAAGTGTCAGAGGTGGTGAGAATTTCTGGTGAGAGTTTCTGTTCACCTGTTTCATTATGGATTCTTTGAAATGTACTATTACTAGAATCCTTTATAATATGAGCTCTGCCGCTTGTAAAGTTTAAGCCAGAGAGCTGGATTTGGGACATTTCAAAGGCTTCTTCAGCCAATGTCCTCGAAGGAGATGGTAGCATGTCCTGGTTGAAGAGATCGATCTCACTATGTTTTGCCCTCTCTCCAATCTTGTTGTTTTGGGAAAGGTTGTTAAGAAGCCCAATTTTACTCAGATAATCTTTCAAGAAAACAGATTAGCTATATATCTACTGGTTAGGGCAGTGATGGTGAACCTTTTTGGCACCGAGTGCCCAAACCGGAACGCGTGTGCATGTGCACGCTATGGAGCGCTGGAAATCTGAAGACCAGCTGGCCGGCATGCGCATGCCTGTTTTTCGGGCCTTTTTCGGGCCAGCGCCCGCAAATACCAGCGCGTCGGAAATCAGAAGAGCATCTGGCAATGGTGCGCATGCCCACAGAGAGAGCTCTGCGTGCCACCTCTGGTACGCGTGCCATAGGTTCGCCATCACGGGGTTAGGCTAATATGTCAGCACTGAATCTACATGGAGCAAGATACTATGGTATTAGTACTGTAACTCACAATCTGATTACTTTGTGGTCGAATTAGTGCCTCATGCTTTAGGTGAGGCTGCCTTTGAAGTGATTTGGAAAGTAGTAATTAGGGAAAATCATCTTTGCAGAGTTATGTTCATTTTGAGGTCTCTATGTTGCATTCGGAACCAAATCAAAGTGCTGATGATCACTTATAAATCCCTGTGTTGGACTCCTTGGTGTTCTCAGAGCTTGGTAGTTTGCTTGCAGATGTTTCATTACTTGAACTGGGGTCGTCATCCATGTTAGTGAGTGTGATGTTTGTTCCCTGGCTATATACAGTAGCTTGCCCTGCCAGTGTTGGTGGAGGGTGCCACTTCCTCCTTGGTAGTTGCTTGATTAAGGTATTGTTTTCTGCTTGCTTGTTTGTCTAGTGTTAATCCCTGCTTATTTGGGTATTGGTTGCTGGGGAAGATGTGTTCTGCTCTTTGCATTTTCTTATTTTTATTGTCTCTTTTAAATTATGTATTGTGTGCTATGGGACATATCATGGACTATCTTGTCCAGTATTATTCCATCCATATGATCCAAGCATCATGGGAAAGCCTTCGAAAGATTCTGTAAGGCTAAGGGAGCTTGGCTAAGGAAGCAGAGTTTTTGGATAGTAGCACCCAGAGGCACAGATATGCTCTTCTGTCATTCAGTAAAAAAATCCATTTTTTTAAAAAAAAATGAGCGTTCAAGACACAGACTGTTGGGAGTCACCTATTATTATTTTCTTATGCTTGCTGGATTGATTTTTGCCTTGCTTTTATATTTTATAAATAAAGTCTTGACAACTTGTGAGAAAGTATAGATAGAAGTAACATCTCAATTAAATTCAAGTTGTAATAGCTACATGGATGTGCTATTTTCTTTGCAACAATGAAGAATTGGTTTTGAGTACTTCTGGGGTGTTTTCTTGTGAACAGCCCTGAAATGTATGGTGACTTGGAGTCCTAACAGCTATGATCCACTTTTTTTCTATACAGGAAATTACAGAGGTCAAAAAACTAATTTGCATGGAAGCTGCAACAAGTTAAAACTGTTTCATAACTACTTGCATTCACTAAGTGTGGTGGCCATTTTTTTTCTTAATATAAAAATAATATTTTCACTGGGGGGTATAACTCCTGATTGCTCGGCATGGAAGGTCACAAAAGAAACAGATGCTTCTATTGAGTTAAATTAAAATGTCGGATTCTCAATATATTTCTAAAGTAAAATATGAAAAAAGGGTTTTTACACATCAGCACACATAAACATTACACCCATACATTACACACATTACACCTATACTGCGTGAGCTGCACTGGCTACCCATTGGTCTCCGGACACAATTCAAGGTGTTGGTTATGACCTTTAAAGCCCTACATGGCTCAGGACCAGACTATCTATGAGACTGCCTACTACCTCACAAGTCCCAGAGACCAGTAAGATCCCACAGAGTTGGGCTTCTCCGGGTCCCGTCCAGGGGCGGGTTCCTAATTTTTTTACTACCACTCTGTGGGTGTGGCTTATTTTGTGGGTGTGGCTTGCCAGCCATGTGACCAGGTAGGCGTGGTTTCTTGGACTGCTGAAGGGAGGGGAACTGAGATAGGTCCTGCTGCCCGTTCTTTCAGCGTCTCACGCGCTCCCTCAGCCATCCTCCCCTGCTTGGACTCACTGTGGGGTAGGAAGGCAGTGCATGCGCAGTGCCGGAAGCTCAGCTTCTGGGCATGCGCAGAATAAATTTTTTTTAAAAAAATGGCGGTGCCCAGGCACCGGCAACCGACCGCACTGGTACTGTGACGTCACCAGCGGGCTGCTACTGGTGCTATAGAGTGGACCGCACTGGTAGGAACCCACCACTGGTCCCGTCAACCAAACAGTGTCAGCTGGAGGGACCGCAGGGAAGGGCCTTCTCTGTGGCTCCTCCAGCTCTCTGGAACCAACTGCCACCTGAGTTCCCTACCACCCCCACCTTGCTGGCCTTCCGAAAAGCCGTTAAGACCTGGCTCTTCCGGCAGGCCTGGAACTAATAACCCATAGAGAAGATGTGTGATTGTAAGGATTTTATAAGTGTGATATATTTTAACATGTTTTTTAGATGTTTTAGATGCTTTTACTATGTTTTTGTTGGTTTCTGGTTGTGAGCCGCCCAGAATCCATGCTGAGTTGGGCGGCATATAAGCTAAACCAGATAGATAGATAGATAGATAGATAGATAGATAGATAGATAGATAGATAGATAGATAGATAGATAGATAGATAGATAGATAGATAGATAGACAGACAGACAGACAGACAGACAGACAGACAGACAGACAGACAGACAGACAGACAGACAGACAAACAAACAAACAAACAAACAAACAAATAAATAAATAAATAAATAACACAGATGCATATACACATTTCTTTGCAGCAGCCCAGGGACAAATGAATAGTTTCTGTCTCTCATCAGAATGCCAAGTGTTCAATTCAATTTTCAAACTATTTTTCAACCTAAAGGAAAGAGTTGACAAGGTAGGTAATGGAATCACACATTTAGGTAGCTGTAATTTAGATAACTTCCATCATTTCCCTGCACTTTTTATACACAAAGAAAAACCTTTGCATTAAAAAAAAAGTCACATGAGTGAAAACAGCTTACAAACTTCAGAAGGAATGAAAAAGCACATTAAACACCCTGGAGTGAAGTGAAATCTTTGCAGAGAGCAGATTTGAATGTGGTAAAAGGGATAACGATTGTTAACAATATTCACGGGAATTTCTATTGTAATCTATTAGTTCCTTTCACTGGTTCCATGACATTGAGTTATCTTGAATCCAATTCCTTGTTTATCCCTTGCTCAGTATTACTTTTGATGCCTGCACTTCATTTTTTGATCTTTACTTCTTCCTTTTACTTTATTTTGGCCCCACAGCCCTCATCTGCTTATATAAAAGCAAGCTTTGTTGCAAGTGATACAGATAAGTCCTGCAGGCATGTCCACATTAATCTCCTGCTTGAGCTTCTGTTTTTCCTCCCTTCTCAGTTTAGAAGTCTGCACAGACCAGGGGTGGGTTCTACTTACCTTCCCCACCGGTTCACATCATGACGGAAGTGCACGTTTTATGTGCGCGTGTCACTTCCCATAAATGACTCTCTGCATGCATAGTACTATTTAAAAAAAGTGTATGCGCATGCGCAGAAGCAAAAAACAAGATGGTGCTGCCTATGGCACCGCCAAGAGAACCGGCTCGGGGGCATGGCAGGCCTGGGTCACTGCCGGTTCCAGTGACCCAGGCCACCAAGTTACTACCCATTCTATAGAACCAGTCCGAACCGGGAGGAACCCACTTCTGGCACAGACCTAAAGAAAATTCTCAGGCAGGCCCCTTGATCATACAAATGCAACAGTGTGCAGTTTTATAAATCCACAAAAGAACTATCATAAATGCCAACGGAACTTTATTTGAAGAGAAAATTTTAAAAGATGGAGAAGCAGACATGCAAATAAAGCAAAGCAATTGATAGAAATGTTATTTTTTTATTTTTTTTAATAGAACTACTATTAAAACTACTTCAGGAAGAAAACTAGGAAGAAGCTGTAGACATCAGAATAATCTTAGGCATTTAATTTGTTTCTTCTTGCTTTCAACAGGCTATAATTAAGACTAAGGAAGCAAACAAATTGGACACAGAGTTAGCAATAGCAGAATTATATATCATTTCACACTGCTTTTACAGTGCCCTCTAAGCATTTTACAGAGTCAGCATATTGCCCCCAACAATCTGGGTCCTCACTTTACCGATCTCAGAAGGATAGAAGTCTGAGTCAACCTTGAGCTGATGAGAATTGAACTTCTGGCAGTCAGCAGAATTAGTCTGCAATACAGCATTCTAATCACTGTGCCATCATGGCTCATTGGTTAAAAGGTCATCCAGGAGGTAAAAGTCCTTCATCTAACTTGAGGACTTGTGGATCCTGGAGTCTTTCCCAAAAACCAACGCTTTGTCTCTCAAGATCCTTGTGATACAGTCTCCGTGTGGGAACACCATATGGGAATCTATATATATAAAAGCCAAATACCACTCACTCATCACAAAATCTCCAGAACTATAAAGCCTACAAACTTGAAACTTGGCACATATGTTCCTCTTGGCTTCTAGGTGCTCACTAAGAAAGGATTTTTTTGAAATGACCATCAGATAATTAGTATTTCTTATACAGTATTATATTAATTAACATGCTCTGATGCTAAGGAGTTAGACATTCTACTCCCCCTCCCCACCTGAAAAGAACTCTGTTCCAACTGCCACTTGCCTTATATTAACACGCTCTGATGCTAAGGAGTTACACATTCTACATACATTTTCAAGCTTTAGGTGTCAATGTATCAAGCCCGATCTGTAACTACTCATTAATTTTCAAGCTTTAACTGTCACTTTATCAAGCCCGATCACATAGTTTCGTAGCGAAGCAGGGGTATCCAGCTACTAGTTTAATATAAACTCTTTCTGCTGCTGTCACTTTTGTTGATGTGCTGCAAATGTTGAAAGGAGGAGAGTGAGTTTTCTACAATATGGTTTCTGACACTTATGAACAGTAATGTATTTGTTAGCAGGAGCCTAGTCTAGTTGGCAATGAGAAACATCTGGACAGCAGTACAGGTAGTCCTCGACTTATGACACAGTTGAGACCAAAATTGTATCCACAATTTGTTAAGTGAGGTTTACTCCATTCTACAACTTTTCTTGCCACAGTTGTTAAAGTGAATCACTGCAGTTGTTAAGTTAGTAACATGCTTGTTAAGTGAATCTGGCTTTCCCATTGACTTTGCTTGTCAGAAGGTCGCAAAACGGGATCACATGACCCGAGCACATTGCAAACGTCACAAATATGAATCAGTTGCCAAGCATCCAAATTTTGATCACATGACCACAGGGATGCTGCAAAGGTCATAACTGTGAAAAACGGTCAAAAGTCACTTTTTTCAGTGCTGTTGTAACTTTGAACAGCCACTAAATGACCTGTGTAAGTCGAGGACTATGTGTAATTCCAAATCTTCCAGTACACTTTTTTCATTTCCTTAATTAATCATTTATTACTTGATATAATCAGATAGTATTAACAAATTAAAGTAATAAAGAGTAATAAACCATCAAGTTCAGTTCCTACATGTAGATTTCTTGGCAACAATACGGAAGTGGTTTGTCATGAACTCCTTCTTGTTTTTCATCACACATGGGCCCCAACTCTTTTGAGGTTCTGGAAAGCCTTAAGACTTGGCTCTATTCCCAGGCCTGGGGTTAGTGTGTTTGTGGAGCACCTATCATGGTTTTTATTGTTATGATTTTTTTTTAGTCTGGGATGCCTCATTTGGTTGTCATGATTTTAACTGTTATAAAGATAGTCCTCAGCTTACAATCATAATTAAGTCTACAATTTCAGTTGTTAGTTATGACGGTTGCAAAGCAGGTTACCATATCACCATGCTCGATTTTACTACCTTTTTTGCAGCAGTCATTAAGCAAACAACATGGTCATTAAGTGAATGCCATCAGCACAAAATGAATCAATTATTCACTATTGGGTAGTTTTGGTCGGAAACTATGAGTGAATGTAAGTTTCTGGGGAAAATGTCGTAAATCGAGGTTACATGTCTGCGGGGAGCTGCAAATGGCTGCAAATGTGGTCCAGTTGCTAAGCACTCAAAATATAGTCACGTGACTGGACGGGGGGGCACATGTTAGAACTTCAAATCTAGGTCAATCCCTTTTCCAGGGTTGTTGTTGTTGTTGTTGTTGTTGTTGTTGTTATTATTATTATTATTATTATTATTATTATTATTATTATTATTATTATTATTATTATTATTATTATTATTATTATTATTATTATTGACATTTATATACCGCCTCACAGTGCAAGCACTCTCTAAAAGGTTTACACCAGTAAGCAATGTATATTTATATTGCCCCCAACAATCTGGGTCCTCATTTTACCTACCTAGGAAGGATGGAAGGCTGAGTCAACCTTGAGCCGGTGAGATTTGAACCGCTGACCTGCAGATCATAGTCAGCTAAAGTGGCCTGCAGTACCCCACTCTAACCGCTGCTCCACCTCGGCTCTTATACAATAATAAATTTAATAAATAAAAATCCTGGTCCATGATCTATTCACATTTTTCATGTTTTGTTTAGAGCAGGGCTGTTAAACTCTTGGCCTGCAGGCCAGATGTATCATGCGCTGGCCACACCCACGCCTGGTTTGGCAAAGGGGAAAAAAGTCCCAATACATCATGTGACGCCGCCATGACGACATGAGTTTGACACCCCTGTTTTAGAGTGTTTTTCCACCCCGGGGTCAATATTTTATTGCAGAATCTTATTGTAGCCTTTCTATGAATGCCATTTTGACTATTGTTCTGGCATCTTCATAACTTCACCTTAACTTGAAAAACTTGTTCTAAAAAAGATCCCACTTTCTAAAATGATTCTGTTAATCTTTACAACATTGATGAATGCTTGTGTTAAAATGTCAACCGTGTCTACAGGAATAATTCTGATAGCTGGTGAAGAATAAGTACTTATGAATAAGAGCTGAGATTCAACTTCTATAATTTCTAGAATATTACAGTCACTTTTTTCATTACTTAGGTAATACGACTTTTGCATGATTCGGTGTTAGAGCTCTATGGAAAATCTTTTGGAACTTCAGGCTTACAAAATTTCTAACCTGCTTTTTATGATAAAATAATTCCAAAGCAAAAATGCAGCAAATTAAACCCAGCAATTTTAAAAACTGTAAAACTGTTTAAAACCCTATTACACAGTATGGAACATCAATAACAAAAAATGAAAATACACCAGTGCAATTTTCATCAAACTTTGAGTAAACAGAGAGATCTTCATTTGTTATTGAAAATTTGTACAATTAAGCTAATTGTAAATGAGCTTAAAGAGTATTGCACATATGGGCTTTTACTGAAAACAGTCTATTTGGATACATATTTTAAAAAGCCCTAGGCTCTATTCCACATATTTAAATATTACATCCCTGCTTTGAAACTCCTTAATCCCTTTTGCTATCCTTCTTGCTCCACATACTGAATAACTAAAAGTTGTGTAAGGTTTATGGCAGATGAAAGGGTGTTGTGACTTACTGCCATTTTCAAAAGGATGTTCATGATAGAATGTGATATTTTAGGTACAGCATTTTCTCTGTAGTTGAATTCTGTATACAGATATCTGAATTCATTCGAGCTTGAAGCTGATTCTCAGTCATTTTCTCACAGATGTAGAAGGCTTAACTAGGCCAAGGTCAAGTTGTCAGCCAGTCAACCAACCAACCAGTGATAACTAATAACTGTTTGATATGAAATTCCGGTATCCGCTTCCAAGTCCGTTCAGAATGTTAAATAAAAGTAAAAAGTTAGAGATAGAGATAGACAGATACTCCAAAGTGTGATGAAATTATTTGTCTACACCTTCGCTATTCTAAAAATAAATAGCTAGAGATATAGCAAATATATTTTCAGAGCATTTTAGAATCCATGCCTATTCTAAATGAATTATTCCTAGTTTATCACAGGAGTGATTTGTGGTGTTTTATGATTCTCACAAGGAAATCTATATTCCTTGGCAGTGAAATCCATAGTGCAATTCTGAAAGTAATAAGATTATACAGTATCTCTTGGCTAAATCCCTGAACTCTGGGTGTTATTTGGACCATCAAAGTACAAAGCATGTATTGTATATGCTAAAACTGTGGTTATCTGCACTACAAAATAGTAGAATGCAAAACTTTTAGGCAGTCTTTATGCATTTTTATAAGCTTTGAGAGAATGTCAAGTGAAAACAAAGACTAAATATGCATGTGAAGTTTTTGATGGATGAGGAAGAAAGGAAAGGAGGGAGGGAGGGAGGGAGGGAGGGAGGGAGGGAGGAAGGAAGGAAGGAAGGAAGGAAGGAAGGAAGGAAGGAAGGAAGGAAGGAAGGAAGGAAGGAAGGAAGGAAGGAAGGAAGGAAGGAAGGAATTCCAGGTCCTTGGCTTCTATAGTGCTGCCACTATCGTATCTGTATGGCTCATGGGGACCATAAGAATTTTTTTAAAAAAAATGCTTCCAACTCCAGTCCAATTAATTTCAATTTTGTATACAGTTTTGTGTAGGATTATATCTAAGTATGGGAAAGCAGTTAAACTATAGCACTAGTTTTCTACGAGATGGGAGAGCTCATCTCCCCAGCAAACCTCAGGACAGTCCTTAGGGTAATCCAACATCAGGTTTACAACTGATAGCCAAATTGCATGTTGACAATCCATTTAAGCCTAGCAGCCATAAAACTTCAATCACAGTGTTTTTTCTTTGTGTTTTTCTGTGGACTTTATTTTATTTATTTATTTATTTCATCAAGCATGTATTAGATATAAGTATAAATAGGGGTGGGTTCTAATTTACCTCGCTGCCGGTTCGCTTCCTCCCACGCTGCGTGGGCATGCACGTGCAAAGCACGGGCGTGCATGCGCAGTGGCAAAAAATATTTTTTAAAAAAGCCAAAAACAAGATGGCAACCACATGCACAGTGCTGGAAACAGCTTCTGTGCATGTGCAGAAGGAAAAAAAACCAGAAAATTTAAAAAAAATAGAAAAAATAAAAAAAATCTCCCCCCCAAAAAGCCAAAAACAAGATGCCAACCGCATGCACAGTGCTGGAAACTCGGCTTCTGCACAGGTGCAGAAGAAAAAAAATCCAGAAAAAAATTCAAAAAAAATCTTTTTAAAAAAATTCAAAAAAAATTCTTTAAAAAAGATGGTGGCGCCCACGGACCGGCACTGACCAAACCGGTTCTGTGACATCATTGTGACATCACCAGTGGGTCACTACCGGTTCAGGTGGACCGGTCTGAACTGGGAGGAACCCACCTCTGAGTGTAAACGTAACTATGAATACATGAAATGGATACAAATAAAAAGGAACATTAGGACAGGGATGGTAGGCATGCTGGTGCACTTATACACGTCTCTTAAAGACCTCTTAGGATTGGGGTGAGGTCGACAGTAGACAGTCTAAGGGTAAAGTTTTGGGGGTTTGGGGAAAGAAACTACAGAGTCAGGTAGTGCATTTCAGGCATTAACGACTCTGTTACTGAAGTCGTATTTTCTGCAATCAAGTTTGGCACGGTTTACCATAAGTTTGTATCTATTATATGCTCGTGTATTGTTGTGGTTGAAGCTGAAGTATTCATTGACAGGTAGGATATTGTAGCAGATAATTTTAGCTATTACGTTTAGGTCAGATCGAAGATGGCTGTTGTAGAAGTTCTAAGTTGTCTAAGCCCAAAATTTCAAGTCTGGTGGCATAAAGTATTCTTTTACGAGCAGAGGAGTGGAAGACTCTTCTCATGAAATATCTCTGGACTCGTTTGATTGTATTAATGTCTGATATGCAGTTCGGGTTCCAGACAGATGAGCTGTATTCAAGAATTGGTCTAACAAAATTTTTAATGTTTTTTGGCAATGCTGTTACAGTGAGCCCTGGCACTTAGATCGTTAGAGATGCGTACTCCAAGGTCCTTGACAGAGTGAGGGTCGTCTACAAGGTCGTATCCGGCCAGCTTGTATTTTGTGTTTTGATTTTTTTTATTTTTATTTTTGCCAATGTGTAAGACAGAGCATTTGTTGGTTGAGATTTGGAGTTGCCAATTGTTTTATTTATCCCCTTTTCTAACCTTGACAAGGATTGTGAAAATGCAAAAAAAGTAAAAAAAATGGATATTATTTTATGGAACTTCATCTAACCTACAGGTAATGTTACTGTTGGCTTTTGAAAAAGTTTTTTTCCCCTTAGCTGAAACGCTCTGAGATTCTATTATGATCTATTTTCTAAGAACAAATTCTGATTGATAATTACAGTTTTCTAGAGGACACTCTCGTTTCATGCTGAGCCAATTAGTGATATTTCACTCGGTTTTAAAACACATAGTTATCAAATTAGTATTCAATGTATCTACCTGACAACTGTTTCTCAAAATAAATATCGTAACATGATGAGATCTATCGTTGGCTTCATAATTAGTGTTGCCATTTGTGACTGAGGTTGAAAGTTTTGTACCATCCTTTGTCCTCAGGGCTAAGAGCATGCTGTTTTCCTCGCTGATTTTTCTAGCTTTACTTTATTTCAGTGGTGAAAAACTGACAACTGGGAAATGAAACAAACAAACATCCTATAAAAACTTCAGTGGATGCATTTGGTGGGACGCAGTTCAAAATAGAATAGGATTGTAGGTACTCCTCAAGGTATGACCACAACTAAGAGTAGAATTTCTGTTGTTAAGCGAGGTGGTTAAGTAAGCCCCGCCTGATTTTATGACCTTTTTTGCCATGGCTGTTAAGCTAATCACTGCAGTTGTTAAGTGAATCATGCAGTCATTAAATGAACCCCGTTTCCGCCATTGACTTTGCTTGTCGGAAGTTGGCTGGGAAGGTTGCAAAGGGCAAAAAAGTGATCCCTGGATGTTGCAACTCCCATAAATACATGGTGGGTGCTAAGCGCCTGAATTTTGATCATGTGACCACGGGGTTGCTGCAACGGTTGTGACAGTGCAAGGACCAATTCTAAGTCATTTTTTTCAGTGCCGTTGGAGCTTTGACCACTCACAAGTCATGGATGGCTTGTATACCAAATGAGATTCTTCCATTCCATTATACTCCTGAAAGCCTTATGACAAAGTAAGGAGGACTATGGCAGAAAATGAGGACAGAGCAAAAAAAAAAGTATTTATGTTAGTCTTTAAGAAAAGGCACACTACAATGTCATGAATTCCTCTTTTTTCCTCATTAAAAAAGAGAATTGAAGTACTTTATTTTATTACTCGCTGGCTGGTTGGGAAAAATATTCCTTCATTAGATTTTTAAAGAAATATTTCAGATTTATCAGTAATGTCATTTCATGGTTCAGGGTTAGTTGAAGTTCTGCTGGCTTTCTACCGTGATAGGAAAATTAAGGTACAGTTTAGCCATAGGGAGATATTGGCATTTCTTTTTCCATGTCTACCATATTTAAAACCAAACTAATCCTGATGCTTATAATTTATTTCATAATTTGGCACGCTATATTTCAGTTTTACAGCATGATTAGCCAGTGTAGACTGGCATAAGACAGTAACATTAAAGACATAAAACTTTTATATTTTTCTCTCTCCCACTATCCCACCTAGTGTCCTATTCAAAGTAAGAAAGCCCTTTTGAAACCAGTAGATCAATCTCTAGGGCAGCATTTCTCAATCCTGGCAACTTTAAAATGTGTGGACTTCAACTCTCTTCTTCTGGGTGCAATCTAATGTACTGGTTATGACCTTTAAAGCCCTACATGGCACAGGACCTGGTTGCTTGCAGGACCATGCCTGCCCTAGACCAGTGATGGCGAACCTTTTTTCCTCGGGTGCCGAAAGCGTGCGTGCGCGCGCTATTGCATGTGTGCACATGCCCACACTCATAATTTAATGTCCTCATGCATCCCATCCCCTGCGCATGCATGTGCCCCCTGCGCTACCCTGCCCCCCCGTGCATGCGCACATGATCCCCCCTCCATTTTCCCACATCTGGTGGGTCCTGTAGGCCCGTTTTTCGCCTTCCCCAAGCTCCAGAGGCTTTCTTGGAGGCCCTCCAGAGGCAGAAAACACCCTCCCAGAGCCTCTGCGCGAGCCAAAAATCAGCTGGCCAGCGTGCACATGTGCGCTAGAGCTCAGCTAGGGCAACAGCTCACATGCCAGCAGATATGGCTCTGCATGCCACCTGCGGCACGCGTGCCATAGGTTCGCCATCATGGCCCTAGACTGTCCCACCAGATCAAGGTCTCTTCCTTGTCTCTTAATCTTGGAGAGATCTTGGAGCATGTGTATTCCATGGTTGTTCCTACCCTTTGGAATGCCTTCCCAACACTTAGTGATTTGGCAGGTCCCCCACCCTTTTAACCTTTTGGAAGGCCATCCAGATTTGACCTTTTGTCCATTGTGCTATCTAATGGTATGTGAGAATGACCTTAGAAGACTGAGATGCTGCCTAGGGGAACAGCTGTATAATGGGTGGAACAAGAGAGATTTTCCCCTAAGTTTATTTATTTATTTTATTTATTAAATCTGTTTGCTGTCCATCTCATCACAAGGCAGCCATGAGTTATTTGTCTGTAAAGGTGATGATGGAAGTATTGTAAAAGTCTGTAACTTTCAGACTTGCAAGATACTATTCATGTAGTTTTACAATAAAGTAGAATTAGCTTATCTAGCCATGTTTCATCTCTGGTCTACCTGATAAGGCTGTCATTAATCTTGCAAGTCTCCTTTCCTATCATTGTCTCCTACCATTGAACACCTCTGTGAATGCTTTCAGAGGAACTTGCATATATTTATTTATTATTTATTTATTTGGTCGTTTTTATATGCCGCCCAACTCCCGTAGGACTCAGGGCGGCGGGGACTATGATATCATTCTTTTTTAAATGCAGCACTGATTGTAAAATAAAATGCATTGTATTTGAAGGTATTACTAGCACTATTTTACTAATACAAAAGCATTCTTCACATGCTAGGATTAGCAGTGGAATACCCTCCAAGGAAAGAATTCATGAACCAATATTTGTCATAAAATTTTTGTAGTAAATGAATCCTTGGGAATGTATTTTTAATGGTCCCATTTCTCTAGTATCAGGATCTTTTTCATATGAGAGTTGATAGGCTGTGTTATTAAAGATTGTCTGTTAATTTATCAGGCTAATAAGTTGACACTTCAGAGACTTCTAACTACTTAAGTGATTTATATTGCTTTTATAAAATAATTTGCCTTTTTCACAGCTGCCATACTGTTTTTCCTCTAAAGTCCTTCCACGTGAGCACAGCTCTGAGTCCAAATATGAAGCCATTCTCACAAATACAACTGATGTACTATTTAAACAATGGCCAAAGAATATATATATATACACACACACACATACTCAAGTTAAATATACGGTTCTACAAGATGAAAAGAAAAAAGGAGGATTGGGTCCACCAGATTTGGAATTATACTTTGCTGCCTGCTGTTTAGCTTGGATGAAAGAGTATGTGTTGTTAAGAAATAGAAGCGTAATGGAATTAGTAGGACATAATTTGAGATTTGAGTGGCATGGATATCTATCTTACGATAAAGGTAAGGGTAATGAAGATTTCAAAAATCATTATGTCAGGTAGACAGTTCTTAGAATATGGAATAAATATAAACCTAGGTTGTGCTCAAAAATATCTTTGCGGCTTTCAGCTCAAGAAGATAAGAAATGATAAATAAGCATAAACAGTTAATTTATGGTGATGTATTAGATATTTTTAAAGGGGATTGTAAAATAAAATCAAGAGCAGATTTAACAACAGAAGGAAATGCTTGTTAATGGTTTTCTTATGTATAATTATCAGAAAGGTTTAAGGTGGATACATGGTTTTATGGTTTTGAACAATGTAAGATTGAGTTTGAAATAGAACTATGTATAAATGATGAACAGATTATTGTTAAAAGATATAATTTTTTTGTTGAACTATGAGATAAGAAGAAGAGAGTATGGTAAAATACTTCGTATGGTACAATTTCTGGCTACCATATACAAATGGCTCAATGGAAAATGGTTGAAAGGATTGAAATTAATATTCTGTTAAGGTCTTAAAGAAAAGTGTTGGTATTTATCACCAGAGAAATTGTCTAGAATATTAAGGTACTTCAAATCTTTGCTGGAAATGTGAACAACTTAAAGGGACATTTTATCAGTTATGGTGGATGTGTAAAAAATCCAAAACATTTTGGATACAAATAAATTAATTAATTCAGAAGATTTTAAAGACTAATGTACAATTCAGCGGAGAAACTTTTATTTTGGGATTAATGGACAGACTGATACTTTGTGTTTGTTTATGATGATTGCAGCAAAATGACTATATGCTCAAAAGTGGAAAGGTTCTACATTTACCCACTATAAAGGTTGGTGAAGGTCATGAAAATTGGAGAGATGGCTGAATTAACTTCTTTGATTAGAGAAACTATAATATCTATACTTATGGCTGAGTGGAAACCCCTTATAGACTTTTTGCATAAAATTTCACTTCTGGCTTTGCGGATTAGAAAAAGAAATGGATAATAGAAAAAGTGAGGGTTTTTTTAAAATCACAGAGGAAGAGGTAATTTTCTAATCATACTTAAATTTGCTGCAATAGATATCACAATCTTCTTTCTATTTCTTTTTATCTTTCTGCACTTTTGTCTACTTTTCTTTCTCTTTCTTTTCTTTATTCTGTATTAATGTGTTAGATTTTATGTTCCCTTTTAAACTGTTAATAAAATTTATATAGAAAAAGAAAAATACACTTATGAGTACATATATCCCATTGTTTAATTATTAAATTAATGATATGTATTAAATTTTAGTTTTTATTTTATTAATTAGCCCATGGGCCATATCAAAGTGCAGAGTTCCAAGCACAAATTATTACTAAAATCCGATAAAAACATTTTAAACTGGAATTGGAATAAAATACAATTTAAAATGAGATTGGAATAAAATACAATAATTTAATATATGGATAAATAAAATATAATAAAATTATATTTTAGTATCACCCCTATGATCTACCTCAATCAGTCCCACATATGCTGATCTCAACCGAACTAATTTGCTCAAGTACTGTGCTGCATTAAATGTTGTTTTCAAATTCTGGCCACTTATAAGGTAAGTTGTTTTGATATGGGGTTCCCAATGGATCATTTGTTTAGTATATAGACTGAGGTATCTGTCTCTTACCCTCTTATACAGGCAACAATCAAATAGGACGTGAGCCAGGTCTTCTACCTCTGCCGCTCCGCAAATGCAGAGACATCCATTATAGGGTAAGGTGACCAGACGTCCTGCTTTTAGCGGGACAGACATGCTTTTCAAGCGTGTGTCCCGCGTCCCGCATTCTTTCCAAAAAGTCATGCTTTTTTGGAAAGAATGCCAAAACAGCGGGACATCTGGTCACCTTAGAAGGGGAAGCACAAAAGAGAGGTACTACCACCAAAATAAAAACCGGAAGCAAGTCGGGCTCTTTGAAAGCAGGGGACAGCATCAGGGAAGGTTTCCCTGACGGAGGTGCCAGCTGGGGGGAGGGGGAAGGGGGGCTGCTCCTCCTCTCCTTCCCCTGCCCCATCCCTAGCCCCGCCCTCAGAGGCGCCGCTGCTGTTGGGATGCGGGTGGAGGGGTGAGGGACGAGGAGCCGTCGCCGCTGCCGTCATCTCAGAAAAAGGGGGTTGAGGTGCCGCTGCAGACTCGAGTGGCCCCTCCGGCGGCGCAAACAGCCCTTCCTCGTCCCCCTCCCCTTCCTTCCCCCAGTCGCCTCGCTGCCGCCGTTGCCCTGGGGCCGGGCGGGCGACCGAGAGACCACGGCGCTTGGATGCCTGGAGCTCGCGACAGAGACCTAGCCCCCGAGCGCCGCCTCGCAGGTAAGCTGCCGGCTGCCTCCTTTCCCCGCCTCCCGCCTCCCGTTCGTCGCTTGCCAGCCCAAGCCACTGCTGGCTCCCGAAGGGGAGGCGGGAGGTGAGGAAAGGCCTCCTGCCTCCCCCCCACCTGGACGCCGACATTTGCATTATTTTGCCCTCTGCGCATGCGCAGCGTTCTGCGCATGCGCAGAGGGCAAAACTCAAATGGCGGCACCCAGGCGGGCCCGCCCCCCGTCCCGCTTAAAAAAAATCTGGTCATTTTATTATAGGGTATAGAATGGAATCTCCCATATCTGATCATTGTGTCAAGCTGTTCAAATCTCGCTCGCGTAAATATCTACCTAAGATGTTTTGGTAGTTATAACTTTAAATAGCTGTCTATTTGAAAACTATATTTAGTATACTAATATAATATCGTCTGTTTGAAAATCACCATCTTGACAAATGGTTATAGAATTATAATAAATATTTAAATGCAGGCACAGTTGCTGCTGTATTATCATCCATATATACATCTAAAATTGATACAAATACGCTCTCTTTTTCCTACTCCTAATGAACTCTCCTACACATACCACAGACATAACAACACACATACACACAGAGCTGTAAAACAGTAACAGAATGACTATAATGCTCTTTGTGTAGCGTTATCTCAGAAAAGAACTTTAGAAACTTCAGGTGGTCAGAAATTCAATAGCTATAGAGCAAGTTAATTCAATATTGTTCAGTCTCTGGATTACCATTTCCCCCCTGACTGCATAACATATTTAAAACTCTTATTAATACGGGACAAGGATATCTATCTGACCTTGCTTGAAAAGTCATCCCTCTTGCTCTCTAAATTAATGCTTCTTGCAAAGTCACTTTGGCACCAGCCTTGTTGTCCTTTCAAAAATTGGGCTAAGGTGATTGTGATAATAGTAATAATAACAACACTTAGACTTATATACCACTTCACTGCCTCTGCCTGTCACCGCTGCCGCCGCTCACCACTGATAGGGAACAATGGAGAGCCTTCACTGCCAAGCAGCTGATTGGCCTCCCGGAATACTGCCGATCAGCTGTTCTAGGTGATGGAGATTGCCGCCGCCGTTGATCACCGCCATCGTTTGCTGCTGCCGCCAATTGCCACCAATTGTGGCGGTGGCGATAGGTGGCGAACAGTAGCAAACAGTGGCGATTGGCAGCAGCGGTGAATGGCGGTGGACATTGGTGGCCATCAGTGGTGGCGGCAGCAATCCCCGCCACCTAGAACAGCTTATCAGCAGTATTCCTGGAAGCCGATCAGCTGCTTGGCAGAGAAGGCTCCATCGTTCTCCACTGGTGGTGACCAGCGGCAGCAGTGACAGGCGGTGGCAGTGGCACCAACCCCCCCTCCCACCCACAGCAATATTCGCTCTATAAGACACACAGACATTTCCATCAGTGGCAGTGGCAATAGGCAGTGGCGGCAATCGGCGGCGATAGGTGGTGATTGGCGGTGAATGGCAGCGGTGGCATGTAGCGGTGGTGAGCGGCAGCAGTGATTGGCAATGTTTGTGGTGGCAGCAAGTGGCGGCGGCAGCAAGTGGTAGCGGCAGGGAGTGGAGGCAGCGGCAAATGGCAGCAGTGGTGATCCCCGCTGCCTAGAACAGCTGATCGGCAGTATTCCGGGAGGCCAATCCAACCGCCAATCAGCTGATCAGCAGCAAAGGTTCCAGCGTTCCCTGGAGACGGCAGCTCAGCTCAGTTGACCAATGGTGGGTGCAACGTGGCAGAGCTCTGACGAGTCACTTGCTGGGGCTGCGATAACATGCTGAAGCTGACCAGGCTGTTTGCTGTTTTCTGCAAGGACACTAGCCAGATGAATACCGGGTGGATGCTGGGAGGTAGAGGCAGATTTTTTTCTTATTTTCCTCCTCTAAAGCTAATGTGCATCTTATGGTCCGGTCCGTCTTATAGGGTGAAAAATACGGTAATTTCAGACTAGGTTTTCCAAGACTCTGTAAATAAATGTTTGGTGTTCAACTAGGTGAAAACATTAACCAATTTAAAAATGCATAATTACTATAGCTCAAATTTTTAATATATGGACAGCAACAAATACAATTTTCTTTCCAGGAAGTGTAGCTGACATAGCAAAAATCACTTAATGTAATAGTTGTTAGTACTAGGGTGCTTAGTACAGTAAAAATACATTTGTTTGACTTAAGTTTACAGATATTTGATAAAGCTTTGAGACTTTAAGAGGATCTATTTTAAGCAGCACAGAAAGATTTTTTAAAATAATAGTTTGATCAGTTAGCCTGATAAAGGAGTGAAATACTGAATTTGGTAGATAGAAAAGTATTCCCCAAAATCAATTAAATCTTAGAAAGGTGCATGGGAAGAAAATGGATTGGTTTACACACTTCAAATATTGATCAGTTTTAGTTGTAATGTAAATCTTAAATGCATTTGGATGAGTTTGGAATAACATTTGCTGGTTAAACAAAAAAAATCAAGATTATCTTCTTTACTCTTCTATAGAACTGAAATAAATCCGAATGCTAACTCCCTGCCAAAAAATAAAATACACCATCCCCACTTGGATCACTTTTAATTAATCTAAATTACATTGTGTAAACAGAAAACTTGGGACTGTCATAAGTATTTTTCTCTTATATATCCATTTTCTATTTCTTTGGTAAAACTATACATGAATGCAGCTATCAGTTCCCTAAATCTTTTCACCTTTTATCTTGCAAAAATCATGGCTTTTTCAAAATCCTGTCACACTAATAGCAGAACATGATCTTAGATGTAGTGTTTCAGATTTTAAGAGTAAGCATAGAGTGCTTCATTTAGCAAAACTAATAAAATTAACTTGTTAAACTGGGTGCCTTAATAAACATTAAGGAAAGTGTCTTAGTAATCATACATATAGGAAACACGAAATATTCTTCCTCTCCCATTCTTTCAATAGTTGGTTTCTTCAACAGTTAATATGATTTTGTTAGAGGTTTGAAGATGGATCATGATTTCAGTGCAGTTCTGTGTTACAGTCCAAATCACAAGATGCTGACATTTTCATGTCATATCTCATGAAATGCTGACATTTCTCCTATGGAATCTCACTCCATTTAAGATTCTCATCAATTTAAGTAATTGATGCAGAGATTTTGTGGGGAGGCTAGAAAAGCTGGATGCAAATAGCTAAAAATGAGACCAGGAAATTCCTCAAACTAGATATTTTACTGAAATCCGGGTTATTTTTGCTTTTTTTCATCTTTCTACAAACAGAAAGCTTGACAAACTCTTCAACTCTTTGAAGAGTTCAGTAGTTTTTTTATGACCCCTGCAATCTTTCTTATGAATGTAATTTTCAATGATGTGATTCTTGACTCTAAGATACCTGCAAAAGGAATGGCGGGGGTGCTCTTCTACCTGATATCAGGTAAAATACAATTGAGAATATCCAGAGATATTTCACGAGAAGAGTCCTCCACTCCTCTGTTCGCAGCAGAATACCTTATGCCACCAGACTTGAAATTTTGGACTTAGACAATTTAGAACTACGCCGCCAGGGGTGGGCTCCACTTACCTCCCCTATCCTACCGGTTCGCATCATGACGGAAGTGCACATTTTACATTCTGATCATGCTTTTCAGTGAGGAGAAGAAGATCCAGGATGTGATGCCCACATACAGGTACTGAATGTAAAAGAGTTAAGTTGTTGTATAAAGTTAAAGTGTGGTTAAAAGGAATTGTATACACAAGTAAGTATGGAGCCAAACAGCTTTTAAATGTATGATAAATAGAAAGGAGGAGGTGTTTATCCCAGTTCTCCAGAAGGGAGGGGGGATCGATTACATCATAAGGAGCCAGCCAATCGGATCGTAGATAGCAGGGCCAGGAACTATAAAAGGCCTAGGTGGAAGAGCTGAGGAGAGCTCTGTTTGTGTAAGGTGACCAGACGTCCCGCTTTTGGCGGGACAGACACGCTTTTCACGCGTGTGTCCCACGTCCCATATTCTTTTCAAAAAGTCCCGCTTTTTTTAAAAGAATGCGGAAACAGCGGGACGTCTGGTCACCTTAATAAGGGGAAGCAAAAGAGAGGTCGGGCAAGTCGGGCGGAATTTCAGAGAGCCGTCTGCCTGCTGGGGAGAGGGGGAAGGGGGGCTGCTCCTCCTCTCCTTCCCCCGCCCCATCCCTAGCCCCGCCCTCAGAGGCGCCGCTGCTGTTGGGATGCGGGGGGAGGGACGAGGAGCCGGCGGCGCAAACAGCCCTTCCTCATCCCCCTCCCCTTCCTTCCCCCTGTCGCCTTGCTGCCGCCGTTGCCCTGGGGCCGGGCGGGCGACCGGGAGACCGCGGCGCTTGGATGCCTGCAGCTCATGACAGGTAAGCTGCCGGCTGCCTCCTTTCCCCGTCTCCCGCCTCCCGTTCGTTGCTTGCCAGCCCGGCTGAAGGGGAGGCGGGAGGCGAGGAAAGGCCTCCCGAAGGGGAGGCGGGCTCCCGAAGGGCTGCCGGCTCCCGAAGGGGAGGCGGGAGGCCTTTCCTCGCCTCCCGCCTCCCCTTCGGGAGCCGGCAGCCCTTCGGGAGCCCGCCTCCCCTTTGGGAGGCCTTTCCTCGCCTCCCGCCTCCCCTTCAGCCGGGCTGGCAAGCAACGAATGGGAGGCGGGAGACGGGGAAAGGAGGCAGCCGGCAGCTTACCTGTCACGAGCTGCAGGCATCCAAGCACCCTCCCGCCTCCCCCCCACCTGGATGCCGACATTTGCTATTTTGCCCTCTGCGCATGCGCAGTGTTCTGCGCATGCGCAGAGGGCAAAACAAATGGCGGCGCCCAGGCGGGCCCGCCCCCCGTCCCCCGTCCCGCCTTAAAAAAAAAATCTGGTCACTTTATGTTTGTGGTAACTTCCAAGAAGGAAGGTTTATAATGATTCTCTGCCTGAGTTTAACTGTCCAAGAGGGAAGTTAACAGGAGAGAAAATAGGCTCTAGGCAGTTCTGTGGGAAGCAGGTGCTAGGGTCAGGGGATTTTATTGATTGATATATTGTGTTATTTGTAGATAGAGATAAACGGTGAAACGTGCTCTAATCTATAGGCCTTAATCCAAAGAAGAACTGGGTTTTCTTAGATTTAGTCAGGAAAGCTAGGAAAGTTTCCTGAGGGGTAGAAAAAGTGTAAAGGAATTGAATAGCTGGTTGTGGCTGTAAGAAATTTACTTGACATTTACTGAGAAGTTTGTATTCAAATAAACTGTTTTCTTGTTTGCTCAAGGAACGTGTCAAAATCTTTCTATTTCTCACATAAAGTATATCTTAAGCAATTCTGCAGTGCATAGGGTTATTGTAACAGTAAAATCAAACCTCTAAGGAGAGAGAGAAGTGAAACAGAAGGCGTTACCCTTGGTCAGGGAGATATTAAAAAAAGAAAATTAAACATAAATCTATTCTGAGCACTATTTTACGCTACCAAGACATATAAAACAAAGGAAATCACTTCAAAAAGTTCAAGTTCAACAAACCTCATTAAAATTATTGTTGAGGCCCAATAGCATTAATTCTGATTATACAGTAACCAATTTCTTGATCAGATACTAATATCATATATTTCAGGATCTCCTTATATTTAAAAAAAGTAGTAAAATAATAGAAACAAATGCATTATTCTCATTAATCAATGGCTTCTATGTTTCTTAGAAAGTGGAAAGCATATAACAGTTACCCCGAAGGTGCTTTTTCCAAAAGGCAACTGGACTTTGTTTTTCCTTGAAGACGTTTTGGCAGTCATCTAAAAAAAAAGCTTCTTCAATTTTGACTTCAATGAGAAGCAAAACATTTTCAATACAAAAGTCCAGTTGCCTTTTGGAAAAAGGATAGATACATAGATAGATAGATAGATAGATAGATAGATAGATAGATAGATAGATAGATAGATAGATAGATAGATAGATAGATAGATAGATAGATAGATAGATAGATAGATGGATGATAGATAGAATTCTTTATTGGCATTCTATATTAGTGTGATTGGACACACAAGGAATTTGTCTTTGGTGCGTATGCTCTCAGTAAAAGAAAAGATACATTTGTCAAGAATTATGAGGTACAACACTGAATGATTGTCATAGGGTACAAATAAGCAACCGGGAAACAATCAATATTAATATAAATCGTAAGGATACAAGCAACAAGTTACAGTCATACAGTCATAAGTGGGAGGAGATGGGTGATAGGAACGATGAGAAGAGTAATAGTAATAGTAATGCAGCCTTAGTGAGTAGTCTGACATAAGTAAGGGAATTATTTGTTTAGCAGAGTGATGGCATTCGGGGAAAAACTGTTATTGTGTCTAGTTGTCTTGGTGTGTAGTGCTCTATAGCATCGTTTTGAGGATAGGAGTTGAAACAATTTATGTCCAGGATGCGAGGGGTCAGTAAATATTTTCACAGCCCTCTTTTTGACTCGTGCAGTGTACATGTCCTCAATGGAAGGCAGGTTGGCAGTAATCATGTTTTATGCAGTTCTGATTAGTTTTGATTTATGATAGAACCTAGAAATGTGAAGGTCTCTACTGTTGATACAGTGTTGTCTAGTATTGTAAGAGGTGGTAGAATGGGAGGGTTTCTCCTAAAGTCTATCACCATTTCTACGGTTTTGAGTGTATTCAGTTCCAGATTGTTCCGGTCGCACCACGAGGCTAGTTGATTAGCATCTTTGGGACAATTATGACCTGGATAACTGAGAATCTCCATAGATATATAACAGTTAATTATTGGATCAGAACAGTCATGGTTGAAAGAACACCACAAGAAGGAAGCCCTTTGCTTGAACAAATATTTAATGAATGATTGACTAAAAATTTGACAATTGACATGGAAAATATCTGTAGTAGAAATAGTTTTGTTTGAATTCTTACAAGTATTTTAAAGGAGGAATGAGATGAAACTTCTAAAAGTTAAACATAGGAAAGGCTTAGATTCATGGATTTATTTCCATATCTTGTTTCCATTGCTTTTAAAAGACAGACTTGATTTTTAGATCTGATGAATAATATGTTTTTACATTCTGTTATAATTTACCTTGAAATAAAAGTATAAAACCGTACAATATGATTTAAACTATGGACAAAGCATTTACTTCAACTCGCCTTTTGATAATCCTTTCAATAAAAATGAACAGTATTCTCAATAAGAGATTATTCCGTATTCTTTGCTCCAAATTTTACAAGCAGTTTTAAACCCCATGATAGTGCAATTATGTGAGCTACTTTTAATTATATTTGAATATAATATAATGCACTTATAAGAAGTGGTTTGCTAAAAGCCATCCTGTTTAGCTATTGTATTACAGATCTTTTTTTTAAAAAAAAGTAAATAGAATATGTCTACAGTTTCTTAACAAAGAATTAAAACATCTCTTTCAAATATGGTTCATCTTAAGCTTTAGGGGACAGTATAATTTTAGAGCACTTAAACCAACCATCTGTACTTTCTTAGTTTATTGAAAAACATGTATTTCTGTTTCCATGCCATCCATTTAAAACATTGAGTTTATTTCAACTTTAAGTTATTTCTTTGTATTATATGACTGCTCAACTAAAACTTTCTTTTACTGCCATATGTTTAGTTTCCAAATAGCTGTGTGGCAATTTTCATTCTGTTTGGCAATTTTCATTCTCAAAACTTTTTTATACTTTCAAATTAGCATGATATTTAGCAGCTGGTCTGGTCTATTTCCTTTCATTTCAAGCAATGAAGGAGAAAGTAAGGAAATAAAAGAGGTACAGTGGGAAGAGGAAGGAAGGAGGGAAGGAAGGAAGGAAGGAAGGAAGGAAGGAAGGAAGGAAGGAAGGAAGGAAGGAAGGAAGGGGAATAATACCAGAAAACACCTTTTTTCCATAGCTCATTACAGTACATATCTTATGACTATTATAATGCTAACCAGGAAAACTCATGGAGAAAAGGAAATTAAAAAAAATAAAAGGAATGAATTTAAAAAATGATATTTTGTACTCGCAAAACATTGTTCCAGAGCTATGTTTCAGAAGGATGAAAGGGGAAATCCTACCTTACTTCTGGCGGTTTCTTATGAAGTGATACTATGGGGAATTTTGGAAAATTTCCATGGAGGATTTCATATGAGCATTGCATTTTAACATTTGGCATAGAGGGATTTTAGAATTCACTTCAGGAGAACAAACAGTTTTGGGCATGTAAATTTAACCACACCAATTTATGAGATTGATTACAATAATGCATCTAAATTTTTACAAGGGACATTCCAAGTTCAGACCAAACATAAAACAAGAGCTTCATTCCCCCACCACCACCACCACCACCACACACACACCAGATGTTGTTTTTGTCATGGCTACACCTAATTTTTCATCCTGGCCCCTTTCTCCTTTTTAGAATGGAATCTTTAACATGTCATTCAAAGATCAAGTATGGCTCTCATTTAAATGTTGCAAACCACTGATCCAGGGTGACTAACAAATAAGGTTCTAAATTGAGGCTATGACTTTCAATGAATTTAACTACAGCAATAGAAGTTCAGGCTTAGCTTATGCTCTTGTGATTCAGAACATCCCTGTCCTTTTTGCCCTCTCGCTCAAAAAGAAAAATGAGAGCGTTGTGGCAGTGTTGCTGCAAATAAGAATAGCAAACCAATTAGTGTTCAATAATAAAATGGATCTGAAAGGATGGACAATGTATCTTTCTAGACTCCTTCAAATATACCATTATGTCTGGTATTCTTAAATGTCCAGTTGCCTGAAATGTTACAAAAATCCACTGCTTTGTAATGAAGCTGACTTCCTTCAAAGGATGGGCGTAAGAAACTTTACATGGTTTTGTAAAGTTCAGATGGTGGACACATAATATAGAATATAAACGGAAGTACAGGTAGCCCTCGACTTATGACCACAATGGAACCCGGAATTTCTGTTGTTGAGTGAGACATTTGTTCAGTGAGTTTTGCCCCATTGTATGAGCTTTCTTGCCACAGATGTTAAGTGAATCACTGCAGTTGATAAGTTAGTAACCCAGCTGTTAAGTGAATCTGGCTTCCCCATTACCTTTGTTTGTCAGAAGGTCATGAAAGATGAACCTTGGGACACAGTAAAGGTCATAAGTATGAACCAATTGCCAAGCATCTGAATTTTGATCACATGATTATGGGGATGCTGCAATAGTCATAACTGTGAAAAAATGGTCACTTTTTTTCAGTGCCGTTGTAACTTTGAACGGTCACTAAATGACCTGTTGTAAGTCAAAAACTATCTGTGTACCCACCAGTTAGGAAGTCCACTATTTGACCTTAGGTCCCTAAGGAGAAGGTACTTTTTGTCTTCCCTTTTGTTTCTCTAAGACAAGTTTGCTACAAATCAAGAGAACTTCTCAAATCTCTAATGGCTTACTTGAAAAATTTCTAGAAGTCTACTAATCATTAGTAAACACTGAGAAAATATTCACGATTTATGTTGCTCCATTTACATGCTATCTTATAGACCAGGGGTGTCAAACTCGCATCATCATGTCATTGCCATGTGATGTATCACGACTTTTCCCCCTTCGCTAATATGGGGGTGGCCGTGTCCAGTGCATGACACATCCAGGCTGCGGGCCGCAAGTTTGACACCCCTGTTATACACCATTAATAAGCTAGCAGCCATAACAGTATTTTGTTAATCAGTGGAACAGCTTGCCTCCAGAAGTTGTGAATGCTCCAACACCGGACATTTTTAAGAAGATGTTGTATAACCATTTGTCTGAAGTAATGTAGGGTTTCCTGCCTAAGCAGGGAGTTGGACTAGAAGACCTCCAAGGTCCCTTCCAACTCTGTTGTTGTTGTTGTTGCTGTTGTTGCTGTTGTTGTTATTGTTATTATTGTTGTTGTTGTTGTTTCTTGCTTAATCATTAAACGAAGTGGGATAGTTACAATAAACAGGCTTGGTCTTTAGAAAACAAAATGCCATAGTGTCATTTCTATCTTGTATTATAAAAACATACTGCTAGCATCTGCTTATTATTTTGCCAGCCTGCTGAACGGACACTTTATCCATCACATTAGCAAGATTATAATGATCACAATGTGCAATCATGACATTAAAAGGATGCTTTTGCATCCCCAAACAGTTTTCCCATCCATGAGTGAGGAAAAAATGGTGTCACGGTATTCTTAAATCACATTTTTACATTGCTTACGATCCATTATAACTCATAATTACCTGAAAATAAAAGGTTATGTATGTTTATAACTATACATTATTCTAAGTTAATGAACACTTTAATAGTAGGTAAATATAAATTAATGGAACTGAAACCCTGTTTTTGCCAGGGTTTCTCATTTCAGCATCCTCTTTGCCATAATCAGGAGGGAAAAAAGTGTTTTGAAAGTCGGACTGGGGGGGGAGTCATCTTTTGCCAGAATCCAAAGCATAATGTGGATTTAGCAAAGATTTTAAAATGTTCTGCATTGACAGACCACTACAACGATATGTATATTCAGAGAATCTTCATAGGTTCCTAGTAGAGAAATATCTTCTTTCAACATGTGGAAGGTTGTCATGTAACACAACACAAGAACAGAAGGAAAGGCACAAAAATACAAAGGAGCAGGAAAACCAGATATGTTTCATGACCCTGGGAAAAAAAAGTGACAAGCAATATAAACCAGACAGTTGTGAAAGGAAGTTGTCAGCTTGTCTAGGTAGACGAGAAAATAAATCAAAGTCATCTAGACTAATATTATTATTATAAAGCAACTGTTATATAACTTTGTTAGCCTGCAAATTTAATTGTGTTTCTCCCCACCCGCTCTTTATCTTTGTTGAGTACTAAGGAGGGTTTTTTCCTGAGATATTTTTTCGGGCTACAGGTCTGACCCAGACTTAGAATGATTTTATCTGACTGTTGCTGTGGTAGCAGCTGTTCCTCTTGTTCATCAAGTCATTCCTTCTGCCCATTACATTGGCAATATCTGAGTATAATAAATGTCTTGTTTTGTGCACAGTGTTAGTATCTGTTCTTAGGGCACATTAGAGTCCCATAGAAATGTAGAGGTGCTGGAATAGTCATAATAAGGCCATTCCATAGTATTATCAACAACTACATGTTGGAAAGGTCACAGTTTAATTTACAGTGCTTTCTTTATAATCCCAGTGTAACTTTTCTTGAAGTATGTAACCCATAACCTTGCCTAAATCGGATCTCTTTTGCATTCCTTTGGCAGGGGACTTAGTGGTCATTGTAGCTAAACATGCCAATAAAAGATGCTTTGTTGCATATATCTCCAAATGCTTTGGTTCCTTATTTAAGTATGCATTTCCCCCACAAGAGTCAAGCATAGTTAGCAGGATTGAAAGGTCAATAGCTGGACCAGTTTGCTGCATTCAGAACATCCTTGCATTTTCTTACGTTTGCAGTTTCTTCCCTAGCCTTCTTCCTCTCTGATCCAGAAGCCATTTAGAGATAACATGGTTGGGGTGAGGATGTGGGGAAGTGATTGGGGATTCTGCATGTGTGAGTCTGGGTGGATTAGAACTCCGAAATATGTGTCACCGGTTCCTGTTGCCTCACTCTGCAGGAGCAAGTAGCCAGCATTGGATTCATCTTTGATCATCTGAAGTTCAAACCTTCAAAACTATGTTAATCACTTCATTAAATGGGACTCAGTCTGTCACTCACACTTTTTCAGCAGTCAATATATTGACCTAGCTACATCAGTATGAATTTCAAGTCCTGGATGATGTTCTATAGTAGGGGATATACCCATACTTGTTCCAAATTAATTTATTTCCAGAATGGCATGTATTTATTAAAATATATGCATGCTATGAAATTATTCTCTTATAGTTTTATACTAAGCCATTCTCCATAGTGGGTGGAGCTAGCCTCCAAGGAATGGGTTAAATCTGCCCTCTAGCCAATAGGACCGAGTCTTAAAAAAGGTATAAATAGTGCCAACCTAGATTGGCACCCCCTCTTTTAATCTCGGTCTTTTAGCCAAAGGGCATTGTGCTTCTCCCTTGGAGGCCAGTTCCACAGCTATTGGATCCTGATTGACTTAATTACAGTGAGTCTGTTTCTCATCTACCCGTAAGTCTCCCCAGGTGACAGCTGTCACTTTCACCTGTGTCCCTCCCTGGGTTGAGCCGGCTCAGGCGGCTGCCTGAGCTGTTCCTCCCAACGTCCCGGTGGGGGTGGCTACCTCCCCGGGGGTCTTCACGTTGGGCACCTCTGATTAATTATACCGATCGCGGGGGGAAGCCAGAAAATCAGCACCTGCAAGCCGCAGAAGCCCTGCGCTTGGGCGGCCACTGGCTTACCCCCCCCCCCCGGCTGGAGTGCTCCTCCCACAGCCGGCAAACATCCTCGGCGTTTCTTTTCGGCCGCCCCAGCAGAATTCAGCTTCTGTCAGGCCGACGTTGCTAGGCCGCTCCAGCAGGGGAATCCCTGTCAGGCCTCCCTCAGCCTCGGGCTGCATCGGGCGCTCCTAAAGTGGCGTGAAAGACCATTGCCAGACACTAAACTGATGTCGCAGGCGGCCATCTTGGACGACGAATCCCTGCTCGCTGATTGGATAGCGTCATCGCTGAGGTAGCCGGCCGTCGGAGGATTCCCTACGCCGCCCGCCCATCAGCTGGGGAGCGCGCGCACGCGCAGTGCGCCCCTCTCCCTCCCACCGTGCTTGGAGCGCCGGAGAAAGCGGCTGCCGAAGATAGCTGCAGCAGCCAAATAAACTATTTTCCTGTGTGTCCTGTATCAATGGCTGAGGGCGCGGGCAAGCAGGGGAAGGCAAAATCAAAGTCTGCCAGGCCCCTCCCGCCAGAGGCATCCCCTGAAGTTCCCCAAATGCCGCGTACCACCAACGACAGCAGGGATCGCTCCCCCATCCACTCGCCTCCCCCTGCCAAGACTAAGAAGTCTTCCAAGGCTTCTTCCAGGGGTGATGGGCATAAGGGGGCTAGCAACAAGCATACAGGGGATACTGAGGCGTCCCACCATGGCACCCCCCGTCCCCATACCACTCCAGGGCACCACCCCAAGGGGACCCTGTCAGGGGAGCTAAGCCAGGGGAAAAAAACCAGTCACTCACCTGACAACGTTTCCCTGAATGGCCCCAATGTCCTTTTACGAGAGGGCGACATGTGGGGTACCTCCCAGGTCCAGGAGCTGGACACTCGACGCAGGCCCTCTTCCAGCGCCCGTGTTGACCCGTTGGAGGACCCTGCCGTACAACAACGAATGAACGATGCCATACAACGTGGCATCGAGGCCGCGGTCAGGGCAATGGCGCGCCCCTCTCAGCCCATCCCACCACCGCGCAGGGCCGACTCACCTCCTCCTGTCCCGGCGCCTGTCTCCTCCGACGAGATGGAGGACGACGAGTACTCCATCCACAGTTCCCCCATTCCAGCTGGGGACCTAGACAGGGAGGAAAGGGAACTCGATGAACTGCCTGCAGCCGGGGAACAGCTCCATCCTCAGCTGTCAGATGATGAGGACTTGGCCCCAGAGCCGTCTACTTCCACCACCCTTTTCCACCCTAGCCTTTTCCGTTCTTTACTACACAAGGCTAAGGCAACGGCCAACATTCCGTCATTGGCAACCGATCCCCAGACTGCATCGGAACAGGGCGACCCCATATTTGGAGAGGCATCCACGTCCCCCATGGAGGTGATCCCCACGCCTAATTTATTCGTCGAGGCAGTGACGAAACAATGGCAATCCCCTGCCACAGGTCCTTCCCCCACAAACCTCGACAAACGTTACTTTAACGTCTCCTCTCGACTGGCCCAGCACCTGCCAGTTCCAGACGTCGATCCACCTGTGTTGGCTCTCTATTCCAACGCTCCCGTTCCAGGGGACCCGGACGACCTCCTACGCCCGGAGGAACGCCGTGTGGAATCTATCCTTCAACGCAATCACCAGGTGGCCGCATGGGCGGTCAGAGCATCAACGACCGCGTCCTTCTTTTGCCGGACCTCCCTCAAATGGTTACATGGCCTGCAAGATCATATCCCTCAGGCTGACACAAGGGCGCACCAGGATATAAACAAATTGATTGCTGCTGCCCAGTTCGCCTCCGACTCCACCTTGCAGGCAGGACGCTTCGCGGCCAGGGCAATGGGCACAGCGGTTGTGGCCAGGAGGATGCACTGGCTCCGCAGCTGGCCAGCTGACCTGCGGCACAAATGGAAGCTAGCCGCAGCCCCGATTTCTGGTCAGTCCCTATTCGGCCCGGCCCTAGATCGCATTACCACCGAAAATAAGGACAAGAGGAAGGTTCTTCCCTCCTACACCAAGAAGTCCTATAACAAGGCCCCCCCTTATCGTCGGGCGTCCAGAGCTTCTGAAACTCCTTACAGCAGATACCAGAACCAATACCAATCTGGTCAGGGTCACTACGGGTCTTCCCAGACTCAGTACGGGACTTCCCAGAATTCGTATGGGTCACGGCAACGCTCGGCCGCTGACCGGCCCTTCCGGGGTGGGCAGACCAAACGGCCCTTTAGAGGAGCCGGTGGTCGCCCTTACAGCCGGTATAAGTAGATGTGACCCGATCCCTCCCATTGGAGGTCGACTGGCATTCTTTGCCAGTCGGTGGGAGGAAATCACCAATGACGCATGGGTTTTACAAACCCTGTCGACAGGACTGTACCTGGAATTTATCTCCACCCCCCCGAGGTTTTTCTTACGCTGCCCCTTGTCTTCCAACATTTCCAAACGCGTCCTCGTAGATCAGGCAATCCAGCACCTGTTGGACATTAGAGCCATCCAACGGGTGCCCGAGGACCAGCAGGGGCAAGGTTTTTATTCCATCTTATTTGTGGTTCCAAAATCCTCGGGGGGATGGAGAGCAATTCTCGATCTGAAACGCCTTAACAGATATGTCAGGTACAGAAAATTCAAGATGCACACCCTGCAATCAATTCTAGCGGGTATTAGGCGCGGCGACTTTCTCGCCTCAATTGACTTGACGGAGGCCTACCTCCATATTCCAATTCACGCATCTCATCGCCAATACCTCAGATTTTGCTATGCAGGGGTGCATTATGAATACCAGGCGTTGCCCTTCGGCCTGTCGTCAGCGCCAAGGTTATTTACCAAGGTTCTGGCCGCCTTGACAGCCCACCTCAGGGCTCTCCCCGTGCGTGTCCAGTGTTACCTGGATGATATACTTATCCAGTCCTCCTCCCTGTCTCAGGCCCAACAGGACATCCAGGTAACCCTCAACACACTGGAACACCACGGGTTTCTCGTTAATTTGAGTAAGAGCCAGTTGTCCCCTTCCACCAGGGTCACCCACCTGGGGGCCATTATTGACTCCCTGGAGTGCAGGGTCTACTTGTCCCAGGAACGGAGAGACAGCATATTGGAGATCGTCCAGCTAGTTCTGGCCCAACCAAGGGTTCCCCTGAACCAGCTGTCTTCCCTCCTGGGAAAAATGATTTCCGCGATACATATCGTTCCGTGGGCTCATCTGCACTCCAGGGACCTTCAATGGTTTCTTCTCCCTTTCCAGCGGGCAAATCGCAGCAACTCCCCCGTAAGGGTCCGGTTGCCGGTGTCAGCAAGGAGGTCGCTCCAGTGGTGGTCATCGCCCGCCCTCAGCAAGGGCTCCTGTTTCCTGGAACCTCAAAGGACGACCCTGACGACCGATGCCAGCACCACGGGCTGGGGGGCCCACACCGACTCTCTAGTCGCCCAGGGGACATGGTCCAGGAAGGAACAGGTTCTGCCAATAAACCTGTTAGAGCTCAAAGCAGTTCGGTTGGCTCTGGCCCATTTTCAACCGCATCTGACCGGCCGTCACATCCTCGTCCTCACGGACAACGTGACGACAAAAGCGCATATAAATCGTCAGGGGGGCACCATCTCCAAAGTCCTTATGAACGAGGCAATGGTTCTGGGCCTGTGGGCGGAGCGGTACCTGCCTTCAATCACGGCGGAACACACTTCCGGTGTCGACAACACCACAGCGGACTGGCTCAGCAGGAATGCTATCAACCCGGCAGAGTGGTCCTTACACCCGGACATTTTTCAAGAGATCACCACCCGCTTCGGACCACCAACCGTGGACCTGTTCGCGACACCGGCAAACGCCAAACTCCCCAGGTTTGTGACCAGGTTCCGGACCCCGGGCGCGGAGGATACGGACGCTCTACGCTGCCGGTGGCCGCAGGAACTCTTATATGCCTTCCCACCTCTCCCGTTGATCCCCAAGGTCATACGGAGGGTAATATTGCTGAAGGCGGAGATCATCCTCCTCGCCCCACATTGGCCCAGGAGGACTTGGTTCGCGGACCTTATATCCCTGTCCGCGTCACCTCCCTGGCGGATCCCGCCGACAGAGTGGTCGCTTGCCCAGGGGTCAGTGCATCATCCAGAGCCGCACTGGCTACAACTGACCGCCTGGCGCTTGAGCGGATCACTCTGCAACACCGCTTAGTTCCGGACAATATCTCTTCAATCATGTTGGCCTCTAGGAGGCCGTCTACGGAGCGGATCTATTCCACCACCTGGCGAGCCTTTTGCGGCTGGTGCGCGCAGGTGGGATACTCGCTGGTTGACTTATCCATCATCAACGTCATCCAATTCTTGCGGCAGGGGCTCGCCAAGGGCCTCGCTCCCAACACTTTGCGCAGACAGGTTGCGGCGCTTTCGACTGTGCTGTCCTGCCCACACCTGGACTCGCTCTCCGCTCATCCGCTAATGAGACAATTCCTGAAGGGGGTCACTAATCTTTGTCCCCCAGTGGTGCACCGTTTCCCCACATGGGACTTGTCCAAAGTTCTCTCCGCCCTAACTGTAGCCCCCTTCGAGCCCTTGGACACCATTCCTTTGGTGCATCTGTCCTTTAAAGTGGCCTTCCTCGTGGCCGTCACCTCCGCACGGCGGATATCTGAACTCGCAGCCCTGTCTGTGCGCGAGGACCTGTGCGTCTTTCATAGCGACAGGGTGGTTCTTCGCCTGGACCCGGCATTTGTGCCCAAGGTGAATACCCATTTTCATAGAGCGCAGGAAGTCATCTTGCCCACATTTTTTCAAAATCCGATTTCCGATTCTGAACGTGCTTGGCACATGCTAGATGTCAGGCGCGCTCTGGACATCTATCTCAAACGTACAGCCTCTCTTCGGCGCACAGAGACTCTCTTTGTGACATTTCGCCCTTCCAACCAGGGTCGTAAGGCGTCCTCCGCAACGATCGGACGATGGATCCGTGCAGCCATTTCCTTGGCCTACAAACATATGTCCTTACCCCGACCGTCGGGTCTCACAGCCCATTCCACCCACAGCGCTGCGACATCCGCGGCATGGAATGCTAGGGCTTCCATCGCCGAGGTGTGTAGGGCGGCCACTTGGTCCTCCCTGACTCCCTTCGTCCGACATTACAAGTTGGACGTCTATGCCTCGGAGGAGACCGATTTCGGCAGACGGGTGTTGGGGACAGGGTTGCCATTGGACGCTCTTCCCAGCCAGGACGAATGACCCCCCCAGGGACGCCAGCTTTGGTATGTCCCATTCCTTGGAGGCTAGCTCCACCCACTATGGAGAAGGGACGTTGGTACTCACCTGTGAGACGTCCTTTCTCGTAGGGTGGAGCTAGCCTCCAAGTCCCTCCCACGTCTGGGGCTGGCTGGAAGTTATGGGTCCATGATTGTACATAATTATTCTTTGTCTGGTTGTGATTCTTCACATATACATAGTTCTAATTCTCTGCTAATTCTCTGTATATAGTTAATAAATTCTTGTTGTTTTTGGAGAAGCACATTGAGTCTGACTTTATCCCTCGATTAAAAGAGGGGGTGCCAATCTAGGTTGGCACTATTTATACCTTTTTTAAGACTCGGTCCTATTGGCTAGAGGGCAGATTTAACCCATTCCTAGCTCCACCCTACGAGAAAGGACGTCTCACAGGTGAGTACCAACGTCCCATCTAAGTTGATCTTGACATGTTAAATAAACTACTCCATAATAAATAGGGCACAGCCACCCATCACTTTGATTTATGTTAAATTCAGCTGAAGAAAAGTAGTAACCAATTTCTATTTTCCTATTCACTTAAAGGCTTTCTTTTTTAAAAAAAACTGTTTTGGGCAGTTTTCTGCCAATATTTCAAAGCCTGGAAAATATGTGTTAAAACTATAGCTTCTAAATTTTCTAAACTATATAAACTTCTTGTCCTTTATGTGCATTTAAATGTTCTAAAACTTTTAATCCTAATTATAAATGTTTTTAATTTTATTAGTGTAGAAAGTCAGCAACCCCCCCCAGAAGAACGAAATATTTAAGAAAATATTAAAAAGGCAGAATATCATATTTTCCTAAAGGAGAAATGGAGAAACATGCTCTTAAAAGGCAGAAAGCAGACTCGATCTCCCTGCCCCCAAGCAGAAACTGAGGAGGTCACCTTTTAGAAATGCAGATTTGGTAATCCATTCAAGACAGGATATTTTGAAACAAAGGCAGAATGGTAGGATTAGCCTTCCCTTAACATCCAAACCAGAACAAAACCATTAAGCCACAATAGGAATTATCCCTTTCAGAACACAGGCCCCTTCATTGCATCACCCTCAGAAACGTCAACCAAACTTAGCTCAGACAAACACCTAGGATTTGTACTTTGCCTATAGAGCCAGCTATGACCCCTACATAACCCCTACATGCCCCCATGGGAGTCTGACAACAGCCAATAGAATACATGTTCTTGCACAGGAACAGGAAGCTTAAGTGCAAAGCTTAAAGAAGGTATAAAAACCACCCACTCTCAACTCTATTCTGTCAGCTGCCCCAAACCCCTGTGGTTCTGCTTCATCATTAAACCATCTTTCCAATCAGCCTCCATATTTCCAGTGTCTTTTTCCCAGCTTGGAACTGAACCAGATGGATATTTCTTCCAACATTAGGAAAAAATGTGAAATGTAAACTTTTTTTTTCATGTAAAACATGCATGGAGTTTATACTATATGTTGCTCAGTTTTTGTGATTTGCCTGCAAAGCTTAGCATTCTTATAATACCAACTAGTCAGGTAATGGCACATAAATATCTTATTTTGAGGATTTGCTGAAGCATGCTATTATCTATAGCTCTGGCACAAGATGGAAATCTTTTTTAAAAAGTAATATTAGATACTTGAACAAGTTTTGAGAGAGTTCTTGGTGAACTTTGATAACCTGAAACTTTTCTACCTGAAAAAATGCTTTGCATGATTGTAGATTCACTAACCATTCAGCCGTGTCTTGGTATAGACACAACTCCAAAAAAGCAACATCTATTTCTTCTTCTTTTGCTTAGGATTTCAACCATTTTGCAATCGTGAACTTTTCATGAACTCTTAAAAGCACACATTTATGAACTTCATGGATTTAACCACTATTGTTTTAGTTTGGATTTTGAACTCCATTTGGATTGAATATTTACACACAGATATATAGTGCATATATACATATACATATACGTATACGTATACGTATACCTATACCTATACCTATACCTATACCTATACCTATACCTATACCTATACCTACCTACCTACCTACCTACCTACCTACCTACCTACCTACCTACATACATACATACATACATACATACATACATACATATATGGCATAGGATATATATATATATATATATATATATATATATATATATATATATATATATATATATATATATATATATATATATATATATATATATATATATATATATATATATATATATATCCTATGCCAAATTTTTATTGTGCAAACAGAAAACAATAGCATTTGTTGAAGGGCATCAAACAATTAGGTTTTAAAGCAATTCACCCTGTACCTAGTTTGAAATTGTCAGCAGTTTCCATTTATTAGTTTTTAATTGCCTTGAGAAGCTGATTTGCCTTGAAGCAGCGGTAGCAATTAACTTCCAGCATATGCTAATATCATGACACTTTAGAAAAAGGCTGCAGGAAAACTTTTAAAGTTTCCAAATAATCCTAGAAAATAGACTAAAAAAGCCTACATCAACATAAAACACACCTATCTCTAAATTCATTTCATCTTCCCTATAAATCCTTAGTAAGATACTCATATAAGAATTACTGATGTTTCCACAAACTAGATCTCCTCATTGCAGACCAACTGGGTGAAGATCCCCATTTTCCTAAAATCTTGGCATGTTTGAACTCCTTTCTATAGTCACTGAAGCACATGTTGGCTTTGTGGGGGTATTCTTGGGCTTTTGTCAGGCACAAGCAACCTGAATCACTTGTGAATTGTCTCAAGCAGAGATTTTATTGTTAGCTACCATAATGTTTCAATAATCTTTCCAGACTGACTGCATTTCCTTGGAAATAGTCAGATAAGGCTTCTATGGGAGCTCAGACCCGTGCCACTTTCTGCAGTGCAAGGACTCTAAACCTGGCCCTCTCTTAACACCTCCCTCAAGACTAGCTCACCACGGCCTTCTCAATTATCCAGCATGCATTAGCAATACTTTCTCTTGTTCTTCAGCCTTATGAACACTTGGCAGCTCCTTTCAATGTAGCATCTTCAATCTGCATTGGATGCTCCTCAGCATTATTGTGGTAGCATGTTAAGGAATCTGGGTTCACTCATTGTTACCTCTTTCTTCGATATTTATATGTAGACTAACGTTTTCAATGTGTTGGCCATTGTGTCATTTTCCAGATTTCAGATCAAATCAAATAACTTTATTACAGTCATAAGGGCAAAAAAACAATGACATAAAACTTATATTAAACACTATGTGTTTAATATACACTATGTGTATATATGCATATACTGTAAGATATATAATAAGGAACAAAAATGAAATATAGACTATAAAAGTCAAGAGATAAAAGTACAATAATAATGAAATGAAATAACATAACATAAATACAATTTTCAACTACAAATAAGATGAATAGCACATATAGACACACAAAAGTGGGCAACCTGAGAGATATTTTGGGTTACTATCAGATAAGAAGAGCAACAAACAAATATATCTCTGCCTTTAAATGCCTTCAGAATGGGGTGGATAAAAGTTATCCTAAAACCCATGCAAAGGAACAACAGAGGAGCATATGGCTCAAGAATTCCATTGAGCCATTCCCACATTGGCATTATTGCTGCTGCCCTGGAATATTCTTATAGCATCCAAAGGCTTATATTTTCCTAGGTAACGGCCAAATGAAATTTTAATATTTCTCAGAGATGGGGGGTTTAGAATATTTTTCAGACAGATGAAAAATACAGGCAATGGCCCAAAATTGATCATTCTCCTCTGGACCAACTTGCTCGTCTACAAAACATCTCTTTGGATCCTATCCAGTGATTTTGTATATAAAGATCTAAGTTGTAGCTTACTTATTATATTGAGTAAATCAACAGGCTGATAGTTTGTAGGGTCCAATCTATTTCTATTATTTGCTTGCATAGCTTCATTAGAAAACTTTATTGATTCATCTGTCACTTGCCATATTTCTCCAAATATTTTGTTACTTCCTATAGCTTTTTGATTTGGTAGTGACTGGAATACTGTCTTAACTTCATCTTCTAGTACTAGAGTTTTTTTGTAAATAGGGAAGATCTTCTAATGTATATTGGATGTCAATATTCCAATGATACAGAAATTCAGTGTACTCCTTCCATTCTTATCCTATCTCCTTTTAATCAGATAGAGGTTGTGTATTGGCATCCTTTAGCATATCAGTTTGAGGTTGGAAAATCCTGAGTCCAGAGATTTTTTTTAAGAAGATTTACCTTAATTTTTCACATCTGTTTCCATCTTTAGTGTCTTTACAGATGTCATTATAATACCACCTTATTGTACCCTCTACCAACTCTTTGAAATTCTTTAATTTCTTTCTAAGAATTTTTTTCTTGGTTTTGTCTTCTACTTTGCAATTTATATTATTTGTTCTGATCCGCTTTGGTTTCTTCCATTTATTAGTTTTTGGCAAGCTCTTTCACATCCATCCTTAAAATATTCTTTGATGTCATCCAAGAGTTTCTCTGGTTCCCTATCCTAGATTCAGGACTTCAAAACAATTCCTAAAGTTGTGCTGTGGTAATGATGGGTATATGTAGAAGATCATATTGTGGAACTGGTTGGCTTTCTTCTTGCAATTTAGCTTGATTTGGACCTAAGCAGTTCTTGATCTGTTCCACAGTCAATCCCAAATCACATCTTTGCTATATAGTTAAGTTCTTCAACCTGGTTGTAGTAATAATATAATCAATTTGATTCCTATCTGCACTGTCTGGTGATGTTCATGTATATAGGGGTCATTTTGGTTGTTTGATAATGGAGAAAAATCTATGTAGTTGCTAAGAACTGATACTGACTTAATGGCATATAACCAATCAATCAATTTGTTGTTTGAGGAATGTGTTGTCAATGATCAGTTTTTAGACTAGCAGAAATTGATTAATTGTTCTCTTATCTCTTTTGTTTCTTAGGCCATGCAATCAAATCAGAGGTGAAATTCAAAATTTTCCCCTTCCGGTTCTGTGGGCGTGGCTTGGTGGGCGTGGCAGGGGAAGGATACCGCAAAATCTCCATTCCCTCTCCACTCTGGTGGAAGGATATTGCAAAATCTCCATTCCCACCCCACTCTGGCCAGAGGTGGTATTTGCCGGTTCTCAGAACTACTCAAAATTTCCACTACTGGTTCTCCAGAACCTGTCAGAACCTGCTGAATTTCACCCCTGAATCAAATACATTTTCCTCCTTACTATTTCCCACTTTGGCATTCCAGTCTCAAACCACAAGCAGAATATCTTGCTTGCACATTCTATTTCAAATTAAACATGACCCTAAAACTAATCAACTCTCTGTTCTGAATCAATGGTTGGAGCATAAATTTGGATAACCATTACATTAAAGGCTGACCACAAAGTCCAACTGATATTATTTAGTCATTCATTAATTTATAATATATCCAATTTGCTACATTTGCTATAGCTTTCCTGATTATGAAATCAATAATCTTCTCCTGTTCTTCTCCTTCTCTTCTTCTTTTACTGCTTCGAGTATTGAAGGAGATGCAAAGTTCTCCTGCTGCTCTTCTGGCGGCCTTAACCACTGTTGTTTCTTCGAGCATATTGAGTACCGTCTTTTGCCATAGTCAAGGTCAGGAACAAGAACTGCTAGCAGTTTTAGAAAGTACTTTAATGCAGTTAGAGCATTATAACAGAATCTTGAAAAACTATCAAAGCGTCTCTCTAGTTCAACTTATATCTAACCCACTGAGTTATTTTGAGTTTCTTTCTCAGGTTTTCTATTTTTCCAGGACCTAGATATCTTTTTTTTTTAATGGCTCCACATTCTCCCGACACACCTTCACATCATTCAAACTGAGGAACCTTTCATCCAGCACTACATTGTCAATCATTCTATCATGCCGGTTCAATTGCTTTTCTTGTAAAATGCCATCGCCTTCTTGTGCACCTTTGCCATTGTCATTAGAGTCATAATCTGCCTTCAGCATTTTCATAGATTGCTACTGCCTGATATACAGGTGCCTGATAGCTTTAGCTAAATCACACCAGGGGTGACCTGTTAGGAGCCATACACTCTTGGGATACATTCTTGGCATTCTTTAGTTAGTCAAACGTCTCACCTGAAGGCAGGACAAGAAGCAATGGATGGAAATGAATCAAGGAGAGAACTAAGGAAGAATTTCCTGACGGTTAGAACAATTAATCAGTGGAACGACTTGCCTCCAGAAGTTGTGGATGCTCCAACACTGGAGGTTTTTTAGGAAGACATTGAACAACCATTTGTCTGAAACAGTATAGAGTTTCCTGCCCAAGCAGAGGTTGGACCTCCAAGGTCCCTTCCAACTCTGTTATTCTGTTTTACTCCCTTGCCCCCATTCCAATTAGGCAACATAGGTTGTGGAGGGCCATAATATGAGGGCATCAATAATACTATTCCAATGAAAGAAAACCTCACATTAAGTTTTGTTTAAAAATGTTTGCTAGAATATCATCTCAGAAAGCACATTTAAAAAGCAACAGAATGAGAGGAAGAAGCATTCACCCAACCTGACAGAAAATGTTGCGCTTCCAGAGGCAACTTGCATCTGAACAAAACCTTCCCAGATAAGGTCAAAGGACTGAATGGAAGAAGCAAATTCCAAAGGAATTGGACTGTCAAAGGCTGATGAATTAGAGACATCAATCAAGACAACTGTCTTTAAAGTTAAATAAGCAAGCCTCTGCAATTCAATAGCCGATAAAGGGCAGAATTGGTAGCTCTGATACATATCAACAGTCACTACGGCAGACTTTTCATCAGCCATAGAAATGCTTGCCGGAAGGTGAACACATCAAGGAAAGGCTGCATTGCTGTCACGTGAGTAGGAAGCTTAAGTATCTAAAGGCAACTGCAGAAATAATGTCAATGTTACATGCAAAAGTACTCTCAGGCTAGTAGGATATACAGATGCAAACTGGGATGAAAACACAGAGGACAGAAAATTAATCAATGGAGCCTTTTTTTCCTATGGAAAAGTTGTTAGTTGGGCTAACAAAAAAAAGTAAATAATTGCACTCTCATCTTTAAAATCAGAATAAATACAACACAAGCTTATCAAGATCTAGCCATTTTATATATTAGGGAAATTTTGGACTTTGGCATAGATGTAATTTAAAGTTTCCAAGTATCATAATATTTCCTAAATAAAACTTACCTTTGTTTTTGTTTCGCACAACTATGAGAAGAATATTTTTAAAATAAAAATTACACACTTAATTTAGAACTTCTTCCTTCATGCATTCTTTCTATGGTGCAAAGCTATCTATTATGCAATAAGCTGACCTTTTATTTATACTCACTCTTTAAGATTTAAGTAAGGAAAAAGGAAACCTGTCAGATTTTAAATTTTGTGTATAGAGCTTACTTAGGGAATATCAAGGATATAACTTGAATGTTTATGGTTTGGCCATTCTTGATTGAGTGCAATGTGTGAATTAGTAAGAAATAGTCTGAAGATACTTGGAGCCAAAACTGATAGATATATTTTTATGATACAATGGAGCCAGATTTGGTTGATATATTCTTATAGTATACTGAAATTCATATAAATGTGTGCAGGTAAAGTAGCATATGTGGTAGCAACTTGCTGAGGCTACCAACACTGCGAAGTTCAACAGGAGGTTTGTAAGGTCATCCAAAGGCAGAATCATAAATTATAAAATTTGGAGGCTTTGCTGTTGATATTGCTCAAACTGTTGAGATAGTAAAGCCTGCTTCTTCTGACCACCGAATTCTTGTACTGTGCTCCTCACAGTCTATAATGTTAGCCTACCTCAAAGAAGACCATGTGCAAGTAAGAAGCTGCAGAGTATAGAGAACCATGGAAATAGCTTTGAGGGAATTGTCTGTGGAGATTCTCAGTAATCCATGTCATGGTTGTCCTGAAGGTGCTTTTCAAAAGACAATTGGACTTCCTTAGTTTTTTCCTTGAAAATGTTTTGCTTCTCACTCAAGAAGCTTCTTCAGTTTTTTGAGGGAATTATCTGTATTTCTATAAAGTACTGTTCTACTCTTCACGTGAAATCAGTTTTCTGATGTGGCCTACCTCATAAGGCTGACACAGAGAGCAGAGACACTTTGTATTAGCTCATCATAAGAATTATTTTGACTATCCTGTTGGGATTCATTTATAGAAACAATGTATGACTACTTTGAATTTTTGACAAGTCCTAGGGTCAACGTATAGTAAACAGGAGCTTTCTGTCCCAGCATTTAAAGTTGTGACACATATGGGAGCTACTAGGCAAGGAGTGAAGTTTTGACCTAGAATATCATAAGAAATTCCCCACCTTTTATTCCCACATTGTTGTATCATTGTTTATTCTATGATTCCATTACTCTATTATTATTGTGTTTACACTTCTTTTCATTTCTCTATTTTTATTGTTATAAGCCATTTAGAATAGTGTAATCCCCAAACAACTTGAGCACCACTTGAACACCATTGGCATTGACAAAATTCACCATCAGTCAATTGGAAAAGGCAGCTTTACTTGGAACAGCTTACATCCTGCAATGATACCTCTAATCAAACATAAACATCTGCCTTTGCTAGGTCCTTTGGAAGGACTTGATCAGGGGATAAAAATGCCAAATTCAATCTGAACATCTGCCTGACTGTGCGACGAACCATAATAAATTGATCCAGTTTTATTGGAAATCCGTAATGGTATGTGGAAATGACCTTGGGAGACAGGAGGAGATCTGGAGCCAAGGCAGCAGCAGGAAAAGAGGCAGATTAGCTTCAGAATGTGAGATTAGTAAACATCTCAGTAGGGACCCTCCCTAGTTTTGTGGGTTGTAAAGATGATAGAGGAGAAATGTACCTTCAAACTTGCAAGATTCTAACATTATGTTATAATAAAGTAGATCTAGTACTTCTTGTTGTGTTTCTTGTCTGGACAACCTCACAACACAGTCAAAATCGTTGCCAAGCATTGAATCAATTGATTATAACAACTATTATACGGATTTTAAAATATTATTTGTCTGAATAATTTTGTTTTGCAATATATGTAATTAAAATATGTACTGATAAAATATGGCCCAGATGCTTTAGCAACTTCGGATGTACCTGAAATATATGGAAGTTTAAGAAATGCTGTATTTGAAGTAAAACAAAGAGCTGAGGTGGCGCAGCGGTTAGAGGCAGTACTGCAGGCCACTTTAGCTGACACTGATCCGCAGGTCAGCGGTTCAAATCTCACCGGCTCAAGGTTGACTCAGCCTTCCATCCTTCCGAGGTCAGTAAAATGAGGACCCAGATTGTGGGGGGCAATGTAAAATATACATTGCTTACTGGTGTAAACCGCTTAGAGAGTGCTTGCACTGTGAGGTGGTATATAAATGTCACAAAATAAATAAATAAATAAATAAAAACAAATCTAATTTTACATGAAACTTCGAAATGATTTGAAAATTAATATTGCTAATATAACAATGGTAATGTATTGAAAGTCAGATCCCATAGGTCACAGTCACAATATATATGATTAATTATTTAAGAAAAAAATGTTACCATACTCAGGGATATTTAAAGGTCATGTGTCAAATGAGTAAGAGTTTAGAAGAAAATGGCAACAAATGCAAACCTTTAAATAATTTATATAATAGATTGTCTATGGGACCAGACTTTGTTCATGGGATCTGACTTATATATGGCATGTCAAATAAGGAACTGGTATATCCAATTGAGATCACATTTTCAGAAACATAAAATATTTTTCTTATAGTCTAGACATGAATCAAATTCATCAGAAAAGCTTGTTCCATGGTTATTCAACTCGCCAAGGAACCTTTGAAAAGGGTTGGATATTGATTTATTGTATTAACATTGCAAAAAAATTGAGCGCTCTCTAATTCTTATGATTTGGTTAAATCTATGATAATTTTAAGGCTTCAAGTTATTACATATGTTAATATAAATTTGGAGGCAAACTGCAATAGAAAAATGTAATGTTGAATAATACAGTATTTCAGAAATATGGAATCTGACATTCTATAAATTTTTGCTTTGTCAGGCCTGGGTTTGGAAAAGAGAAATATTCCATGGGGGTGGAAATAAACATATTCTTCTTATGTATGAGAGCCAGTTTGGTCTAGTGGTAAAAGCACCAGACTAGAAACTAGGAGATTGTGAGTTCTAGTCTCACTTTAGCCATGAAAGACAGCTGGGTGACCTTGAGCCAGTCACTCTCTCTCAGCCCAACTCACCTCACAAGGTTGTTGTTGTGGGGAAAATAGGAAGAAAAAGTATTAGATATGTTTGCCGCCTTGAGTTGTGTATAAAAACAATAAAGGTGGGATATAAATATTTTTTAAAAAACGTTAAATAATGGTTTCATGAGATGTGTCTATCAAATTCTGAAATGTCTTCATATTGTAAAACAATATGTCTTAGCCATAGGCTTCTATAAGGTCTGGGTTTAATAATTTGTTAAAGGATTGAGTTAATTCTATAATATAAATATGGGTGTGTCTCACTGCAATTTTTTTCAGCCAAACCTTTCAGATATAAGAATGTAATGATTATTGATTTATTTTTCAAACTATCCAGAAGTTTAACTGAAGAACCTGTCAATGAAAATGAATAAAAACTACACATGGCATACCATGAGATATAAAGATGAATAATGGATCATAGCTTACTGGGGTTAAGAAAAAAGAATTTATCACTCATATGTTTGAATATGTGACATCAGGCCCCAATGCTTGCACTAAAATGAACTGGCAGAAACAGATGTTAGAACTGTCAATACACTCTTGAGAAAGGCCAACGATGCTGAAGAAAACTCTTGCTTTCTTCTTATAAACTATAGTGCCTTTCCTTTGCAATGTAAGAAGAAAATTATTGTATACATTTCCACCATAGATCCATGGGAAGCCTCCAAAGAACTTGTGGTTCTAAGCAAAAATTCAAAGAAATGTAAGTCTCACCACAAAGGCACAAAGTACCTCTTTATCTCCTACTCCAAGATCAAAACAGTATCAGAACAAAATCTGAAATATAATAGCAGTTCCCTTCTTCCATTTCCATCCAAGTATAAAGACACCAAGCAGTCCAAAGAATCAGGAGCTTAAAGTTCAAAACATCAAACACCGTCTGAGGCTGAAAAAAGACATTTGGATATCTCTATACAAGTTACGCATAGAGAACGTGTAATCCAGACATCAAACTACTTGAACTCTGTTGAATTCTGTGTAATTAGAGCTCTAAATGTCAAAATATTCATAAATTGTCACAAATTGTATCTATTTACAACTTGGCCTCCACTTACCTTATAATTTTCCTTGCTCTTAGCTGGGAGTGTGTCTCTGTGAGAATGGATGTGGGTATATAGATGTACACACACACACACACACACACACACACACACACACACACACACACACACACACACACACACAGACTCAAAACATTTCAATACATTCGCAATATAATAACATGCTCAGAACACAAAGGAGATTGTAAACCGCACAAGCTTTATGCTAAATAGTTTGTTTAGAAATACCTGGGGAAGGGTACACCTATAAATACATCTATCTGAAACTTTACTTGCTTTCTACAAAACTAGACTTCTGGTTTAGTCAGTAGTGCTGAACCTTTGGGAAGAACGCTGTGGAATTAGTCTTAGTTTTAGGCTGTCGTCTCCTGTGTTCAGGTTTGTGGCAAGATATTAGTCTTTTTTTATCACAAGTTTTCTCTTTCAGTAAAATGTGTGTTCTATAAATGCCCCAGCTCATTTCTGCAACCTTCTGTGAATGGGCAGTTTCTCCCATGGCAGCCATTGTCTGATGATAACCATTATATTATCTCAAAGGCTGGAGACCTCTGGTCTATTATTCTCCAGTGTCTACAAATGCAATAAAAAAAAACTTGTACAGTACAAACCACAGAAAATTTCCAGGAAAAAAGTAGAGGAATTGGCACTTATGTGCAGCATGTGGCATTACGGAAAAAAATGACAAAAAGAATTTAGCTGGCACATATTATTTCTTTGAGAAATATAACACACCTACTTTTATTTGAAAAAGGAAATGTGTACAAAATGTGCAATTTAATAGTTTAGCTGCGTGGAGAATGTGTTTTCTCCATTGCATCATATTCAAATGCGAATCCATGTATGTGGGAATCTAAATAGTATAAATTAGTGATTTAAACTTGAGGAGCAAGAATATGTGCTTTCTTGAGGCAGCAGTAAAAAAGAAAAACAAGTATTTTGAAGCAGCTTTACATCTTGCTCCTTGATATAAACTCACACTGTTCATAATTCTTCAGCAGATTTCTCACCCCAAAGGTCAACGTACAAATAATAACAGCATGAGATATTTCAAAGTGGTTCTTTTGAAAGTACCTTTTATGAAATGAGTGTAATAATGCTACCATAACAAAATATTGCTATTTTTCCCATTCATTGGGTATTTGTTGTACAATTCTGGAACTGCTTTAAAAGATGGAAGTTAGCTAATCCAAGTTTGCATGCTTTTGGATATTGTAAAAGGGATTTTGCTACCTTGTGGTAATGAGATGATAGCACTTAAGATTTGGATTGAAGCTTAGCCCTGCATTCTAATCCTGCTTGACAACTTCAGTAATTATAAGCTATCACAAAAATTAAAAACTTGGTTTATTTGCACAGACGTAGCTTTATAAATACCATTTTTATAAAATTGGTTTGCAGTGATGCAGCACAGTCGTACATGTATCTAGTCACTCTAGCGACCCAACTGTGAACTTCCCAAATCCTTCATTCATAATTCAGTTGCATCTTTAATGGAGTGGTCTAAATAATGCAAAAGAAGGTAAGCGCAGAACAGGGAAAAAACCAAGTTCCCTTCCAGCACACCTGCTGGCATGTTGATACAACAACTAATTCTTCATTAGAATTGAAATCCAAATTCAGATGACTCAGGAGGACAACTCTGTTCTTGACATCTTCTCCTTGGAGGATACGGAAAAGCAACGTTGGTTCATTCCTCCTCCCACCTACGTTCCACAGAGCTAACAGGAAACTAACAGGAACAGTAGAGAAGTGGTATGAAGAGCCGAAGAACCTTCAAGGTTATTTACTGGTAATCTTTGATTTACGACTTGCACTTGGGACCAGGATTTCTGTTGCTAAGCAAGGTGGTTGTTAAGTGAGTCATGCCTGATTTTACAACTTGTTTTTTACCATGGTTAAAGTTCCTTGTGTGTCCAATCACAGTTGGCCAATAAAAAATTCTATTCTATTCTATTCTATTAAGTGAATCACTGCTGTTGTTAAGTGAAGCACATGCGAATCTGTTGACTTTGCTTGTCAGAAGCTAGTTGGTAAAATTGCATATGGTGACTCTGGGACTCTGCAATCATTGTAATACATGCCAGTTGCCAAGCACCCGAATTCTGTTCACATGACTGTGAGGATGCTGCAATGATCGTAAGTGTGAGGATTGGTCATAAACAGTGGTGGGTTCCTACCGGTGCAGTCCACTCTATCGCACCGGTAGGGTGGGCTGGTGACATCACCAAGAGGTTACCGACACGGTGCGATCGGTTGCTGGTCCCTAGGAGCCGCCATCTTTTTTATTTATTTATTTGGCAGTTTTTCTATGCCGCCCTACTCCCTCAGTACTCAGGGCGGCGTACAACATTTTATGAAAACTCCAAATGTTTTCACAAATGTTTTGGCGATTATTATTTTGGCGATACCAAAATCACACCAAAATCTCATGAGGGGACATGCGCGTGCGTGAGATTTTGGTGAGATTTCACTTCTGCGCATGTGCAGAAGCAAAAAATCGCAGAAATCGTGCGCACGTGTCCCCTCGCGAGATTTTGGCACAATTTTGCTTTCGCACATGCGCGGAAGCAAAATTTCATGAGGGGGTGCGCGTGCGTAGCGAGCGCGAGAGCACAAAACATAGTGATGTGCGCACAGCAGACCGGTAGCAAGGTAAGAGAGCAACCCGCCCCTGGTCATAAATGATTGTTTTCAGTGCTGTTGTAATTTTGAATGGTCACTAAACGAATGGTTGTTAGTCAGGGACTACTGTACTTCTATACTCTATCAGACTGAGTACCTTCATCTAAAGCAGAGCTGTCAAACTGGCGGCCCATGGGCTGGATATGTCACATGCAGGTCATGCCCACCGCTACCGCTCTACAAAGGCAAAAAACATTGTGATATGTCACGATACATTCCATGATGCGATCGAGTTTGACACCCCTGATTTAAAAGATAAAACCATTCTGTTTGTGATGGTTAAATTTTAATTTAACCTAATGGGTTTCTGAATACCATATATAAAAAATGTGAAGGAAAAACAATGCCACATAGTTCTAAGGGCACTGAGATATGAAGACAGACATACGTTTTTGTTCTTATTTGACAGCAGAATGGATGTAAGTATTACTTTCTTCATGACAGGAAATAATACACAGTTGTTCATGTTCTTTGATTAATCTACAGTTTAAAGCCAGCAGATAAGCTTAGATAGCTTTATTAGTTTGATTTATGATGTATTGAATTAAATATTTGTATGTTGCATCCTGAATTATGACAATTTAGTCAACGGAAAGACAAATAAAAATGCATTTTCAGATTAACTACATTTTCACAAGTAATATATACATCTATTTTAAAAGAAGAAAAATACTAGCAATCATCATTCAGCTTTCTAAAAACCCATTTCATGCAGCATTTCCCTTCCTTCTTACAAGGAAATAACGCACGGTGCAAAAGCTCAAGCATGGTAAGGTTGAAAAATAGAAGAAACTTGGATTCTTTATATGTGTTTATTTTATTTTATTTTATTTATTTATTTTGTCAAGCGTGTGTATGATTACAGACAAAGTATAAACAAAGTATAAACATGATTGTGAATATATAAGAAGTACAAGCATGGTTATGAGTACAAGAAATTTTACGAATACATGGGTACATTAGGACAGGGACAGTAGGCACGATGGTGTGCTTATGCACGCCCCTTACAGACCTCTTAGGAATGGGGTGAGGTCAATGGTAGACAGTCTAAGGTTAAAGTTTTGGGGGTTTGGGGAAGAAACTACAGAGTCAGGGAATGTATTCCATGCATTGACCACTCTGTTGCTGTAGTCGAATTTTTTGCAATCAAGTCTGGAGTGGTTTACATTAAGTTTGTATCTATTGTGAGCTCGTGTATTGTTGCGGTTGAAGCTGAAGTAGTCATTGACAGGTAGGATATAATTTTGTCTGCTACACTTAGGTCAGATCGAAGGCAGCATAGTTCTAAATTATCTAGGCCCAAAATTTCAAGTCTGGTGGCATAAGGTATTCTGTTGCGAACAGAGGAGTGTTGTACTCTTCTCGTGAAATATCTCTGGACTCGTTTGATTGTATTAATGTCCGATATGTAGTGTGGGTTCCAGACAGATGAGCTGTATTCGAGAATTGGTCTAGCAAATGTTTTGTATGCTCTGGTTAAAAGTACAATATTACCAGAGAAGAAGCTATGCAAGATTAGGTTAACCACTCTTAATGCCTTCTTAGCAATGCTGTTGCAGTGGGCTCTGGCACTTAGATAATTAGAGATGAGTCCTCCAAAGTCCTTTACTGAGTGAGGATTGTCAACAAGATCGTGATCATCTAGTTTGTATTTTGTGTTCTGATTATTTTTGCCAATGTGTAAGACTGAGCATTTGTTGATTGAGATTTGAAGTTGCCACTTGTTTGACCATTCTGATACATAGTCAAGGTCTTTTTGAAGGGTAGTAGTATTGTCGGTGGTGTTGAATAGTTTTACATCATCTGCGAAGAGGAAGCAGTTGCTTTTTATATTATCACAAATATAATTATGTAAAGAGAGTTGGTCCTAAAACGCTGCCTTGCGGAACATCGCTGTTAACAGGTACAGGGTTTGATAAAGCGCTTCCATTTTGTCCGCTTGTTGTCTGTTTGACAGGAACGCAGTTATCCATTTGTGCAGGGGTCCAGAAATGCCATAAGATTTTAGTTTTAGAAGTAGTTTGTTGTGAACCACTGAGTCAAAGGCTTTGCAGAAATCTATTGCTTTGCTCTGGTCGAGTTGTGTAGTCCATATGTTTTTACAGTGTAGAAGTTGCAGACTTCTACACTGTAGAAGTCACAGGATAAATTTTTTCTGAAACCAAATTGTTTGTGAGAGAGTAGGTTGTTTGCCTCTAAGTGGAGATTAATGAACTGATTCCATGACTTTGCAGGTGATGCAACATAAAGAGATTGGTCTGTAATTTTCAACTAGGCTGGGATCTCCCTTTTTGAAGATAGGGATGACCGTGGCTAGTGATCATGGGTTGGGTAGGGAGCTGGTCCTGAAAGATTTATCAAAAATTATGCTCAGAGGTTCTGATAGGGCAGTGGAAAGTTATTTTCCCCAGTTTCCTACCTACGGTATATGCAACTATTCCTAGGAAAACCAAATAGAAAGGTTTCAAATCGATACATTCTCATTTTATTGTTAAATAAATAATATACACTGGGAAAAAGCAACAAATTTAAAATTAGATATTTCCCAAGGAATTACCGTATTTTTCGGAGTATAAGACGCATCGAAGTATAAGACGCACCTTAGTTTTGGGGGAGGAAAACAAGGAAAAAATGCCTCTGCCTCCCAGCTATTTGCCAAACAGCAAACAGCAAACAGCACAGATGATATACACTGTTTGCTGTGTATTTCTGTGCATGTATGTCTGACCCATAGAAATAGTAAAGAATTGGAGAAATGTACATTATGGCAGTATATTAATCCCAGAAAGTTTTCTTAAATTTAATCACACTAACTCCTCCCAATTATTTAAATAGATCTACTCCAAACATGACTAAGTCAGGGTTTAATTCAGCTGCCTTATTTTAATACTAATACTTAATACTAAAACAGGACATTTCAGATTATACTTTTACAGATCTTCAAAATTGATGTGGCTTTCTGGAAGGCTTTCTGCTATTTAAAAGAAGATACAATAGCACTGGGCCTCTTCAGAGCAAGAATTTATTTTAAAAAGCTTCTTCATTTTGTTAAGTTGTCTAGAACAATAATAAAGCAGTCTTTAAAAAATAAGTCTTATAATTTGAACACTCTACAAACATTTAACAAAATAACATATTAACAGAATCTGCCTCTACCTCCTGACTGTGAGGCAAGAGCTCTACCTCTAGGGTACAGTAGCTGTAGTTTACTTTCTTGCAATTTCAGCAGTGTAACATTGCCAGCAGTTTATCTCCCAGCATTTTGTCTCATTACAGCCACCATAGTTTCATTTTACCACGTGGCTTGCAAGCCTGTCAGCTGTAGGTCGGGAGGTAGATAATCTTTTATTGTGCTAATAAGGCTTCTGCTTCTGTTCTGTTTGCTGTAAAGAGGTAAATTGCTGGCAGGCAGAGGCCAAAGGGTGGGGGTGGCTGGGTGGGGCTACATTTGGTGTATAAGACGCACCCAAATTTTCACCCTCTTTTTGAGGGTAAAAAGGTGTGTCTTATACTCCGAAAAATACGGTAGTGTTGACTACTGGGCTCCAGTCAATTCAGTCTGATTTGACTGGTATTTATGTATCTTCATTAATTGTAACCAAAACAAATTAGATGCATAAGAAAAGAGCAAAAAAAAAGGTTTTGGGGCCTCCCACTGCCTACAGAAATTTGGATTGATGCATGAATCCTCTGCTCATTCTCATTCAAAGCCACTTCTCGTTCTCCAATGCCATCAATATCATCGCTGTGGTTACTGCAAATACTGACTGAAGACGATGCAGTAGCTATTAATTAGATCACAATGTCCTTTTACAAAAGTGGAAGCTGACTGGCACTTTTTGGTTTATTTTACTGGTGCCGGTCCCCTACTTCTCCTGGAACAGGTAGTCTTGGACTTACAACCCTTCATTTAGTGACCATTTGAAGTTACGACGGCACTGAGAAAAGTGACATGGACTATTCTTCACACAACCGTTGCACCCTCTCCATGGTCACACGATTGAAATTCCGATGCTTGGCAACTGGCATGTATTTATGATGGTTTATGTGCTGGGGTCATGTGATCACCATTTGTGACCTTCTGCCAAGCAAAATCGAAGGGGAAGACAGATTTACTTAGCAACTGTGTTACTAACGGCGATTCGCTTAACAAAAGTGGGAAGAAAGGTCGTAAAAATGGGGCAAAACTCACTTAGTGAGTCTTGCTTGGTGATGGAAATCTGGGCTCAACTGTGGTTGTAAGTTGAGTACTAGTATATAGTATTTCATTAATCTACTTTGTTACCCTGTATGTATTTACATGAGAGTAAGGGGTTCTAAAGAGAGACTCTCTACCTAGTGTTGTGGCCCGCCCGCAGCTTGTGCAGCCTGGGCCTTTTGAACCTTCAGTACCTCTTGGCAGTGCTGAGAAAGGAGGGGCTACTCCTTTCCTGAATGCAAGAGCATGCAGGGCTGCCAAGAGGCAGGAAGGTTTACTCTGGAGGAGGTCTACTTGGGAGTAAGACTTGGGGTTAATTGGCCACTCCCCTAGTCTATTTAAGGTCATCAGTTGCAGCTAACAAGCTGCAGAGAACAATGTTTGAAAAAGAGACCCTTTTGATCATAGCTTGCTCCATGACTCTTGTTTTGGCATTCTCTGCGTTGGCTTGGATTATCAAGGACTGATTTCTAGGAACTTTGCCAACTATTGGAAACTCCGTAAGATAAACAGACTCAATTGCTCGTCGTTGTCTTCGAACTCTTTGAACTGATACCAGCTATTAATGAAGCTTAATTGATAGCTGGTTGCTTGCTGATAACAGTTTGTTTGTAAATTGGTGTGTGCATCTTGTTTACTACTAAGACGTTTTATTAGTAGCCTTTGTTTCATTAAATAAGTGTGTACAAACTGCTTGTGTGGTTGTATGCTTCGTGGGGATAGAACACCTGAGGAGAATACTTGAAACTGGGGAGAAAAAAGAAGTCATTCAACTCAAAAACATTTTCTTGGTGATGAGCTATTCCTCCTAATCTGTCATAAATTCTTCATGTAGATTATTGAATGATTTACTTTCCATCCCCCAAGCAGCCAGTGTAGAATCTCTTCGGAATATAAATGTGTTTGAAGTTAACTGATGCACAATTTATCTTCCGTTCATTTCCCAAATTGAGATATCTTTCTATGCCGAATTGACTGAGCCTTGACTGGAAGTAAAATGTGTTCTTTCTGTCTTGAGGAAAACGGCTGACTGTGGCTTAAGTAATGAGAGGCACACTTTAATTTGTATGTGGGATCTGGAAATGTTATAATTCAAAATTGCACTAGGTTCTATGCTTATGATGTAAAATATATCATTCCCTTGATACTTAATATCTTCCAAAAGACGTCTAATAATAAATATTAAAAATTTGCAGTGACATGAATGGCTACATTTATATAATGATAAAAAATAGACACACTGGCTTACTGCTCAAAATTAATTATTGCAGGGAAATAAGCGTTCCATAAGGGGATTGCATTTCCACATCAGAGTGAGTTCATCTTGCATCTTTAGTTTGCCCTTGTTAAACTTTATTTAGTCATTTTTTTGTATTGAATTTCTAATCCAGTGTTTCTCAACCTTGGCAGTTTGAAGATGTGTGGACTTCAACTCCCAGAATTCCACAGCCAGCAACGCTGTGAGTTGAAGTCCACACATCTTCAAACTGCCAAGGTTGAGAAACACTGTTCTAATCATTTAATGAAAACATTTTCCTCCATTGAAGGGTTTTGTAATTAGATACATAGGTAGTCCTCAACTTATAACTGTTCATTTAGTGACCCTTCCAAGTTGCAACACCGCTGAAAAAAGTGACTTGTGACCAGTTTCCACACTTACGACCATTGCAGCATCCCATGGTCACATGATCAAAATGGCATGTATTTATGACTTTTGCACTGTCATGTGATTACCATTTGTAACTTTCCCAGCTTCTGACAAGCAAAGTCCATGGAGGAAGCCAGATTCCTTTAATGACCATATGATTCATTTAATAACTGTAGTGATAAGTTTAACAACAGTAGTTAAAAAAAAGGTCGTAAAATGGGATGCAACTCACTTAACAACTATTTTGCTTGACAATGAAAATTTTGTGGTCATATTTGAGGATTCCCTGTATGTTTCAACCTGTCAAGTCTTGTAATATGAAGAATGCTAACATTTAGAAGATGGTAGCAATTATTCATTTATGGGTGTCTGCTGTATGTAGTCCTAGAGTTATGGCGGCAATTGGGATTGGGATCATCATTGCTAAGCGATGCATTACAAAGTATGACATGGCAGCATTGCTTAGCAACAACAATCCCAGTATTGCCCATGGCCCATCGGAAGCCCAGGACTGAGCGGGTTTAAGTAAGGGCCTCATGTGACCATAAAAGGAAAAGGGAGGAGTCTTAGACAAGAGATCGGGCAGGGGAGGTGCTAGGAAGAATGAGCAGGTACCATTGGTGGGTGGGTAGACCTAGAGAGTGCAAGTTTGGGTGGGTGCCATGGATGGGTGTTAGGGAGTGCTGTTGAATGTCACAGGTGCACATGTGTGGGTGTGGGTGGGCAGATGGTTCTGCCCTGCCAGGAGCAGAGGAGGGCAGAGCTAGGAGTTGTCCGCACCATGCACTACTAAAACTGGAGCGATACTCCACCAGGCAGCAAGGCAGGAATGTTTATGTGATGCCTTCCCCATGTGTAGCTGGGATGTGTGGCTGTGATTCCTGGCAGTTACTCGACCAAGCACTTCTCACATGGGTCATAAAATGGGGCAAGATTCACTTAACAACTTTCTTGCCTAGCAATGGAAATGTTGGTCTTAATTGTGGTTGTAAGCTTAGAGTAAGTCCGCAGCCATTTCCCCTAATTCTAACCTTTTCTGCTCTTATCCCTAGACAGTTGCCTTAAATTGACATTGTCATTTGGATATGACACTGCATGATCTGGTGAAAGAAATATTTTAACAATAAGTCTTTATCTTAATGGTTGGGACTGTGGCAGCTCCACATACGTTCACCGAGATGTTTTATATGGACAAGTTATGAGACTTTTGCATCTGGACGTTTTTTGGCCCACTCCTCCTACAAATAAACAGGAAAAAAAAACCCTAGACCTAGACTGTCAGTGTGCCTCTTTACTCAGAAAGCTATCCCTGGTGCAATATGTTGACTGCAAATTTTAAATTTTTCATCATAGTAAAATGAGTGACTGCTGTTCAATTTGGAGAAATGCCTTCTCAGCGTCAAAAGATGCCATTATCACAGGGCTGGCATCATTTTTCATCTTAAAGAAGACATTAAATAAGCACAGCAAATTCATACAGGCGAACCTTGTGCACCAAATATAAAATAAAAGCTCAAGTTGTTCAGGATGAATTATTTTAATACTTGCGCTTTGGCTCAATTGACCAATAACTTTTCCAATTTATTAAAACCTACATTTTGAAGCAAAATGGGTGTACATGACCCACATTCTTATATACTTTCAATATTGCTATAATCAACACACAATGCATCTTGGGCATCATCTATAGGTCAAGAAATGATCTGCAAATTCCAGGCCTACGTAGGCATGATGCAGCAAATCCTACCAAAGAGATTTAAGAGAAAATCTCTTTTTGGAAAGCTAATGTGCCTTTAGTGTTAATCAATAGACTTATGAACTGTATGATGTTATTCTAGTGCAGGGGTCGGCAACCTTAAACACTCAAAGAGCCACAAAGGTCCTAACTGGAAGCCCACCGTTCAATTCTGGAGCCGACCGGAAGTCCGGTTCCCTCCCCCCCATAGAGTCTCCTCCTAGTGTAGCATCCTTTTTCCTCTACCTCTCATAACAGAAAGCCCTATCAATTGTGGAGCCGACCAGCAACAGGGAGCCACAGCAGAGGGATGAAAGAGCCATATGCGGCTCCAGAGCCGCGGGTTGCTGATCCCTGTTCTAGTGGAATAGAGATGGGAATTTATTCACAGATTTCTGATACTATCACATCATATTACTATCATTACTGCTACTAAGATGTGAATAAAATTAGGAATACAAGAAAACGACCACACTGTGCATACACTGCCACATTTTATAAAAACTTATTTCAAGTTGCAAAGTTGAATACGTCTCACTTCTGCACAGTGTATCATCCAAATTACTCTACTTGAATTGTTTTATGTATCCCCATCATAATAATGCCCTCTTAACACAAACTGGCTAATCAATGCAGTAGAAATCTCTTGAGCTATTGCTCCTTCTAATTTCTGACAAGCTGTGTGTAATAAATTTATTTTGTGCAACTTTTTAAAACTTCTGTTCATCATGCGTGCATCATGAGATGAATGTACCCAAGAGGATGTAATGTAAATAATATATAGGTTTTTTCCCCTGAATTTGCAATGAAGATAAAGTGATTACATATTAATAAATGCAAACAAAACTATACTAAGGAACATTAGAGCACCTACTTGCCAGTCTGTTTAGCCTTTGTCGTGGACTTGACCCCAATGGCTCAAAGATTTCTCAGAGAAAATATAATTTATAGTTTTTCCTTGAGATTTTGGGCATTTGGGCATGTAGAAAAACTGTCCAGATCTATTAATCTTTCATTAAGCTCATAATTAATCCTCTTAACACTCATTAGCATATCCAAATAATTTAGCTACAAATGATTCCATAATTAGGTTTTTAGAGTGTTTGGTAGATTGAAACCACACTCATAATCTGCTCTGGATGCTAGAGATTACACTTCCAAATCCATCAACTTTGTCAGATCCGGAAAGTGTTTATTCTGATGTGCAAATATTACAGGATCCATATATATTCAGACCAATTTTCTTTTGATTTTTCCCCCCTCTTGTAAGCTTAAAGTCATGGTACTGGTTAACTGTGACACTATTTTTTAACACGAATATTTTTTTTCTATTTTGAAAATGAGACACCAATCTGTTCAATTCCAAAACTGAAACCGCACTGTACTACAGTGTAGTAAAAACAAACAACTACTGGGCTTCATGCTGTAAAAATTTATCTGTTCCTTGGACTCACAGCATGCTTGTGAAAGTAATTACAGAATTAGTATCCACTTAATGATTTTCCTGAGAGCTCATATGTGAAAAAAAGCCTTAATTTTATAATATTATGAAATTGAATCTCCAAAATATTGTCTTCTGATCCAAGAGGTGGAAAGGCATTTTTCCAAAGCAGATTAGATAATAAAGCCAGAACTAGCAAATATTAATCAAAAGTTGTAACATTATTCTCTATTCCATTATTGCAGACTTTTTCATTTTTTGTGGCAGTATTTAGACATTGGATTATCTTTATCTTGCTCCAAGTATTCCAAAAGATTATTGTAGTTGTGAATAGACAGTCAGCACACTTTCCTGAAAGATCTGAAAACTAGTGATTCACATTCAGAAACATTCCCTAATTATTGACATTTGCATTTTTATTCATGTTTTTCTGGAAGACCTAAAGAATTATTACAAAGTTCTATTAAGGCTCCAGTATCTCTGATCAGCAGCCTCTTCTTATGCATCAGAAAATTGCAAACCTTCACAATGTACAACATAATGTTGCTGGACTAAGTGAATAGAATAACAGAATAACAAAGTTGGAAGGGAGGTCTTCTAGTTCAACCCCCTCCTCAGCAGGAAACCCTATACCAGGGGTGTCAAAAAAAAGCCAAGTGTTGTATCCAGTGGTGGGTTCCTACCGGTGCGGTCCAGTGCTCCGTTCCGGTAGGGACCTGCCAATTGTGCAATTTGCGCGCGATGGCTCCGGTGCCGTTTTCTCCGGTCCGTCATGGGGCGCCATCTTTTTTCTGAATTTTTGGCCTTTTTTTGCTTCCTGCGCATGCACCAAAGCAAAATCTCATGAAGGGACGCTCGCGCATGTGAGATTTCGGTGATTTTTTGCTTCTTGCGCATGCGTGGAAGCAAAATTGTGCAAGGGGATGTGCGCGCATAGTGAGCGTGTGCACGCATGCTTGAAACGTGATGGTCCGCATGCAGCACACCAGTAGCCAGGTAAGAGGAACCCGCCCCTAGATGTATTGTGACTTTTCCCCCCTTCGCTAAAATGGGGATGGGCGTGGCCAGCACGTGCCGCATCCGGCCTGCATCCGGGTTGCAAGTTTGACACCCCTGCCCTATATCATTTCAGATATATGGTTGTCCAATCTCTTCTTAAAAACTTCAAGTGTTGGAGCAGCCACAACTTCTGGTGGCAAGTCGTTCCACTGATTAATTGCTCTAACTGTCAGGAAATTTTTCCTTAGTTCTAGGTTGCTTCTCTCCTTGATTAGTTTCCTTCTTGAAGAATATCAAATTTCTGCTGTCTTTTCACAACAGTGAGTTTTCCTAGTATCACATAGACATTGGACATGATCATCACTTTTTTCTTCAGGTTAAACCCATTTTTTTAAACAAAATTCTTTGTTGCAATAAAATCACATGCTTACAATTGTAATATTACATCAAATGAAGTTTTATTATCTGTAGAATTCATGCATCTAATTTATAGTAGAGTTACTAGATATTTGTTTATGGGTATGGCTGTGCTTTCATCAACAGCTGTTGTCAATGCTGTTTCATCCATGCTATCATCCCGTATAATGTTGCTGATAATTTTGAAAAATTCAAAAGCATAATTTTACCCCTCTAACTTTCTGGTACATGCACAAACTTTTCCATATGCTCATTAATATCCTGAATGGAAAGCATCAAGCTGTTCATTTTAATAGCCAACAAAACTTTTGTCATTGAAAATCATTATTTCTTCTGGGTTTGAATGCTTGCATTTAAGTTTAATTTTGTCTTATTTCTCTTATTTGGGATAGTCTTCCAAATGACATGCCATGTAATCCTTCTCATTAATATTTTTTTTGTTGCTATATCTTTGGATATTGTGTGTATGAGATTTTCTTGACATTTTAAGAAATTCAGAACTATGCTTGTTACACATTTCCCCCATGTGATATTCCCCAAGAATTCTGTCATCTTGAAATACATACAAACAGTTCCCAAATAAACACTATATTGGAATGTTGGATGTCATCCAGCAGCCCGTGGGCCAGATGTGTCACGTGCAGGCCACACCCACCCCAGCTCCGCAAAAGGAAAAAACATCGTGAAACATCACGTGACGGCAACGTGACGGCGAGAATTTGACACCCGTGTTGTAGAATTTTGGTGCAGTCGTTTAGATTTAAATAAGGTCACTGTTTGGTTGTTCTTCAAACTTCAGCAACATTTTGGAGATGGGTTTTCTATACTTCTTCTTTTAAATACCCCTGTACTGTAATGACATTGTTTGCTCTCAACGCAAGATAACTCTCTAGTTTTCCATAACTTCATGAATGAGTTCCTTGCCTTACCATACTACGTAGAAGTACCAGAAGTTGATCAGCTTCCTAATAATGTTCTCAATTCCATCAACCAATCTTGTTCAGGGATGGTACTAGAGTTAACAAGATGCTTGATAGGAAGGATCCAGTCCTAGTCAAGTCCTAGTGTAGGAACTGTAGAAGCAGCTCACGCAAAGAGGATGACTGAGCCAAGAGGACATTCCCATGCTGTGCAAGTAGGGCTTTTGCCTGTTAGAACGTGATTGATGTGGATTGCTCAGTTTCTGGGTGTTCCTATATGCATGTGCACATGAGCACAAATTAGAAGACACATCACTCTCAAGTACTCTAGGGCAAGCAGATCTCCAGGCCAATGAAATCTCAGCTTTAGATTTTCATCATCATGCACTTTTTTAGGGGTAGTTGTTTATAAGAGATCTACTTCTTTGAGATCCCACCTAGCCCGCTACATGTAAATTCACAGCTGATAAGTGCTCACTGTTATCAGTTTTCCAAATGTAAATTTCTAACAGTTTGGTCCTGGTGGCGCTGTGGTTGGAATGCAGTATTGCAGGCAAACTCTGCCCACAGTCGGAAAATCGATCCTGACAGGACTCAAGGTTGACTCAGCCTTCTATCCTTCCAGGGTCCCAGATTGTTGAGAGCAATATGCTGATATTATAAACCACCCCCAGAAAATACTGCAAAATACTATGGGTCTATGTATAAGTCTACTATTGCTATTAACATTATTTAGTCAATTAACTAACATTGTTTCTCTTGTCTCTAGTATTCAGACTCAAACTTCAGTGAAATATTTCTGCCACTGATCCATTCTCATAAACCAACTGATAGTTATTGAATGCCACCTAGCTCGTATCAGTGATTGTGATGCATTCAGTGACAATCTCTCAACAGCTGGCTGTTGGAACCCTGGAGAAAGAGTCTCATTCAGCAAGCAGATTCTGGTCTGTAAACGGTGAGGGACTCTAACAAATCGCCTGGTGGATCAGTGGATCACTTTGATAAATCCTTGTTTTCATTTAGTATAGTAGAGAGAGGAAGTATTTAAATACAGATAGTTCTCAATTTATGAGCAGTCATTTTATGACTGTTTGCGTTAGAATTGCCCTGAATAAAGGCTTTACAGGCTGCACTCCAGGCATCATAAAATGTTGTGCACTTCTCTTTGGCAGTCACAAGATGAAATGGGTATGATACAGTTTCTGGCAAAAAATACTCATTCTGAAGTATGCGTTTACTTAATACCCAACATGAAAAGTGTCCAAAAAAACCCACCCCAGGACTGGTCACATTGGTGCCTCAACTTATGACCATAATGAGTTGGGTTTCTAGACCCAATTCTGCTCATAAGCTTACCTGTAATGTGGAAAACATTATGGAACTCTTTCTTGAAATCTCTAACTACCTTCATAACACGTACCCCACTGTTTGTACCTCAGATATACAATGAAACCCTGTTTTAACAACAAACTAGGCAGAGGGAGAAGTCCTATTTTAAATGAGGAAATCCATCTTTGTGGTGATTTACATTATTTTCATGATTACATCATTATTTACATCATTATGCAAAATCATTTGTGGATGCTAATTCTGTTGTATTGATAGTCCATCACACTAAGCTTCCTCTGCAGAGGATTTTATCTCTTACAGTAGCTAATGGAAGGTCTTGCAAAAGGTAAATGGGTTCAAGCCCATCCAACCTCTTTGCAGTCTCACACTGTGTTGAAACACTTAGCAGCTACAGAGGAAGAAACGTATGAGCTGGCATTTTGGAACGAACAGTATCAACATGCTAAGGATTTCCATTTAAGCAGAAAATGTAACGTTAACACGATTTAAATTTTTGCTAACAGTTTTGGTGGCAGCTTTTTTCCCTTCTTGATTTTGCAATGCTATCTGTTGATATATTTTGATTAAAATTAGGAGCAATCTGGGAAGCTAAGTTTAGATGCCGGTATGAATTTCTTAAGGTCAGAAGACGCTGCAGTTCTCAAGAAAACGATTCCCATACATGAGATGAACATTTTCTTGTAGGGATGTAAGCAAAGGGTTGGAACAAAAAGATGGGCAAGGGGAGCAGGAATAGACTTGGCCAGGTAAGGCAAAAGGGAGTAAACCAAATCCTTTCTTGGCAAGTTCTCTAGGTGCAGAACATCAAAAAGGTGGAGAAGAAAATACTGGGAAAAATGGGCTTTTCCATCTTCCCTGAGCCTCAAAAAGTAAAGATAGCTAATGCGTTAATTTTTTTTTTGCCAATTATAGGCTTTGAAGCCTTTATCTCTTGTCACCAGACATTAACAGCAGAGAGCAATAATACTCTTAACAAGATCCAAGCAAAAGTTTCTACTCTGCAGGATCAATCACCAGCCCATGAAATGGTGGTGCTTCCTAGTCACAGTGCCTTGAATAATTGCATTAGCTTTCTCAAATCTCAATTATGTGGGAAGACTGTGTATACGATTGGTACGGAAGATACCGCTATTCAAACTCTTTGGGCAGGGTTTATGGAAATGTTTTTAGACGTCTACCTACAGTACCTGCTGACTTTTTAATTGAAACTGGGCATGCTAATAAAATATCCGTACTGAAAAGTTCAGAGTTGGGACTAATTTAATTATAGTTGGGTGTCTGCATCTATTACACAAAGACAAGACTTTGCACAGATTTAGACCAGAATCGGTGAACTCTCAGTGAGAATGGGGACCTAAAAAGAACAAATTATTCCACTCCCCTAATTTTGCAAAATACTGTAAGTGCTTCAAAACTGGAAATGTTTGAATAAAATACAGGCTTTAGCTAAATGTCGTAACTGCAATACTTCAGGTCTTCCCTGCACATCACTTTCCAGGGAGGAGTCAAAAATTTTCAGATCCTGCCTGTCCTTGGCTGAAACTTTCCTAATGGAACTTCAAACCAATGTGTCTCTTTTTTCAGTTGCTTAATATTCCAGCAACCAAGTAATATTATCATAATCATTTCAAAGATTGGAATTTTAGAGTAACCTGTGGTTACTCTAAAGTTTTCCACTCTTAAAGTTTTGGTTACACATTTTATCTTTGGTCTGGACAAGTAGTGTTTTGTCTCAACTCCTTGTTTTCTTCCTTTTCCTCTTCTCTTTTTCAGTTCTCGTAGGCTGGTTTAATTTTGTTTTGTTTAAAGTGGCTCTTACATGATTCTGTATTAATACAATCAGAGGTGGGTTCTGACTTACCTCGCTGCCAGTTCGCTTCCTCCCACACTGCATGGCTGTGCCTCGTGGGTGCATGCACGCTTCGCGTGCGCAGTGGCAAAACATCCCAAAAACTTCCAAAAAACCCCCCGAAAACAAAATGGCGATGCATGCGCAGTGCTGGAAACTCTGCGTCTGCGTATGCGCAGAAGAAAAAAACCCGGAAAAAAATCTTTTTAAAAGCCCAAAAAATGGTGACACATGGGCAGTGCTGGAAACTCGGCTTCTGCACATGTGCAGAAGAAAAAAATCCAGGAAAAAAATCCCCCCCCCAAAATTGAGGAAATTTGTTTTTTAAAAAATGGTGACACACACGGACTGGCACCGACCGAACTGGTTCCGTGACATCATCGTGATGTCACCAGCAGTTTGCTACCGGTTCGGGTGAACCAGTCCAAACTGGTCTGAATACAATGCAAGGTATCACAACATCATGTCAATTGAAAGAGGTACCTTGTTTTTACTTTTTGTTTTATTGTGTACTGTATTTTTATTATTTTTAAAAATTAATATGGGCATGCAGACTTTTAAAGGTTATTATTATGAAATACTAGTGCATAATGTTGGAAATATTACATTTTTTATTCTAAGAGTGGAATGTGTATGTTTAACCCACCTTAAATTGTTAAAAGCCAATGTTTTGCTTTATTTTTCCAGGACACTCATTTAATAAATATATTTTGGTTAAAGACTAGATTGGACAGGTTTATTGATTAATACTTTGAGCAGACATAAAGGATCTTTATTCATAAACATCATTCTTTTTTTTTTTGTTTAACAGGTTATTTTGTTATGATTAATGTTTATGGATCTAATTTTGAATCCTCTGCTATATTTCATGAGTGCTTTCATGATTTATATGATATATTTTGTTATTATCTTTTCGTGAAGGGGGAGATTTCCATGAAATTTTAGATCCTGAATCAGACAGGACACCTACTCATAAAATACAATTATTAGTGATAACTTTAACTTGAATATACATGGATAAATTAAATTTCGTCCTTGGTATTTGTTGCAACACAAACCATGGGTTTGTATTCAGCTATGCATCAACAGTTTTTTAGTCCTGATAAATGTTTGGTCTCTTCAACATTATTTTAACATATTGAGATCATCACTGACATAAGCCTTATATATCAGATCACAGTCCAAAACTTTATGTCTTTTTAAAAAATGTTAAACTTCAAAAACATTACACTTAATATGTACTTTTAAAGAATTTACCCGTGTTGCCCTGAAAATAAGACCCTGTCTTATATTTTTTTGAACCCTGAAATAAGCGCTTCGCCTTATTGCCATGCACTCAAAAGCCCGATTGGGCTTATTATCAGGGGATGTCTTATTTTGGGGAAAACAGGGTAGTAGGCAGCAACTAAGAAGTTAACTAAAAAGTTAATTGAGTAGTAGTAAAATAATATAGCTACATTACTTTTTTAATAGTAAAGTTATGTAATTTAGAATAGATAACTAACCTATGGCATTTGTAAAAATAAGGTGAAGGGAAAAAAGTGAAACACTATATTAAACTAACCCAAAAATTGAAGATAAAAAAATCTGCACCAAACTAAAATAATTAAGATAATGAAGCAATATACCTAAACATCTAACTTTATATTATTGTATGAATTACCTTGGGAAGATATTACATCTTGCCAATGTAGATGTTAAAATCTTAATATCAAAGATTAAAATTTTAATATCAAGATTTAATGAAGAGTTCAGATAACTGGGTGAGAGCCTTTCTGTCCTTCCAAATAATATTATAATATGAAACTGATTAACACCTTATTTTCATAAAATGCTTGAAATATCTCCAGGAGTATAGGAGTGGTGCAGTGGCCTAGAGGTGGAGCTCTTGCCTCACAATCAGGAGGCAGTGAGTTCAATTCTAAGTAGTGGCAGATATTTTTCACTTTGAGCGCAATGAGTAATTGTCTGCTTGCGAACTCTGCATAGGCGTCAGGTAGGGCATCTGGCCAGTAAATGCTGGAGCTCTGTTCAGTCCCCCTGATTCCACCTCGATGCAAGGGATTACAGGGTCATTAAAAGAAAAAAAAATCTCAAGAAATGTAGAATCTATTTTCTCCTCCACATTTTTCTACCATTTTATGATTATTTCATCTGACCAAGCAGCTTTTCTAAATTTCCCCAGATTAATAGTATCACCAATTTCAATAAAATGAAGGGTACACACAGCTCCCAAGTGTACATCTGAAATTATTAAAACATTTATTAAACATGAAAAATATCAATCTGCTCACTTACTCTACCTACAACTGTAGAATAAAATTTCTGAAAAAGTTCAGAAAAATGATTAATTTCATTATCATTGGCAATTTTCCTGAGGAATATTTTATTAGGGGTAGTATTTTACTTTGTCACATATATTTCAGTTGAGAGGTCAATCATTTCCCAGGTTTCCAATACATTTGTTTCACTTGCTTAAATGAAGTTCATTTCTTCATTTGTTTAACAAATATTCTCTGCTCAAGGCATTCAGTTGGTCAAATTCCTTCCATAGAGCTAATGTTTTATGGTGTGTCCTTTCAATATTTGTTTTAGTTATGATTCAAATATCCTACATTGTGATCTATCTTTTTTCTGACACGAAAATAAGCTATTATCATGCAATGGATAAATGTTTTAAATGTATTCCAAACCATCCCCACTTGAACATCTGTTTATCTGAAAAAGCATACTAATTTATTTCTTTTGCTATTTCTTTCATCTTCTCTCAGCAGTCTTTTTATTTTTTTTCAAATTTAATGATATTATTACAGGGACATAATCAGAAATTGTTGTGGTTCAGTTGCTAAGTTGTGTCCAACTCTTCATGACCCCATGGACCATAGACCCATCCTCCACTGTCTTCCAGAGTTTTCCCAAATTCATGTTCATTGTGTCAATGACATTATCTACTGTATTTTTTGTAGTATAAGATGCACCGGAGTATAAGACTCACCTTAGTTTTTGGGGAGGAAAATAGGGGAAAACAATCTGCCTACCAGGTATTCATCTGGCTAGCGTCCTTAGTCTGGTCAGCTTCAACACATTATTTTATCCCCTGGTTAGGACTTAAAAAAACCTTCTTCTGAGAGAATAACAATGAAAGAGCCTGCAAGCCAGTAAGAGCTGGGAAGATCGTTAGCACCTGGTTAGGGCTAGAAAAAAACTTATTCGGAGCAAGTAGAGCAATGAAAAAAAAACCTGCAAAGACTTAGGGCTGGAAAAACATTCTTCTGAGAGAGTAACAATGAAAGAGCATGCAAGCCGGTAAGAGCTGGGAAGATAGTTAGCACCTGGTTAGGGCTAGAAAAAAACTTATTCGGAGCAGCTTCAGCACATTATTTTATCCCCTGGTTAGGACTTTAAAAAACCTTCTTCTGAGAGAGTAACAATGAAAGAGCCTGCAAGCCGGTAAGAGCTGGGAAGATAGTAAGCACCTGGTTAGGACTAGAAAAAAACTTATTCGGAGCAGCTTCAGCACATTATTTTATCCCCTGGTTAGGACTTAAAAAAACCTTCTTCTGAGAGAATAACAATGAAAGAGCCTGCAAGCCAGTAAGAGCTGGGAAAATCGTTAGCACTTGGTTAGGGCTAGAAAAAAACTTATTCGGAGCAAGTAGAGCAATGAAAAAAACCCTGCAAAGACTTAGGGCTGGAAAAACAATCTTCGGAGAGAGTAACAATGAAAAAGCCTGCAAGGTAAGAGCTGGGAAGATCGTTAGCACCTAGTTAGGGCTGGAAAAAAAGCTTTGAAAAAGCTACATTCAGAGTATAAGACGCACCCAAATTTTCAGCCACTTTTAGGGAGGAAAAATATATTCCAAAAAATACGGTAACATCCTCTGCCATTCCCGTATTCTTTTCCCTTCAATCTTTCCCAACATCAAGTTCTTTTCCATTGTCTTCTTTTCTCATTTGGTGGCCAAAGTATTTGAGCTTCTGCTTTAGAATTGTCCTTCCAAAGAACAGTCAGGGTTGATTTCCTTTTGTGTATCGATCTCTTTGCAGTCCTAGGGACTCTCAAGAGTATTCTCCAACATCACATTTCAAAAGTAAACCAGAAATTCAAACTGGACTAATGTTACATTTCTCCATTAAATTATCCAAGAATATTACTTTAGAAAATAATCCTCTCTTTTGAATAAGTATCCTGTGATGATAGATTAAAAAGAATATTCTTGTCTATTGGGATCGGTGTCTATGTCTACACTAAATTAAATTAAATATGTATAAAGAGCAAGGTAAGTTACTTTGGGGAGTTACTTTGATTTTGGAAATCTTATTGCTATTCACTAATAGATCAAAACTAAATTGATGTCTCCAGAAACTATTATCTGAACTACTTGTAATTCAAAAATAACAGCAAAACAATTATGTAAAGTATTTGTTTTGTTTTATTTTTGTTGAATCACAAACTGTATCTACGCCATCCAAAGATTTCCATATTTAATTACTAAACAATAAATTAGATGCTTTCACTAAAATTGTGTTTCCTTTACAGAGTTTGAATTTCTATTTGTAGAAGTCTTATCATTCATTTTCTTGCCAAAAGCCTTTTCTCATTTGGAAGAATGTGTGCTTCTTGGGAAAAAAAGACATTGGTTTTCAATGATTTGGTTTTTAATTTTAATAGAACTTTCCTTTATTTTGCTGTATTTTCCAGCCCTTTCACATTCCATCACAAATGAATGAATGAATGAATGAATGAATGAATGAATGAATGAATGAATGAATGAATGAATGAATGGTGAGCAGGTTTAGTCAATGGGCTTTAAAATATTTAGGGTATAAAGGGTATAAAGAAGCAAAAGAAGACAAGAATCTGAAGGAAGATATTTTGAGAAAAGCCTGTTAATTTTTTTTAGGGAAATCAAATGTCTTGAAAGTAATAATTACGTCAATGAGTTCACCAACATCAAATGCTTTCTATTTCAAAGACAACTGTACTAAAAATCATATTATATATGCCAACATGATATATATATAGGTCTTATTTAATGTCTATTTGTTCAGCAACCTTTAAGGTTACAATTGTAGTAAGGGAACTCACCAAAGCAGTGTGGTAGAAAGAAAACCAACGATGCCACAGGGAAACACAGAAAGACAAACTAAAATAACAGACAGCCAGAGGCTCACAATACTAAGAATAGAGTTACAAATATCAGAGCCATTAGGAATAAGATGTGACTGAAAGACAGAGACATACAAAGTGGAAATACTAATAAATGCCCGGAGATTTAATCAAGGACACAAAGAAATGTGCTCAGGGCAAGGAAAGAAGATTTAATCAGACAAAAAAGAAATGATTAACTCAGGGAAAGACGAAGTTTAGACAAAAGCTGGTTAGCTCAATAGAAACATTAAGAAGACAGAAGAGGACACCAGGACACACCCAATCCCACCTTGATTAAATCCCAAAGGGAAAAGGGAAACAAAACACGAGACAGGATCAAAACCATTAACAACTTAGCACACAAAGGGAAACACGCCACCACCCCAATAAGACAAAGAATTCCATGAAGGGGAAAAGTATAAAAATTGTACACTTATTGTATATCACTGTCAGCTCACCCAGGATCGCTGGCTCACGCTTCGCCTGGACCCACTCTCCTGAAAAATAAAGAAAACCTGCTTTTCAAGCAGCTGGCCTCAAATTCTTGCGTAAGCGTCAAGACGTCCTCCCAGCCGGGAAATTTGAATCTCGGAGGAAGCTTTCTTCCAATTCAACACAATGGTGCTGAATGAAGAAATTTACCACAGTCCTCAAAGTTTTGGTCATCGCACTTCTTCCATGATCACATGACCACAATTTGGGCTTACCTCATTAACACTGCCTTACAGTTGCCCATCAACCTGCTGCCACAAACTATCATTGCCTGGCTTGTTGCTGGGCACCACTAATATAAGGGTTTTTTTGCATCTTCTTTCACACTTGTGCTGTGGGGGCCTTCTCTGTCGTGCTGGCTGGGGCTTCTTTGTTTGCACTTGACAAGGACTCCATTTGCATGCCAGCTAGGGCTTCCATTTGTGCCCTACTCAGGACTTTTGTTCACGCCCAACCCAGGGCCTTCTTTTGCATGCTGGCAATGGCCTCCACTGCCAGGGCCTCCTTTTCCACCTCACCCAAGGCCTCCATTTGCATGCTGGCCGGAGCATCCACGTGTACTTCCCCAGAGCTTCTGTTCATGCATCTGCATCAATTTTGTGTCTTTTCTTTTTATTTCTTGTTTTTCTTTGCTTAATTTAAAAAAAATTAAAAATTGAAGTTTTTGTGACAAAAAATATATATAATTTCAAAAAATCCAAGCTGGCGTTTATCGGAGGAACAACTACTGGATCCCAGGTATAAATCTGAAATACGCCATAAATGGAAGAAAATGAATCTTAAACATAACAAGTTATTGCTAAAGAAAATCTTAGTAATCAGTAACCTCTAAAAAGGTGAAACATCAAAAATAGAAAAAACAAATTTCAAATGCATGTAACTAAAATATTTTTAAACCTGTTATCAAAACTGAAAAAAGTGGTGACAACAATGTAGAGAAATTCTCTGTAGTTGACACAACTGTGACTCTCAAAATCATCCTAAGTAAATTAAGCAGAGATTCGGATGGGTTCTATAGAACCGGTAACGGGAATTTCTCCCCGCTCACCGAACCAGGAGCGATCACCGGTTGGCCACACCCCCGAACTGGCTCTAATGGTGGTGCCGCAGGTGCTGCCATCTTGTTTTTTGCTTCTGTGCATGCACAGAAGCTTGGCTTTTGGCACTGTGCATGCACTCTCACGCAGCATGGACACATGGTACGCAATGTGCTCACACAGCACGGGAGGAAGCAAACTGGCAGCAAGATAAGTTAGAACCCACCCTTAGAACTAAGTGAACTAGCATGAAACATCTACATCTGGAGAAGTGGCACTGAGTTTTTTTAAAAGATAATTAATAAGCCTTTTCTGAATTATTTTTTCATACCTGTTTGCAAGAATAAGACAAATATTGTTGAATGTAGAAATTATTTATCTCTTGTCCGGCCACCTGGTGAAATACTTTACGCTTCTGCCCACTCTAAAGGTCAGATCAGCAACCACCTAAGTTTCTTCTCTCAGTATTCTGTTCTGATTGCTTGTAATATTTTGCTTTGATCAGCAATCCACATATTTTCAGTCACACTTGACTGTAAAGACTTACCTAAATGACATGTGATAATTGCCCTCTATAGACTCAGAACAATATAGCTGATACAGATCCAAGAAACATCTATTAAAGTCTCTTTATGATGTTGATAAGAGAGTCCATGCTAAATAATTTTTTAAATACATTCTTGACCTTGGATATTTTCTAAAACTTCTTGGCAGAAGCTCTTTTACCTAGCTATGTCTCAAGCAGTTAAAGCAGCAATAAGTTTCTCATTTGTTTCAGTTTTAGCTTGCTGTTCTTTTAACTGCCTCTTGATCTCACCATATATCCTCTCAATGTTCTCAATCTCATTTCTAAGATCTGAAAATATGTCTACTCATCTAATTTACTCAAAACTGCTTACTTCACAAGGAATGATATCAGAAGGAATTTCTGGGGTAACCATAGCTCTCTGTATACCTCCCAGAATTGGGGTCCCAGTCAAAGTTTCCACCTGGTGAGAAGAAGTAGGTAGTTTCTCATTCTCATGCACGTTGAGGTGCCAGATCTCCTTCCTCTGGAGTTGAAGGGGGGTGAAATTCCACGGCCTCTCTGCTTCTTAAAGCGGATTCTTTCCCTCAGGGGGCTGCTTTCGCGGGCTTTCCTTCAGACAGGCGCTCAGGCTTTCTGATGGGAGTTTTCGAATGACACTCTGCTACACGATGCCCCTCCTTTCTGCACTTGAAACAGACAGATATCCTCGGTGCTAGGGCGATTTGCGGTTTGAATGGTTCCCTCTTCCCCTGGGATGGGGATCTTCTCCAGACCCTTCCCGCTCGGTACTGGTTTCAGGTCATATAGATCTTGGCTTCCTCCGCCATGAGGTACCTCTCATGCAAGCGGTTAGCATTTCAAAAGGAACCTTTTATTGAACTGGAGTGATAGCAAGACGAAAGAAAAGCAGGCTCTGAGATCCCTCAGGCAATACCCTGTTTCCCCCAAAATAAGACATACCCTGATAATAAGCCCAATCGGGCTTTTGAGTGCATGGCAATAAGGCCAAGCGCTTATTTCAGGGTTCAAAAAAATATAAGACAGGGTCTTATTTTCGGGGAAACACGGTACAGTTAGGATAAAGGAATGAGAAACCCCTCCCAATAGTCCAATGTGGATTCAATGCAGGTGTGATAAGGGAACTGTCTCAGGGTCATCCTCTGCCGGCTTTCGAGCTATACAACCCACATGGCTCTCCCTCCCTTTACATTCCCCAAAAGGTGTGAAAATCCCAGGGCACCTAGGCACCAAGCTAAAGGTTATAAATCAACAGGATACAGGATATAGGATACATAAGGAAGAAAGCAATAAAGTAAATAATGTAACCAAGGGCCCCCCCCTTCTCCTGAAGAATGGCAGATTCACGGATCTGACACTCACTTCCCAGTTTTACCACAACTTCTTTGTTTGGGGCATGGGCAGGCATCAATGACAGGCATCTCTGTTGTAAAAGAATGAGGGGGAGGGGGAAGAGAAGGAAGAGGCTGCTTCTTAAGTTTATGAGGCATTTTTATCTTCTCAAATTACCAAAAGTGACACAAGTTTAATTAGATTTTCAATTTGCCATTTCTCTTCAAACACAGTCCACAAATTTTATTTTTTGCAGTTTTTCAGGGGACAGAATAAACTGCATCTTAGCATGTCACAGTTTTGCCGGAAGTGTAAATTTACATCTTCAGCTGCTTAATAAGCTATCTGGAAGTTGGTGAAGTCTTTCCATGAATGATAATGGATTTCAAAAATTCGGAGACATTGCAGTAACAGATAACAGATTAACAGAGTTGGAAGGGACCTTGCAGGTCATCTAGTCCAACCCCCTGCCCAAGCAGGAGACCCTATATCTGCCTCTACCTAGGATCGAACTCAAACCTCCTGATTGTGAGGCAAGAGCTCCACCTCTAGGCCATAGCCCTTAAACATCGTACAGAGCTTAAAAGTATAGTTGCATTATTGCATATACACTGTATGAAAGGAAACTTTAAAATGTGAGTGAGGTTTAAAGATAAATTGAAATCCCTTTCGGTATAGATGGATAGCTATTCTAAAACCAGTCCATAAAGGGAGATGTGCTAAACAAAAATATGAATTTAATAGTATTTTATCACAAGTTTGTCAAAATTTAAACTACAAAAATGAACCCCTACTAAATAATTAGCAAACAGCAGTATATGATTATATCTGCACGGCTTGTGAAGCAATCTTCATTCAATAATTTTCATTGATGTACCAGGAAGAACAGGAAAGACGTTTGTTACTACCTTGATCCTTGCTAAACTTAGGGGAGATGGAGATGTTGCTATTGTTTTTTTGTTTTGTTTCAAGTTTTTTACTTTGTTTTACATATACACATCAATGCGTGAACAGTGTGGCACCTGGGTGTCATAATTCTAATACAAATAAAACTAGTAAAATTAATCATAGTTATTACATTCATATATTATTTCTAATAATATACATTTATATTAAGTTATAGTCTATCATTTAATTATTCCATGTTTTAATATATTGCTCTAATGCCACTCACCATATTATTTAATCATACATAATACCACCATTCAATTTCTAAGCTTCCCTCTTGTTATTGCTTTTATTTTATTATGTAAAAATGTATACACTAATATTCCCTTTCTCTTATTTCTATCTCTATTCTAACTTTTAATCATGTCACCCTTTTATTAAAAGACGTTTTCTTTCTATCCTACCTAAGAACAACAAAAAAGAGAGATCCTTTCCTTTCTATCCATCGTCTTCTTGCCAGCTTCAGTACTTTAGTTGCTATGCTTTTTTTGACTTGCCTCTCATATTCCTCTCTTGGATCTTTATCTCTGTCTGCATCCACTTCTTGACTATTGAATCTAAGTATTTCTCCCATCTCTACCCTGTTCCACTGCCTAGTTTTCAAAATATCTGCCCAAACCCCTATCTCCCTTTCAAAAGTATCTTCCTGTATCTCCAATTCTCTTTTCAACTCTCTTAAAATATTTTTCCCCTGGTTTAATTCATCAATCACTGTTATTTTTATTATTATCTCCTCCTTGTCTTCTTCTTTTGTTCGCTGGTTCTTCGGTTCAATCTTTTCCTCAATTTCTTCTGTTAGCTCCTCCTTTTTCTGAGCGTCTTGATTTTTACTCATCATCCGTTGTATAGTATTTTCCATTTTTTCCATAATCTCCTTAAATCCTTTCTCCGTGATGTCCTTTGTGATTTTGAAAATCAACGCCATCTCCTTCAAAGTTCCACTCATTTCTTCCTTATGAAGCATCTTATTTTGTTTTTAAAAATCTAACTTTTGTCCAGTAGTCCAAGAACTATTTATTCAGACCTAAAGTTGCCCTTCAAGAAGTACACTAATCACAGTTCTTTGTAGTTCATAGGTAATCAATCAGTTCCTTTTAAATAGTCCCAGAAGTTATCAAAAGTCTCTTTACTTCCCCTTTACAGATTCAATCTTCTAGCATAACATTCAGGGGTCACTTTAATTAAATAACTTCCTTGTTCTCATATTTGAGTCTCCAGTAGTCATGGGGTAGTTAAATATAGCCCAGTAAATATTTTCACGATCCTTCATATAAGTATTCCCAGACTTGTATATTTTCCTTTCGTTAGCAGGTGGCACTCTCAACTTAAATTTCAGTGTTGCCACTAGTCAGTCTAATTTTAGTCTTTCAATCGTAATTTTAATTGTAGTTCAATTATAGAAGCAGGATAAGTTTTTAAAGTAAATAATTACAGCATTTTAAAATGCCTTCCCATTACATGTCTTCCCAGTTTAAGAGTCTAATTTTCTGTATTTTTAAAGATTTATTGTTTTTCTCTCTTTGAGTCTTTTCCTTCCGGTCTGGTATTTTTCTCAGAATGCTTAATCGCTGCTTTAACAAATACTGAGCAAATAGTTCTAAATTATTCCTTGGGGTTAGGTTTTAAGTGAAAATGAATCCTCTGCCCCAGTACCAGTCACAGTTCACCTATTTCGCTCTAGCATCAGTCTTAGTTGTTCCTCGGTTGTCCCAGCTTCGTGGCAGCAATCTTTAGGCTGCCTCTTCTCCTCGCCGTCGCTGAGAGGGAAAAAGAACCCCGGGTCAGACAGGAGAGCTGCGACTCTCTGCGACCACACAGGGAACTCCTCTTTGCTTCACCGTTCCTACAGGGCAACTTTGGCTCCTTTCAGAGCCCACCAATGGGGAGAACTCGGCACAGGAGCGCGGAGACCTGGTCCTTGTGTCCGATCTCGCCACTATATCAATCGGAAGCCTCATCTGGTATTGCAGCATCATTGATTCCCAGTGAAATGAGAGCCCCATGATTAGGAAGGAGAGTTTTGAAACTATAGACTGGACTCTTAGCAATATACAGTATGTGGCATAAATGAGGCCTTTAGGGGAATTTTAACCATTTGCTATGGCAATTTCCATCAGCTTCAAAAATTGTAAAAACAGGAAATGATGCTGATGTGGAGAATTTATGCATTTAAAAAATCATCCTTATGGTAAAGCTTTGTCGAATTTCAATTTAAGAGAAACATGCAATTGAGTGAGGGAGGAAAAGATATTCTGAGTTCTTAATGGATGTTGGAGAAGACAAAATTCAGAAAATGATGAAACAGAGTTATCTGAAGATATGGTTTTGCCGGCAAGAACTATGGAAGACTGAATCTATTCAATTTGATAATTCTGCAGAACTGTTCTCAGACAACTCTATATCTTGGTTCTCTTCAATGAAATGATGACAAAAATCAATTCCACCTGCATTAGATGCTTCCTGGGATCATGAAAGAAAGTTGTTCCTTCAATGCTGTCAGGAAAGTTGCTAGAACAGAATTCCTTGATTCAATTGAACTCCCTGGATTGTCACCACATAAACTGGAACCGAAGACAGCATTCCTCCATCATTTTAATTAGGAACTTGGATCTTCTAAGGCTTTATAGTGGTATGTGAATGATCATGAAAGAACTCCTTAAAAATCTCTTGTAGCAAAAATAAACATTGGTGTATTCAAAAATGACATTCTTATGATTCTAATAATTACATACCGTATTTTTCGGAGTAAAAGACGCACCTTTTTCCTCCCTAAAAGTGGCTGAAAATTTGGGTGCGTCTTATACTTCGAATGTAGCTTTTTTTTTTTTCAGCCCTAACTAGGTGCTAACAGATCTTCCCAGCTCTTACCTTGCAGGCTTTTTCATTGTTACTCTCTCCAAAGAATGTTTTTCCAGCCCTAAGTCTTTGCAGAATTTTTTTTCATTGCTCTACTTGCTCCGAATAAGTTTTTTTCTAGCCCTAACCAGGTGCTAACTATCTTCCCAGCTCTTACCGGCTTGCAGGCTCTTTCATTGTTATTCTCTCAGAAGAAGGGTTTTTTAAGTCCTAGCCAGGGGATAAAATAATGTGCTGAAGCTGCTCCGAATAAGTTTTTTTCTAGCCCTAACCAGGTGCTAACTATCTTCCCAGCTCTCACTGGTTTGCATGCTCTTTCATTGTTACTCTCTCAGAAGAAGGTTTTTTTAAGTCCTAACCAGGGGATAAAATAATGTGCTGAAGCTGACCAGACTAAGGATGCTAGCCAGATGAATACCTGGTAGGCAGATTGTTTTCCCCTATTTTCCTCCCCAAAAACTAAGGTGCGTCTTATACTCCAGTGCGTCTTATACTCCGAAAAATACGGTATTTATCAGAAAGTGAAGATGTTCCTCTTCACTATTGAGAATGTGCTGATTTATTTGGAGGAGATGGTAATTCAATATAGTCAGCTGTATGCTGCTTTAAGCAGAGGAAAAATAAATGAAAACATTAAAGAGTGTTTTTAAGCAATGACAGATCAACCACACGTCATCATCAAAAGGGTCTTTGTTAAATGAAAAGCATCTATATTTGTTTTGCTATTTATCTTTCTTCTTTAATTTAACAATCAAAACAATAGGAATCTGCCCATGGTCATTGTGTTTGTTTAGGTAAAGAAATAATCTCTAAAAGGATGACTCAATGGGTCATGGGTATTTAATTTTCATTAAAATCAATTATTCAGTCAGCATGTGTGTGTTTACATGGTTTTGGTTGAATACTCCTGCTTTATATCTATTTATTCTCACAGGAAACCACCTCGGGACTATCCTCAGATCTTCCCTAGCCCATAAAACTAAATTACATACAGTGGAAGAAGAGTAAGAGGTGTCTATGGAAATTCTCAGTCATCCAAGTCATGGTTGCCCCAAAGGTGCTTTTTCAACAGACAACTGGACATTCTGGTATTTTGTTGAAGATGTTTCGCTTCTCACCCAAGAACAAAAATCAGAGGTCTTGGTGCCTTTGATTACAATTTATGTGGCTAAACAAGACAGTTGTTAAGTGAATTTTGCCCATTTTATAACTTTTTTTGTCCATTTTATAACTTTTTTTGCCCATTTTATGACCTTTCTTGCCACAGTTGTTAGTAACACTGTTGTTACGTGAATCTGGCTTCCCCATTGACTTTGCTTGTCAGAAGGTTACAAAAGATGATCACATGGCCTCAAAACACTGCAACCATCATAAGTACATGCCAGTTGCCAAGTGTCCGAATTTTGATCACATGATCATGGGGTGTGCAGTCATAACTGTGAAATATAGTAACAAGTCACTTTTTTCTGTGTGGTTGTAACTTCAAATGGTCACTAAACAAATTGTTATAAGTTGAGGAGTACCTGCACCTAAACTTCATCCATCAAAATATCTGATAGTAAGAAATTATACTACTGATTTGCTGATTTCAATTTGTATGGCCACCCATCTCAAACAACTGGCTCTGGGCTGCAAACGCTCATAGAATCTTTTAAAACCAATTAAAAACACAATATGGAAAAAATAATATTCATATACAGTAACAGTACGGGCAATAAAATCTCCCAGGGATTCTCTTTAGCCTTTCCTCCCCCCCCCCACTCCCCTCAAAACATACAAACATACACCAAAAGTATTTGCTAAGCTGATTTCAAGGGTATTTGAAGAACCTCTGATATTTTCTTCCTTGGATTTCACAGCATCAGAACTACATTGTCCCCTACTGTAGCATCAGCTGTCTTCATAAGTGATGTTTGTGTTTGTGCAAGTAACAGCAGGAGAACTCCCTGTGGGCTATCTACTAATACACAAGGCGCGAGAAACTGAATCATAATATATTGTTATCTTTTAGTCCTTTTTCATGCTTTATTAATGCTTTCTCCTTTGCATATTAGTTAGATGAGCCTTTCCTCTTTATGTTAATGTTTTCTCCAAGAGCAACATCGTTCTACAATATTTCTTAGCTAGACAGCAAAAAACAAAAACAAATGTGAACTATAAATTTGCTTAAAACACAGCAAAATCTGGTTTAGAGTTCTGCTCTTTATGTATTACATCTACCTCCTAATATTTTTGAAACAGCTGTCCAGTCATTTGCAATGTTGCAGCATTTTCACTTCATTTTTTAAATGAATCTTGTAGCATATATACTTTTCCAGTAAGCCATTCTCAATGCAATGCATTCTCAATTCAGACAATGCACTCTTTTGTAGTCAGTAAATATATTTAAAATTCTTGGAGATGTAAATCTGATCTCTGAAGGTTGAAATTAAAAAGAGAATTTAAAAATTAAATTAAATTAAAAATAGAAAATGCTTTCTCTAGTTCAGATATGCTCATGTCTTTAGGTTGAAAAAGTTCAAAAAAATATTTTATGTCAGATTCTTAGTATGTCAGATTGTTAAAATCATCTATATTTTAAAAGAAACAAAATGGTTGCACATTCAGTCTTAAACTGGTGTGTTTTCCCCATGTTGCTTGGTAGCATTTTCTGTCAAATAGCCAGTCTTTTAATGTGATTCAGAAAAGGAGAAAGTCCAGAAACAAAATGTATTAAAAAGGCTGATTCAGCAGATCCTATCTTGATTTTTCCCTCCATGCATTTTCATTTGCACTCATTCTTTCTCTGCAATGTTAGCTGTTTGCTTCTGTCAGTTCAAAAACAACCCCATTTCATTACAGGGTAATCATATTGATTGATCCAGCATATTGCATTTTTCCTATTTTTACCGGTTCTCAATGAACATTTTGAATTTTGAAGAACATTTCATGAATCAGTGAGCAATTAAAAAAAACTATAAAATGAACTCATTACCATCCTGGTTGCTGAGCATTGATAATGTTTGCAATACAAAACTGATTCCAGTAATCTTTTAATTTGGCATAATAAAAAAATGAAAACAATTCATTCGTCCACAAAATTTACAATGCGTAGAATTCAACATATAGTCACAATACAGAAGTACAAAATGAATTTTAAGTAGCGCAAAATACTTTTAATGGTTTTTCTGCCTTTTTTCTAACTACAGGATTTTTAGATTTTTTTTAGTTTAAACTCTAAAATATGAAATTTGTTCAAAATAATTTAAAATCAGAAGTGTTATTGCATTTGCCCATTTTAACATCCATATGAATTAAAGTGGATTATAATGGTGTTTTGTAATACCTCTCCAATTACAGAATATCTTCAATATCTGGCAAATAACTTTGATTTTTCAGATCCTCAAGAGATCTGCTTTCAGAGATCTTTGGACTACACTTTAAGACCCACTGGTCTAGAGATTATTGTAAGCCAGATATGGTAGTCTTAATATTAGCAACAATCTTCACACTGTTGCTACTCTCTATTGTCCTACCCCGTCTTTCGCACATATATGTGATAAAAAAGAGATTGACTAGGCGTGAGGCTTTGTTTGGGATTTTTAGGTTATTTCCTCATACTTATTCATTTTAAACATGGGAATCAGCTGAGATATGATCACTGTAAATGTGCCATTCAATATTTAGAAATGAATGAGGTGGAAATAATATAAATGTTTAATATAAATGTATTATAAATATAACATATATAAATGTTTAATCGGTTTAATTTCTGTGCTAATCCACTTTCTAAATCTTATAATATGATCCTGAAGGTTTTCTGATGGGAAAGTTGGTGTACAGGTCACTGGCCTTATCTCTGAGTTCTGAGATAGAAGCAGCCAACAAGTAAATAGCCTACTTCTGATGAAGATTGGATGTGTTGCAATGAAAGCTCAATCACTGACTTGGCTTAGAAGGTCACTGATAGGAATAACGTTTACTGATCTCCTGTCATATCTTAGTAGTGAATCATGGAGGAAAGTGAATCATGGAGAATCACCCCATTCTCATGATCCTTCAGAAATATGCTCTTCCCCAAGTCACATGAAAACAGATGCACTATTTGGAAAAGGAATGGCACACGTGATTCAGAGAATGAGGTCTTCCAAGCAGCGCAAAAACATGGGTTCTGTCATTCTTTAATTTAAGTATCATCTTACACAGGATATTCTCTTATAAAGGTCCAGGTCAAGCAAAGATTTCTCTTTCAATATTAAAGTTAAACTACTTTGCATCATCATAATAGAGAGATACGAAGTTGAACATTCCAGATTAAGTTTTGAGTTTGACAGAAGGATACAGTTGAACAGCTGTAGACTCTGCATGCCAATGGCTTGAAGGCATTATCAATGAAGAAGACAGATGATAAAAGGCTGATTTTGGAATTAATATAGGGAAACATTTGCATGGGCAGAAGTGAAAGACCCAGTTAACAATGAGAGCATTGCAGAAAATTATGTTAATTTCATCAGTCAGGAATAAGAAGTGTTCCGCACTGATGCTTAGGTGTTGATGTACACTATATACATATATATTCTCACATGCGTGCATAAAGAAAAAAAAGTGTTCCTTTTTTCCATAATGTTAGCTCTTGTAAGCCATCACAGAAGTTCTAATACTAATCCAAAATATCTCATGCAAAATTGAAATGTGTAAGGAATTACGGGAAGAGGTTTGTGTCTCCTTTAAATGCAAATAATCTCTGAATCTGGAAGGAATATTCCCTGAAATAATAATTCATAAGACTCAATGTGTTTTATGGTATCTTTGTACAAATGCATGCTAATAAAAGATAAAGCAGATTCTCACTGAATACTGTTATTTTATAATAATAATAACAACAGAGTTGGAAGGGACCTTGGAGGTCTTCTAGTCCAACCCCCTGCCTAGGCAAGAAACCCTACACTACTTCAGACAAATGGTTATCCAACATCTTCTTATAATTGATTGGACCATAAATCTCCCTTATAATAAAATCTTGGACAGTCCACAGTATGGCAATGACATAGCCACAAAGAAACATTATAATATTTGTATTTGTACTGAAGGTTCTGTTTCAGTTTTGACTCTTTCTACCTTCCTTCCACATCCTCCTCTATATAAAACACCTATTTTCTACAACAATACACCTAGTTTTCCAAAGGAACCCCATTCTTTGCTAAGTCTATTAAGTGTAGAGTCTAATTATCTAGCTGTACCTTTGAGAGCTAACAGCTAGGGCAAAACAGAAAATCTCCATGGCATTAAAGCATTATTACTGTATTGCCTGGAGTACTAAAACATGAATGCGATGTAGCGGTAACACCAGTGCTTCTCTCCAGAATTTCAATTAGCCTTAAACGAAAGTGTCATAATAGTGTCACTCGCTCTATGCAACACACCTGTTCACATCTGCCTTCCCATTTAGAAAATCAGTCTTACTCTAGAGCTACCATGTTTCTATTGAGGCCAACAGATAAACTGGAAATTTGGACTGTAGCACTTCAGAATGCAGGCGAATCCTAACCAATCACACATGCCAATGTTGGTGATCCACTGACAAAAATATGCAAAATAACTATATAGCACAAGGCTAAAACTAAGCAGATTAGATCAGTTATTGCCAGGCAACTGTTCTACAACATGTTTACTGGACAACTGAACTTTCTCACAAACTCTTTATGGCTTCCTAATCAATTATATTATACAACAGGGATGTATCTTGTACATAACTCCCATGGTTGGACTTGTATTTTAATTTTTGGATAGAGAATGAATAAATACACACACTTAAAACTAAACAATATCATTTTAGGAGGCTTATTATGCAAAAATATCATATGATAGGATTAATTAGGAACTACTATATCTGCATAGGGCAGAGAAAGTATAATTTAAAAACCTTGATAAGGTTCAGACTTGAGCTGTCCATCTTACAGTTGCTTAGAAAAGAAAAATGTGGGTGTCATCACAAGAGTGTCAAAAGAAAAAATGAATGATGTTGGCTCTGCCCATTACAACTTCAATCCCACCACTATGGTTTATCCAAAATATTATTTTTGATTAAACATCATCAACAAAAATGTCCAGCCCTGATGGAAAATTAGCCACCATTTAGAATATTAATAATGCTAAATGGTGGCTAATAAGATTCTGGTTTTTTTTTTGTTGTTGTTAGTTGCAAAGTTGTGTCCGACCCATCGCGACTCCATGGACAACGTTCCTCCAGGCCTTCCTGTCCTCTACCATCCTCTGGAGTCCATTTAAATTCACTCCTATTGCTTCAGTGACTCCATCCAGCCATCTCATTCTCTGTCGTCCCCTTCTTCTTTTGCCCTCAATCGTTCTCAGCATTAGGCTCTTCTCCAGTGAGTCCTTCCTTCTCATTAGATGACCAAAGTATTCTGTCTTTATTTTTTCAAAAAATATAAGTCATCACTCACTTCATATTGAATCCAGCAAGTTCAAGGACCTTTTAAAAGTATTTTAAAAGGTTTTTATTCCTCTTTCAAATGATACCAATACTTAAAAAAGATGAAGTAATAAAGGAATGGCAGAAGGGTATAAATAAATTTATCTGGGCTGGGAAGAAGCCAAGGGTAAATCAGAAGATTATGCAGGATATACGTGAAAGAGGTGGTTTAAAAGTGCCTAACTTGAAATTGTATTATGAAGCAGCGGCCCTCTCAGCAGTTACAGATTGGATTAACTTAACGGAAGAGAGTGTATTAAACATTGAGGGATATGGTTTGGTATTTGGGTGGCATGCTTATTTAATATATGATAAAAAAGTAGATAAAGCTTTTAAGAGTCATATATTAAGAAATGCTTTATTGCGTGTCTGGAAAAAACACCAATTTAAACTAAATGATAAGTTACCCTTATGGACAGTACCCAGACACGCGATAGAAAATATAAACATGGAACAAAAAGTTGATAAAATTACATATAAAGAACTTCTTTCTGAAGAGGGAAATTTATTTCAATTAAAAACGTTTGAGAAATTAAGAGAAGAAGGTATAGTCAGAACATGGTTTCAATACATGCAATTACAAGTTAGATGGAGAGACGATCAAAAAACTGGTATTTTGAAAAAAGAGGACAATTTGATTGTACAAATGAAAGATAAGGGCCCAATGCATATAAAGAGATTATATAATATTTTATTGGAATTAGATTCAGAAACAGAATTAGTTAAGGATTGTATGATAAAATGGGCTCAGAATATTGGTGAACCGATTATGATGGATACATGGGAAAAGATATGGGTCAGAAATGTTAAATTTACGCAGGCACAAAATTTGAGAGAAAATTTTTATAAAATGTTTTATAGATGGCATTTAGACCCAAAAAAGTTAGCTTGTATGTATCCAAATTTAGATTCTAAATGTTGGAGATGTGAATGTGGGGATGCTACATATTTTCATATATGGTGGACTTGTAAAAAGATCAAGGCATTTTGGATAAAAATATGGTGGATCATACAAAACATTTTAAAGAAAAAGATCAAATTTACACCACAATTCTTTTTGTTGGGGATAATAACGGATTGTTCGGTTATAGAGACAAAGCTGGTTTTGAATTGTATATCTGCTGCCAGATTGTTGGTAGCACAATACTGGAAGAAAGAAGATATACCTACAATTGAAGAATGGACGTTGAAAATGATACATTTGGCCGAAATGGCCAAGATTTCATCATATTTAAAGGACCACTCAAATGAAAGATATATATTGGAATGGAGTAGGTGGACTGAATATATTCAAAAAAAGTATCAGATCAAAATAATTTAAATAGTTTACTAATATTAGAAATTTGTGAAATGATATACTATATTTTCAAGCTTTTGGACTGTTAAAGAGTTAAGGATGAATGGGTATTTTTGAACTAATAACTTTTTTTTCTTATATAGTGAGTTTTATGTTAGTTTTTTTTTTTTTTGATTTATACCTTGTGCTTCTCCTGGGAAGTTCGGGAGGGGGGAAGGGGGGGAAGGGGGAGGGGGGAGGAGGGGAGAAAAATGGGGGAAAATGTTTGTACTTTGTACCTTTAAAACTTTTCAATAAAAAAAAAAGTATTTTATTGACCTTCTTTCACTCAGACTGAATAACTATTTCTGAAAAAAAATCTGTGCCTTTTCATGTATGTACATAAGCATACAATTCATTAATAGGCACCAAGCTAAGACAAACTATTCTCAGTTTAAAAATAGGTTACTTGGCTTTTTTCTAATTATCTTATAGATTTCCCTTGATACATCATGTCTACACATAATAAGTATGGCAGAGTATGCATTGATGACTTGTTTGCAACCACAGCAGCTTAGCTGCCAAATGCTGGGTCTATGACCATCATGACAAAGTAATTATCTGAGAATCAGACAACTGGATATGATTCAAAGCAAATTCAACATTAAATTACAAAATGTAACCTCACCACTTAATCAAGACACTCTGTAACTAACTCTAGCTAGCTATCATCCCAACTCATAAGCTCGATGACTCGGTTAGACATACTGTATAACAGATGTCCAACATACAGCTATGAGCCTTAATCATAAATATGATGTTTTTGTTTGGCATGAAATAGCACAGAGAACTTGGCCAGTTTCAAGCAAAAGGCTTGCTGCTCTTAATGGAAGGGAAAGTACTTTTAAAACATGACCTATCTTTTTATCTATCTATAGTTTATTGAGGAAAGATTCAAAGAACCACCACTAATTTGCTGTCAATGATTCATTAAGCTCATTCACTAAGTATCCAGTGAAATTGAAAGATAATGAAGCACAAGACTACATTTTTTCAGACTATTTTTTAATAATAATTTCAATTTTAAACTAAAAATTATGTTTATTTCATATAAGCAATCTTTGTTTTAAAATAAAATATGCTGATTATCTAATCACTGAACTATTACTGTATATAATAAATACAATTAAAGAAGAATCTGATGGCACCTTAAAGACTGGGTTAGTTTTTAAGGTGACACCAGATTATATTATAGGTATGACTTTGTGAAGTATGCACCACTTTATCAAAGAGAACCCAATGCTTTTGTAGTCTACAATGTACTTACCGTATATAACAGCATATACCACAAGTGCATTATAATGAAAGCGTGCACTTTAATTATTAGGATGCTGAAGATTTTGGTGGATTTTTTTTTAGTGGGGATGAGAGATGTGCTTGCTAGGAGTAGTGTCCACTCTACTCAATGGGTCTTCTTCTATTAAGTGCCAACTCCTGTCACAATATAGATGCGGCATCCATTTCATTTTACTGCAATAATAAAAATGGAATTTATTGACAATTTCAATCTTGAAAGAGATACCAGTTGTCCCTTTGGATAAAGTAGTTTGCAGATAGTTTCCTTCTTGAAATACTTTTTTTAATATTAGACAAAGATTAGAGAAACTGCTATTATCCTGTAGTTATTCAAAGAGAACTTTGGATATAATTAAGAGGCTTCTTATTTAAATGCTATGGTTTTGACATTTTAATCATGTCATTAAAAAAACTTCCTGAAGCACCAATATTTAAATATAGTATCTATAGAGCAAGAAAAGTATATAATAGAATAGCTATTCTATTTGTAATTATTTTTTATTAAAAAGATACATTAAAATATATCTTTACTGCAATAAGAAAATATAACATTATTGGTGGCTCATGCTATGGACCCTCTGCACAATGTATTTTTCCTGTTCTCTTGCTTGCTGATCTTGGTGGGGCAGCCTATAAGAGTTTTCAAGTAGTTTGCTTGTGGCACCTGGGATCTTCTTTGGACCAGCAGGTTTGGCTGATGAAGAAGAAAGCTGGGTCACATTAGTTCTAGATCAATGTAGTTTCACAATCTCTCTGGGAGCATTTTTGATCACACTATAGGACAATAATGCTGCTCATGGCTAGGTTGGCCCAGCAAGGTCTACTTCAATCGAGCAAGGAAAAAAAGCAATAACATTTGCATAGACATCAGTTATGGAAATATGAAGAATCCACCAATTCCTGCATAGACATCAGCTACAGGAATAAGAAGAATCTACCAATTCCCATAGACTTTAGTTCACTGTGGTTTTATGCAAGAAAGGCATGAAATAAGCCAAAGTATTTTTGTTTACACAGAAAGCTCCTGTTGAAAACTTGAAAACAGTAAATTAAACTGTTAATTTAAATGACTGATATGAAAAAAGATATATGCTATTAATTAGACATACATCTGGATGGTAGATTATAGATGATAGAATATAGATGAGTCTTACCTTCTTAAACATAAAGCAATAAATAAATAAGATATAGAAAAGCTTTCTGTAGGAATAGGCAATGGCAATATTTCAAATGTTTATTTTAGTGTTTAGAAAGATGATGTTACAGCAACCTCGTAAATAACAACCTAGGCGACTTTAATGTTTTAATGTGGTAAGCAAGTTATTATAGTTCAAATATAAATCTTGAGGGATGGGGCAATGGTTACTAATACCAAGAAACTTTTGCAGGAAATAAATAATTGGGACATTTTGTTTAAAACAGGATTTTAAAAATTGCTGTGTTTTGAAACCATGTCATTGCTGATGATTACAAGATTGCCTACTGATTAAATAAGAGATTGTGGAAACACCCACCACCACCACCACCACCTATAGCTTTTGCTATCTGGGACTGCTTGGACGATCTCCACCACAAAGGACACTTCTCCTTTCTAGCACCAGATTCCTGCTTTGATAAAATGTGCTTTTTTCAGATTGCTAGCTAGGAACAAATTCAATGGAAAGCTGCTAATTTCTACACGCACTGAAATTAAGTGGGAGAAGGCACAGGAAAAGGCGTGGTTTAGGACCCAGAAAGCCTCGTCAGGCGGTACTTGTGCAGATCACTGGGAGACTCTAAAAGGGTCCAGTTTTAATTCTGCCTCTAATCTCTGCAAGAGCCGCGCTTCTCTCGCCGGCTCAAGGTTGGGTCGATCCTCGCCGCGGCTCTGGATTTTCGCTCGCTGTTCCCGCCAGAAACTAATGTCGCCGGTTCCTTTGCCATGGAAGCCGTAGGAGAAAAAGTGATTTCAGATGTTCGAGCCTGAGATCGCGGTATAAAGGACGGGGGGAGTACAAAAATGAAGACGTTGATGGTAAGTCCGTGGATCCTAGATCGCCGCGAGGACTTGAAACGAGGCCGTGAGATTCGGCGTGGGAATTGGCGGGTGGTCTCAGAGACTATCCGGCAGGCTGGATTTCTGATTTCAGCCGGGGCTGGTGGGTGTGCTGCCGGTGGGCATTTGGCAAAACCCGCAGGAAGAGGCGAATAACTTTCCGTCGCTTGCCTTTCTTTGGGAAGCGGGTGCAGCGTAGCGTCGGTGTCTACAGGGCTGGCGGGGAAGAAGAGTCCGGCTTGAAATGCAGGGATGTGGGTCGCCCTCGGTAATCCTAAGAGTGGCGAGGATAAGATTTTGGTCTTTCGAGCAGCGGTCTCCCACCTACCATTTAAGGCTATATATACATTTGTATATATCCACGCCTTAATTTTGGAGAGAGAAGGCGGGTTGCAAATCTATAGATTCCAAACGCAAAGCCAAAATTGAGAGGTCGGCGGGGATGCCAAAGGAAAGGTGGGCGAGCCCGAGTGGGGTGTGGATAAGAAAAAAAAAGGGGGGGCTAAGAAGCGTCGGGAGTAAAAAGGAGGAGAGAGGGCGACGCGTTGCAACCTCCAAGTGCACTTTTCGCGTTTTGCTTTGGAACTTGCAAAAAGGCTAATAAAGATTAGGCGCGCGGGGTCTTTCTGCCCCAATTGCAAAAACGAGACGAGCGAGCAACCTTCTTCCCCGCGCCCCTCAGCTCCCTTTTATTTAGGATTTACCAGGAATTTTTTTTAAAAAAGCAACCCCTCCAGCCCTTCCAGAAAAAGTCCAAACTTCCACAGCCTGCGAGCTGCTTCACCAAGGGGCGTGCGTCGGCGTGTGTGCGCTCCCTTCGGCAGTCTGAGGGGAAGAGAGAGAGAGAAAATGGCCAGCCTCGCTGCCAATTCGGTCAAGCCGGCCAAGAGTCCGCCGTTTGCGGCATTGCCTAACTGCGGGGAGAAAGGGGGGGGGGAGAAACCGGCGGGAAATCAAGAGGGAGGGAGGGAGGTTAGGCGCCGCTGCGAGTCGCGCGAAGAAGAGCCGCGGGGAGGAGGGTGGCTGTGGAGCGCCTCGTGTAAACTCCACGGGAGAGAGAGCCCCGGCGGCCGAGCAGCGTTACTTTGCCGCCGCCGCAGTGCTGTTGAGGTCCAGCGCTTTTTTTCCTCACTTGCCGACCTCTCGCCAGCTGACCCGAGCTGTGTGTCCAGCGGGTTCTCAGCCTCTCTTTGCCCCTCCCTCCTTACAGCGCCATGGGCTGGCTGTGTCTTTAGCGCTCACCACCATGTGCACGAGCTTGTTGCTTATGTACGGCAGCATCGGGAGCGGAGGCAGCGGCGGCGGCAGTGACGGTGCCGGCGGCAGAAGGGCCTTGAAAGAGCAAGTCCAGCAGCAGGTGGCGGCGACCACCTCCCTTCAGAAGCCGGACAGCCAGCGGCCCTCGACTACAGCCTCCCCGCGACTCTTTCCCGGCCTCGCCGACCGTCTTTTGGAAGGCTACATCAGCGTCCTGGATCACAAGGTGAGCGCAGAGAAGCGGTGCCGCGGAGGGAGGTGCCAGGCGGGTTGATTGACGTTTGAGATTGAGCTCTTCTTTTGCCCCCGCTCTTTTAAGATTCGGGATCGAATGGTTTGAAGAAGAAGAAGAAAAGGGGGAAGATTACAGGGGAGACCGAAAGGTCAAAAAGGAAGGATGTGTTAGGCACTCTGTCCTTTGCAGCGTGGCAATCGGGAGTGGAGGTTTCAAAGCGCCCTTGTCTTTTTTGACATATTGACTGCTTAAAGAGAGGTAGGGCTGTGGGATGTTTTTAGTAGCCAGCTGCCTTTTCCTCTGCATTCTGGATAATTGCAATCTATAAGGAATTATGGTGATTTCAACAGCGGGCTTGAGAGACTCTAAAGAGCAAGCACTTACATATCTCCCACAGGTTGTTACAGACGAACATTTAATTTGATGGCAATGCTAGACTAGTTTCCAGTTAATTGACAAATAGTTTACAGCATGTTCTATTTCCTTGGAAATATTTGCCCTGCTCTCAAAGGTCAAACGGCCACTCAGGCAGATCCTAAATTATCAAATAGATAAATAGCTTTGATCACACTGCTTTGCTGGAGTGGTTTTTATAAAAAGAAGGAAATTTTTAAAGGGCACCTCTTACTTTTATGAGCCAAAATAGAATATTCTTGGAAGAATGACATCCGTGATGCTGATTTTTTAAATTCTTTGGTAGATTTGAAACTGTCAGCATTCAAGACATTAAAGAAAATAATAATTTAAAATTACATGTTTGTTTAAAAAATAAATTCAGGGTGAGTGAGTATGTGAAGTATTATTTGTGAGTATCTATGTATTATTCATGAAATAGTCATCACTGAAAACCAACAACCCTGGAAACATAGTCTAGTGCAGAAAACTTTTAAGATACATTTTTTATTTATTTTACTTTATTTTGAAGAATTCAGAAACATGTTCTATTAGTGCAGGTAGAGATGCTGAAAAAAGTTTTCTTTAACCATTTATACCCTCTGTGTGCATTAAAATAATTTTAAAAGTTCAAAAATAGGAAATAATAATAAAACCTATACATTCATTGCATTAATATGTCTCTTGAAAGTAGCTGCATCCTAGTGCTAACGCTCAGCAGAAACCTTGAACAATACATCTGCTTTTTAAAAAGTCAGTGGGTTCTCTTCTTTCTATAACACCTCTTCTGAATCATTTTAGAAGAATATATAACTAGACTATTTGCAGTGGTGAAGAGTTAAGAAAGAGGAGTTTAACCACTTGTATGCTGTTGCCAGAAAAACTTCCTAAATATCTCCATACCTTCTCCCTTCTGTCCTTCCTCATGAGTTCAGAGTAAGCCCAACCAGTATGGAATCCCCAACCAGTAAGAACTGCTTATTTCAAGAAATGTGTTTGTGGAATGTAGTATCAACACTCTTCTGCAAGCAGTGCTTTTTTTAACGGAATAGTGTTTTCTTAGTACATTCATTTGTTCGTGTATTGTTTTAATCTTTGCTTAAAGAGGTGGAGTGTTCTCTGGTTAGAGTTGTCTACTGTTGGAATTAAAGATACATAATAAACTCCAGAGGTCAACTGAACATAAGGGCATCTTTTTATTATTATTATCTACAATATTATACCTATGGCCAACCTAAGGATTTTTATATGATTTGTACTGATCAGTAAATGTTGCCCATGGAATAGTAATGCTAGTTTAAATAGTTCTGTTTGTAATTTTAACTAGTATTATTATTTCTTGATGTCATGCTGTTCTGTTGAGTTATCTTTTCATTAGTTTTGTTTCTCCTCCTGTGGTAGAGTGATGCTTTAATTATTGATTTCCTGTCATTCAATCTTTTCTTTTTTAAAATGATAAAATGGTATTTAAAAAAACAACAACAAAAACACCAACCCAATACTTTAATAGAAAGAAAGCCAGAAAATACCATGTTTCCCCGAAAATAAGACCCTGTCTTATATTTTTTTTAACCTTGAAATAAGCACTTGGCCTTATTGCCATGCACTCAAAAGCCCTATTGGGCTTATTATCAGGGGATGTCTTATTTTGGGAGAAACAGGGTATGTAACTCGAACTATTCTCCATTTTAGAGAAAATTATTCTTAACTTCATTTTGTTTGTTTAGAGAGTTTGGTGAGTAAATAAAACATTTGATGTCACTAATTCCACCCTCAATCACAGCCCAAATCCACAGGAATAATATGATTGCAAGAAAAGTTCATTTAATCAAAGAATTCTTAAAAGCATTTATAGAACTCATCTTGTAGATTTTGTCAATAAATCAAATAACCTGGGAGAAATTATCAGAAAATATTGAAATTAAATGACACCAATCACAAAATAATTTAAATGTTTCATTCAAAGTGAGAGGAAAGAATAATAATTCCAGATAAAAGAACTACCGGTAGTCTAAAAAGTAATGGTTCTGGAGACTATGTCTAACAAGCCTTACAAACAGAGGATATGGTGAAAATCTCAGTGTTCCATCCCACTTTAAGATGTTTTATTATTGACATATATAGCCTCTTTGTCAAAATACCATGCATAATTTTTGTGAGTCATATTTCAAATATCAACAGTTGCATTCATCTCTATAAGTTTGAGCCAATGAAAATGGAATTGCTTTTCTCCATCGTGGGTGGAGCCAGCATTCAGCATGGGTTGTTCTCGTCCACTCAGAATGAGGAGCAAGTCTGTTGCTTTTAGCAGGATCCGCCCTCCTAGGACCCAGCTTCGACTCGGTCCTCAGACTGGACGGACGTGGCTACTTGATTGCCCTTCCTGAATTGCAAATTGACACTTGATTTTGCTCGATCTATCGAACTGTTTCGGTATCATGAGTCTCCTATCACTAACTTAGCGAGATCCATGGGTCTCGGGCGAATCGGCAGCTGAGCTTCGGCTCCTGCCTCGGCGGTGCCTTTCAATCCCTTCTCTGGCATTGACCGTGCAGGGCTTTCCCTGGTCTGCCATCGGAGCCATGTGCTCCCTGAAGTGGGAGGTTTTTCTAGGCTCTAGCTTAAGGTTATCACGATCTGCTGGGCACAGTGACTTTTCTTTCTCAGCTCCAAAGCAGGAGTGTTGTGCCTGGTTGCCAAGCCAGGGGGGCTTTCCCATCCCACCCATGCCTCTACAGAACTACCGCTTCGTTTTGCTGACGTTAAGGTGGACGCCCTATTCCCACCTAGTCTCTGGCAGCCTGAGGAGAAGAACTGGATCAGTCACTTGAGCTTTGCTCGTGCAACCTCCTCTAATTACATTGGCCGGCTCCCTGGTCTATCGACTTTCAAGCCTTGTCTCGACTGGCAGGCTAGCCAGAGCTCTCAGCTGCCTCGACTTTGGTGCCTCGACCGTACAGGGCTTGCTCTGGTCGGCATCAGCCGCTAATTGGCTCCCCTCCAACCCGCCAATTTAGCAATAGCAATAGCACTTAGACTTATATACCGCTTCATAGTGCTTTACAGCCCTCTCTAAGTGGTTTACAGAGTTCAGCATATTGCCCCCAACAATCTGGGTCCTCATTTTACCGACCACAGAAGGATGGAAGGCTGAATCAATCTTGAGCCGGTGAGATTTGAACAGCTGAACTGCAGCTAGCAGTCAGCTGAAGTAGCCTGCAGTGCTGCACTCTAACCACTGTGCCATTCTAACCACTGACAGTTGCGGTGGCCATTTTAATTCAGCTGTTAGTCGGATTTTTTAAATGGCATTGGCAACAAGCAGGCAGACAAGCTGCGGGAGATTTCCTTACCTCTCTGGACTTGACTGAAGCCTACCTGCACATAACGATTAACCAGCTTTATCGGCAGTACCTTGGTTCTGCTATGCAGGTAGGCATTTCCAGTATAGGGCTCTTCCCTTTGGCCTTTCCTCCACCCCCGGGTCTCCACGAAGGTTCTCGTGGCTGTGGCAGCCCATCTCAGGTCCTTACCCGTGTGTGTTCAGTGTTATCTGGATGATATTTTGGTACAGACTTCTTCCAAGCACCTTGCGGTGCGCCATCTCCAGGTAACCATTTAAACACTCTGACAGCATGGGTTCTCAATCAACTTGGACAACAGTCATCTCGCTCCCTCCACCTCCTTGCTCCATTTGGGAGCCGTTATAGATTCCTTAGAGTGTAGGGTCTCCCTATCCCAGGAGAGACAGGACAGTATCAGGGGTCTTGCGGCCCAGGTACAATGTGAGCATAGGATCTCCCTAGCTCTTCTGTCTACTCTCTTAGAGAAAATGATTCCATGCATTGCCATCACCCCTTGGGCTCGCCTACACTCTAGGGATCTTCAATGGTTCCTTTTGCCATTCCAGAAAGCGGGACGCGGCACATTGACCTCCAAGGTCCTGGTCCCTCCTGAGGTTTGTTGCTCCCTGTCCTGGTGGCGTTCGGATGAAATATCCTGGGGGTGTCTCTTCCGGGAGCAACACAGGATGACCTGTTCTGCCCCAGCACCGAGCCCCAATAATTACGCAACACACAACCATTCAGACATAGTTTGTTTTAGTCAGTTAAGCAACATCTCATTAAACACGAACACCGAACAAGATAGGCAGAAGTCCAAGAGATAATTGCAAGTCTTCCTGTTCTTGGAACAAGTCCCAAAACTAGTAGATGCCAAACATGACCTGTTCTGGAATTGCAAAATGGAAACGCCGAAGTCCATATTCAGAAACCATGTTTGCCAGAAACAAGAACCGGAAACTGGAATGCAAACTGGCCACACTGGAGGACTGGATTCAGAAACCACGATGCCAGAAACAAGATCTGGGCTGGACTGCAAACTGGAACTGTGTATGCCAAGATTCAGAAACGACGATGCAAACTGAAAAGTGGAGTCATGATGCAAGATTCAAGAGTCACAATACAAACTCGAAACTGGAGTCAAGATTCAAGAGTCACGATACAAACTGGAAACTGGAGTCAAGATGCAGGATTCAAGAGTCATGATACAAACTATGATTCAGACGGATTTTTCCCAAGTTGTTCTCTGCAGCTTCCCAGCTGCATCAACTCTTCTTAAATAGACTTAAGGGCGTGGTGGCCAGTTAGCCCCAGGTCTTACTCCCGAATAGACCTCCTCTGGAGTAGACCTTTCTGCCTCTTGGCAGCCCGGCGTGCTCTAACATTCAGGAAAGGAAGGGTTACTCCTTTCCTATCACTGCCACGAGGCACTGAAGGCTCCAAAGGCCCTGGCTGCACAGGCTGCTAGACAGGCCACAACATGACCATCACCACAGATGCCAGCTTGACCAGTTGGGGGACCCACTCACAGGGTCAGATAGCTCAGGGCCGGTGGTCGCCAGCAAAAGCCAAATGCTCTGTCAACTGGCTGGAACTTCGAGCCGTGTTCCTAGCTCTCAAACGTTTCCAACCATTAATGGCTGGCAGACATGTTCTTGTCCTAACGGACAACACGACAACCAAGGCCCATGTCAACCGGCAAGGCGGTACTCACTCCAGGACTTTAATGCAAGAGGTGATGAAGCTGGGACTGTGGGCAGAGCGACACCTTCTCTCGCTTTCGGCGAACCATATCTCCGGGATGTCCAATACCCAGGCGGACTGGCTCAGCCAGACAATGGTGGACTATGCAGAGTGGCACCTGCACCCGTCCATTTTCTGCGACATCACGAGCTGTTTCGGCCTCCCGGAGGTTGACCTCTGTGCTACCTTGGAGAATGCCCACCGGCCGAGGTTTTTCTCTTGGTTTCCGTCCCAGGGTGCAGAGGGGGTGAACGACCTCCAAGTACATTGGCCACCAGGCCTCCTATACGCATTTCCCCCCCCCTGCCCATTCTGTCACAGGTCATCCAGAAGGTGTTGGAGGAACATGCGGAGGTAATCCTGCTGGGACCTCATTGGCCGAGATAGGCTTGGTCCGCGGACCTGAAGGCCCTGTTGGTTTCCCCGCCCTGACAGATACCAATGAGTGAGTCGTCACTCATCCAGGGGGCATTGGTTCACTCGGATCCCCGGTGGTTCCAACTGACCACCTGGAGGTTGAGCGGTATGGTCTAAGTCAACAGGATTATGATCCTGATGTTATTTTTGCCATCCAAGCGGCTTGCCGCCCCTCCACCGAGCGAATCTACGCTGCGATGTGGAAGTCCTTCTGTGCTTGGTGTGCATCCAAGGGTTCGCCCTTGCAGGTTCCCCTTCCGAAGGTTCTAAAATTTCTCCAGCATGGATTGGACATAGGACCATAACACCATTCACAGGCAGGTGGCAGCGCTGTCATCGGTCTTGTCGTTGACCAAGTCAACTCTCTGGCTCAATTTCCTATGGTTTGTCGGTTTTTACGGGGGGGCTCCAATCTTCGCCCTCTGGTGGTTTATCGTTACCAAACCTGGGATCTTCCCAGGGTGCTGGGGTCTCTGACTGGGCCTCCTTATGAACCACTGAGGTCATCTAGACTCCGGTATCTGTGATACAAGGTGGCTTTCCTGCTGGCCATTATTTCGGCCCATCGGATTTCTGAGCTGTCAGTGCTCTCCATTACAAAGGATTTGTATGTGTTCCATCTGGACCGTGTGGTTCTCCGGTTAGACCCGTCTTTCATCCCCAAGGTTAATTCCTCCTTTCACAGTGCTCAGGAGCTCATCCTCCCCAATTTCTGCCCAAATCCGGCCCATCCATTGGAAAGTTGATGGCACACTGGACATTCGCAGAGCTCTACGTATATATATAGACAGAGTTCTGTCAGACGGAAGCGCTTCAGGTGGCCTGCCTGCCGCAGTCATTGGGCCTCAAGGTTTCTTCTTCCAACATTGGCCATTGGATACACGCTACAATTGCTAAGGCATACAAGCTCGCCTCGTTGAGGCCGGTGGGGATCACGGCCCACTCTATGCGTAGTGCGGCTACTTTCGCGGCCTGGGCGACCCAGGCTTCCCTAGAGGAGGTGTGTCAGGTGGCTACCTGGACGTCGCCCTCTCAGTTTATCTGCAACTAAAAGATCGATTTGTACGCATCGCCGGATGCAGCCTTTGGTAGGAGGGTCCTACAGAGGGTCCATGTGGAGGTCAACTAAACGGACTTCCTCTGTTCCCACTCAGGGGACATTTGGCTTTAGCTTTGGTAGGTCCCATCCTGAATGCTGGCTCCACCCACGATGGAGAAGGGGCGTTGGTATTACCTGATACGCCTCTTCTCATAGGGTGGCCTGTCCAGGAATTTTCTGTTCCTTACCTGTATCCTGTGTATCCATGTCAAGAGTCTGCTTCTTCGGATTTGTCAAAGCTGGGTCCTAGGAGGGCAGATCCTGCTAAAAGCAACAGACTCAGTCCTCATTCTGAGTGGACGAGGACAACCCATCCTGAATGCTGGCTCCACCCTATGAGAAGAGGTGTATCAGGTAATACCAACGCCCCTTTCCACAATGAAGCCTCAGTGTGAGTAATTTAACAAAAATGAGGCAATCTGTATTGAAAAACACAAAGCGATGCTGATGATTTGCAAGTCTCTTAGATAGAATTAATTTTAAAAGGAAATATTAGTATTATTCCTTAAAGAAAAAACTCTTTTTATTCTAAATTAACTGCCATTTTTCCTCAGTCCAGATTTTCTATTTCTTTAATGAATCGGTATTTAAAGAACTGGCAGTAAAAACACTTTCCATATAAATTGTTTTGGGGAAATAAATCCTTCATATATAAATTAAGATAAGCATTTTCAGTAGAGAGCATACTAAGAAAAGTTATGAGGGCTTAGATATATTCTTAAATACTTTCACTGAATAAGATAACCAGTATATAATATTTAATTAGAAAGCAATGTTATGCGTAGAAACAGTCTTGTAATTAAGTGTGTGATGAAATGTTTGCAAATAGTTCGTTCTTCCATAGTCTTCCATGGTATTGAAGAACACTGTTGGGTACATAATTATTTCATGTAAATCAATGAGAGATATTACTAGTATTTGAGAAGAAAGAATATAGTCTTTATTCTGTTCTGTGGAGACCGATTTGTAACAGTTATAAAAGAGAGTTTGAAAATCTATTGAGAGTTGCTGCTTCATCTCTTTTTTGATACAAGATAAGTCCATTACTTAGCCAGTGATAGAATATATCACCTATTCAGTTCAAGCTTTACATCAATTCAGCTTTTCTCTGGAGGGTGAAAATTTTCAAATATAGCAGAGATGTTATAATATTGAGTATATTAATCCAATATTTGCTGGATAACAGATCTAGCTGTTTATTCTTTATTCAAGAAAAACCAATTGGGATATATTTGTATGGGTTGTAGATCATTTTCTCAAACTTTTCCCAATCTGCTTACTATTGGTCATTTAATATTTGTTTATGAGAAACAAATAGTTTTTGTTAGTGTTTTCTTAAATAGGAAAAGAAATCATTTCAAAGCACTTTAAAGAAGTAAGTAGTAAGACATTCCTTGTCTTCAGTTGGATGTAAAAGATGTAGCACAAAAGCAAAAGGATTTGGTGCAAGGCAAACTAAACGTCCCAGTGATGCTTTTTCTGAAAAACTGAAGAAGTCTCTTGGATGAGAAGTGAAACATTTTAAAAGAAAAACAAAAAATCAAGACAGTCCTTTGGAAAAAGTTCCTTTGGGACAACCATGACCTGGATGAATGAGAATCTCCATAGACATGTGGCAGACTATGAAAAAACCAAAACGTTAAAAAGTTATGATATTGATGTAGTTACTTACCAAGCATATCTAAATTATATTAAAGTAACCAAAATATCTTTACAATCCCCAAGGCATGTCAACTTTTGAGCACCCCTAATGTTTGGAAATTGACAGTTGAAAAATTATATATATATATACCGTATGTTCCGGTGTATAAGATGACTTTTTACCCCTTGAAAATCTTCTCAAAAGTCGGGGGTTGTCTTATATGCCGGGTACTGAAACTTCTGAGCCGGGGGCAGCTCAAAAATGGCTGCGGCCGCATCCCTGCCTTCCCAGCAGGTGGGCGCGCGCGGGAGGGACTGCGGAGCAGAGGTGCCCGGCGGCTTAAGGCAAGAGGCAGGCGGGAGATGCGGGCAGGAGCCTGCCGCCGCCACTTCTGGCATCCCTGCGCCTCTTGGTCTCCCAGCAGGAGACCAAGATGCAGGGCAGCGTCGGGGCTCCGGGGCTCCTTCAGCCGCTTGGAAATATCGGAGCGGCGATAACAGCAGCGGTGGCGGTAGCGCTCTCTCTCCTTCCCTCCCATGCGCGTTAACCCTGCCGGCGCCGCAAAGAAAGAAGGAAGGCAGGAAGGCAGAAAGGCAGAAAAGTTAGGAAGGAAGACAGACAGACAGACAGAAAGAGAGAGAGAGAGAGAGAAAGAAAGAAAGAAAAGAAAGAAAGAAAGAAAGAGTAGGAAGACAGACAGGAAGGAAGGAAGGAAAGGAAGGAAGGAGGGAAGAAGAAAGAAGTTAGGAAGAAAGACAGACAAAGAAAGAAAGAAAGAAAGAAAGAAAGAAAGAAAGAAAGAAAGAAAGAAAGAAAGAAAAGGTAGGAAGACAGACAGAAAGAAAGAAAGAAAGAGAAAGAAAGAAAGAAAGAAAGAAAGAAAGAAAGAAAGAAAGAAAGAAAGAAAGAAAGAAAGAAAGGAGAAAGATGTTAGGAAGGAAGGAAGAAAGAAAGAAAAAGAAAGATGATAGGAGGGGTAGTCTTATACGGCGAGTGTATCCCAAACTCTATATTTTAACTGGAAAAGTTGGGGATCGTCTTATACGCCCAGTCGTCTTATACGCCGGAACATACAGTGTGTGTGTGTGTGTGTGTATAGATAGATAGATAGATAGATAGATAGATAGATAGATAGATAGATAGATAGATAGATAGATAGATAGATAGATTTTATAGTTACCAACTGGAATAGAAACTGTTGAAGAAAAGGAATCAGATGTTACTCATGTGTTATAATCAACAGAGCTGCCTATTTCCAAGTTTTCTGTGTATCTCTTAGTAGAGCTATAAAGTATGAATTGCTATGGGAAAACTAAGTTAGAACATACACTTCACGAAGCTGAAATCAGCAACTGATGGAGTGTTGTTGCTTCTTTCTTTCTTGGTAGTTAAGACTTCACCTAAGGGTAAGGCTCTTTGCATAGTTTAAAAAAAATATGTTACTAGATTTTTATCCCTCCCTTTTTATCTATAACTCCAAGGGTGTGAACATATCTCATACTCCTCCTTCCTCCTATTTGCTCCACAACAACACTGTGAGCTGGGTTGGACTGAGAGAGAATGACTGGCCCAAAATAACCCATCTGACTTCCATGCCCAAGGTGGGATTAGAACTCACAGTCTCCTGGTTTTCTAGGCTGGTGCCTTACCAAATACACCAAACTGGCTCTTTAATAAAATAATTGGGCCACAAATTTGTTGTTTGTAGAAGCTGCAAATAAACTTTCTTTTGGGGTCATTTGATACTGAATTGAATTAGTTCTGTTTGGGCTAAGCTCATTTAACTTTAAGAGTTTAAAATTAATTATTTTTAATAGGAAAATATCATTAAGGGATAATTTCACCCTACAATCAATTATCTTATACTTAGTTACATGTTAGTGTCTTTTATAGATTCATGCAGTCTTCTTGGCATAATACTGATATCTCTCGCCTTGTTCTGTAATGTTTTTCAGTTTTCCAGAATGATCCTTCCAATACTTCCAAGTATTAACTGGCAACAAATAAATCAATGATGCAATCTTTGATAGGTTTACTTGAACATAACTTCATAGAACTTTGAATAGTCCATATACTTAGAATTGCCACTTGTGTTCATTTTGAAGAAATATTATATCATATTTTACAGATGGAAATTTGAGGGTTCTTTAATGAAATCATTTTGATTAAATTTTACAAGCAAACCTGCAAAAAAAAATTTTAGAGCAATTACATAGCTTGAAATCTAGGCATCTTTTCTAAGCCTGCTGAGTAATTGGTTTATGCATGACAAAAAAATTCACTTTCTTATATGTCAAACCTGTAAAAAATACCACTTAGAGGGAATATTTTTGTTCTCAGCAGGATTATTTCCATTATTTCTTTGAGCTGGAAAAATGGCATTGCTGGGTTCACTTCATTTAGGTTTTTGTTTAAACTTTCACTCTGTATTAAGTAATAGCATTCTACTGGTATTAAAAAGAAATGGAACCAAGTTAGAAGATTGTACCTTTAGCTGAATGCCAATTCTCATTTCATAGCAAAGCAGCTGTCAATCTAGACTTGGCCCCAACACTATCACCTGTTGAAGTTCTATATTCATTATTGGAACAATCAATATAAAAATATAATCTGTGTGCTCTGCATTTAAAATTCCTTGCTGGTAATCATTTCCTATCTAGAATCATATCCGTAAACATGACAGATTTCTTATTTGGGTTATTTGAATGCGAAACAGGATACTTTTCCTAGCAAGAGGGTTGCTTTGAAGGTAACTTTAAACTTAAATGGCATTTTTAAAGATGGATGAGTATGTGGTAAAGTGACACAATTAATTAAGTGTGTGATCACATCTCTCTGGTAGAAGTAGAGTCACTGGTAGTAGTCTATTGAACAAGCCTGTATATACAATTCAGAGTCCAAGGCAGGGAATATGATCAAGGCAAGATGCCAGAATACATCATTTGACAGCAACAAGATGAAGTAGTAGTTCACATTAGTCTGATATAAGAGCAAGATCCCAGAGACTCTACATAATGTAGAACCAGTTCCCATATTTCATCTTGCTACTATGTGGAAGGAATTTCATATTATTCTCTTGTGGCTAGTCTGAAAAAGTCTACCCTTTTTTTCTCCAACAGCAATAATTTGTGTGCATCTTGCTCCATTCCTCCCCACTGTTTGATTATAAATTATTATGGTTATTATTATGGTTATTTATTGTTTTCATGTTTACTGGCTTTTAACATTTGTAAACCACCCAGAGTCACCTCTGGGTGAGATGGATGGCATACAGGTTTAATAAATAATAAAATAAAATAAATTGATGTCATTAGTTTAGTAATGCTACATACACACACTGACCAGAGGATTACAGGCAATTAGCCTCCAGGTACATCATACATCTGAGATAAAATGTTATTCTAGATAAATTCATAAGTCATGGTATGGCTTACTCATATCTACCTACCGGTACATGTCTTGGAACATCCTAATTACTGGAAATGTACAGAGGGAGTTACAGGTAATCCTTGACTTATAGCCATACATTTAGTGACCGTTTGAAGTTACAGTGGCACTGAAAAAAGTGACTTATCACTATTTTTCACATTTATAACCGTTGCATCCTCCCCATGATCACATGATCAAAATTGGGATGCTTGATAACTGGCTTATATTTATGATGGTTGCAGTATCCCGAGGTCATGAATAAGACCTGTGTATCAAACTAAGATAGACTATATAATCATAAATTAGGCATTTTAACCATTATGAGGCATTTATAGAGTTGACAATTTTTTAAAATAAAGGTAGTCTCGACTTACGACCACAACTGAACCCAAAATTTCTGTTGCTAAGCAAGACATTTGTTAAGTGAGTCTTGTCCCATTTTACAACTTTTCTTGCCACATTTGTTAAGTGAATTACTGCAGTTGTTAAATTAGTAACATGGTTGATAAGTGAATCTGGCTTGTCAGAAGGTTGCAAAAGATGCTCCTGTAATCCTGGGACATTGCGACCATCATAAATATGACCCAGTTGTCAAGCATCTGAATGTAAATCACGTGACTATGGTGATGGTATGATGGCCATAAAGTGTGAAAAATGGTTGTAAATCACTTTTTTCCAGTGCCATTGTAACTTCGAATGGACACTAAATGAACTGTTGTAAGTCGAGGACTATCTGTATTTTTATCATTTTGAACTTAACATGTTGTTCGTGTTAGCCTACGTTTAATTCATGTACAAATGATGACATGATTCTCATGAAACCAAGACAAAGTACTCATTTAACTCTTAATTAATGTAATCAACTCAGGTGAGCTTAGGTGCTGATATAAACTAATCTGGCAGCACAAAGGTCATTCTCAAAGTGAGGCTGGTTATTATATTATCTGCCTATGATTCTTTTTGATGCTTCCCCTTATTGTTTCAAGATTGATTTAATTAATCAATTATATGTATTAAATCATATGTGTATTAAATCACTTAATAAGTATTTTAAATCTGTTTTTTTGTTACTCCATCTTCCGGGATGGAATAAAGTTGTATGCAAAAGTCAAATTTAAAACAGTAATGTAGTAACATTACAACCTAAATGCACACAAAATTTAAAAAATCAAAACAATAGTAAAAACCTTAGTCATTGATAGGATTTTTATGAAAATTTAGTAGGAATGGAATCTAGGAGCCATGGTGGTGCAGTGGCTGGAATGGAGTTTTGTAGGCTAACTCTGCCCACTGCTAGGAGTTTGATCCTAACCAGATCAAGGTTGATTCAGCCTTCCATCCTTCCAAGGACCCAGAATGTTGGAGGCAATATGCTGACTCTGTAAACCGCTTAGAGAGGGCTGTAAAGCACTGTGAAGCGGTATATAAATCTAAGTGCTATTGCTATCTAAGTCTATCTTGGTGGGTTTTATTTTTACAAAGTCATTTCACAAAGAGCTGCTTCAAAAGCCATGTTTTTTGTATCTACCTATCTGAACTTTTTTTTGGTGGAACATAAAACCATATCTTCAAAGATAGCCTTATACTGGCAGCTAGCTCACTGCTTTCAGATATCCTGGCTCAAGACATCTAGCATTTATAAATCCAAACAGGAGCTCTGTAGATCTTCAACAGATAAGAGAAGGGGAGGGCCTGGTGGTGTGGGGGAGCAGGCACAAGACCTGCGGGGACCTGGTGGAGGGGATGGGGGTGAGATAGGCAAGGGGAAGCTGCAGTGTCCTTATGGTCAGTCATAAGGGCAAATGACCTCAGGAGCACTGTTGTAGCCATAACTCCGGGATTGGGCTGTAAGTCGTTTTTGGGGATTGCATCATAACTTCAATAGCTGCTAAGCGACTGATCATAAATTGAGGACTACTGTATGTTAAAATATTTGCAAGCTCCTTATTTCAGAATTATAAGGAATACTTACAGGAATGAGGTGTTACATACTGAGTTGAGGTTAAACTTTTGTTTTCTAAACTTAATTGCTGTAGATACGATGTAGTGATATGAAAAGTTTGCCTTTTAAATTCAGGCATGCTGCATATTTAAGGATCAAGTGGGTAAATAAGTTACAATTTTTCATACCCAATAAATTACCTTTGAATTGGGAATAGAGTTGGCTCATTACAGTAAAAGAAGTTTTGAAAACAGGAATGAGCAAGGGATGCAAATGGCTGCAGACCTGCAATATGAATGTCTTTGAATATTCACTTTTATTACAACACAATTCCTCTCTCTAGCCCTCTCTTAACTCTCAGGTAAAAATTCACATAGAATTCATATACTTTCTTCAGTCCTCAAAGGCTCTTAAAAAAAACCCTGGTTTTAATAAGATCCCCAGATCTTACAGTGATGTGATCAATCTTTCCTCTAGATCAAGCGTGGGCAATTAATTTTCCAAAGGGGCCACATGAGATATTGGGATTATTGTGGAGGGACGAACCAATAGGGTTGTGAAGGTGCATAGGCAAGCACACACACATGGAAGAAAAAACAGTTGCCTTCAAAATAAAAGCAACACAATTGTATTGAGTGCATGGCATGCACTTACTTAGATTTGATTTTTAGTTTCCAATTGACCTCATGGAGGCCGGATGGGCCAGATATGGCGCGGGGGCTGTAAAATGCCTAGGTTTGCTCTAGATTTACATTATTCTTGGTAAGGAGCTTCAACAATGAATGCTGTCTTCTTAACCCCCTCCTGCCAAATGTCTTTGATATGTGGGACTTTCAGCATGCACTTGTTTGTGCACATTAGGCAGGCACTTTCTCAAAGATGCCTAGGGCCCATACCCTGTAAATTATAATCTGATCCTTGGATTGTGTCCCCGAACAAATCTGTAATAAGAAATGTACAATAACAGCATAATAAGGCCCTAATTTTCCCAGTAAGCAAACTAGCCACTCTGTTTATACAAGTTGAAATTTCAAGATGGCCTTCAAGGCCAGCCTCACGTAGAATGAATGATAGTAGTCCAGCTCTAAGGTGACAGGACATAAATGTCCTCCTGTATTGGGGAATTAATTAATTCATGTAGCTGATGAGTAACCACTTATCTTATGAGTCATCAGAGTCTGCTAAAATATAATTTCCAATTTTTTTTTATCATCGGTTATGCTAAATTGAGATTATAGGGATCAAAGTCTGGTGATATCTGGGAGCTAGGTTAATCTATGGTCTATATTAAAACATAGAAAGTTGTTCAGAATAAATTTGCAGTAAGTGTCTTGCATTTGCTTTATTTACTTTCTAGCTGAATGGTTACTTTCTATCGGGCTTGGCCTTTCATTATGGCAATAGTACAAAGCTGTAGCACAAAGTGACTAGAGTCAGGATCATGATCTGCTACGGAAGGATTTTGGAATCCCAGCATTTAAATACTTTAAACAACTGCTGAGTTGAACCCCAGAGATTTATTAAAAGGTCAGTGCTTTCCTCATAAGCCAGTGACCTTTCTTTTTAATTATCTTTGTGGATTGCTGCAGTCTTTGTGTTAATAGAACTTACTAATCAAGAATCCCAAACTGGAAAGCCCGGGGTAGAACTGACAGATTGGCTAGATGTGTGGTAAATAAAAAGAAAGAAAAAGTGGTGTTGGCATTATTGGCAACATCATAAACATTTCCTAGAAATACAGAACAGTGCATAGTATTGTGTTATAGATATAATCTGTGCTTCTAAATATTACATAGATATTGCTTCATGCTGCTCCAAACTTGTAAACAGAATACTTCATACAGTATGTACTGTAAAACAGGATTATTTCTTGGAGCTCATGTTTTTATCTAACTAGCCCTAGGGATTTTGAGGATAGGATAAGTATTTTTACAGTACATATATACAAATATTACATAGGGATCCTAAGAGCAGTAATTTAGATTATTTGGTCAATCAAACACCTCAGTTCAAGTGTTTGGTTGGATTGTGTAGGAGCAGCTTTCTTATTTCCTTAGGCGTTTTGGTTAAAAAGAGATTTGCCAATGGCTAATCTTTCATCTATGCTTAAGAAACTTAAGAGAGATTTGATAAAGATAGATTGGTTAGGGAAATAACTCCATATTATGTAGTTATTAAAGCACAGGAGTCTTGTCGGCCACAAAACAGAACAGAATGTCTGTACTTCAGTTAGAGTTGAGATGTTGTTTTTAGGGAATTACTTACTGGGCATGAAATTAAAAATTATTTGTAGCTTGAAAATAGTTTATTTTTTTAACTTGAAGGAAATCATTGCATCCTGACGTCCTGCTGAACTTTTTGGAAAGAGTCAGCTCTATCAGCTGGCGGCCATTTTGGAGGCAACAAAGCCGTTTGTCAGCAGCAGTGGCCATTTTGGAAGTTGGCAGCCATCTTGTCTTCCCAGAAGTCAGGGTTGGCCATTTTGGGTGCCACAGTGGCCATTTTAAGCCACTTGCTCTCGTTACTCCTTTCCTGTTGGGCTTGAAAGGGACTGTAAGTCCTGTGGCGAACCTAGCAAGATGGCAGAGGCAGGCAAGGGCAAGCACAAGGCACGCTCCCACAAGAGCCTACATTCAATGCCTGCAGCCCCAATCTCAGAGCCCTCTCCTGCGGTAGCTGGCCCTTCCTCCCATAGGGGGCAGTCCCCCCACCCACACTCCTCGGCTTTGGCCGGGCAGGATAAAGTCTCCAGGGCCACCCAGCGGGATGAGTGTCGCAGGGCCAAGGCGCTGGACAAAATTTGTGCCAGGTCCGCTTGCGGCAAGCAATCCCTTAATTTAACTTTCTTTAAATTTTTGCTGATCTCCTAGTCATTAAAACTTGTATCATCTTTACTAACAAAATATTGAAAATTGTATGAGAGGAAGACTTGCCAACGATCCCTGATTTTTATAATTATCAATGTCACTTCTGCTTAATCTTGATAAGATGTGTTATAAAATGAACACACACAAGCACACATACATTAATCCAATGTGATAATATGGAAAACACAAACACACATACCAGGGGTGGGTTCCACTTACCTTTCCTACTGGTTCGCATCGCGTTGGAAGTGCGCGTTTTGCTATGTCATGTCGTGGAAATGACCCTCTGCGCATGCGCAGAGGGTTCTTTGCAAGTCACTTTCAAGGAGCGGTGACCGGAGGACCGGTTCGGGGGCGTGGCCAGCTGGCCATCACTACCGGTTCGGTGAGCGGGGGAAAATTTCCACCACCGATACGGGCGAACCAGTCCAAACCTGCAGCAACCCACCACTGACACATACATATATTCAATGTGATAATGAAAACAATTACATTGAAAAAATATGCATTCGTTAGTATTCATGTTGTGCTGTTATGTGTTCACTATCTGCTTAATATACATTAAGTTATATAGCATGGCATATTGATTTTACAGAATTTGGTGAGAAATGAATATAGGTCTTCCCATATATCTATTTAGTTACAATTTTATGGTTCTTTCAAACTTTTTAAGCCATGGAACTTAACTATTTAAAAAAAACCCAAAATCTCAGAATCCCCGATCAAGAAGCAAAGCTGTGGTGATAGAAAAATAGCTATATGCTAGTGAATTATTTAGTCTCTTATAGAATTCCAACAAGTTATGATGAAATCCTAGGTTTCTGTGGAACACTGTTTGAAAAACTCTGATCTAAGGAACACAGCCCAGGTCTAATTAGTAAATGCTTCATTGATGCCTTTTGGGACTTATTGTTTTTTCATAACTTGCATGCATAAGAACCTTATTCATCTTCTTCCTTAGCATTAATAGTTGTATTAATTTAGGCTATTGTAATGTGTTTGCATCCATATAAATAAATACCTTACATTCTGACGCAGATTACAATCTGGTATCCACCATTTTGGGCCTTTCTCTGTAGTGATAGTCCTCAGATTACAATGGCAATTGCTAAGTAATATGGTCATAAGGTGTAATATCATGTGTCCATACCCATGCTTAGTTACAAAAATTCTGACAGTCTTAGTTCCCATTTTTAAGAACCATGCAGGTTGTAAAATGAAGTCTTCGCATGAACATGACTTCTGACTTCTTGCCAGCTTTCCTATTGACTTAGCTTGTGGAAAGCCAGCAAGGAATGTTGAAAATTGGATGTTTTTTAATATTGAATTTTTAATTTTTATATTTGGTTTTAAGTAATGTTTATTGTTGGTTGCTCTTGTATTTCTTTCTGCTGTACGCCGCCCTGAGTCCCTCGGGAGTTGGGCGGCATATAAGAAAACCAAAATAAATAAATAATAAATAAATAAATAAAATGACCATGGTTCACTGTGCCATTGTAATTGGAACCAAGTGTCCAGATACAAGTCATGTGACCACACAGGGATGTTGGAATGACCAGAACTCCAATGGCTATAAGTACCATTTGTTTAGTGCCATTATAACTTTGACTTGTTGCTGAATGAATGATTCCAAACCAAGGACTACCACTTAACCTAGGCACAAGCTACTAAATTAGACATAATATTTAATTGGAAATGTATATTTATCCAGAGGCTAGATGATAAAGATGAGACTGACTTAAATATTTCCAGGAATGCTTTACTATTGCAACTAGAAAATCATATGTAAGAAACTTGCTACTTGACTGGTACTATTGTGACCTCTGTTATCTTCCTGTTGTTAATAATTACCTTACAAAATGCCCTCTTGCATTAGAGTTATTGTGGCACAGGGCCTGATTACTCTTCTTCCTTTTATTCTGATAAAATGCTCTTAGAATCCTATTGGCTTGTAGTGAGTAAAAGAGATGTACTTTCCATATATTTTCACATTTTCATAGTTCACTGCTTTGTTTACATTTTCTGACAATTCTGGGCAAGTGTGTTGGTTATGGGTCCAAATTACAATTTCAGGAAGACAATACATGTCTTAGCCACAACTTTTTATACATAGTACAAAATTATGGCAGGGGGGAGGGGGCTGGGGGCAGAGCTTAATCCACTCGAGCTCACCCCCAAGTATGTATGGTTGTTGAATGAGTATTGGATGTTTTTAAATATTGTGTTTTTAATTTTTATATCTGTTTTTTAATGTGATTTTATAAATTGGTGTCTTGTATTTTTTTCTGTTGTACGCCACCCTGAGTCCTTCGGGAGTTGGGCGGCATATAAGAACACAATAATAAATAAATAAATAAATAAATAAATAATAAATAAATAAATAAATAAATAAATAAATAAATAAATAATAAATATGCCAGTGTCTTTAGGAATATTAGAAATTGGAGGACTAAATAGCAAGACTATGTGTCTTCTCTTTTTAGATCTAAAATGTCCTTAATTGATGGGCCTATATTTCCAGACTCTATAAACTCTTGACAAAAAATCTATTTCGGAGGGAGATCACCCATTATCCAAATCTACCAGGCAGTAAATTAATTGTTAAACTCTGTGGGTGTAGGCAGCTGGAATTGGAAAGAAGTGAATCAGAATATAAAGGTTATTTATATTCTTCGAGAGCATTCAAATTCACTGAAGGACTTCATGTTTGGGAAGGAAATTATATTATAATATATAGAGAGTTAATACTGAATTCTCCTTCAGTACTTTTTGAGAATACATTCCTTACATCGCTTGCTTTCTGCATATGAAAGATCCATGCTTTTGCAGCTTAGCTTTGTGCTTTGCGGGGGGGGGAGCTGAAAAATTATGTGTTATTTTCTGACACTTAATTTTTTATATAAAAATGCTTTTAAGGTATAGCAATAGTACTTAGACTTACATACTGCTTCATAGTGCTTTTACAGCCCTCTCTAAGCGGTTTACACCATTAAGCAATGTATATTTACATTACCCAACAATCTGGGTCCTCATTTTACCTACTTCAGAAGGATGGAAAGCTGAGTCAACCTTGAGCCAACAATCCCTGCCAAAAACGGCCGAAGGGTGGGGGCCAGCGGGTGGGCGGGGCTTCGCCAACATTTGGTGTATAAGACGCACCACAAATTTTACCCACTTTTGGGGGGAGTGCATCTTATGCTCCCAAAAATACGGTACCTTTGATGCCAATGAATGCCAGTGGAAATCTTTTTCTTTCATGTTGGCAGAGAGTGCAGGTGAATTTGTAAAAGGAATTAAACTTTTTAAATGTGTTCTTATTCATCCAATTTAGATTTCTATATGTTTATTCCAAGTAAAAAATGAGAGAAGTTTCATGCAGTGTAATCAATGTAGTGTTATACAATTTGTCATGTTAAAGTAAAAGCACTGGAATTCATAGAACATGTAGGTTATGACTATTTTAAGTATTAATATTCCAATTTCATTTTAAATTGTATTTTATTCCAATTTAATTTTAAATTGTTTTTATCGGATTTTAATAATAATTTCCTTTTGGAACTCTGCACTTTGATATGGCCTATGGGCTAATCAATAAACTAAACTCTAAAGTATTAGTGACTTTCTGACTGAACCCAACCTTATTATTATACAAAAGAACTTAAAGCACACATTTGAAAGAGCAAATTTTGCTCTTTGGTTTCAGGAATATGGGATATGATTGAGGCCCTTGAAACATTTATCAATTTTCTGTGGCGTAGTTGCTCAAAATCCACAGCTGAATATTATACAGGGAATCCTTGCTTAGTGACCCCAATTGGAACCAGCAACTTAGTGTCTAATCAACCCAACTGCTAAGTGAAGCAGCAGAACACCACAAGAAGCTTATGACACCACTTCCCATTTGGTCATTAAGCAAGTGACCATGGGACATTAAGTGAGACATGATGTGTCGTGACAGCAACTTATAATTTTACTACTGGTTTCTCCATTAGCAAGTGGCAATAATGTGACAACAGGATACTGTGATGGTCATAAATACCCACCAGTTGTAAGATGCACAAATGTTGATTACATGACCATGGGAGATGGTTGTAAGCACAAAGACTGGACATAGAATTACTTTTTCAGCTCAGTCACAATTATACCCTTTATAAAAATATTACTATTTTTGTTTTTATGACAGCTGTTTCTAGTAATGATCATTGGATACTTGACAATATTAATATAATATTCTTAAAGTATCTCTGTCTCTCTCTCACACACACATACACATATGTCTTTGATACCTTGAGTAGCCAGATAACATCTTGTGATAAATATATCTCTGCTGCCTTTTTTGCTGACTAAGGACAGCAAAATCTTATGTGTGTGTTTTTTCAGAGAAAACACAATAAAATTATAGGAAATATTTTTTTTGTGGAAAAATAAATAAACAAATAAATAGTAGATTAAAATTTAATACCAATAACAATAAAATAACCTTAAGAGAATGTTGATTAAATTGTGATGCCTACTGGAGAAATTTGCAATAAATGGAAAACAAGTCAAAGCTAACGTATTCTGTAGAAACAGGGTGGAACACTGGGTGTTGGCTGAATGCTTCTTTTTAACAAAAGCAGAGAGGTTGCACGTTTCCTTTGAGTATTCCTCCAACAAGTTAAAGGACACAATATTACAAGATGTTGAGAACACTGACCCATGATTGTATTTGTTTCCCAGCACGGTATGCTTTCTCCGTATCAGCTGTTACTGGCATTCGTGAATGAACTGACTAGACAGTTTTGGACTCTGTTCAAGCAGTACCATCAGTTGCATTGAATAGTTGCCAGTGTGAAGAATGGGCTGTGATTACAAGTAAAGCCTCCAGTCTCCAAAGATGTGGAAGCGTGTGACTAACCTGGAGCATAGAGTTTCGTTAAACTTTCATGTATTCTTATTTACCTGGCCAGCTAGGGACTATAATGACGAATGGTGAGTTGTTTGTAATGCAGTTCAGCCATTCTTCTCTTTTGCTGTGGTGAGCATAGGTTTTATTTATTTATTTATTTATTTATTTATTTAATTAATTTCTATGCCGCCCAACTCTTGAAGGACTCGAAGGTTGCATTGCACCACTTCTGAATGGTTAAAGGAAGCAGAGATTTTTCACCAGATTTTTCACTGCTATTGAGAGTTAAATAATCTCAACATTTTATTAGTTCTCGTTCTGTTTGTTAAAATACAAAAAGGTGTTCCTGAAGCCAGTGTTTCTAAGGCTTGACTTAAAAACAAAGCCAAAATCTAAATTCCCATTTGTAGATATTTTCATTTTACATACTAATGTCATACTGAAGAATGCCAAGTGCACTTGCTATTTTCTTCTTAATAATGTCTAATTTACTTTGAAATGCTATGGTAAGCTTGAGGAAGGAAGTAATTCTGTCATAATTGATGAAAAGTGCACTAATTAAATGACAGCGAGATGTAGAATTTTAAGGCGAGTTAAAATTTAGTTTTGCAAATCACTTCCCTAAGTACAATGTCATTGACATTTCTTGTTTGGGAAATTAATACTATGATTTATGAATGGAAAAAAAATATTTGTAGAGCAGTGAACTTTTAGCCTTTAAGACAAGGGAGAAAGCTTTGCTTCTTAGACAAACAAAAGCAGCATAGAAGCATCCATACAGTTTCCTTCTTGCATCTGATATTCAATGCTTGCATTTATGTGAAGTATGTAGTCAATTAATGAAGTATTTTAATTAAAAGAGTAAATGAATGTATAGATTCAACACAAAACAATTTTAAAAGAGACCAATTTTTTCTATCAGTCAACAAATAGTCCTTAACTTACCACCATTCCTTTAGCAACCATTCAAAGTTATAACAGTGCTAAAAAAGAAAAGATTTATAATAAGTCCTCGCAGTTCTGACCATTGTAATGTCTCCACTACAATGGAGACATAGTCACATGATCATAATTTGGGTGTTTGACAACTAACATGTATTTAGGATGATTACAGCATCCTGGGGCCACGTTACCATAATTCGTGAACTTTCCATTGGCTTCTCAAAAGGAAAGTGAATGGGGAAAGTCAGATTTGCTTAAAGACAGCATGATTCATTTAACAACCATCATAACAGCTATGTGATTCACTTAATGACCACTGTGATAAACTTAATGATCCCGCAAAAAAGTTCTTAAAACTGGGCACAACTCATTTAATGACTGCCTCACTTAACAATGGAAGTTCCAGTCCCAATTATGGTTATAAACCGAGGACCACCTCTATAGCATGCTATGTTAGAATTAACTCTAATCTACATTAAATTATTTTCAAGTAAATTTATTTGGGAACTATGTTAGAATATTTAAAAAAATACATACTGGTACATATCTGTTCCACCATCAGTGGAATTCATTAAAAAAATGGCAATATACCATCATTTAATACAAACCAGAATAGAGACGTTAATGGTTTTGCATTTTCAGCAATTATAAACTTTGCTTCTTGATGAATTCAGTGCCAATGAAACAGATGATATTTGCAGAATAAGTAGGTGTATTTGCCAGTATGATAAATGCAATATATTAAAAGTTATGTATAATACTTGATTTATATTTTGTGTTGGGATATGTGGCAAGCCAATGTAGCTATTGCAGGTAACTGAAAGTAGCGAGAGATATTAAACAGGGTATCTCTCAAACAGGGTAGCTTAATAACCATTGTTTGACATAAAGATAGTTGGACTTGATTACAGTGGTCCTTCATGCCCACATCATGCCAGTATCTGATTAGTTGATCAAGTTTCCTTTCCTGTCACCTTAGGGTCCTATCTCTTCGGAAGCATTTTACTTCTAGATCAGTTTTCCATTTTGTATTACACACAATAAGTGTGGTAGAGTCTAGAAGACCCAAACAAGGTAATTGGAACCACAGATATCAATCTACTTAGATAAGGGGGAAATTTAGGAGAAAAAAAAACACCAATCCAGGAAGATATAAAAGCAGATTGAATATTACCAGAGAATCACTTGGTTGGCAGTAAAGAAATTGGATCCTTTATTGCAGGTCTTGGTGTTAGAATGACCTTTTATTCTACATGATTTTCAGTAAAACAACTTTTTAATATTTTTAGAATTAGAATTATTTGTACTTCTAATATTGCACCCATTTGTAATCTGGTTATTTATCTGCGGAATTTCAGGAGATGTGCCCTTATGGCATACTAGCCAGGCATTACTATAAGCTTCCTGTTAGTCTAGTTTTCCATAAGACAGTTCAAGTATATGGGAGCTACAAAGGGGTGGGTTCCTCCCGGTTCGGACCGGATTGCCCAAACCGGTAGCGACTCGCTGGTGACATCACGTAACTGGATCGGCCAGTGCCGGTCCGTGCGTGCTGCCAAATTTTTTTTTTTGTCCAGCTGCTTAAAAAAGGGCCCTTTCGCCCGCCCTTGGGTTAATACTGACCTTTATTTCTTCGCCCGAAGCACAGCTGATCAGCTCCTCAGCTGTGTTTCGGGCTGATTCCAGCTCCTGAGCATGCGCAGAAGTCTAATTGCACGAGGGAATGCGCGAGCGGAACGCGTGCAAGCAAAACATCGCAATGCGCACTGGTGGGGAAGGTAAGTGGAGCCCACCCCTGGAGCCACACTGACTAAATCACCTTTCGCCATTTAACCTGATGAGAACGAATCATTATCTGTATAAAAATATCAAAAAATGTCAGTTTTTCTTCTGGTCAGATTTGTGCTGGAAGCTGTGATTTGCTGAAGTCTGCTTCAGCCCTCAGTATTGCCGCTCAGCATGGCTCCCTGCTCTCCTCGGCTATCAGTTTTTGTCATTTGTTCAGTCAGCAGGGTTCTCGAGCTCAAAACCCAATTTCTGCATGAAACTCCTTCCAATAGCACAAACCACTTTTTTTTGATGCTACACGCATATATTAAAGCAAGATGGCCTGGCAATTAGATTTCATTTATATTCTAGAATAAAACACTTAAAGCATCTTAAGATTCAAATAAGCATTTGTTCACGGGCTATGCTGCCTCTTCGTGAATACCTTCTCAAAACAATGGAGAAATGGATTTTTCAATATCTGCACTAGCTGTTTCTACTTTTGTGTCCACATTCTGTTTATGTATGAGTAGCACAGGAATTAATAATTAGTATTCATGAAAAGAAAAGCCTATTTACTCTGTATAACACACTCACTCTACTTTTATTGCATAAAAGAACGCAGGGATTTCTCTTTCAAGCAGATCTGCTTTGTCCTTGGTCATATTTATCCTTAAGCACATCAGATTTTTGTTTCTTAAGTAAAAGTAACATTTATTCCTACAGAAGGCGAACAAAATATGCCTCCGGCCACTGCTCATATTCAAGCTGCTAGCCTTTCTGAAATGTGAACTGAAATAGAAACTTAAGAGAGATTTGATAAAGTTGGGGATCTTCAGGACAAACTATTGAAATGGCAAGGTTAACCATTGCATTTTGACCATGTCACAATCAAATATATATATTGTTGACATTATAAAGGTTATATGAGGTGGTGATAACCTTGTGTGACTTCCAGTGCCAAAAATGATTCCTATGTAGTCTGATGAGCACAAATATGATTAATACTGTTCCACTTGGTATTACCTGTAGGGTTAGATTTAGGATTAGTGTATAGATTTTTATTTCTTATATAGATTTTTAAAATCCTGTCTTCATTATTCTTATAAATAACTCAGGGCAGCAAAATACCTAATTATCCTCCTCCTCCTGTTTCCCCCACAACAACAACCTTGTGAGGTAAGCTGGGCTGAGAGAGTATGACTGGACCAAAGTTACCCAGCCGGTTCTCATGCCTAAGGTGGGACTAGAACTCACAGTCTGCTGGTTTCTAGCCAGGTGCCTTAACCACTAAATATATAACCACTACATATATAATGTAGTAATACAGAAGCATTGGATTTGTGAGTTATTCATAAGGAACAAATTCTATCACCCATCTCTCATTAATTCCCTTCTGTTAATATACTGTATTTTTCGGATTATAAGACACACTTTTTTGTCTCCCAAAAGGGTTACGGAAGCCCTGCCCACCCGCCGATCATTTTTTTGCCTCCACATGCCCCTTTTTTCAGGGCTTTTTGAGGCTTTTTGGAGCCATTTTTGAGGCTTTGGGGGCCTGTTTTTGAGGCTTTTTTGGGCCATTTTTGAGGCTTTTTGCGGCCCTTTTTTTTTAAAAAAAATGGGCCAAAAAAGCCTTGAAAACGGGCTGAAAAAAGCCTCCAAAACAGGCCGAAAAAAGCCTTGAAAACAAGCCTCAAAAGCAGGCTGGAAAAAACCTCAAAAACAGCTCCCCCAAAAGGCTGAAAAAAGCTTTGAAAAATGGGCTGAAAAAAGGGGAGAAAATTTATTTATTTATTTATTTATTTTTGTGAGATTTATATACCGCCTCACAGTGCAAGCACTCTCTAAGCGGTTTACACCAGTAAGCAATGTATATTTACATTGCCCCCAACAATCTGGGTCCTCATTTTACCTACCTCGGAAGGATGGAAGGCTGAGTCAACCTTGAGCCGGTGAGATTTGAACCGCTGACCTGCGGATCACAGTCAGCTAAAGTGGCCTGCAGTACTGCCTCTAACCGCTGCGCCACCTCGGCTCTTTTTAAAGAGGGGCATGTAGAGGCCAAAAACTTTTTGGGTTGTTTTCCTCTTCTAAATTTAGGTGTGCCTTATAGTCGGGTGCATCTTACAGTCCAAAAAATACGGTACATAGTCATCAATATGGTGTACTATTTATTTCTTGGTTTATTTATTTACCAAATTTATATATTGGTGCATCTCAGCATCTCACAAAACAAGACTATAAAGGGGTCCTTGGTGCTCTCTGAGCTTGCTTGTTTTCTTGCAGTCATTTCATTACTCAAACTAGGTAACATAAGTGCTAAGTGTATGGAGTAACAATATAGAGTAACAATAAAAAAAACACTAGACAATTTAAAACCCCAGACACAACATAGCAAAGATTATATATAGTTAAAATTTATAAATTGTTAATTCTTGAGATGTTAGGTTATCATCCATTGGGACTAAATATTGTAAAGCACTGAGTTCTGCTAGTCTCTCCATTCACCATTTTTGCTCTAGCAATAGGAAGGCTAATTGTGTTGCACAGTACACTTTGGGAATAGAATGAGTCTGCTAGGGCATTTCATGCACAGTTGGAAGACACCTAATCACATGGTATTCATTTTGTTGTTACTGCATAACAATGATTGGGGCATAGCAAAGTAGCATGCTAAGGACCCACACAAGGTTTGTTTATTAAATTTAGGTATCACCCATCTCACTCTCAGAGTGACTCTGGGCGATTTACAGCTAAACACATAAATATCATATAAAAATACAACACATCAGTAAAATGGGAGCCTTGTAAAAATCAAAGTTGAAATAATTAAAAATTAAAAGATGGAGGAGCACCTTCAAGAGACCTAACCACCCCCAAGGTTTCATGCCATTCTGTGAGTTCCATGCAAGTTGGCAAAACCAGGTCTTTACACCAGGGGGATAAAAGTCGATGATTCTTTTTAAAAAAATCGGATTTTTTAAAAATTTAAATCAGATTTTTAAATTTTTAATGAAATTTATTTTAATAAAATGCTTTTGGAGTAAAAATCTATCTAAAGGTAGTTTTCTATTTAAGATACATAAATAATTTAGTTTATTCAGCATAAAATGGAGCTTAGTTATGTAGCTCAGGCTGTATATTCTGCAACACTGGGACTGTCGGTAAGTCAACGGGGTCAGAGGAGGAGCTGCTGTGGGACAGAGATGACAGTTGCTCTTTAAAAATTATGATTTAAATCGAGTTGATTTAAATCAAGCCTTTTTACTAGTGATTTAAATTGTGATTTAAATCGACTTGATTTAAATCAAATCCACCCTGCTTTACACACTTGCAAAAGACCAGGAAAGCAAGGGCCCACCTCATCTCTAGGGGGAAAATATTCCAAAGGGTGGGGACAACGGCAAAGAAGAGTCTATTCCTGGATCCCATTAGTCAAAACTCTTTAATTGATGGAATCCATAACATACCTTGCCTGGGTGATATGTCATGTGGTGAGTGTAAGATTGTTCCTAATTTGTTATACAGGTAGTTTTTGACTTAGGATCACAATTGGGACTGGAATTTCCATCAAAAGTCATTGGAGTCATAAGTTGAGTCATCGTCTGACTGGATACAATTTTATGCCAATTTTTACGATGGTCATAAGTCACTGTGGTCATAAGTGCGAATCCAGTTTAACCAATGATTTTTTTATTTTTTTTATTTTTTATTTTGCAAATTGCTATCATATGACCACAGGAATGGTGCAACTGGTCATAATGAAAACTGGTTGCCAAATTGCAATCATGTGATCAGGGAGGTAGGGTAATGGTTGTAAGTTTAAATTTAGGTCATAATTGACTTTTTCAGAGGCCATTGTTAATTTGAACTGTAGTTAAGTGAACGGTCATAAGTCAAGGACTACCTGTACAGTTTTGAGGATATATGCACTCTCTCTGGTTGACAATTTAAGAATCCTACTGTGGATATGAACTAACTCTGTAACAGCAAGCCTGAGTTTTGATAATCCAAACAATATGGATCATTGTATATGGGATTCAAAGTATAAGTAGTTCTACAATCCATATAAATCATGGATTCAGATATAGATACAGATATATCACTGTACAGGTGCACGACTGGTCTTGTTGCACTTATAATGATTGTAAAATAACTCTTAATAAACTCTACTATATTGAAGTACATCTGAAGCCTAGAATATTTGGCATATAATAAGGTTTACATCCTATCACTTCTATACCAAATAAAATATCTAATTTTCCAGCCTAAAAACTATATGCAAAACATCTCGTGTAGTACAATAGGGCTGTGACCCTGAAGTAATTGAATTTTTTTCTGAAAAGTAATGGAAGCTAGGACCCTTTATTAGCATACAACTGTGTGTATATTGTAGAATAGTTACTTTTTTTCCTTTGCTTTCAGGGGAAACCTGACCTAAAAATCTATTCAATAACTTTCATTGAAATTCAAGAATGTATTTGATACTTTACATTAATATCAAGTAATTATCTCTAGCTATAATAAAATAAAGGTCAAGACTGGTTCTAGCTCTTAAGATGGAACACTGCCTGTTTTATTCAACATCTTATTACAAAAGTGTGATTGAAAGAAAAGGGAAAAATGCATTCGAATAGATTCCAATATAATTTTGCAAGATTGGTTCTTCGGATCTGTGATAGTTTAATTTTGTTGTACAGCACTATCTTTGTTGAATTAAAATAAACTCTTGGTCGTTTAACCTAGAATGCAGATTTCCTATTTTGCAAGTTTTTCTTTTAATTCTTTTTGAGGTCCCTATCGTATGAAAAAATAAAATCCTGATAATATTTACTGTTAATATTAGTACCAGATTAGAGCTGGAAAGTGAACTAAATAAAATGGACCTTTTATACTGCCTCTTCTAAATTTCAGTGCTTCCTCTCAGGGACTAATCTCATAGTTCAGGTGATTAAAACAGGAAATTGAAGGTTTAGCATAAGAAGGGATTTTTATCTTGTGAAAAGATCTTTGAATGTATGTGTTAATAGTTTTGGGTCTCTGCATCATTATATTAAAAAAGGTGACATAATTTAATTGGTTTACATTTCAACTGAAAATTGCTATTGTTCTTCAATAATGAATAAATCTGCACATGCTTATTTAAATTATTTTAATAACTGCATGACATGCTTCAAAATTATAAATGTATTATAGGTTTAAAAATTATCTTGCTAAAGGGATACATCTGAAATACAACGTCACTAATGAATATTTTTAATTACCATAGAAGTATTTTATAGTAGGTGCTGACCACTTGAGTGATAAATAAATATAAAAGATTTGATAAACTAGGCCTTTCTATTGTACAGTTCATCACTTAAATTCATATTGATAAATACAGTTGTTACAGGTAGTCCTTGACTTATGACCATTCAATTAGCAACCATTCAAAATTATGAGCAAAGAGACCTATGACCTATACTTGAGATTATAGCTGTTGCAGCACCCCCAAAATCTTGGCCTGCTACCCCACCCTGCTGGATCCCCACATCCTTGGGCCTTCTCCCTGCCCCATTACCCCTTGCTCTACATCAACTGATTCTCTTTCAGAAAGATGATCTTCAGAAATCTTTTTGGAAAGGTGATTTTTTGGCGATCTTTTGGAAGCTTAGAAAACAGTGCCCACTTCCAGGATGGCACTAGATGGTTTTTGTATAGGAAGACCATGTGGCACATGGGCTGATTCATTTTTGGAAAGGTGATTTCTGAAGATTGTCTTTCCGAAAGACCACCTATACGATTTGTCATGCAACATTCCTGCAGAGGTTGCCTTGTAGCATTCTAGAAGTAGCCACCACCCCATGTTCCACTTAATGACAGTAATGGGGAGAGCCAGTATTGTGATTTTTAAGCAAGGCAATCACTTGAGCTTGCTTAATGACCACAACAACTTATGACCATAATTCTAGCTCAATTGTGGTTGTAAATCGAGGACTACCTGTATTCATAACAAGCTGTTTGTTGACTTCTGTCTCTAACAGGAGTATACTGTAAGCCGCTCAGAGTCACATCGAACTGCGAAATGGGTGGCAACTAAATTTGATAATAATTATAATAATCCTAAAAAATGATTTGTGCTACCTTTTGCTCCTGGAATGACTCTTTACATTAGTATTCAATCTCAGTATTTTTTTTTACCATAATTGATTCTGTAAGTCCAAAAAAAAAAGACTATTTTTCTTGTGTTTAGCTGTTTTATTTTGCTGCAATGTGCTGTTGGGCCTAGATTTGTGTTGAAATAATTCACAGGAAAACGTTTGCCATGAAAATGTTTGATTTGTTTAAAATCTATAGAATGGGTTGGGGTCACAAAAGTCAAGATGGTGAATTGCAACTCTGCAATTGAAGTATCACCCCACTGTATATGTAGGCAATATTGATGCATGTACAAAAGGGAGTTGATGGCACAATTGTGATTCCCACACTTGATGTTTTGGACAACCCCAATCCCCTTGCAGACAGCCTGGTCTCAGAGCAATTTTCTGAAACAGCAGCAACAATAGCAGTGTGAATGTGTATATTTTCAGGATGTTTATATATGTAGGACAGCTGGGAATATAAAGAAAAACCTTCTGAAAACTCCAAGGTAGAATCTTATGTTGAAGGACTATATCTGTGTATTCAAATTTAATTTTCCCACGATCAGCATATCCAAATTTTGACAGAATATCAAGTATCTTATCAAGTGAAAAGTTAAACTCCTGTAAGTTTATGAGAGAAGAATAATAACTAGATAAATCCGTAGCATTATTGATTTTTTTTTGCGCGTATTCATATTGGTTTTCATGTTTTGTTTTCATTGTAAAACACACTGCTGATTTTTAAAAATTGAGTTAAACTAGCTCAAGGTAATTTAGCAGTAATGTTAAAAAATAATTTTTTTAACTTTAATGTACTAATTTTGAGAAAGGCACACAGACATTAAGGTTGTAATCTTTTAATCAATATTGTTTATAGCTAATTATAACTACTGTGCCTCTGGGCCAAATCAGTGTGGGGGAACATATTTTATATAATAATGTTCTGTAGCAATATGATTATGTGTAGACATCTTTTTAAAAAACCACAAAGCCTATTTAGTTACGGATGTGCTATTTACCTCTCCTGAAAATAAAAAGCGTCCATGAAGTGTAGGTAAACATGAACGTAGCACTGATCAGCAAGTTTTAAAGCAATCTTGTCTTTTCTTGGGATAGCACAACGTTGAATAGCCTTATAATTTAGGATGAGGGTATGATTTCTATCTTCCATATATATCTTCTATATGTAGGCACAATTGCACAATAACTATATGTAGGCACAATAATTTCAAATGGGAAACGATCCATCTTCCTTCATGTATTTGAGGCAATCCTTTGTATATACTATATAAAGTACAGTTTTATAATTAAATTATGACTAGTTGCTAACAGTATGAACTGAGCAATGAGTTACATTTCTTGCATATCATGCATTAGTGGTATTGATTGCATTTCTTAGAATCCAGTCAGAATTTATGGATTCTGTTTCTTGTGGCTCTTGGTCTAGTAAAATTTGATTTTAAGTAGCTATACTGTAATTCTAAAAAACTAGTCAAGATTATAACTTTAAAAAAATTGATAGAATTCAACTCATGCCAAGTCAATTCAGCCTCACTGGGCAAATTTTATGAGCAAAGTAGAAGTAATGTTTAAAATATTGCTGACCAGTGTCATTTGAAGAATACTATCTAAAAACAAAACATCTGACAGGATTGTTCATTTGTGAAATGGATATTAAAGGCAATTTCATGTTCTTGAAATTTAAAATGTTCTTGACTCACTGGTGTAGTTAGGATAGCTCCCTATGGAAACAACAGTGAACATTCTTTCAACTTCCTTTATACACACTGCAAATATATAAGCGTTTTTATTGTTTGCAGAAATCTTTGCATTCATATGTAAACCACTGAAAACAACTTATATGGTAACATTTACAGTGTTGTTTACTATCAAAATGTTTTTAATTTATGCATTGTTATAATTTTCTATGGTGCCTTTATATCCCTATGTAAATAATTTTCCTAAAAATACAACACTTGAAATAAACCATTAACTTGAGTAATTTCTATATGAAAAATGTAAAATATCCCTTTTTGATCTGTCATTTCAAGGAAGGAGACAGGCTTAACAAAAACCGTTTTTAAACTCCCCCCCCCCAATTTTTTTTTTACTAAGAACTTGTAGCTAGATTGACACTGTACAAGCTTAACTAGTGTTAGAGATCTTCATCTGTCACATTTGAAAAATTGAATTAATTTGTTAGAGATTAAAAGAAGAAACATGTTGGGATTATGTGTTTAAAAATAAATCCCTTTGGGTTTAATGCACAGCATACAACAATGTTTCTTTGGGGAAAGTAAAAATAAGAATTAGGACTTTGTCTTGGCAAGATATGCATCTAATTAATGAAATGTCTAAGAAGCAGGTGGATCATTATGAACAAATCTGCATTTTTTGAGACACCTTGAGTTAATTGTAAAGCATTTACAAGCATGACTACTACATATACCTAAATTGGTTCATACTTTCAGAATGCGGTAGATAAATTGGCATAAAAATAAATTGATAAGCTGTTTTAAGACCTAAGTTTATAATTAATCTGATATTCAAATAGCAACCAAGATTCTTTGTGGTGATGCGAATCTAAGTCCTAAAATGTTTGTATATATTTGTAATAAATATCAAATGTTCTTCTAACTAGCATATATTTCCATTACTTTATTTTAGCAGCAGCATTATTACGCAAAGCTTTCTTTTAACCAAAAAAGAATGCAACTAAGCCATTTTCAACATATGAAAGTAGATCTCATTTAGATCAACTGCAGTCTTTAAATACCATCACTCAAACTTAACAAATTGTGAATAACTATTTATTCATTCATTTATACGACTATCAAACTAATGACAATGACTCTGGGCGGCGCATAGAGATTTAAGATGAACAAATATAATTTTAAGAATATAAAAATAATAATCATTAGCAATACTAATTATTGATAGTGCTTTTTTTGCAAACTACTTAACTTGAGGATTCTTTTTGATCTAGATGTATTTTTCTTGGCTAAAGATGTTAAAAGGAGCCATAAATATTTCAAGATGTAATATAAAACACTGAAAAGAGTACAAATTACTGCGAAGGCAGAATGTAAGAATTATTGATTGATTGACAACATGAAAGTGGGAACGTTTATTTCAGAGATTCAAAGCATACTGGAAGACAAGACATTTCTGGTTTCCTTTGTTATCTTTACATTCAAATGTCTAAAATACAGCTGTTAGTGACTTCTGTTGAATGAAAATTGCTGTTCAAGAAAATACATTTAGATGTGTTTTCTTGAACCATGGATATCTTGTAACCAACCAAAACTTGGATTTGGTTTTATCTAGCCCACTAAGCAATTTTCATTTCTTTAGCATTTAAGAAACTGTCAGTATTCAAGCCATTAGAGAAGAAAGCACTATAGTTTGAGGAGTCAATGTATGGAAACTATTTGAGAATAAAATGTATTACATATACAGTACAGAGGTGGGTTCCTGCCGGTGCGGTTAATAGCTGTTGTTCGGCGCAGAGCCGAAGACGCTGCTGCTGTTCGCAGCACGGGGGCTTTTCCCGGGCACTGCCGCCGCCCGCATGGATGCTGCCATTTGCGTTCTTTTGCCCTCTGCGCATGCGCAAAGCGTTCTGCATGCGCAGAGGGCAAAAGAACGCAATTGGCGGCGTCCATGCGGGCGGGGAAAGCGCCTGGGGAAAGCTCCCGCGCCGCGAATGGCAGCAGCATCTTCGGCTCTGCGCCGAAGAACAGCTATTAACTGCACCGGCAAAAACAGGCAGGAACCCACCTCTGATACAGTATATATTTATACATATATTACTATACTACTAGTATAATAATAAATATATTACTATACTATACATTAGCAGTGCACATAGCCTATTTGATCTAATGATTAAAGCATCAGCCTAGAAAGCCAGAGGTGGTGAGTTCAAGTTTCACTTTAGCCAGGAAAACTGCTGGGAGAGTTTGGGCCAGTCACTTTCTTAGTCCAACCTACTTCTCAGGGTTGTTGTTGTTGGGAAAATAGCAGGAGGAAGGTATATTGGACATGTTTAGCGCCTTGAGTTATTGGTAAAAATAATAAAGGCTGGATACAAATAAATAAGTAAATAAAATAGATACAAAGTAGTCAAGTGTGCTATATTTCAGCATGAAGTAAGTATTTAAAAGTTCTACATCCAGTAGCAAATATATTTTAAATATTTGCCTACCTATTATCCTATAATTGTTATTGCTGAGTAACCATTCTCATTAAACACTAGGTAATTTTCCTTTTCTTAGCTGGGGTGAGATATGTGATATTTTAAAGTGTAATTACATACTGACATGATCTGGCTGAATTTATTCATGGGAACATACGCAGATTCTGTTCTGGAAAATCTTTCCAACCTTATTACTGGTAAACTTTAGTTGATTATGTTAAACTTCAGTTATGCAGTTGATATTTCCAACATAGTCTAGTTTTCTATCTGGACTATGATTTCTTTTTACCTAATGGTGAAAAGCTTATATCCAATCTAATCCAAATCACCGTGAGCCTCATGAAAAAAGTATATTTATTTTTAAGCCACAGCAATGCCTTTTAGCTCATGTCTCTTTGCCACTGTTACTGCCACTGTTGTATTACCGTATTTTTCGGAGTATAAGACGCACCGAAGTATAAGACGCACCTTAGTTTTGGGGGAGGAAAACAAGGGAAAAATGCCTCTGCCTCCCAGCAATTTGCCAAACAGCAAACAGCACAGATGATATACACTGTTTGCTGTGTATTTCTGTGCATGTGTGCCTGACCCATAGAAATGGCAAAGAATTGGAGAAATGTACATTATGGCAGTATATTAATCCCAGAAAGTTTTCTTACATGTAATCACACTAACTCCTCCTAATTATTTAAATACATCTACTCCAAACGTGACTAAGGCAGGGTTTCTCAGCTGGCTTATTTTAATACTAATACTTATTACTAATACTTAATACTAAAACAGGACATTTCAGATTATACTTTTACAGATCTTTAAAATTGATGTGGCTTTCTGGAAGTATTCTCTGCTATTTAAAAGAAGATACAATAGCACTGGGCCTCTTCAGAGCAAGGATTTATTTTAAAAAGCTTCTTCATTTTGTTAAGTTGTCTAGAACAATAATAAACAGTCTTTAAAAAAATAAGTCTAATAATTTGAACACTCTACAAACATTTAACAAAATAACTTATTAACAGAATCTGCCTCTACCTAGGATAGAACTCACAACCTCCTGATTGTGAGGCAAGAGCTCTATCTCTTGAGCCACAGCAGCTCTAGCTTGCCTTCTTGCAATTTTAGCAGTCTAATATTGCCAGCAGTTTATCTCCCAGCAATATGTCTCATCACAGCCACCTTAGTTTCAGTTTCATTTTACCACGTCAGCTGTAGTCGGGAGGCAGATCATCTCTTCTTGTGCTCTTCTTGTGCTTTGCCCTGTTTGCTGCAAAGAGGTAAATTGCTGGCAGGCAGAGACCAAAGGATGGGGGGTGGCTGGGTGGGGCTACATTCAGTGTATAAGACGCTCCCAAGTTTTCACCCTCTTTTGGGGGGTAGAAAGGTGCTTCTTATACTCCGAAAAATACGGTATGTTATGGAGTTAAAAGCTATTGATAGAAAAGATAGACTAGAAGCCATTGATAGAAAATAAAACTTTGAATTTTTCAGTTCCCCCAAATTCTACTGCAATATAATCAAGAAATAAAACAAAGACTGTGTAAATATGTCAAAAATGTGATAATTTGAACCCGGTTATCTCAATGAGAACTTTTATTGATTTGCTCTATGACCCATTTGTTTGTATTATCCATGTATTCCCAGGAGTCTTCTCCAACACCAAAGTTCAAAAGATCAATAGTCTTCCTATATTGCTTTTTCAAAGCCCAACTTTTGCTTACACAGAGTTTCACATGCAAACCATTGCCCATACAGTTCAGATCTTTGTACATGTATGCACCTCATAATACCCAAAGGGAAAAGCTATTCTCAGTATCTTCAGTTTCAATTGACTATGGAGATTCTCAATCATCCAGGTCATGGTTGTCCCAAAGATGCTTGCGCAGTGCCAATTTTTTTAAAAAAAAATATGCAAAAAAAGAAGAAGCCAAAAACGAGTGTGACGCATGCGCAGTGCCGGAAATTCAGCTTCTGCGTATGCTCAGAAGTTCCCATGGTACAGATTTTTTTTTTGCAGTAGTCTATTTGCATGTGGGTGGACCCGCCTGGAGACGGATAAAGGAGTGGTGTCTCAGTTCCTAAGACCATCGGAAATATGTGTTTTCCAATGGTCTTAGACGACCCCTGTGAAAGGGTCGTTCGACCCCCAAAGGGTTCGCAACCCATAGGTTGAGAACCGCTGCTGTATGTAATCAGCCAAAATACTGGCAGAAGTTAATATATTTTCAAGTTGCATTTCAGTAGGAACCTTATTTATTATATTGTTTAATCCATGCTAATTAGTAAGAACATGTCCTTTCAAGACACTGAATTATAAATATAGGGTGAATCTAATCTTAATTTCATAATTGAGGTTTTTCTAGAGTTCCATAATTGTTTAACCTTGTCAGACTGTCCCCGTATGTTTGTATGAATTTTAAACTTAGTATTCATTGAAGTTAATTTATTTTCCTCTCTATTACAACTCCCACTTGGAGTTCTTGAAATATATTAGATAAGCTCATGGAATGGGTATTGTTTTATCATTTGCTAATAGTAACTTGAATATACATGGCAGAATTATTGTAGCCCCCTCAATAAGTAAGATACAGGTTAACAAAGGCCGTATATTATTCTGTCCATATTATTGCATTTAATGAAATATCTTGGAAGTGGACAATATAATAAAACTAGGATTGAAGATACTTTGCTTATAAGTCTTCTCTCCCCTGAGATTTCTCATGGACTTCTCTGTCCCCTTAGATGAGGCACATTTGGTTGGAAGAAGAGAAATGACTTTCTTACCACAGTCACTTTCAGGATATCAGCATTTTGCCTTGAGATTTTTTTACTTCCTCTCCAAAGTTTTCTTTTCCACTGACTTTTAATATTTCTTTTCTTTTTTGGTTAAGAAAATGTTTGCCTGATTAGATAGAAAATTATGTAATGTTTTTAATCTGCTAATGATGTTTACATATTTACATATTCTTTTTTATAAACTTTAAATTTAATTGAACATAAATTATCTTGATTGACATAAATTATTGGGAAGTTTTCATGTTTTCTACATCAATAATAATACACGCACAATAATATATATTAGTTGGGCAGTTTCAAAATTGTTATCAGTCAGGAACATAACCAGCAAACTGAAGAGGCATGTTAAACTAAATATCTGAAGTAGCTAATAATTCTTGAAATATAGGAGTCAAGCAATTTAAAGCAAGGTTTTCTTCTCTCTGATTCTGAACTATTGAATAATGTTAGGACTATTACTGAATCTGAAAGCAATTCCTGTAAAATTTACTGAAAAGAGATGAGTGGCTACACGATGCACAGCACTTTGTCAATATTAATTTTATTTCAGCCAATTTCCATTGCAATTTCCATTTATAACATTTTAAACCATGCAAAATAAATCTGTATTTTTGAATTGTCACGTTGGGAAACATTCATAATTTTTTCAAGTTGTTTTTCATTTAAACTTGGCTCCTGGCGATTTACATACAGTGTAAACATCCAGGCAGTTTTCTTGGCATGAGTGCTGCCTTTCAGGATAATTTTTTGAATTCCCATTCTAGTGTGTGTATCTATGAACTTGCAAATGGTCTCCATCGAAGTTCTAAACATCAGGAGCTCTGTTTAGCTCTCTAAATTAGCCAAGACTGACTACGTGCTGCCAATCTATGTGACACAAAGTATTTATAGTTTCCTATAGGGCAGTGATGGCGAACCTTTTTTCCCCTCAGGTGCTGAAAGCATGTGCACGCATGCTATTGCACGTGCACGAGTGCCCACACCTATAATTCAATGCCCTCCGCCCCGTGCACATATGCGTGTGACCCCCCCCTTGCTGCCACGCCCCCTGCACATGCATGTATGACCCCCCCACTCCTATTTCCCGACTTCCGGTGGGCCTGGTAGGTCAGTTTTTTGCCCTCCCCAGGCTCCAGAGGCTTTCTTGAGCCTGTGGAGCGCGAAAATGGCTGCCCCCCACCCCCGGAGGCTCTCCGGAGGCCGGAAACATCCTGTTTCCTGACTTCCGGTGGGCCAGGGAAGCCCGTTTTTTGCCCTCCCCAGGCTCCAGAGGCTTCCCTGGAGCCTGGGGAGGGCAAAAATGCCCTCCCAAAGCCTCCGCGCGACCCAAAAATCAGCTGGCCAGCGCGCACATGCGCGCTGGAGCTGAGCTAGGGCAACGGCTCGCGTGCTGGTAGTTATGGCTCTGCGTGCCACCTGTGGCACGTGTGTCATAGGTTTGCCATTACTGCTATAGGGTGATTTCCAATTAGGCTGTTGAATTACTTGAATATTGCTCTTAACCAAAGTATTCCAAATATTTTAGTTAAACAACTTTCAGTTCACGATTGGAAAACCCTTTTTCACATTTAATTATCAAAATAAGCTAAATAAACACGATAAATCAATGTTATAGGTTTCAGTACAAAATACCGCTGAGCTTGTATCCTAAGACATGGATTATTTCTTCCAAAGTAGCATTGCTTCGTGACAAGAAAATCTGATTAAAACTGCTGTAAATTGATTTCTGAATTGTATCATGTCTGTCAGGGGAATACAGGTAGTCCTCGACTTATGGCCATGATGGAGCCTACCCTTTATAGTCTCGAATGGTGATGGTTGTAACCTGGGCCATCATGTGACCCACCCAATTTTATGGCAATGGTCATTAAGCAAATCTGCAGTTGTTAAGAGGACGCCATGGGTGTTGAGCAAACCCATTGTTAGCTATGGGGAAGTAAACCCATTTTTGGCAAAAACAAAACAAAACAAAAAACCATTATAATTCATGTGACCATAGGAAACAGCAAACAGCTTTAAATGCAGGCCAGTTGCCGAGCGCCCGAAATGCAGTCACATGCCTGCAGAGAGCCGGGCAGCCGTCATAAACTGGATTGTAAGTATCTTTTTTGGACAGCTCCATTGTAAATTTGAATGGTTGTAAGTTGAGGACTACTTCTAAGCTACCACATTTAAATGGAAATTTAAATATGTTTGTAGGCTGTGTGAGAATATTTCAGTGGTTCTGCTGAAGTGTCCCTGCACAAGATGCCCTTAAGAAAGGAATAGACACATTTTTGGAAGAAGCAGCAATGGGTGGCTTCAGATTAGAAGAGCTATGTATTTTGCAGCTATGTTGAAGGCTGATATCTGAAGGCCAGCTGCTGAAAAAGTTGTATTAGTAGTCATTGCTGCATGCTTGACTAGATATATTTTTGCTCTACCATACCAGCAAATATGTTAGAAACTTGCGCTGTCTATTGCTCCACTGCACTATGTTATCACGTTTTAAGGATGGGGGTACCTTTAAGATGGAAGATGGAGCCTATTTACAGGTGACTGCTTGTAGCTTTATTCAGTGCTATTTATTTGAGCTGAAAAAAAGAAATTTCATCAATGTTTGATATTGTATAGAAAACTACACAGACACTTTTAAAGATAAAACACGAGGATTTATTTCTTGGGAACCTGCTCATCTTCATCCACATAGCACATTCCTTCCTTATTTTTTCCTTTTTCTCTTTCCTTGCATTTTCTTTATTTTTTCTGATTGCTTTTTCTTCTTAGACTATTATTACATTGGTTGAAAGAATTCAGTGATAACCTGAATCTATCTCCCTCTTCAATAATCACATGATTGATGCTAATTTTCCTTCTGGGACACATTTATAGGATGAAAAACTACTCTAAATCTGAGCATCCCATCTACCAACAATGCAAAAATAATTGTTTATTATATATGAGTTTTTAACTCCTCATTGCTATTCTAAGAGGGGCTGCTCTATAAATAGATTAAATAAATAAAATGTTGCCTCCTATCTTATCATCAAGGATGGTTGTAGAAAGGGGAGAGGTTGATGAAAAAAAACTCTTGCTTGTAAAAGGATTTCATATGCCTGAAAGTCTTTTATCAGTCATATTCGTTTCTACTTTTTTTAGATTGTTTGCATGCAGATATTCAAATCAGCACGGCAGAGACCAGAAAGATAGCTTTTGCTTCTTTTCCTACTTTCTGCTTAAAAAGAGGGGGGGTGGGAAAGCTTCCTGTTGTGTACAGATGGAAGAAATAAATCTTTACTTGATTTTGATGTGGCCTAATTTAAATGGAATTTTAAAGCACAATTGACAATCAGGCTACTCAGCATTCATCTCATCCTCATCTCCATTCTTTCTGCTCCATTATATACTTATGAAAATTTCAAAAATCAAGGATTCCTGTCATTGGAAAAAATGGCCTTAGAAGATTTTGCATACTTTATTACAGGTAGTCCTCGATTTATAACCACAGTTGAGCCCAACATTTGTTAAGTGAGTAACAAATATTGTTTTGTTAATAGGTTTTGCCCCATTTTACAACCTTTCTTGTTACAGTTGTTAAGTGAATCACTGCAGTTGATAAATTAATGACACGGTCATTAAGTGAATCTGACTTCCCTTGTCAGAAGATTGCAAAAGGTGATCACATGATCCCAGGACACTGCAACCATCATACATAAAGTCAGTTGCCAAGCGTCTGAATTTTGATCACATAACCATGGGGATTCTGCAATGGTTGTGTGAAAAATTGTCCCAAGCAGGGGTGAAATGCTACCGGTTCGGGTGTACAGAATCAGTAGCGCTGGCTGGCCACGCCCCCAAAGCGGTCCCCCAGTTGCCGTTCGCTCGGCCTGCAAGGTGCTGCTCTCGGCTGGTGCTTCTGTTCCTAGATGCCGCCTGCCACCCGCTCGCCTCCCTCCCCAGTCCGCGGCACTCTGTACTCTGGCCCTATCCCGGCCAGCCTGATGTCATGCTGGAGCGCCAGCAGTCCAACGTGGTGCACATGTGCAGCAGCCCTGGGACATCCACTTGCCGTCCCGGAGCTTCGGCACCGCAGCAGAAGGTAAGGCCGCCGCTGGAGGGGGATGAAGACCTGCTGTGCTCATCCGACTGCTGCCCGCTTGCCTTCCCCTCCGTCTTGGGTCCCGCTCCCTCCATCCAGCCCGAAGGGCAGGGTGCGCTCTGCCACCGCCGCTGGTGCCGGCACCGCGGCCATGCAGGAGAACTCCCCAGCGTGGCACAGTTCCGGGATGGTGGAGAGCCAAAGCAAGGTCTGCTGCTGCTGCTGCTGCTGCCAGGCGCATCCACGTAGAACTCCCTGGTGCAGCGCAGTTCCGGGATGGAGGAGAGCCCAAGCAAGCTCTGCCGCCGCTGCTGCTGCCGGGCGTATCCGCGCAGGAGAACTCCCCGGGATAGGCTCCGTCTGTGCCAGACCAGGTGTGTGTGTGTGTGTGTGAGAGAGAGAGAGAGAGAGAAAGAAAAAGAAAAAGAAAGGAAAGAGAAAAGAAAGAGAGACAAGAGAGAGAGGGAGAAAGAGAGAAAGAAAGAAAGAGGGAAAAAGAAAGAAAGAAAGAGAAAGAAGGAAAGAGAGGGAGAGAGAAAGAAAGAGAAAGAAAGGAAGGGGAGAGAGAGACAAGAAAGAAAGAAAGAGAGAGAGAGAAAGAAAAAAAGGAAGGAAGGAAGGGAGAGATAGAAAAGAAAAGAGACAAAGAAAGAGGAAGGGAGAGAGAGACAAGAAAGAAAGAGGAAAAAAAAGAAAGAGGAAAAGGAAGGAAGAAAGAAAGAAAGAAAGAAAGAAAGAAAGAAAGAAAGAAAGAAAGAAAGAAAACTTATGACCATAATTGAGCCCAAAATTTTGTTTGCTAAGCAAAAGTGTTGTTAAGTGAGTTTCACCACATTTTACAAGTTGGCCACGCCCTTCCGGTCATATGACCACCAAGCCACACCCACCAAGCAAGCCACGCCCACCAAACCGTTAGGGAAAATTTTTAGATTTCACCACTGATCCCAAGTCACTTTTTTCAGTGACATTATAACTTTTAACAGTCACTAAGTGAACTGTTGCAAGTCAAGGACTACCTGTATTACAATCAGTGATCCAGATATGTTTATAGTATATGTGTGTTATATGCTTAATTAGGGATACAGTATTTGATGTTACATTTTAGGCACTGCAATCCAGAATTTGGTCATATTGTTAGTAAGTGTTATCTAATTGGCTAATAAGTATTAACTACATATGTATAAATGGGTTTGATCGATTGCACATTGACTGCAATATAGAGAGGCACCATTTGACTATAGCAACGGATAGTAATAGAAGTAAATTAGACATGATATAATTCTTGTAATTTTATTTTACTTTTTTTTTTAATGCTGAAATATGTTATTCTCCAACCTATGGTATTTCCTGATTTCTGCAGGTAAACAATAATTTCAGCTTCATAGATGCTTAAATTGTTAGAAGAGCTTACCAAATCTTATAAAATAAATCAGCCTATGATTAGCCTTTATAAAATTCATATGCAGTTTTTAAAGAATGGATGGAATAGGATATTAAAACTCTCATTTTGTTTAAACAGTGGGAATTATGTTAACTTCAATATTCATTAGATGTTAGATTGTGGCTTATTTTTTTAAAAAAAATACTATTGGTCCCATTGCATTTATACAGAAAGAGAATGAGTAAGGTATGTTGCTGGAGAAGCAAGATGAATAATAAAATAAAATATTTTAATAAAATGTTTTAATTCTGTCCTAGAAGAAATATACCAGTACAATTTTAGTCAAATTTTAATGTTTCTGGATGGCCATCTTCTTTTGAACTACTCTTCTACTACATGAAAATTGATAGTTAGACTACAGAAATGGATTTTCTGAGCCTCTCTTTTTGCTAAAAGACTAGACTTTCAATATTGAAAAGACAAATTTATAGCCCCAATTCAGTGAATTGAAGACCTCATGTTACTTATGGCTTAGGAATGAATTGCTTATAGATGCAGATAATATATGGACAGTTACCATGAAATATAGTCATCTTTTTTAAACAGTTATATAAAACTTGTGTATGTATTTAGTATATATAAAAAAACACCACAACATACTTTTTGTTGTTGCTCTTATATTTCTTACTTACTATTTTATTTTTATTCTGTTGTATTAAACAGAATGTGTGCTGGATACCACATTAAAAATAAAACACTAGAAATAAATTTAATGAGCATTGATTTACCAGTTGCTTTTAGTCATTATGCTAAACTTCTTGAATGGTTCCATTTTTAAAGGGGTAAAGGAATTAAGCATTCATTAATAAGTAATTAAATGTTCCCGAATGCAGTAATACTACATATTGCTCATATAATATAATTCATGGGATATCTGAGCCACACTGAACTTGTGAATGTATTTTCAAATGCAAATAATGCAGTGAAATTTCATCCAAGATCAAAAGTGTTGAACTAACACTATCTGTTTACTAAGACCATGATTTCTTCTTTGTTCTTCAGCATGTAAGATCAACAGTTATTTCTTCTCTTGTACCCACTTATATTATTCTCACTATTTGAAAACAGTTTCTTTTCCTTGGCTGGTAAATGCATTTCCAAAGACCAGCTATATTTTAATTATTCTACAGAAAGCTTTAACTATCAGGCAAACCCTTGAAAAGGAGTTAATGTGGCGGAAAACACTTTCCCTAAGCAATGCCTTTTCATTGCTCAACAATACTTTTTAGAAAAGAAAATGTTACATGGAAAGCTTTATGGAGCATGGTGTTTTTTTATCACCTTGAGATAAGAGTCATGTTGTATAATCAGTAAATATTTGCGGTAAGACAGTTTAAACTGCTTGAGATTAAAGGATATATTTTCAGATGTAATAATGAGCTTGTTACTAAAGCCTGAAGGCATTTGTGGAAAGTGAATAATCAATCCTGTATCAAAATGCTAGACTTTGATTACTCTTACAATGAATAAAAACTTCCCAATGTATTTATTCTTAGATAATTAAATCAGTGTCCAGTGGTAGAATCATGTGAATTAATAATCAAAGAAAAGACCAAAAAGAAAGTTGACTTTAGTTTTTGCATCTTTTTAAAGAATGAGAATCTAGTTTCGCATTTATCTTTTTTTTAAAAAAAGTCTATTAAACTTCCCCTCTTTTTATCCATAAGGTTATATATATATATATATATATATATATATATATATATATATATATATATATATATATATATATATATATATATATATATATATATATATATATATATATATATATATATATATATATATATATATATATAGGATTTTTTTGCTGATAAATGAAAATAAAGGGAGACTATTATAGATCTATTTCGAGCTTATTTTGCTCTCGTCAGATAGCCATACCCCTTACTGGGATTTGAACCCGGGCCGGCTGCCTTGCAGAGCAGCAACTTAACCATTAGGCCATAGGCTCTGTTCCCAATCAGCTCTTTCACCAAGAAAGGGTTATATATGTTTTTCTGTCGTGTTATCCTGGTGTACCCAAATATGGGAGAGAAAGCATCACGGCTTCCATTTTTGCCTTTCAGCCCCTCACATATATATATATTAGGTTGGACTGTGGAGTCCTCGGTGCTGTCTGAACTTAATTATTTATATTTATATAAAGCGTTCCATAACTTCATTTCACTTAAACGCTTAAAGTAATTGTTCTTCTCTGTTCTTGTGTTGGTCAGATCACACTCAGAATATTGCATTCAGATCTAGCCACTGCATTTTAGACCACCGACAAGATTGTATGTTATACATCCAAATGAGAACAACCAAACAATGGGGCTCTTGAGCTTTTAATACTGACCTTCTTCCTGGCCTGGAAGAAAAAAAAATGCAAGAAATGCTTGGAGCAATTGGATATTATAGCTGGAGAAAATCAGATTTGTCTTAAATATCTGAAAAGCTGTCACTTAGAAGACAGGACAGAATTCTTTGGGATTCTAAATGATGGAACAAGAAACAATTTATTTCAGCTACAAGAAAATAGGTATATATTCTCTTCTATTGGTAAGAATTAAACAAGAATATTTATTTGTGGTAGACTCAAAACTCACCAACAGAAGACTGTGCCTATTATTCACATCGGTATGTCCCCAAATTATACTTTGTCAGTATTATATACTCTCCTTCCCCCATGAAAGCTTTCGAAAGGTGCTGAACTAACAAAATACTCCATTTGATTTGCCTTTTTAACTGTATAAACAACTTTAAAGCCTATGTTTTACTTGCTTCCATTGACAAGTAGACAGAAATAAGCTGCATGGCAAGCTACGTAGGAAATATCTCATTTCCATTGAATTGTAAGTTAGTAAGCACTTTTTCAGATATTATAAAGTCTAATAGGTTCACAGTATTCATAGCTGTTGCCCTATACAGGACTTGACATTAAATCATAGATCACTTGATCATTCAGCTTAGGTTTGCTCCTAGTTAGACTTACTGAAAGTCTCCTAGACATATATTGGCTAGAAAAGAATATCCCATCCAAGAATGAAGCAAGTTAATTGCCTGTTGCCGATAAAGGTGCAAGTATCTCATGTATCCATTGTGATTTAAATTCCTTGCTTCTCTTTCTCATTTATCCCACAAATAAATTAATATTTATGGCATAATACATAGGAGCTTTGAAGAGAAACTATTGCTGTACGTGTGTGTGTACACACACACACACACACACACACACACATACATACATACATACATACATACATACATACATAACTACCAGCTCTAGCCTGAGAATCCCTGGCTTCCCACAACCCTGATTGTGTCCTGAACCCTTGAGACCATCTGCCAATCGATGTCTTGATTTGTATAGCCACTGATATGACCTGCCATGGCATAGGAGTGGAAGAGAATGGAACCTCAATGTTTGCCCACATTTCCAGCCTTATTATCTCATAGAATATTATTTAGGTACAGTATTAAGATAAAATTACAATTGAAAACACAATTGTTGATTTTTTTTTCAGACTAGCATACAGGGTAGGTCTTTACAAGGTTGGTATCACAAGAGAAGTAGATAAAGGGTAGCTATAGGGCTGCATATCACAAGAGAAGTAGGGTCAGGATCATGAAAGGGGTGTGGCAGAATCAAGACAAAATTGAAAATTGTTTTAATTTAACTGTATATTTAATTAAAGCTAAAATTAATCAATATGACTATTTACCACGGGATCTCTGCTGCCGCATTAAAAATGTACAGCATGATGAAAATACACAGGCATGGAAGTGATGTATTTGCAACTTTTGAGGCTGAAAAAGCATAGTTACTTCATGTATGTATGTAATAGGTTGATATCTTTTATTCATAGTGGAGCTAAAACCTTTAAACAGTGGGAGAAAAGTAGCAAATGAAGCTGTTTTATAGCTGGCACAATTCTTTTATTTCAAGCTCCATTTCTTGCTCGGCAAGATGACTTCCACCTGCTAGGTGACCTGTGGGAGATAACTTCTTTGCAAGGAGAACCCATGTTGAAAAAATGTCCATGCAGATGTTACTTTATTCATGCTGAGTGCTTAAGGCTGTTGGAGAAAAGAACACCATAGGTCTGCATGAAGTTTTAAAATGTCATATTTATCCTAGTTACATTCTATAGTATTGCAAGCAAGAAAAGGAAGGCCCATTTAGCTAACTAATTCCCTTGTTAATTGGTCTGTCTGCAGCTACAAAGGACTTCAACAGGATAGAGACTTCAAGACAGTGGTTGGTTGCTACCGGTTCGCTCCGGTTTGAACGAACTGGTAGCGGCGGTGGCGGGAGGCTCTGCCCACCCGACCGGATGTCATCACAGACGATCTGCGCATGCGCAGAAGGTTCTGCGCATGTGCAGAAGCACCCCATGTGCGCGTTCACAGTTCTGAACCAGTAGCAAAAGTAAGTGAAACCCACTACTACTTCAAGGGTCTGTTTTTCTAGAAGAGCTCTAGGAGGGAATTTAGGATTCATTTTTGGGGAGTAGAGAATAGTATGCTCCTAGTGCAATGATAAACACAAAGATCTAAATTTTCATTGAGACAGAGCTCAATAAGAACATTTTCAATTATATTGTAATGCTGGCATAACAAAAACCATTGATAGCTTAATTTGGAGGGAAAAATAGAAATTTGCCAAACTGATTATTATTTAATCTCAGCTCCCTGCCCACTTTAGTCCCTGTACTAGAGCAACAGTCTGGAATCTGCTGGCATAAAATACCTTATGTTGCCTTTGGCTAGGAATTTAATGAAAATGTAGGCTTTTTGGAATATCTTTTGCTTCCGTTGGTCTGCTTACATCGTTTCTCTGATCATTTATGTATGGAAGCCTATTGCTTAACAACACAAAATAATAACTTGGAGACAATGCAATGTTGTTTCTTGTCAACAGAAGTCTCAATAAAAAGGAATGATCTTTCCCTGGTCCGGAGTACTTTCATTGAGAATCCATTCCATATTCATGATTAAAGAGAATTATGTAGGATGGTATAGCTACAAAGAAACTTGCTTCACCATCACCAACAGTCCTTCCCAAAAAGGATATAAAGGACAGGAACAGTTTACTCAGAAAAGGAAACATTTTGCTTGCTTTTGGGGAAGGAGGAGCAGAGTTAGTGACTTTATTTCATTCTGAACATATTTAAGGAAATTGTTTACCAATCCAGTTAAAGACATAAGAAGAGATGTGTCTTGCAACTTAGTGTACATTCTGAAGTTGTAAGCATTCCTGTGGTTATAATTTTGCATCTGACAAATGGCTCATTTCATCACCCAAATTTCTATTCATACATTGGGAAAAATGTATGTTGTATGTTCTGTTGTTTTGAGAGTTAGTTCTCATACAGGCAAAGAAAGACTATTTGATAAAAGGTGTGTGTAACTATTACATAAAACAAGGGACAGATTGAAGTAGGGCCTCCTACAGGAATGGCAGGAGAAAATGGCTAAAGAGGATACAACAGTGAAATCTGTCTATCTATGTCTTACTTTCAAAGAAACACACATGCTAGAATTATTTCATAAGATTTCAGAGGTTTTTTTTTAGCAATACATGACTTAATCGCAGTATTAGGAAGAACCTTATGAATAATAGTAGGTATCCGGAGTAGTTGCCACTACATATTAATAATAATTGGATTATATAAAAATGCATTCCATGAATTCAGTGGGGGCTGGGAAGCTTACAAAAACGTTCAAGGGAAGCAGGATGGTTGAATGGTAGATCTTACTTTTAACAGAATCATACCAGTTATGTTGGTGACCTTGGAAGTCAAGAATGACAGTTCCAGTCTCCCTAATTGGCATAGTGTTTGAGGTTTAAAGTGAAGGAAGAGGAGAGGCAGAACTGACAATGGGTTTTGGGAAAAAAGCATTTAGTGTGAGCTTTCAATCCTTCTCAAGCGTGACATGATTTTAATGCTGCCCAGAAATTGGATGGACGTGATCAATTTTGGGACTTTAAAAATAAAAGTTACATCTTGTTGAAACTAACAGATATTTCAGAATTAGCACGTGTTCTCTGGTACCCAGTCCAGTCAACAGCTCAGGTGCTATATTATATGGTGTTTGTAGTTTGAAAGAAAGCTCTTCAAAGTCCCACATATATGCACTGAAAATAGGTATACTATTGTTGAACAAAGAACTGAACGGGAAAGATTATTTTGGACAAAACTGTCTTATGTGCTTCTTTCAACTCACATTAAAGGAACGTACTGGTGTCTGCTGATCCTTTTTTTGAAACAAAAAATACACTTTATTTTGCCCTTCCAAGCTATTTTACCTTTACTCTGTCATTGAAAATCCATCAAAATGACATGTGAAATGTACTTTAAAAAAACAGATAAGAATTGCCTTAGAGCTAATTTGATGTAATTAAGACACCCAGCTAGAAATTGGGTGTTTCTAGTGAGTTCTAGTTCCACCTTAGGCACAAAGCCAGCAGGGAGATCTTGGGCCAGTCACTCTCTCTCAGCCCTAGGAAGGAGGCAGTGACAAACCACTTCTGAAAATCCATGCCACGAAAACTGCAGGAACTGGTCCAGGCAATTGCCAGGTGTCAAAAAATGCCTTGAAGTTGTGTGTATAAGCGCATGCATGCACACACACGTACACACACACACTACTGTTTTAAGAATCCTAGTTCACAAGGCATGAACATTTCAATACATAAGGATAATTTTCTTGCTAGCTTAGGAAGGTTTATTTGGAAATTATGAGAGAACCCGGATCTATGAGACTATTCAAGATGTTAGGTTGTTCCGCCTGGTTGGAAAATTTTACTTTTATGTCAAATTGCCTCAGTAATAATTCAGTGCCCCTATAGTGGAATTTTCATTGCTTTATAATTTAAGATCGCATATGGGAAGGTGTGTTTGACCTTTCAAAAGTGATACCATAAAAATGCCTAAATTCTTAGTGTTAGGAAAACAAGTAAATGTTGTATCAAGACAGGCCAATGTATCTCTTACTTTCTGCTTCATAAGGCAAAACCAGGCATCATTACTAATTTATATCTTGGTACACTTACTCTTAAAAATTGTTTCATACATATATGTCTCTCCTGTGAAGTTAAATGGTATGTCATTATGCTGACTCCAGCTTTTTTTTCAGTTAAATCCCTAAGAGGCACATGAGATTAATATATGGAGACACGCTAACTGTGTGTCTAATGACACATAGATAATTTTCTGCCACAGGAAATCATGGCAGCTAATTTCATACAGTATTAAGAGCCGTCTGTCATACACTGAAAATACTCAGTATTTTAACAAGACTAAACTTTTAATGCTGAATGTGCAAGAGTAAGGCTTTGCATAGTAAGTGCTCCCAAACAAAAATAACTGTGGCATAAGAAATTGAAGTTGCAAAGATGCAAATCTTTACATACAACCTGCTATTAAAAATAATTGATTGGTCTTGTAGGTTTCTAGAAATATACATAGTGGCAATACTCAACCACTTTCTTGGATGTAGATAATGTTCTTCATTGACCTTACTATGGTTCTCTGAAATGTTTTCATCAAAATACAACAAAGAGACATGCTTACTTAGTCTGTGAACTGGACAGATGAGCTACAAATATTTTTCATAATCTCAATTTGAACCTCAAAAGAATTTCATTAAAAGTCGTTCCCCATTCTATCAAACCAGAAAATGATACCCAATTTCTCTCTACCATGGCTTCAGTTAATTTGATCTGTAAAAATAATAGTATTTTTTACATTCACCAAACTTATTTTTTTTAGTAAAGATGTAACTGCCAGGGCACACAACTGCACATTACAGCAAGGATTCTTTTAAGTAAGGATTGGTTTTATTTTGCTTTAGCCTGTAAGTTGTGCTTGTGTGTGTGTGTATGTAATTTTGATGAAATATATTAATATTTTTGTTAAAGATAATACTAATGTGATATATATATAAAATAATTCTTTACATCAAACAATACTTTCCACAAAATGTAAATAATACAGAAAACTAAATGACACAAAATGCTCTAAATTTTTTTTTCACACATGGTTATTGTCAGCCCTCCAAAATAGACAAAACCTGGAAATCTAAGACATGCAAACTAGTACCAGTTTTATTATAAGGTAGTAGAATCTTGCATATCTGAATGTGCTTCTCCTTTCTTTTTATGTTCAAGGGAACTAGGATGATCATGTCTGAGATGGTTTTTTTTTTTCAAATTTTGCTTCTGCCCATTGTCTTGATGACATCTCTTCCTATTCTACTTCAAAGTTACTCCTTCTGCCCATTACAGCTATTAAAAAAGCATTCCATAACTTCATTTCACTTAAATGCTTAAAGTAATTGTTCTTCTCTGTTCTTGTGTTGGTCAGATCACACTCAGAATATTGCATTCAGATCTAGCCACTGCATTTTAGACCACCGACAAGATTGTATGTTATACATCCAAATGAGAACAACCAAACAATGGGGCTCTTGAGCTTTTAATACTGACCTTCTTCCTGGCCTGGAAGAAAAAAAAATGCAAGAAATGCTTGAAGCAATTGGATATTATAGCTGGAGAAAATCAGATTTGTCTTAAATATCTGAAAAGCTCTCACGTAGAAAACAGGACAGAATTCTTTGGGATTCTAAATGATGGAACAAGAAAGAATTGATTTCAGCTACAAGAAAATAGGTATTTGTTGAACATAGAAAACATTTTTAAAAAAAGTCCCTTGCAATGAGAGCTCAACAATTGAGTAGATTATACCAGGAGGTGGTGGACTCTCTTCGATTATCATATGTGAGAGGCTATAACAATGAACTCTGCTCTAGGTAGAGGCTTGGTTTACATAAGTCCCTTTCAATTCTTATTGTATGTTCCATTATTCTATAAATACTTCCAGTTTCCATGACCTTGTTACTAAAACAAAGTGAAGTTAAGTCCAGAACACAATAGAAGCACATTCCAGTTTCTGCTATAAACTGACATCATAGTTGACAAAGCTATTACAGTTTTATTGATATCTCTTATTGTAAGGCACATGGATTTAATAACTCAAATGTTTTTAATGTTTTTTACATTTCTATGTCTATACTGCTGTCACTATTGTGATGGAAGATATATTAAACAGAGCATTCTGAGAATTAAGAAAATATTCCATGTTTGTATATTCAATCCATAAACATGTATAAATGTTTATATATGTATAAACATTTGAATCTAGTTATTTATCTGTCTGTCTGTCTGTCTATCATTCTCTATCTATCTATCTATCTATCTATCTATCTATCTATCTATCTATCTATCTATCTATCTATCTATATCTCATCCATCTCCCTACCTACTATCTCAAATGAAATTATACGCACAAAAACTACTCAGCTCAATTCTGATACAGTACTAAAAATGCTGAGCACGTACTGAGAAGTACTCTTTAAATTCTTAGCATGTTTCTTTCGTACATACTTTTTGTCCGTTGGATCTTAGAGTTTTTTTAAAAAGGTAATATTAGAATTGATTCTGGTTAATCTAGGTCTACATCACAGCTCCGCTGAGAGTAAAGGAAGCTAAATCAGTGAGGGCAACACATTGGTTCCTTTAAAAAGTTGCTGAAAGATGAAGATGTTTTTGTCATTGATCTTTTTTTAATGCAATGCTTCCTTTTCGTTCATGTATCTAAACTATAAATCTCCAATGTTTTGGGGCTCTTGATCTTTTAATACTGAAAAAAGTTTGTAAATCTGATAACAACTATTGCCTTAATATTAGTAGAAAATTATTCAGGGAATTGTTTCGGTTGAAGACATAAGCATACAAACAAACAAGTAAAAGTAGTGTCACGAAATTACTACCGTAGCATTAGTTGTTAAGTGGTCAGAGAATGTATTATCACAACAAGCCAACACTTTTTTAGAAAGGCAAATTACTCAAAATATCATCTTTTATTTCAACAAAATACCCATTTCAAAGAAAAGAAAAGAAAACCAGATTTCCAAATCATATCTAAGCAATTTTTTCTGAAATGTTCTACAACTTACGTTTGCAACACAGGCAGTCCTTGACTTATGACCACAATTCATCCCAAAATTTATGTTGCTAAATGAAACATTTGTTAAGTGGTTTTTGCCCCATTTTACGACCTGTCTTGTCACAATTGTGAATCACTGCAATTGTTGAGTTAGTAACATGGTTGTTAAGTGAATCTGGCTTCCCCATTGACTTTGTTTGTCAGAAGGTCGCAGAAGGGGATCACATGACTCTGGGACACTGCAGCTGTCATAAATATGAATCAGTTGCCAAGCACCTGAATTTTTATCCCATGATCATGGAAATGCTGCAACAGATTCAGTGTGAAAAACAGTCATAAGTCACTTTTTCAGTGCCATTGTAACTTTGAACAGTCACTAAATGAATTTGATGTAAGTTGAGGACTATTTGTATAGGACATTTCAGAAAAATAGGAATGTAAATTGCTAATGCAAAGACCCAACCTCACCCTTTATTTTGTATATTGCCAGATGAAACCAATAAAATCTCCCTGACGGGTTTATGCAATTTCTTTCTTCTGGATCATCATCATCATCCCTAATCATTTTCTAATTTTACAGACACCCATTTAAAGTATACGTTCTTAAAACATATTTGATTGATTGATTGATTGATTGATTGATTGATTTGTCAAACGTGTACAGGGTAGTAGTAGTTTGTATAAACATAACATAAGTAAAAAGTAACGATAAAAGAGGACAGTAGGACAGGGATGGTAGGCACAGTGGTGCGCTTATGCACACCCCTTACAGACCTCTTAGGAATGGGGTGAGGTCGACTGTAGACAGTCTAAGGTTAAAGTTTTTGGGGTTTGGGGAAGAAACCACAGAATCAGGTAGTGCATTCCAGGCATTGATCACTCTGTTGCTGAAGTCGTATTTTCTGCAGTCAAGTTTGGAGCGGTTTACATTTAGTTTGAATCTATTACGTGCTCATGTATTGCTGCGGTTGAAGCTGAAGTAGTCATTAACAGGAAGGACATTTTGGTATATGATTTTATGAACTACATTTAGATCAGATCGGAGGCGACGTAGTTGTAAATTGTCTAATCCCAGTATTTCAAGTCTGGTGGTAAGGTATTTTGTTGCGATAAAAGTATGCAATCATACTTTTATATTATGAAATCCAGTAAGTCTATTCTCACTGTCTCATGCCTCTAAGCTTAGCCATTCAGCCACCCAGTTTGTCTCCTTTCTTGTCTCCTTACCATTCCTTCTCTTTCATTCCCCTGTGATAGCCTATCTGACAACTTTATTCCAATCAGCTTCCACTTCCTGCCTCTCTCCTTTCTTTCTGTGCTGGGAATGTGAGTGTGGCTAAGAAACAGATCTTCAACTGTCCTGCAAATCTTCTGAAATTATGTATTTTCTTTCCCTCCTCTCTCCTTGCTTTACTTGAGCTGGTTCTCCAGAGAAAAGAAAGTGAAATGGAATAGAATAAATTCATTGAGAAAGGAGATAACGGCACTCCACAGATTATTTTTGCAGATACCAAGTTTTACTTAAAAAGCAAAAATAAACAGCCTGGCTGAAATTCAACGTCTGTCACAGTGGTTAAGTGATTTTATAAGTAGGGAATGTGGATCAGATTACCATGTTTCACAGTTCTAAAAACTTTTGAAATTTATTGCAACCAATTTGGCTGAATGGTTAAAGATACCGGGCTAGAAACCATGGGCCGTAAGTTCAAATCCCTCCTTAGTCATGCAAGCCAGAAACTGCTCTCTCATAGTTCCCTAGCTAAAGAAAAATACATATCTGCAAACTGGCAATAATTTGCCAGGCTTCATAGATTTCTGAGATATCGTGGATAGATGAAGGGAACTAACTTTTCAAAATGACATTGGAAGGCCATCACTTGGGTTTAGTTTGTTCTTTTTCTACCATTATCTTGGCAGTATTTCCCCCCCAATTTTGGAGGATTTAAATATGTGTTGAGATATATATTTGGATGTTAATTGAGACATTTATTTCTCTGCAGCCTTTGAAAATGCATTGCACCAGTTGTGCTCTAGTCACAAGCTCTGGACACCTTTTGCGAAGCCATCAAGGGAAGAAGATCGATCAGACAGAGTGTGTAATACGAATGAATGATGCACCTACACGGGGATTTGGAAAAGATGTTGGAAACAAGACAACCTTGCGAGTTATAGCTCATTCCAGTATCCAGAGGATTTTGCGAAATCGCAATGAACTATTAAATATGAGTCACGGAACTGTATTTATCTTCTGGGGCCCAAGTATGTACATGAGAAGAGATGGAAAAGGATTAATTTATAATAATTTGCAACTGATGAATCAAATACTACCTCAGTTAAAAGTATATATGATATCTCGACACAAAATGCTTCATTTTGATGACCTCTTCAAAAAGGAAACTGGGAAAGACAGGTATGAAAATAATTCTACAACAATAGATAATGAAAGTATTCCTGTAATTGGTAGAATAATTATTTGAAGCATATGCTCTCAATTTGAATCACTTTGCAGCATTAGGAGGAGAGCCGTGTTGGTCTATGGTGGCAAAAAAAATCAGAAATCTGATAGCACTTTTCCTGACTTAACACATTTTATTAAAGGCTGCTAAGTCTCCTTTTCTTGGTATTGATGTGTAGTTTGACTGGTTCCTTTTTAAAAATATAACTTTTTTCATTAAAGACTTTAAATTAAAATAGTAAAGTCTAATTAAACTAAAAAGAGTAGAAGGAAAGGTTCAAAGAAAAAGCAAATAGAAAGATAAGAATATAGTAGAGAAAAAGCAAAAAGATAAAGAATAACTTCCAATCTTCATCATAAGACTAAACAATTTTAGTAACTGTTCACCCTCTCCTAATTTACAATCAATGAACTTTTATCCCATATCCCATCTATTATCTATAGACAAATATCCATAAAGCATCATCATTTCAGTCCTGGTATCATCAGAAAGTCCTCCAGTAAGATTTACCAGCAATAACAACTTTATATTACTTCATTTTACTTCTAGTAGTCTTAATCTTCCACCAATAACTACTCAAATTTGACGCTAATTGTGTGAGCATGCCAGTTATTTGATTGGCAGAAACTGGTAAATTATTCTCATACTTAATTTTGGTTTCCTAGGCCATATAGTCCAACTACATTTTCCTCCCTAATATTCCCAGGTTTAGCATTCCAGTCTCCAAACCACATCTTCTTGCATGTTCAAATTGAAGTTCATTATAAATCTTGTCAATCTCACTTCTTCTGCGTTGGTGGTTTGAGCATAAATTTGGACGGTTGTCATAATTATACATTGTCCACAATGTCTAACAGATAATATTCCATCATTGATGCACTTACAGTAGCTAAAGTCTATTCTTGATGTAACCTTCCTAATTATGCAAGTATGTTATTCCTGCTTTCTTTTCATGTCTTGAATATTACTGTGATCTTTTGAATGAAAATGTCCAATTCCAGCCCAATTCTTGTCCATCTTTAATTCACTGATGCCTAAGATGTCAACAAGTAGTCAATTTGTCTTTCACTGTGTTGTGCTTTTCCATATTTGTGCTTCTTACTTTTCATGTTCCTATCATAATTCTGTTTGCAGCTTTGAGTTTTCTTTTCCTACATGACAGCAGCAACTAGATGTCCTAAAGGCTTTAATCTAGTCAAATCACATACACCATTAGTATTCTGAAAGCTCCTTAATTCATCTGCAGTAGCTTTTGTTGACTGCTATCCAAACTGAGGGGCCCACCATCATTTGTCACTACATTATTAATCGTTTTGTTTTTCTGTCCATGTGCCTTTCTTGGTAAAATGCTCAAGTGAGTGTGAGAAGATGCCTTTGGCATTATCACTAAAGTGATCCTCCATATCCAGTATTTTCCTGTGCTGCTGTTGCCCAGTGTGGATGCCTGCCTGCATTAGCTGGGCAGCTGAGATGACCTTCACATCTTTGGTGAGCCTGCTGGGAATATATATTCTTGATGTTTTCTCAGGATCAGCCCCATGCCACAGTGAAGCAACACAGCAGAACTGGGAGAGGATATAAGCTGTAACTTATTAATGTGTATGAGCTATGAGCTTAGGTGACAACTTGTGATGTTCAATTTCTGTGATCTTTCTTTTAAAAGCTAAAGGCACTGGGCAGAAGGCCCACATTTGTATACAGATTGGGCTTTATTTCCACCATTAAGTGGTAAATTGTTAAGATACATCAACATACATCATACAGTTTCAGACAATCTTAGAAGATCTCAATAAATGCAATGATTTTGTAACACATTACAATTGATAATTGATAAAGTACTTATCACCTGTCTCTCATGTACCCTGCATCAGCATAATCAACCTGTCTTCCTCACCTTCCCCCATTTTAAATCCTACATCATTCTAGTGACTCTATGCATCTGATGGAGTGATCTGCAGATCAGCAAACCTTAAGCCTTTTAATAAAATGCATTATTTGGAAAAGGTGCTACCACACATCTCCTGATTTTATAGAATGTACAGAATCTTTTTCCTACTTATTAACCTATAATATTTCTGTGTATCAAAAAACAATTTTTGCAATATAGCACAATGATGCAATCAAATAACGTATTTCAGCCTTAGCTTTTAAATACCTAAATCAATATATAGTGAATACAGTTGATAGATAGAATTCTGGAATAGGACAGTGTGAAGGTGGATGGTGAATTTAAATTATATTTTAGATAATATTATTTATTTGTTTATTTGTTTATTTGTTTATTTGTTTATTTGTTTATTTATTTATTATTAGGCTCTTCTATGCTGCCCTACTCCCTAAGGACTACCTGAATTAAAAACAATTCACTATTTTTGAAAAAGTAGAATTCGTAGGTTTATCTTTATTGACTCAATGCTGTCATTTGGTGAATTATAATATCTACTTATTGCATTCTTGGAACATTTTAGCAATAAAGCTTTCTTTTTCATATATTAGATACCTCTGAAGTACTCATCTTATACTTCCAACTGGAAAAAAAGTGAAATTATTATGACACTTACCTCCATTTATGAGCCCATTTATGGCTTACAAACAGATCTCCAGATCAATTTGTTTAATTTGTATGGCCGCAAACCACATTAGAAATGAATTTCTTCTCTACAACAAAGAATGGATTTATTTTTATTACTTATGTACTCATTAAATGTTTTTTTTGTGCAATGAAAAGATGATGACAGGATAAGTATCACATACACATTTATGTATAAATTAAAAACTCATTTTAGAGAAGAATAAATCCAATACAATGTTTGCTTTTTCCATTTCAGTGTACTATTATCCTCACTAGAAGTATTTTGCATCCTATCCTGTTACATTCTTTGGAAAAGTCTTTCAAGCCATCTCGTGTTTTTAAAATACAAAGATTTTTTTTAATCCTCAAAGCCTCTCAGTGGCTAAAATCTTCATTAGGCACTCAGTAATAACCATATAATACTTAAGTTGGTCCTCTTGATTATGCCATGTTTTATTAATCTTGGAAACAAATTGCTCAGAACAAATGTATTTCTGTCTCTTCTTCCTCTTACACTCAGATTTTGGTGCAGAGATCATGGTTTGTATTAAACCACACCTTCTCTACTACAAAAAAGGAGGACTGCTCCTTAAGGCCAGTTATTAACCAGGCTTATAGAATGATTGTCTCAAAGGGGCCATGAACCTAGCCTTTCAGACCAAGAACAATCAAGCGTGAACAAAAACTGTACTGCCCTTTTTATATACTCTGCCTTCTAATTAGCAGATATAAAGCCATCAATTCCCTTCCCAGCCTACCCTCCTTTATTAAAATAGATGTTTAGTGATATGCTTTCTTCTGTCAGCTATCTACAGAATGTGTCAGATTGAACAGCAAGCTGCTGAAGCTATATGAAACCAGTAATCCAGTTCTTACTAGCTTTGTCTTAGATGTTAGACCATGGGTCCTCAAACTGTGGCCCATGAGCTGCATGCGGCCTGCCAAAGCAATTAATCTGGTCCGTGCAGGACCACGGGGCTGCCCCACCCACATCGTCCCACCCACCTTTCGGCTGAGCGCATGACCCCTTTGTTAGACAAACAGACAAGGCATTCCACAACTATGTAATGTATATTCTCTGTTTACCAAATATTTCTGACAGCCACAAATATGCTAATGTTTGTAGAAACGATCTTATCCCAAATATGTATAAAAGGATGATAACTAGGGGGATAACCCAGAGGTTAGGTATGAGCTACAGTATTAAAATACAAAGTATATCACTCAGTAATAAAATGAAACACACAGTTCTGATTATTTAAGCGATCCAGGGAAGTACTTACATAATGTGGAAAACATAAGTATTTTATAAGCATTCTGTTTTCTGGGTAAGCCTTCGGGTGTATATTTAAGCTTTTTTTACTGTAATGTGTGATGTCAGCACTATTTTACTTTGCTTGTTGGCTTTAAAATTGATACCTAGAGAATTGCATGTCAGCTTCAGGAAAACGAGTTACAGTTGACTGGATCTCGGCTATGAAAAAAATTATCTGAAAACAACAACAACAAAAGAATCATCAGTGGAATTCTGGACTCTTGGATCATACATGAGATGACATATTATTATTTATTTATTAAACAAGTATCAATCATTTGTCAAAAGGAACTCTGTGTGGTAAATAGAATAAAAGCACAGTGTAGTAAAATAAAGAATATTTAAAACAATAGATAATGCAGATGCCTCAATGAAAGTCATATTTATCCACCAATCACCCCATACAAGCTCCAGCAACATCCTGGCCACAGAGCCTGTGGGAAAAGCTAGGTTTTCTTCTCAAGTGGAAATTACCTCAGAAAGACCATGCATTCCTGGGCATAATACAAGCAGCCTATTTAGACCAGTGTTTCTTAACCTGGCTGGGGATTTCTGGGAGTTGAAGTCCATACATCTTAAAGGTACCAAGATTGAAAAACACTGCTTTGGGCTGTAATAAAAAGAGCTCAGGGCAGGCCAGCAGACTTTAAAAAGTTAGGGGTTCAGAACCTTGATTAAGGTAGGTGCTTGAAAGAAGAAACACAAATGGAAGCAGTCCTAGATGAAACATTGATTGCTAGACAGATAAAGCTATGAAAATATAGGATTTATAGATTATGTTATTTCTTATACCACCTAATTTCTTTGACGTGATCCAGGAGAGGAGGAGAAGAAAAACTAGTATCTGAATGCTTTAAAAAGGCCAGTTTGAAAGAAAGAGGGCTCAGATTAATATAAGAGAAAAGAGGCTTCGTGCGCCTATACTTACACTTGTTCTCACCTCCAAACATTCAAAATAAGAGAGATGGAAGGGACTTTGGAGGTCTTCTAGTCCAACCCCTTGCTCAAGCAGGAAACCTATACCATATTCTTTCTATTTTCCCCTTATTTATATAGAAATAGGCAAATTAGAAGAAATTCAAATTAGAAGAAAAATAGAAGAATTCTCTCCCTTTCTATAATCTGGGTTACAACTGGAGGAGCCAGTTTTTGGGTAGGCCAACTGCAAGAATTAATATTTTTTTAGTTGTAACTTCTTCATTTCATAATGTTGTGGTAGATTAAAAATTTCCAAGTTAGTATTTCAGTCGAAATATATTGTTGAAGGCATCAACGGTTGCTTGTGAGCCCATGCTTCTTTCCTACTTTTTGCTACTACTAACTGCCTTAAAATTGTGCAGGGGGGGGGGGAGGAAGGATCTGTAGATTTAGTGATTGGTTCCAGATTGGGTCCTCTTCAATATTAAATAAATCAATAAATCGAAGGTGGCAAGATGTTCCATAGGGCGGGGGCAACAGCAAAGAAGGCTGTCTTCCTAGATCCTGTCAGACATAATTCTTTAACTGATGGGGTCTGTAAAACACCCTTCCTGCATGACCCAATACGACAGATAGATGTAATTGGGACAAAACGGTCCTTCAAGTAACCTCATCCTAGGCCATGAAGTGCTTTAGGGTCATGAGCAACACCCTGAATTGGGCCCATAAACAGACCAACACCCAATGAAGCTCACACAATAGAGGTGTCACATACGCAGCTTTAGGATTGGCAAAGACTTCCTGAGCCACTGAATTCTGTACTGTAGCTCCCAGATAGTCTTCAAAGATAGCCTTATGTAGAGTGTATTACAGTAGTACAGACGGAAGAAAGTTTCCAGGCCCAAGTTCAACATTTCAGCAGGAATTAAGCCCGCAGCTTTTCAAGCAAAATTCAAAGTTAAGTCAACTATAATGTATGTGAATTTGACACACAAGTTTAGACACATTCTGATTTCTTTCTAACTCTTACATGCATAAATATTAATTATTTATCTCAGCCTGTGGATCCATTTAAGAGAGAGAAAAAGATTAGCTTACGTATATCTCCTTGAGAGATCAACATATCCCATCACAGTTTACCCAAGCTCTAGAAGCTTGACCATTGTTTTTGAGGTAAGAATCTTACTTAAGTATGTCTCTTTATTGGCAAAAATAATTAAGAATTTGTTTCTGAAAAAAGAATGAATTTAAAATTATCCTTTCCAAGAGCAGAGAGAAAACAAATTCTGTAGAATACCCAATATTCCCACTTTGTCTATTTCTGTTTGCTAACTCCATCCAGCCCTAAGGATTTCTCTACCAGTAAATGAATACATATATGTATATTAATGTATGCTCACATAGCTTTGTACAATATGTTGTATTCGTAAAAAACAAAAGGCTAGGACAAAAAAATATCATTGATAGTCTATAAAGATGCCTCATTTTTTAACCTAACTGATCCGCTATCTGAATGTGCAATCATTTTTCTTTCATGGTTCCTTTCACATAAGCACACGCACAAAAGATTCCCTCTCTTGTCTTGCAGAGGGGAAAAAGCAAAAGATTATGAAGAAAAAAAACCAGCATGGCTAGAGATGGGGAAGAGAAAAGAGTAGCTGAAGTAGAAAGGAAAAGAAAGAGAAAGGAGAAATAAACTTGATGGAAATGCTTCAAGGCTCTTGGAGGGCTATTCATTGCAGTTATTTCTTTACCTTGGATGGAACTGCTGCTCAACATACTTAGGCAAAAAATGTTCCAAATCATGTGAAATTTTGTTGCATTGTTGTACAGTAAGTGTATTCAACCTGAATATGCCCTGCGCTGACCTAAAGTGTGTATTCACCTGCTAATTCTTCCATTAACCAGATAGAGTTTTCTTTCTTTCCCATTTAATTAGTAGGACTAATGCAAACCCACAGTTTACACTCAAATCTTATTCAGGTAACTGCCCACCTACGTAATATCACTAATAGCTGCAGTGTTAGAATGAAAAATGCAATTACTAAATACATTTGTTCACAACCAGAAGGATATAGTTAAACCTATTACATGGTGTAGAAGTACTTTGAATGTTGACTGCCCATGTGTACAACTTTTCTATGATTTTTAATAGGTAACTTTAAAAAAAAATCCTTCAAACATGAAGTTATCTCAAGTATTATTTGTCACCTGGGGAACTTAATTGTTTCTGTTTTCAGGAAGATATCCAACACTTGGCTAAGCACTGGATGGTTTACAATGAGTATTGCATTAGAGCTGTGTGACAAAATAGACGTCTATGGAATGGTGCCACCAGATTTCTGCAGGTAACCAATTCACCTGAATTTTTAATTAGTTTGCGAAATTCAGCCCTATGGATTATGTATTTACACATAAATGTCTTTATACTACTCAAAACTCAGATGTAGAATTTTCCTGGAACTGCTAATTAGCATGTGCTGTGATTGAGTTTTGAAAACAACAAACAGCATTTAATTACATTTAATATTTTATTTCAAATTGTTTTTACTGTGAGGAGTTACTCATCTTGTTAGTTTCCCTTAGTCTTTTAAATATTTATTAGGTAAACATAATGCTATAGAATACATGAAATTAATTTCTGGAGAAAAACCACTTGAAAATCAAGATTATATGGGCATATGTACAGACACATGCCGTTAATGGCTTGTTGCATTTATTATCTATGACCTGTGTATATGTGTGTATGGTTTATGACCACATCACTTAGCTATGGAAATTCCAGCTCCATTTGCCATCATAACGATGTGCATCCTAACAGCTCACAACCTTTCTTAAGAGTTTGCCTATTCTTGCTTTTTTCCCCCAACTCTTTTGGCTCAGAAATATTATTGGGTCTTCTTGATTGCACTGCATGTTTGAGATCTCTCCACATTTATTCAATCCATTTGGAAATCTTCATCTTTCTGGTTCATGGTTGATTTGGAGCTGTGCTTCAGATGGTTGTCTGAAATTTTTTCATCTCCTAGGGCAAGCATGACAACTGCCTTGGTCATATCTTCATTCCATGGATCAACCATGTCGTTGAAAGATTGCCAACTCTTAATAGATGAAGTCCATACCTCATTCAGGAATCTTGCAGTGTTGTCTGGTTTTTTAAAGCAGAGCATTTTAGGAGGAACCATGACTTGGGGAGAATCCAATCTGTGTATTTTAACACACATTAGTGGAACAACAGAGCTGTTTATTGGATTCCTCTTCCCATAGATTAGTTTCCATTCTGATTAGGAAAACCTGCAGTAGCTATTAAACTATGAGATTCTCCATGCTCTGATCGACGGGGGAGTCCAGGATGGGTCACTCTAGTCCTCTAGCTCTATGGACTGGGTTGAATTACTGAAGACACGCCTCCCTGGTCTCGGTCTCCAGTTATACAACTCAGTCGAAGCTATTGGACATGAGGTTTCTAGCTCCTGGTTTGGAACTACTATAGTTTGCTAACTTTCCCTGGAAAGAGAACTCCAGGACCCTTTCCTTTCTCTCTCGATCTGAGCCATTTTTCTTGTCAGAGGAAGCAGATTTAGAAGGTGTCATGGCATGTACGTTTGGTTTGTTAATTATGCCAAAAGCCACTAGGGCTGTAATTCATCCATCTAAGGCAGGGATGTCCAACCTTGGAAACTTTAAGACCTATGGATTTCAACTCCCAGAATTCCTCAGCACTTAAGGTCTTAAAGTTGCCAAGTCTGGATACCCCTGATCTAAAGATTTCCCAGTTGAGAACATCTGCCTTCATGTTTATAGGTATGTGATAGCATTATAACTAGTTGTATATGAAGCTTGTAACATTAATGTGTTTCTCAGGCATTATAAAATCTGGAGGAAGTGCTCGAGGAAAACTGTATACCTCCTGCCATAGATGCTTAAATGATATCTGCAGAATTAAGGAGATTGTGCATTTAACTTTGTATGCTTTAGTATCTGTGTTACTGCTGTATGCTATGAGAGTACGGTACTCTTAAACTAAGATCCTTTGTCAGCCTTTTATACTGCCAGATTGATTTTTGCTTTGTCTTTTATTGAATTGGACTCATTTAGTAAAAGGGATCAAACTGTATCAAAGTTACAGACCTAGAGAGGAGAAATAAGAATAGTGATCATGGAGGGCCCTTAGGATTTTCAGGGTTTCTGGGAATTTAAATGTAGATCCCATCTGAGATGTTACCATTAAAAAAACCTGTAGGAATTTATTACTAAAAATAGTGTTGAGGATGAAGCTCCTATATACACAGTATATATGATTCATACCCTGGAGAACAATCTGTTTGGGTGGGGTTACAATTTTTCCAATCTTGCAATTTGTTGTGGTTGTTAAAATAAAATTATCATCCTTGCAAATCAATTATTGTCCTTGCAAATCACAGCAGCAGTTTAAAACAAAACCACACAAAAAATGGGGAGGACCAAATTGATGGTTCTAGACACAACTGGTTGTTGTGTTAGCCGGATCAAAAGTCTGATTACTACTTCCCAAGCTGCTCATCTTTCTGAATGTATCTCAGGTTTTCTCTCTATGCAAGCTACATTCACAGCACTCTTCAGTGTAGTCAGCCATTTGGTTCTGGAGTGGTTATAGTTTAATTCAGTGGTTCCCAACCTTCCTAATGCCGCGACCCGCGACCCGCCCCCGTGCTCCCACCATGACCCACCCTGCTGCCGCCATTTGGGTTCTTTTATCCTCTGTGCATGCGCAAAGTGTTCTGCACATGAGCAGAGGGTAAAAGAACCCAAATGGCGGCGTCCGGGCGAAGTCTCCAGATCCGGGCGAGGTCTCCACTCGCTTCGATTATTGCCTCTGGGAGCTTTTTGAGCCCCGTCGCGAAAGGCATGCGTAACTTCGGTAGGGCTAGGACAGGCGGCTGCCCGGAGAGAGCCATCCCCTTCGCAGAGTTTCTCCCATCTACCTGTAGCGTTCGGAGCGAAGGGGGTGGCTCTCTCCGGGCAGCCGCCTGTCTCGGCCCCACCGAAGTCGCGCACGCCTTTCGCGACAGGGCTCAAAAAGCTCCCAGAGGCAACATGCGAAGCGAGTGGAGACCTCGCCCGGATCTGGAGACTTTGCCCGGACACCACTATTTGGGTTCTTTTACCCTCTGCACATGCACAGAATGCTTTGCGCATGCGCAGAGGGTAAAAGAACCCAAATGGCAGCAGTGGGGTGGGGCGCGGGTTGTGGGGCGTGATATGGCCAGGCTTGTGGCAGTGGGGGGGGGGAGCTGAGTATGCCGGGGCGACCCCTGGGAAATGGTCATTCGACCCCCAAAGGGGTCGCGACCCCCAGGTTGGGAACCGCTGGTTTAATTAGTTCAGGTAAAATATTTCAATGTTTACAACATTGGCCTTCTGGGAGATGAGGTGAATGGGGAAAAACTTTTTGAACCTTTTGGCTTATTGAGGACAGCCTTATTTTTCAGTCACATCCAACTATTTGCTCTCTTTTTCTACAGGGATTCTAATCATCCTTCAGTACCTTATCATTATTACGAACCATTGGGACCCGATGAATGTACAATGTACATTTCACATGAACGGGGAAGGAAGGGAAGTCATCATCGTTTTATCACAGAGAAACGAGTCTTTGAGAATTGGGCCCGGACTTTCGATATTCACTTTTTTCAGCCAGACTGGAAACCAGAAGCACTTCCTGTCAATCATGCAAAGATTAAACTAGTATTCTGAGGAATGAATGCACAAGGCTGTAATCACAATCACCGACTGTATCAGGTTTCTGAGGATTGAACATCATATCGCAGCAAGCCAAACTGAAAAAAGGAAGGTTAACAGGGTTTGAGGATTTTTTCAAAAAAAAGGAAACCCTGCTACAGTATTCAGGAAGTTGTTACGAAAGAATACCGAAAAAAGGTGCTTGGTATTCAGTATTTGATTAAGCAGATATTTTCACTTCTGTCTATTGCATATGTATATGTGATTTGTTAAAAGGAAAGAAAACAACACCTTTGGTATTAATGAGCGCAATTCAGGAGACATGTGATTCATTATGTTTTTAAGGCACATTGTCACCGGGTTTTCATAGTGACATTTAACAGTTACTTAGTGGAAGTTTTTAATGCAATCCAGTATTTTTCTATTTCACAATGATACGGTTATTTATCTTTCATAATCGCTCAAAAACTGAGGATTTATATTGCCGCTGGTTTAATGCCCAGCTTCTTGTTTATATATTTTCTCTTTGAACTATAGGATAATTCTATCTGGCATGTAATTAATATTTGATCTGGAAGTTCTGTGTGGTTTTTTTTAATTTTGTATTCTTAGGCAGTGTTCCGGCATCAAGCCATTTTGAGAGCAAGCACATCTTGATGGGGAGCTCCAGCTGAGAGTGATGGTTACAGCTATAATATGTGACATTAGGTGTACAATTAAGAGTTAGTTATATCTACAGTTTCTTAGCTGACTATTTTTGGTCTTTTGGTATTGCTAAAAAAATAACCTGGCAGCCCTAATTCCATTTGATCCAAAAATAATTTGAGCAAATCTGAATCTCAGAAGCATCTCAGAATGTGGTCCCCCACATGCCTTCTGAGCTACTTAAATACTTCATAAACTACGAGGGTGAGTCAAAACGTAATGCCATTTTCTTTAGGACAGGTATAATTACCAACACAGGAACATGTAGCATACATCAAAATGAAGCTGGTCCTCTGTGGATCACATCTCTACTTCTCAACATAGTCAGCGTTTCTCTCAATAGCAATGTTCCACCTTCAAATGAGAGCATGTATCCCTGCCTCGTAAAGTTTTGTTGACTGTTCTTTGAGCCACTTCACTGCAATTTTCACTTCCTTGTCACTGGAATAATAATCCTCCATACTCACCAGATTTAGCACCTTCAGACTATCATCTCTTCGGCCCCATGAAAGAGGGTTTGAGAGGCAAACATAATTCCAGTGACCAGGAAGTGAAAACTGCAGTGAAGAAGTGGCTCAAAGAACAGTCAACAAAATTTTACGAGGCAGGGATACATGCTCTCATTCGAAGGTGGAACATTGCTATTGAGAGAAACAGTGACTATGTTGAGAAGTAGGGATGTGATCCACAGAGGACCAGCTTCATTTTGATGTATGCTACATGTTCCTGTGTTGGTAATTATATCTGTCCTAAAGAAAATGGCATTATGTTTTGACTCACCCTTGTATATTAAGAAATGTTTGGATTAGATAGATTAGGGGTACTTTACCTAGAAATCTATTCAATTCACTGGACTTTATCTCCAAGTAGATGTGGTTAGAGGGGCAGGATTAAATGCAATTATTTGAGGATGACATGGAAAGCTAGGATTGGGTTGCAGTGGAATCAGCCAAGGCTGACTGATGCCTCCTCTGAAAATGGCAAAACCCAGTCATTTGTATATGCGGAGAGAGAGAGAAAGCAGGTAAATTGGAAAGTAGATTGTGACCATGCATGAACATCCTGTTACATTTTGTGGAGTAGGAAACAGACCTTCTGTTCTGAAGTGCAATGAATTACATGGATATAAAGCTGGTCCTGTCTGACATAACGATAAAATACACTGGTTTCTTTAAGATGCCTCGGCACTATTCAGATCTAGCGAATGATCTTGGATAGCACTAAATAGTTCTGTAAATGGATCCTCACCTGTTATGTTCCTTTGTGGGATTATAGCTAGCTTGTGAATAAAAAGCATTTCATTCACAATGTTATTTGACCTTGCACATGACAGATAATTGAAGTCAAATAACTTTTTTAAGCTGTCAAGAATTAATTGGCCACTTGAACACTTCCATACACTTCACATAGTAAAATTATTCCATGTTTTGATAAGAGTTGTCATCAAAAGCTGGATTCATTTTAAGGTGTTTATGCATGGGGAGCAAATATACAGGAAGAGGGATTTGGAGGGATTTGAGTTTTATCAGTTTGAGAATTTATAAAAAAAATTGTGTTGTGGTGCTTGTGTTTTCAAGCTATAGAAAAAAGAATAAATTCCCAAGCAAAAGGTTGATTGAGTTGTGAGAGAAAAAACAACTCACTCATTTCCTTCTTTTTTTATTATGGTGGAAGTATTTCTCACAAATACATCTGTTCTTTATTATTGAATAAAATATTATGAATTGATAAGAAATTGCACAACTTTACTAACACCTCAAGTTTCTTTCCAAACAGCCATAGCTCATCTCAAAGAATAGGGAATCTGAGATTGTCATACTTTAAAAGAAAAATGGGTTGCATATTGAGAGGGCTTCTTGCACCATTTAATTTACACATTTCATACAATCTGATGTACAAATAATTAAATCCAGACTGCAGTGATTATCCACATTTCTCCAGCCATGAGAATTAGGCCTGACCTGTATAACACTCATTGGGAGAATGTTAGCGATTTGACCATTACATACAAAGGTATTGTATTATTGAAAGAATGGCCTGGCCTGTGACCTAGATAGACAACATAACTGTTACATAGTCCCTGATAATTTTCAATGTTCTATTCAATTTTTCAACAATATTAAAATGACGTCTGTTGTCTGTGACTGCACCAGAAAACGCCTCTTTGAAAAGTAATAACCACACTGAGCAGCGGATTTGTCGACAGCTGCAAATGGGAGAATATCTCATACTCAGCCTTCAGATCAAAAGGATCAGAAGAATTACACTCTTGAAAGGGAAATTCTTGTATGCAACCCTGCTGCAAAAACAGGGAGATGAATCACACTTCTTTTATTTATTTGCATCTCTTTGGAGTCTCTTTCAGGCCTATGTGATCCCTTTCTGAGTCGGGGCATATTTATTTTTTGTATAAGACCCAAATACTAATGTGAGAATCCTGCGATAAGGATTTTCAGTACAGCTTGCTTTATCAGGCAACAGACTTTTAACACAGATTGAAAAATGGCATGTTAGGACAGCGTGTATTGCTGGCTCGGAGGGAAAAAAGGCAACTTACATTGAATGCAGGAGTATTACGTTTTTTACCCTTGCATGAATAATAGAGATTTGTATTGGGAGGGTGGGAGGCATGCATTCCCACAATGCCAATTATTTTTATTTAAAGTAAAGCATAGCAAGTAGAACAGATTGGAAAATTAGAATAGAAGGATAGGATAGGATAGAATAGAATAGGAGTAGAGTAGAGTAGAATACTTGTATTTGGCCAATAAAGTATGGTGTGATTAGACACACAAGGAATTTGTCTTCAGTGCAGAAGCTCTCAGTGTACATGCAAAACAATAGAATAATGATTATCATAATAAGTATTTGGGTCTTATACAAAAAATAAGTAATAAAAATGCTAATCATTGGCTCTCTGAAATCGTGTGCAATTTTGCTTAAGAACTTTAAACAAAAACAAAATTTATGATCTGAACAATAATACAAAATACACACAGCATAGATCAAATTGAATCATAGTATTTAAAAGCACTTACCTTTGCATGATTCCGTGTGAATTAAATTAAGAGGATAGTAAGTATGCCTAAGACTGTTGCCCGGAACATATGGATGACCCTTTAGGAGTATATGGCAAAAGCTGTATACTGTCATCTTATTTAAGTTATATGCAAACCATACAGTCAGAAATGCTGGTGATAATGCTAGAAGTAATGCAAACTTAAAGAATTTCTTGTTGTAAGTGGAAAAAAAATGCTTCTTTCTTGTTCATATGAAAACAAAAAACAAAATCCATTAAGTTTATGTCAAGAGGCAATTACAGTCCAATGCAACTGGGTAAAGCTAAAGTACTAACAGCCTTTATTTTCCAAAATTCAGAATTCACTCTAGTCATGAAACAAAGAGATGTCTGCTGCTTGGAAAAGGGCCATGATAAATTTGGACAAAATGCCGAAGAGTAGGCAAACAATGCAGAAAACAAAGAGATGCATTATCAAATCCTTGGTTTTCTAAGTTAAAAAATGTGACAGTAAAAGCTGGACCATCAGAAAGGCTGAGCAAAGAAAAATGGATGCTTTAGAGTTCTGCTGGAGAAATTTGTTGATAATATCTTGGAGTGCAGGAACAACAAATCAGTCAAGTAAAGCTAGAAGTAAAGCAAAACTGCTTGCTGGGAGTGCTAATAATGAAGCTGAAATGCACCCAATTGGAGACCAAAATTGGAGGCAATTGAAAAGAGTCTGACAAAAGACATGGTGATTAGATACTACCACTGATGACACAAGCGTAATTCTACAAAAACTCAAGATGTTACCACCAGATAATTCCACTGAAATTATCAGGTCACGAAGAATGAGAAGTAACTACACAAAACTTCAGATTAAACAACTGGTGCAATCTTACTCATTTTTGCATACAGTAAATGAATATTCTTCAGGTATACACCTGCACCTTTCATGACATATAAGGCGGGAAATGGAAGTTAGAAGCTGTGTTTTAGAAAAACTCCGATATGACAAGGGTTATGTTGGAATGGAGGGGAATCTAGATCCCAAGACTTATAAAGAACTTGCAAACTTAAAAAAAACTCCTATTACAATTATGAAGGAACTATGAAAGCAACCCTTAATACTACAAATAAAAAAGTGGTGATAATATTCAAACTTGCTGAGTTACATTTGTCTTTTTTTTTACTTGAACCCAGTTACAATCAGATAGGAAATGATATCCTCTCCAGAAACCCAACTAAGACTATATGAAATTAGTTACAAAGAGCTAACTTGCTCATAAAAGAGAAAAAAATGAGTTTCTAGATTTTTTTTTAGTTTTGTTCAACATAGCATGATTAATAAAGTCCAGGGATGGCGAACCTATGGCACACATGCCACAGGTGGCACGCGGAGCCATATCGGAGGGCACGCGAGGCGTTGCCCTGTCAGCTCCACGGCAAACCGGAAGTTCGGAAAAACGCACTTCCGGTTTGCCGTTGTGCTGTTTTTCGCACTCTGGAGGGTTCAGGGAAGCTTCCTGAAGCCCCGGAATGCAAAAAACGACAAAACGGACAAACCAGAAGTGTGTTTTCTGAACTTCCGGTTTGCCTGTTTCGTCGTTTTTTTACCGTCCCAGGCTCTGATAAAGCCTTTGCGCGGGGGGTGGGGGTATGTGCACATGCGCAGGGGGGAGCATGGGGGGGTTGTGCGCATGCGTGGGGGGGAGGGAATGGGTGTGGGGAAAAGGTTCGCCATCACTGATATAATCAATATAAATTTCCCAAGAATAAACAATAGGATTCTGTTAACATAATCCAGAATCATGATATTCTTGCTTGTAACAGTGTCTCTCTAAAGCAAGGGTCCCCAAACTTGGCAACTTTAAGACTTGTGGACTTTAACTCCCAGAATTCTCCAGCCAGCATAGAATTCTGGGAGTTGAAGTCCACAAGTCTTAAAGTTGCCAAGTTTGAAGACCTCTGCTCAAAAGTGTTCCAAAGAGTTTTCCGGGAAGCATCAGCAAATACAGGGACTGTTAACAGTCCAATTGCCTTCCATTCTTTGTGCAGAAAGAATTTTACTTTCAAAGTTATGGAACATGAATTGCGGCATTTCAATCTAATTGTTTTCCTCACCTCTGTTAATCAGCTTTACTGCTTTCCTTGCTTCATAAATTGGGTTTACTTAACAATCTCCTTTCTCTAAGCAAATTATCTTGGCCTATAACTCATGCTCCTGTGTTCCCACAGACTTGCCTCTCTGCCCCCTCAAAATTACTAGTTTTACTAAGCTGGACAGATTTTAGATTGAAGCCTACAAAGTAGGCACACCACTGATTAATTCCAGCAGGGTTCTATTGATTTTACCATTTTCACAATGTCCATCCACAAGCTATTATTAGATTTTTAAAATATCAAAAATTTAGAAATAAATTTTAAAAAGTCAAGTAGGTATCTGTGATACATCTGGTTGAAGAATGTTATATTCAAGGCGCTACAAATTCCATATATAGATACAAATAGTATTTTTTAAATATTTGCATTCACACACACACGTTTTTGGAAACACTTAAATTTAAGCAGATTGTTCTTAACTGATCTTCCTGGAGGCAAAATGGGGTCATCATATAAACCATAAACTTTAAGGCTGTTTTGTTCTGAAGTACTGAATCTCAGCAGTCAATAAACAAAATTTCAACAGATTAATCATTGCTGTTTTGCTAGATAAGAGAAGTATTCTTACAAAAAATGGCCTTTTGTGACAAAAAGACTATCTTTCAATCAAATTCAAATTTAGCAATATTGGTCCTACTTTATAAGTAATTCACAGTTTCTCTTTGCCTCTAATTCATTCAACAATATTAAATAAACCCAACCAATTATGTATGAAGTGAAATCTGAAACACACAAAATGATTTCATTCCCCATACTGGTCAGTGTTTTGCGTTTATGAAACAGAATACCCTCAATGGAGAATTATACTCACCATAATGCAGAACTTGTAGCAATGCATCCTAGCTCTATGGCAATGTTTCTCAACTTTGACTGTTTGAAGATGTGTGGACTTCAACTCCCAGAATTCCCCTTGCTGGCTGGGGAATTCCAGAAGTCCACATATCTTAAAGCTGCCAAGGTTGAGAAGCCATGTTCTATGGTATGTTACCCAGCTTTCGTATCCTAAGTAAAAAAAAAAAGTACACATATATAGGTGGCATGCAGAGCCATATCTGAGGGCATGCAAGGTGTTGCCCTATGTCAGCTCCAGCACGCATGCGCGCCCTGGCCAGCTGATTTTCTGCCGTTTTCGCTCTCCCCAGGGTTCAGGAAAGCCTGAAGCCAGGGGACGGCAAAAACGGGCCAACCGGAAGTTCACTTGTGTGCATCACCCCCAGCCTCCTTTTCGCTGTCACAGGTCTTCAGGAACTTCTTCGGCTTTGGACAGTTGCAGCCAGGCCTCTCACATCTCGGCCCATTTCTTCTGCAGCCCACAAGGCTTTCCTGAAGGCCTTTGTAGCCGATAACAGCTCCAGATTGATTCGGAGCTCTGTTATCGGCTACAGAGGCCTTCAGGAAAGCCTTGCCGGCTGCAGAAGAAATGGACCGAGGTGTGCGAGGCCTGGTTGCAACTATCTGAAGTTAAGTAGTAGGACAGCTCCACTTCCGTTTCGTTTCAGAACTTCCAATTGGCCCGTTGGGCCATTTTTTGCCGTCCCCAGGCTTCAGGCGGCTTTCCTGAACCCTGGGGAGTGTGAAAAACAGCCCAACAGGCCTACCGAACGTCTGGAGGCTTCAGTGAGGCCTGTGTGCATGCGCGGGGGGTGAGCAGTGCAGGGGGGTTGTGCGCATGCGGGGGACAGCGGGGTGTGTGCGCATATATGAGGGAGGGCATTGTATTATGGGTGTGGTCACATGTGCGCACGCTATCGCACGCACGCGCACCCTTTTGGCACACGAGCCGAAAAAGGTTCACCATCACTGACCTATGTTGGAATATTCATGACTGGGAGAGCCATGTGATTGAGTCAGCCAATCCGGCTGAAGTGTTAATTGAGCATGTCCAGAAACTTAGCAAGAAGAAGGGCGTGGTTTACTCAGTCCACCATTATACTCCAGTATGAAAACATCTCAACATGTGATGAAACAAAGTGTGGTATTGTAAATGTTTTATTCTACTTATAAAGAAGTTATTTGAATCAGCAAAATGCAGTTATCTTTTGAAGCTTCTGATTTATTGCGTAACTCTGACAGGTTATGGGCCCAGGAATCGCTCAAGAAGTAAAGTTAAAACTGCATTGTAATTTAAAGCTGATAAGAAGCTGTCTGTGTTGTTAAAGGAACAGGCAGAGAAGAAAAATAAAGCAGGATGGCTGCTGCTATGGAATTTAAAGACAGTCCAATACCTAAATTGGGGAAGAAAAATTATTTAATTTGGGCTGCAAAAATGGAATGTTTTTTGAAAGCAAAAGAATTATGGGACATCGTAGCAGACCCCCCACAAGGTGTGCTTGGAGCAGCAGATCAAAAGGCTCATGACAAAGCTATGGCTTATCTTCTTTTAAGTCTGGGGGATGATCAATTCTTAAATGTAGCTGAATTAAAGTCTGCAAAAGAAATATGGCAGAAATTGAAAGCAGTACATGTCAATGTTTCTGCGTGTAATGTGGTCCAACTTTCGAGAAAGCTTTTTAGAGCCAGTATGCAGCCAGGAGATTCTATGGAAGATCATTTAATGAAAATGCAGTCTAATTTTCTAGAATTGGAGCAACGTGGAGTAAAGTTTCCAGAGTCCCAAAAAGTTTTATTAGTGTTAAATAGTTTGGATCAGAGCTGGGAGACTGTATCAGCTATTTTTGAAAGTAAGCCAGAAGCAGATTTGAATTTGGAGGCTTTGAAATCGTGTTTATTGAATGAATATGAGAAAAGGCTTTTCAGCCATGCTGATGGAAAATTCCACAGGCGGGGGCTCAACAAGGAGTACAGTGGAAACTTACAGCAAGTCTCCAGCAAAATTTTCCACAGGCTGCCTATCCCTAGCAACAGCCGAGGTGTCTGCAGAGAAGAGGAAAGCAGAGGCAGGAGAGATCAAGTTACACAGCAACAATTCTTCAAGCAAGTTAAAAAAGCATGTTTCATTTGTGGAGAAACCAATCATCTGCAGAAAAGCTGTGCACAGAGAAGAAATATGCAAGACAAGAGACATTATTTGCAAGGACAGATTGCAGTTGCAAAAGTTTGCTATAATAATAATAGAGACAAATGGTTGATTGACAGTGGGGCTAGTCAAACAATTGTTAATAATTCTGACTTATTTTCCAGATTTTCCCCAGGAAACCATGAAGTGGCCTTAGCCAATGGTCAAAAGGCTAAAATCATTGGAAGAGGCGATGTGCAAATTCCATATTTGGAATCCAGGTTTACTGATGTGTTATGTGTACCTGAAATGGAGCATAATTTGTTAAGTGTGTCTAGTTTAGACAAGCAAGGTTATGAAACCACATTTGTTAATGGGAAGTGTCTCATCCAAAGAAATGGGAATGTTTGTGCACAGGGCATAAAAGAGGATAATCTTTATGTATTGCAGGGACAAAAGGTCCCACATTGTTCCCAGATATTTAAAAATGTAGCAGAACACAATTCGTGTGTTCATCTTCTGCACAGACGACTTGGTCATGCTAATTTTAAGGTTGTTCAACAAATGAAAGAATTTGCAGAAGGATTAGATTTGAAGGGATGTAAGGCATATTTGGATTGTGCAGTATGCAAAGCATCGAAATCCAAAGCATTCCCAGTTAGCAAGTTTAGCACAAGACAAACCACAAGAGCTCTAGAACTGGTGCATGCTGATTTAATTGGGCCTATGCAAGCCAGTTTGGGAGGAGCAAAGTATGCGCTGGTCATTGTGGATGACTACAGCAGGTTTGGGTTTTGCTACTTACTTAAGAGTAAAACAGAGGTGCTACAGCAATTTAAGCAATGGTTAAGTTTTGTAGAGAGAAGGTACAAACAACAGGTATGTCAGTTGCAAACTGACAGAGGTTCTGAGTTTATGTCAACAAATTTTCAACAATGGTTGAGACAATTGGGAATAAGACACAGGCGCACAAATCCTTACACACCGGGGGAGAACGGAGTGGCTGAAAAGAGGAATGGTGTTTTGCAAACAATGAAAGACTCATTACTGGAGGATTCTGGTATGAGCAGGTCATATTGGGGTGAAGCCATACTGACTGCCAATTATTTAGTTAATAGGTTGTGGAGTTCATCCATCAATAATACTCCATATGCAATGCTATATGGGAGAAAGCCTTCTCTAGCACATTTAAAAATATTTGGAAGTACTGCTTGGGTACATATTCCAAAGGCAATCAGAAGAAAGGGACAACAAAAGGCTAGAAAGCTCAGATTTGTGGGCTATGAGCCAGGCTCAAAAGGGTATCGCTTTAGCGATGGAAGTAAAAGGATAGTGATTTCAAGATCTGCTAGTTTTGCAGAACAAAATTGGAACAGAATTGATGCAAATTCTGAAAATGTCTCACTTAGTGACGGTGATCCGCTTAGTGACGGTGATCCACTTAGTGACAATAACTCATTTAATGATGGTGAATCATTTACTGAAGGTGTCTATGTTCAGGGAGGAGAGTCTGAACAAGATATGAAGACAGAAAAGCTTGAAACACAAGTACAGGCAATGCCACGTAGGTCAGAGCGTAGGAACAGAGGGGTTCCGCCAGACAGGTATTCTGCCAGTAAAGTTAAAGTGTGTAATGTGTGGTATGAGCCAAGAAACTATAAGGAAGTATTGGCATTAGCAAAAGTTGAACAAGAAAAGTGGAAGGAAGCCATGGATAAAGAGATGAAATCCATGGGAAATCATAAAGTGTTCACATCTGTGACTTTGCCACAGGGTACGAAAGCTGTAGGATGTAAGTAGGTATACAAGAAAAAGGTATTACCCAATAATGAAGTACAGTATAAGGCAAGATTGGTGGCACAAGGTTTTTCTCAATTAAAGAATGTGCACTATGATGTGTTCGCGCCAACTGTAAAAGCTGAGAGCATAAGACTAGCACTGGCATTAGCATCAGCATACAGGCATAGAATTTGGCATTTTGATATAACCACTGCATTTCTCAATGCTGAATTAGAGGAAGAAATTTATATGGTTCAAGCGCCAGGGTATGAAAATAAAAAGCCTAACATGGTGTATAAATTGAACAAGGCCATTTATGGGCTGAAGCAGTCAGCCAGAAATTGGAATATCTGTTTAGATACTGCATTGAAAGGTCTTGGGTTCAAGAGTTGCAAAGCTGATGGTTGCATATACACTGGAAAGTTACAAGGTGGGAATTGTCTACTATTAGCATTTGTGGATGATCTTTGTTTCATTGCAAAGGATGCATCACAAGTTAAAGAATTTGCTAATAAGTTAGAAAAGAAATTTGAATTAAAGAATTTGGGAGAAATAAAGAATTATCTCGGTGTAGAGATACAAAAAACTGAAAAAGGTGGTTATATTCTCAGTCAAAGGAGAAAAATTGAACAATTATTAGAGAAATATAACATGAAAGATTGTAATATTGCTCCTACACCTATGAGCACAGATTTTTACAATAGTTTGGGTGAGGACAAAAGTGAAGCCTGTGATCAGGAGATATATCACTCTGCAATAGGGAGTCTGTTATATCTGTCACAGTGGTCCAGACCAGACATAGCTTGTGCAGTGAGCATCTTAAGTCGCTTTACTGCTACACCTACAAAGTTGCATTGGATGAGTGTGAAAAGAATTCTCAGGTATTTGAAGGGAACTGTGAATTTAGGTCTTCAAATACAGGTCACTGAAGAATTAAAATTGAAATGTTATGTTGATAGTGATTATGCAAATGATGTAAAAACCAGAAAGTCTAATTCTGGAATTGTAATAATGTTTGGAGGGGCTTTAATTGGTTGGAAGTCCAGAAAACAAACAACGGTTGCTATTTCAACTGCAGAAGCAGAGTTTATTGCATTGTCTGAGTTATGTTCTGAAGTAGTTTGGTATGTACAGTTGTTACAAGATTTAAATGTAAATGTAAATGAAGCTGTAACTGTTTATGAAGATAATGCTGCTTGTATAAAAATGGCAACAGGTGACAGAGTGAAGAACAGAAGTAAACATGTGGACATTAAGTATTGTAATGTCAGGGAAGCTGTAAAAGAAAAATTGATAAGTTTACATCATTGTTCTTCAGAGGATAATTTAGCAGACATGATGACCAAACCATTGGGTGGTGTCCATTATAGGAAATGTTTAAATCCAATAGGTCTGATGTCTCTCCCAGTAATGAAGGGAGGAGTGTTGGAATATTCATGACTGGGAGAGCCATGTGATTGAGTCAGCCAATCCGGCTGAAGTGTTAATTGAGCATGTCCAGAAACTTAGCAAGAAGAAGGGCGTGGTTTACTCAGTCCACCATTATACTCCAGTATGAAAACATCTCAACATGTGATGAAACAAAGTGTGGTATTGTAAATGTTTTATTCTACTTATAAAGAAGTTATTTGAATCAGCAAAATGCAGTTATCTTTTGAAGCTTCTGATTTATTGCGTAACTCTGACAACCTATACCTTTTTCCATGAACATACTACCTCAGGAATTGTATGTACACAAATACTATATATGGCTCAGTCTAAAGCTATATTAAACATGTTTTATGCTCATGGCTTTTGAATGTAATCTGGATCCACCAGACTAGCGGATTGGATGTGGAAAATCTAAGTGCATATTTGCTGAAGAATTGATGAATTTGCTGTTGGTTGTAAATTTGAATGAGTCTTGAGATCTAAGAAATATAATAGCTGCAGGCAAAGGTTTGATCTAAGAGGCTGAATTTAAACAGTGCTAATCAATATTCCCTGAGAGAATTTTTGTTTCTGTTGAGCAGATATTCAATACGTACAGCAAAAATCTGCAAAGTGACTTAAGTATATATCAATAAGAAGACATCTTAAATAAGGTTCCGCATATTGTCTAAACCTTTGCTTCAATGACAGGGGAACTATTTTTTATAAATAATAATAGACACAACTATTTTTCAGTACAACTCAGAAGATGTTCATTGATTTTAAAATATTTTAATAAAATGTCTAAATAGAGTTTCCTCTGCATTCATCTATTCCCTCCCATTGTTTGATCCAACCGTTCTTTTCCTTAACGAGATTCTTGTCTGGCTATTATGGAAATAAAGCCTACTCATCAGCTGCTCTACATAATGAAAAATAATAATACAGTGTCATTTCAGATCAGTGGTGGGTTGCTCCTGGTTCGGCCCGGTTCTAAGAACTGGTAGTGCCGTCGGCAGGAGTGTCTGCCCACCTGCCTGGGACAGTTCTGCGCATCGCGCAAACCGGTAGCAAAGGGTTTTAGAATCCACTACTGTTTCAGATATGACAGAAAGAACAAGAAACAAGTTTTCTAAGATAATAGTGCTGCCACTTACAATAGTATACTTAGAGGGTTTTTTTTCATTTAGAGCAGTGGTTCCCAACCTGTGGTACATGTACCACTAGTGGTACGCGAGGGCCTTCCAGGTGGTACGCGAACACTTTCGGGGTCATGAACGATTTTTAGTTAGTTATTTTTTACTTCACAAAAATGTTTACTGCCTAACACAAGATAATCTGGCAACGATTTGCAACTGTTGCCACACGCCACCCACCTGGTCCCAGCGGCCCGAAAATCCAGTTGCTGGATGCGCAGGGCCAAAAAAGGAATGGTACAATTATGGAAATTTAGTTTCTCTGGAACCAGGTGGTACGCGGCGACTGTACGGGACCTCCAAGTGGTACTCGATCACAAAAAGGTTGGGAACCACTGATTTAGAGTCTGTCTTCATGGTAGCATTCATGATGCTTCCTTGTATTGTAGAGTTGCTGTGATCTTGAAGGAAAGATGTTTCTTAACTGAAATCATGCTTATGTTCTTTCAAAGTAGCCTTGTTTGTACACAGTACAGATTTGTTTTTCCACTAGTGGAGTTTTGCAGGTGGAAAGTTCCAAGTAGAATAGCTTCAGCCCTTTTATTAAAATTACGTTGTGTTTTAAAAAAGAAAACAAAATGAAAAAAAAAAATAAAGTTCATTTTAAGAGATGGAGCAAAATGTGACAAAGTATTTCAAGCAGACAAGTTCACGACATTAACCATTCAAAGATTTTCCGGGATGGAGACATTCACAGTTCAAACTTGGTTGCTTTGAAGTTCTAAAAGATGTGCTTCATGTGCTTGATTCCATAGGTTTTAAAGAAGACCATGATAATTAGAGCCCAAAGTCCCAAAATAAAGCCTCCGGGAGGATGCCAGTCCTTTTGTTTCGGTTTCTGTAAAGGGAAAATAATTTTTTTTTAAGAAATGGTTGCTTTCATACAAAACATATAAACAAAAGTTTAGTATTAAATCCCCCTTACTTTCTTGAATGAAATGAGAATATAGTAAAGTCAACGTGTTTCACGTGTTAGGAATTTTAAAGGCAAGTAGGCTAAACCAGGGGTCATCAACCTTTCGGACCTCAAGGACCACTAAATTCATAATTTTAAATCCCGCGGACCACTAATAGGAATTTTTTTAAAAAAATAAATAGCATTCAGTGCAATATAAAAAATGCAAATAATTTTTCTGCGGACCACCAAAATTTTCTCGCGGACCACCAGTGGGGCTAAACAATAGTCCATTTGAGTTGTTTCAAGTAACTACCAAATTCTGTATTTAACTAAAAAGATAATGGCTTTCTGCCCAGTTGCCTCCCAACCCACAAATAATTTATCCTTAAAATAGGAGAGCTTAGGGAACTGAATTTGTCTCCTCTTCCTGGGGATGAAAATGATGCTGCCTTCCTTCTGTGATGCTGCCTTCCTTCTGGATAAATACAGCTGTGTTGACAGCGTGCCTGCATTTTCCATGCTGCCACTTGTCAGCCACACACCAGACAGGCTCAGACAATCCGCATCTTCCTGAAGAAGAGGTCATTTGACATGAAATAGTCAATTTCCCTGTGTTAGGGAAAAAACTAGGGGTGAAATCCAGCAGGTTCTAACAGGTTCTGGAGAACCGGTAGGGGAAATTTTGAGTAGTCCTTCCGAGGTAGGTAAAATGAGGACCCAGATTGTTTGGGGCAATATAAATATACATTGCTTACTGGTGTAAACCGCTTAGAGAGTGCTTGCATTGTGCGGCGGTATATAAATCTCACAAATCAACCAACCAACCAACCAACCAACCAACCAACCAACCAACCGGCAAATACCACTTCTGGCTGGCCCCCGAGTGGGGTGGGAATGGGGATTTTGCAATATCCTTCCCCCAGGAATGGAGAGGGAATGGGGATTTTGCAGCATCCTTCCCCTGGAGTGGGGTGGGAATGGAGATTTTGCAGTATCCTTCCCCTGCCACGCCCACCAAGCCACACCACGCCACATCCACAGAACCGGTAGTAAAAAAATTGGATTTCACCACTGGAAAAAATCCTCTTCTTTTTACAGATGGAAGAACTCTGGCATAAACAGGATAGAAGGACGGATCATGGTAAGAAGATAGGAAGCAGAGTTAGGGTTAGACTGTTTCCAAGGAACAAGATTATCCCTTCTCTACAGGAATAAGATAAGTTTTAGTTCAGTTTTAGTTCAGAACTGTTCTTTGACATTTTTTCTTCCCTATATTGATCTAAATACATTATTTTTATTATTTAGTATCAGCTTTGATCTGTGCATGAATTTTCCTATGGGAAAAATTCTTGGAATTGATGTATTAATTTGGAAATCTCTAACATATCTACTGATGGAACACTTGCAGTAGGTCGCTGGCATCTGGTGGTCTACTTGGAGAATTACATTACCTGTGGCATTTTCTTTTAATCAAGGTGCTGTTTTCCCTCACAATCTAAACAATCTGGAATTGTTTCCCTTCATTATTAAGTCCTTGAAATTTGGGCAGTGAAAGTTGCAAATAGCTTTTTATATTGTACATCTTTTTTTCTAAATAAACTTTGACTTTGATTATTTCTTGCAAGTTTGATTTACCCATGAGTGAGGAAGAGAGGAGGGGCTCAAACCTCTAGTCCAGGGGTCCTCAAACTTTCTGAACAGGGGGCCACTTCACAGTCCCTCAGATTGTTGGGGGGCCGGATTGGCTGGGTGGGTGTGGCTAGGTGGACATGTGACTGGGTGGGTGTGGCTGGGTGGTCATGTGACTGGATGGGTGTGGCTGGGTGGTCATGTGACTGGGTGGTCATGTGACTGGATGGGCATGGCTGGGTGGGCATGGCCAATTTAGCAGTCCATTTTGCCAATTTAGCAGTCCATTAAATAATACACACAAATTAAACTTTAATTTGTTTTCCTCCTTTATTTGCTTTTGTTTGACTTTTCTTTTTACTAGATCATTTTTAAGTTGTTTACGAGTTTAGTGGTCCACTTCAGAAAATTCAGTTTTGCAGCAATTATTCTCAGCCCTAAGGAAGTTACAATCAACATCTCTCTCTCTCTCTCTCTCTCTCTCTCTCTCTCTCTCTCTCTCTCTCTCTCTCTCTCTCTCCCTCCCTCCCTCCCTCTCCTAGAAGAGCAAATGGGGTGGGGAAGAGACACCTTGTTGAATTCCATTCCATTCCATTCCATCCTATTCCCATTCCCATTCCCATTCCATCCTATTGCTATTGCTATTGCTATTGCATCCCATCCCATCCCATCCCTATTCCCACTCCATTCTCTCCTATTGCCATTCCATTCTATTCTATTTGCATTACGGCGGTCTCAATTCACTTTTGGAATACAGTGGACTGAAATCCCTGGTAAATCTTTGAGCTCTTTCCTCGGCGAAAGGTGCGCCCCTTTATTGGCCAGCACAGTGCTTCTGGGGGTGGGGGAGGGCAAAATCGGCCCCCTCAGAGGCCTCCAGGGCCAAGTTTGGCCTCCCCTGTTCCCAGAAGCACTCTGCCGGCCAAAAACAAAGTGCACAAAGGCCTCCCGGGAGCTCCGTGCAGCCCGTTTTTTCCTCCCCTGTCCCCAGAAGCACTCTGCTGACCAAAAACGAGGTGCACGAAAGCCTCCCGGGAGCACCGCACGGCCCATTTTTTTCCTCCCCTTGTCCCCAAAAGCACTCTGGCGGCCAAAAATAGGTGCACAAAGGCCTCCCGGGAGCTCCACATGGCCCGTTTTTTCCTCCCTTCGTCTCCAGAAGCACTCTGCCTGTCAAACATGAGGTGAGCGAAGGCCTCCCAGGAGCTCCGCGTGGCCAGTTTTCCCTCCCCCGTCCCCAGAAGCACTCTGCTGGCCAAAAATGAGGTGCACGAAGGCCTCCTGGGAGCTCCATGCAGCCCGTTTCCCCCCCGTCCCCAGAAGCATTCTGCTGGCCAAAAACGAAGTGTGCAAAGACCTCCTGGGAACTCTGTGCAGCCCGTTTTTTTCTCCCCATCCCCAGAAGCACTCGGTTGGCCTTACCTTCCAGTTCAAGCCTGCAGGGCTTGCTAAGGTAAGTCCTACGCTCGGCCGAAGGATGGGGGCCAGTGGGTAGGTGGGGTAAGGTAGGCGGGCAGCCTGGGGGCCCCACGCAGGCCGGATTAATGGTTTGGGTGGGCCGGTATGCGGCCCGTAGTTTGAGAGCCCTGCTCTAGTCAAATGACTCTACAGTATATGGCCAAGAGGTTATATAATAGAATAATTTTTTTCTCCCATTCCAACCACCAGCAAAACGTAAGCACAGTTGGTGATAGCCATCACTTTCTCACAATCAGGCATGAGGTGTGATGCCAGATGAGGCTCCATCAGGAAAATAAATAGTAACAATAGCAATTACCAGGTAATTGCCTATCCTACAATAGAAGGCTTGACCAAGGTACATAAATCCAGACATTTCTGAGAGAGAAATTTTCTTTTCTACCTAAAATTTAGCCATTCTACTAAAATCCTATCACAATTTCAAAACATAATTTCTTACAACTCTTTAGGGTTTCTCTCTCTTTTCTTTTAAATAACATGATACTTCCTCAAATGTTCCCTTTCTAGATTTAGGGAATGAACCATTTTATAACAATGAGAAAAGTGCAGAATAAATAATAGTGGTCCACTTGGTTTGTATAGAATTGTGCAGTTCTATATGCAGAATTCTACAGAGAGTAATACGCAATTAGTTTATTTATTAGACTAATTTATATAGCTCTCCAAGAAAAGATAACCCAGCATTGAAAAGACAAACATAACAATATTTTTTTAAAAAACAGATTATGACCTTACTGTAAAGGTGAGATAAAACCAGCTTTTCTTTGCTTTACAGATCTGCAAAGTTACTTTTTCATTACTGTCGTACTGTGAATTGTTGCTAAATGAGACAGTCACTAATCAAGGACTGCTTATCCAAGATAACCTCAGTCCAAAATAACCAGAATAATGAAGCACCTCCCAACTCAGGGTACTTGCAGAAAGTTACAGGAAAGTGGATCAATGAAATTTACATTCACGAGAATAAAGCCAACAATTATAAATATTATATTCATCTCAAAAATGATCAAGCGATTTTCATTAATACTGAGCTAAAAGCAATATCAATCACGTTCACTGATATACACAAGCACTCATTTCTATATCAAGAAATCAGACTTAAACATACAAGACTGCCAACACCTCCTGTTTCACATCATTTCATACAAAGGAACATTCCTGCTTAAATTTTTCCTAATTACCAGCAATATGCTAATCGCATTGCTCATTTCATCATTCCCTTTGTTGTATCAATCTTCCTTCACTTGGATCACAGTTAAATCCTCACCAGAAAGTGACACCTGACCCTCCTAGACAAATGACTTCAATTTGCAGCTAGTGACACTAAAAGCTTTTCTGGCCTATTTTTACTATAGGGCACATAATTTAATGTCTTTATAGGTCTAAATATTTATAAGTTGGCTTTGATAGAAGGCTTTACGTTTTGTCATATAAGATGCCAAAGCTCTCACCTTTTTTTTCCCTTGCAATTCCAAGAGGGAACCAGTTAAAAAGCAACTTTTCTTATACTGGAATTGAAGAACATGAAAGCCATCCATTTGATGCTGACCAGTACAGCTGCCTGAGATATACAGGGTTATTCAAAAAGAATGAACCAATTTCATGACGCATTGCTTCAGTTCTCAAGCATCGTCATGTAATAAGTCAGTGACCATTTGAAAGAGGAGTTATCTAAGTTTTGAATGGCTGCCACAGGGGCAATGTAGTCACGTTGTTCTTCCGGCAATGTTCAGTTGTTTGTTTATCCTCGGAATGGCGAGTCCTCAGGAAAAGGCGTTCTGTGTTGGGAGGCCCAAGACCTTGCTCTTTGTGCTTGGCCTGCGAGATCTCCAGAACTAACCGTGTGTGATTTTTTCTTGTGGGGATAAGTAAAAGATCGCGTTTATGTTCCACCGCTACCCACTAACCTCGATGACCTTAAACATCGAATAACAACAGCGATCAACTCAGTGGATTGTGATATGCTGAAACGCGCCTGGGAGGGATTCTCTTATCGCATTGATGTTGCCCGTGCTGCAGTTGGTGGCCACATTGAACACTTGTAAGACAGGAAATAAAAGCTGATTGTGAGTAGAATACTTGTGACTTGGCTGGAGTTTTGTATTACTTTTCCTTAATAAAATATTGCATTATGAAATCGGTTCATTCTTTTTGAATAACCCTGTATTGTTAATAAAACCAATGGCTAAGACAACAGTTAAGAAAAATAGTTTAGGAGGGGAGAATGCATTGCTTTCTATCAAAATGTGTATGTCTTGACAATGCGGTTTGAAAAACGTACATAATAGAAATTGTGTGCAGGACAAATCTCAGCTATGGTTAAGAATATATCATAGGGTTTTGCAAAGCAAAGGGTGCTGATGAACAAAACACCCCTTTTGAAGCATGAAAGCAGCTCTTTTGCAAATCTTTCCCCAATTACCTGCCTCTGCATGCCCAGGCAACATTTTCACTGGCATTGCCACGGAAGCAAAGTGGCTGCGCTTTGTACACACATTTAGAGACATCTTTTGAAGTAGCTTCCCAAGCCAAATTGCTTCATTTGCAAAATGCCTCTTTCAAAAGCTTTGAGGTACTTTAGAACGTTGTTTCAAAAATGATCTGAAAGTCCCTTAATGCAGAAAGGATTTGTTTTCACCTCACTCAGCAGTGCTGCTGAACTTTCTCTGCTACTTTTATACTGTCGTGGTCCTTATTTGATTTTAGTTCTTGCTTTTTTTTTAAATGAGTTAAATGTAGTCATCCTGAAAAACCTCAAAGCAGAAGCAAAATCTGCACCCTTTAGTAAAAGCATAGGACTACTTTTTTCTGATTTGGCCCCTCTGAAATAATCAGCAGTACTTCTTTACTATTCCCTCAGAGAGGCTGCAGGGAAATTACAGAGCCGTTGACAGTTGGGAAGCATACCCTTAATAAGTTGGTCTTATTATTGTCATTATTATTATATTACATCTGAGTGAAATTCAGCAGGTTCTGGAGAACCGATAGCGGAAATTTTGAGTAGTTCGGAGAACCGGCAAATACCACCTCTGGCTGGCCCCAGAGTGGGGTGGGAATGGGGATTTTGCAGTATCCTTCTCCTGCCACGCCCACCAAGGCACACCCACAGAACCGGTAGGGGAAAAGTTTGAATTTCACCCCGTATTACATGACTACTTAAGAGTTTTAAGTGAAGGCTATTAGATAAAGTGATACCACGCAAGATATATGACTACCCAATAGGAATAATCTAAACGTCATTTGGGGGTTTGATTGGGGGTTAAAGTTGATTTGGATTTCCTACTGAACTCTGTCAATACCATAGAACCATGATGGCGAACCTATGGCACGTGTGCCAGAAGTGGCACACGGAGCCCTCTCTGTGGGCATGCGCACTGTCGCCCCAGCTCAGCCAGCTGGTCATCGGGTTTCCGAAGCATGGGCGCCAGCCAGCTGATTGTCGGATTTTTGGTGCTCTGGCACACATGTGCGCCTTCCAGTTTGGGCACTCTGTGCCTAAAAGGTTCACCATCACTGCCATAGAATCTTTCCCTCCCTCCCACCCTCCCTTTCTTCTGTCCAATTACTGTACCTCTCAGGAGGACTGCAACCTATTTAAAAATTATCACATACAAATTCATTAAAATGAATTTAATTTTGAGTCTCTGAAATGTGTGTGTGTGTGTGTGTGTGCGCGCGCGCGCGCGTGCATGCACACACGTGCATGTACAATATCTTCAAGCCAGTGCTGACTCCTGACTCCTCCTTCTTAGGGCTGAGAGAAAGGGTCTGGCCCAAGACCACTCAACTGGCTTTATACTTAAGGTAGAACTAGAACGTCCAGTCTTCCATTTCTAGCCTGATGGCTTAACCACTATAACCAAACTGGCTATCTGAATCTACCGAAGACATACAGCAGGGGTGTCAAACTGGATTTCTTTGAGGGCTGGATCAGCATTGCATGCCCCCCAAGCCCCATTTTGTCTGGCAGAGTGCTTCAGGAGGCTCTCCAGGCTGAAAATGGGGTGCAGGGGGGACACATGTGTTCCCCATGCCCAGTTTTGGCCAGCAGAGGTACTGTAGCTTGGTCTTTTGCTATTTCCAGGCCAGCTCCACGGGCCACATTTAAGCACCCCGTAGGCCTGATCCGACCCGCAGGCCTTGAGTTTGACACCCCTGACAGACAGTAAACTACAAGAACAAATATATACTTTAATATAGGGCTCCCGAACCCTCAGGCTATTTGGAACCAGGCCATGGAAGCGGCGGGTGAGTGCGTGTGCATGAGTATCCCCATTTATGTGAACAGCGGGCAAGCGCATGAACATGTGCTCCATTTGCACAAGTGGCGCACACTTGTCCCTCACTCAGGTGGAACCATCCCCTCCCCACCTGTCTGCAAAGCCAGAAAGTTTGGGGAACTCTGCCTTAACACAAGCATATAGAATTTACTCCTCAGTACAAAGTTCAGCTAATATCCCTAGCTCAGTAGCTGGCAGCACCTAACTGACCTTGACATGCCTGGGAAGTGAAGCAAAGTAAGATTGGGTCTGGCTAGTGCTTCAGTGGGCACCTACCAAGAAATCTCAGAGCCACAGGCTAGTTGATAAAGTTTCCGGAAGGAGACAATGACAGCAATTTCTATACTGTTAAAAAAAAAAACTATGTCTGTGTAGTCTACAAAAGAGATTGAGCTTGACTCAAAGACATCAATTTACTTGACACTGAATATCTTGTATACTGATTATCTTCATTCATTGTTCATTAATTTTGCATTGATCAACTTTTTCGTGAGTTCCTATCAGCTCATTCCAATTTATTGTAGCAACTACTGGCCTTCTGATTTACTTCTTATAGTTTAAATAACTTTGAGCTCTGAGTCGCTGCAATTCTCCTTTGGAGTTTGATTATTAACCATTTCTATAAACAGAATCCTTGTAAAAAAGAAGGTTGCCTATAAATTAAAAAAAACCAGACATCAACGTTAGTATTATTGGTAGACTGATATTCCATGATCCTGTCCTGTTCTTTTTTAAAAAATCATCTGCTATTACAACTGCTAGCAACAAATCCAGAAACTGGCCTGTCTAGTATGTAAAACAGCTTTTCCTTCTGTTGGTCCTGAATCTCTTAAACTTATTTCCAATAGAAAATCTCAAGTTTTTGCACTGGAAGAAATAGAAATCCCGCCACTTGGTCTCTATATTATCTATGATGAGTATGATTTAATATTCCTATATTAAACTTCTGTTTACCCTTCTTCGTTATAATCTTAACAGTCCCAACTGGTGTAGTCTTATCTGTACTTGTCACTGGTTTTTACTCAGATTACGCTACTAAATCTCTTCAAAAGATTCTCAGAGATAAATTTTGCACTCTTGCCTCTCATAATAACAAGCCAGCGGTGGGCTTTACAGTTAGGGTAAATCATGGTTGGTTTACAAGCCGTTTGCCACATGGTCAGTTATCTCTATTGCCTGCTCTAGAATATATTTAGACAGCTACAACTGGGTTTTCTTTATGTTAGTGAACATCTATCAAAAATGCAGCTGCAACATGACCTTGAGAGAAGATACACCATGCTTTAACAAGTTCTCCACATGCTCCAAAGCATCCTTTTGCTTTCAAATCTTCAGCACTGAACAACTCTGTTAGTAGATATTTGTTAGAACAAGCCAACACATCATTCAAGTTTTGCTACTTAAGCACATCTTCATGCAATATTTAACCATCTGTGTGGTGTGCACATATGACTCTCAACGACTCTAAATCCAATTGCTGAAACGTGGCTGCAATTCCAATAATTGCTTCTGGCTATATCACTTGATACCCATCCAACTTTGCTCAAGAAAGTTTAAAGCAACTTAAATGGAGAAATGCTGTACTTATCATTAGAATCTAGACTTCCCAGGTATTATTATTATTATTTTAATTTGTTGGTGTTAATGTGTATGCTGTTAAAACACTTTTCTTAATTGCAACTACAGTCTTATTATTTGCTGGGTTGATGGCAGTTCTTCAGAACAGAACCAGGTTAAGAAGCAGACACCTCACTAGAATTATCCTTTATTAATAGGGTAACAGAATTTTGCCAGCCCAATTTTGCTTTATACCACCTCCCTCTTATATCTCAATTAATATTTTTTACTTTTTCCTTTATTATTTTTACAAATAATTAAAGGTGGCGAACACATCCAATATATCTTCTTCATCCTATTTGCCCACAGCAACAATCCTGTGAGATTGGACTGGGAAAGAATGTAAATTGGAAGTGAATTGGATTGGGAAAGAATGACTGGCCCAAGGTCACCCAGCTGGCTTTCGTGGCTAGGTGGACTAGAACTCACGGTCTCCCGCTTTCTAGATTGATACTTTAACCACTAGACCAAACTGAATCAGGGAGGATTGTGCCTCAGTTGCTTACCCATTGCCCAGGACTTCAGGATTTTTTCAATCCTCTTTGCTTAAATACTGGTTCTTGCCTATTTCTTTTAAGATTGTCTCCCTGACTTTCTATATCCACACAAGTTCTCGACAAACCAAGAATATTTTCAATCTTTGTCATACAATAGGAACATAACTTCTTGTTTCATAATGAATTATGTCAAGTCTTAAGGCATATAAGATGCAATGAGCTCAGCAATCCCTGGAGCACAGTGGTGGGATTCAATTTTTTTTTACTACCAGTTCTGTGGGCGTGGCTTGGTGGGCATGATGTGGCTTGGTGGGCGTGGCTTGGTGGGCATGGCAGGGGAAGTATGCTGTAAAATCTCCATTCCCACCCCACTCCAGGGGAAGGTTACTGCAAAATCCCCATTTCCTCCCGATCAGCTGGGACTCGGAAGGCAGAGAACAGATGGGGGCGGGGCAGTCAGAGGTGTTATTTACCGGTTCTCTGGACTTCTCAAAATTTACGCTACTGGTTCTCCAGAACTGGTCAGAACCTGCTGATTCCCACCTCTGCTGGAGCACCTGCTAAGCTAGGTTCATGTTTGGTTTTTATTCTAGTTTTGTTCCCAATTTTTGTCTGCTGCTTTCATTAGAAGGCCACTTTGCTGCAGTTTTGCATACTTTTATAGTGGATTGCCATTATATTAACCCTTTTGTACAAGCATTCTTTTTCCAATAGAATTATCGATAATGAGCGAACAAAGATGGACAAAATGTAGCAATGTGTTATGAGCAAACACTGAAGGAATAGCTATTATTACATTGGAAGAGATTCTGAATTAAAAAGCTAGGTAGCTAAGCAACAGCTAGCTTCCATCTGTGAATAGTTTTTTTGTTATATTCTTTATAGTTGGAATTTCAAAACAGTTAACAGAGCTGAGTTCTGTGCATTGTAATTAAGGAAAGGATACAATAGATTGGACTGGATTGGTCTGTGGGGATCTCGAATGGAAAACATCCAAGACTTCCAGCAAATTCTTTTTCATACACCACACAGCCCAGTTATTGCTAATATTGTCTAAAAAGGGGGGGGGGCATACAGAAATAGCAGCAATTAGGCATATACATTGTAATTTCCCGCGTAAAAGGCAAGATTAAAGCAATCTTCAAACATCATAAAACAGAAAGCTATGCCTTGAATTAAATGGACTTTAGATTTTATCTCAAATGATGCAATAGATCTATACCCCTAAAATAAATTCTAAAATGGGTCCCGTAAACTGTATATCGAGCTTAAGAATTCCACAACCCCCAGAGATACTAAATGGATTTGTGTGACCCTGTTTCAACGAGTAACCCTTATTGAAATGCTAAATGCCACCCCAGAAGTCACCAGTTGACAGAGCTCTATTAAATTTAAGATGATCCTTCCTCAAACGGAAAAGATGATAGGAGAGGGGGGAAAGCCACAGCGAGAAAAATCCTATGCTATGGCAGCCTTCCACAGGCAGCTAAAATCAATCCTGCAGATTTTTTTCCTTTTTAGTAATTGCCTGCATTTGGCACTTTTACAGAGTCCACACCCTGGAAATGGTGTGTGTGTGATTTAATATGCATTTGTATATACACACACACACACACACTAAAAAGAAGTATCTTTTCTCTTTCTGACTCTTTCTACATACAACAGCAGCACAAGCACGTGTTCATTAGGCACACCAGGACTTTATTTCGACTGCAATCCTAGACAGGACTTACCTCTGAATTGCACTGCTACAACTCTAGAATTACAATTTAAATGTCTCATAGTCTTTCATTAAAGGAATAATTGCAATATGCTAAAATTATTTGAATTAGAACTGACATAATTTATTTGCCAATATATGTGGGGATAGTGCTTCAACTAGGCTGTGCAATATTTATGGCCTGTAGATACGCCAAACAAATAACTAAAATCTTTACAGCAGTAAAGTAGTATGATAGTTAGTAATATCAGAATATTGAATTCTTTATCATTTGTTATCCACTGGAAATTGCTTATCTCCCATGTAACTCCAAATCAATGTAATTCAAAGGAAACCTTTTATACATGAAGAATTATCTATAACTTCAAGATACCTGAGCCATTTGGATGATTCTGCTTAAAAAGTTTATTAAATACTAGAACTATTAAATTAATGTGAAATATTGACGGAGCATTCTTGGGTTAGATACATTAGAAATTAATGTTTTTCTGGTGAAAACTTGAAATGTTTCAGCTTCTGAATTAAATTGTCAACTGCAATGATTTAGAAAGATGATTTAGAAAGAAAATCTGCCACCCATCAATCATAATGGGTTGAGGAACATAGTAAATTAAGTTATAGTGAAATCTGAAAATAGAAAGAAAGATCCTTTATTAGAACACTTTTGCTAAACAAGGAAATAATATTGAACCAGTTTATTTTAATGGTGTTTTGATTATTTTGAAACACTGTCTTTTGAGTTTGTCTTCTATTTGGTGTTTTACACACACACACACACACACACACACACACACACACACACACTAACTGAACAGTATATCATGGTGCTTACTGAGCTACTTGCAATTTTAATTTCATTAAGTGATGCTGCACTTCAGTGGAAATCAACAATTTAATTTTAATTTAAAATACTATAAAGCTAAAGGAAAGCTAGTAATTGCTATTTATTTGATCTGGAAGGAAGAACTGGAACATCCCATTTTGGAAAATCAATGCGTCCAAATATTTTTTAAAAACCATTAACTATACTTTCTATGTTTTAATAATGAAATATTTGTTAATTAAATTAATGAAATTTTGGGGTAGACATTAGATTATGCTGGCAATGTAAGAAATGTGACAGTTCTTTAACACACATAATTTGGTCTTGTTCTGTTATAGTTTTATGCTGGTTTCAAATTAATAAGCATATTTACAGAAATTTGGGAAGAAATACTATGTTTAGGGATCTTAATACTCCTGAACACGGAATTTGATATCTTATGAAGAATTTTGGGTTTTTAGAGTTTGGGAACAGCAAAGAGGATAATCTCACATAACTAGAAAGAAAAGTTGCTGATGTTTGTTGACATCTGTTAGGATTAATTCTTTTGCTTTGCTTTAGTTTGTGGGAAGGAAAGAAAAGAAAAATGATTTCCACAAACATTTTGTCCAAATTATAAGCATGTTACAATCACAGCTGTTTACTCTATGGGAAAGTAATAGAATGCTAGTTTCATGAATTTATTTATTCAACATATATGATGATAAAAATATTAAAATAATAGATCAATAAATAGTAATATTAAATTAGCATAATATTAACAAGGATGGGGGGAAAGATGCATATGGGGGGAGGTGGGGTCTTCTATTAGTGGGTTAACCACCTCCAGAATGATACACTGGAGCCCCAGCCTAGTTGACAAGAGCCAGAACTTCAGGCCCTTTTGGAAGACCTTGAGGGACATGATTCCTTTTCACAGGTGGAGAATGCATCTTTAATATATAAAGTGTAAACTATTTACAAGTAAAAACTCAAAAAGATTCACAAATATCCCTCGAGAATAAGACAGAAAACAGAATTATCTTTTGCACGAGAAGAAAATTACTGGGATATTTATTGCAAGGAGATTTCCAGCCCAGCGTTCCTTGGTCCTATTTTCCAAAAACATAGTGTGCCTTCAGAGTTGCTACTTCTTTTGCCAATAAAACAAGAAAAATTACTGTGCTCCTTATCCAAAAGGTTCCCCCAAGCAGCATGAACAAGAGCATTCACCTCTTTTCATGCCTGAAAATAAGACAGCATCTCAAGAGCACCAGAAGGAAAGCCTTACAATTACCGTATGTACTTGATGGAGTATGAATTAACCTTCTACTTAAGCAAGTATCATTCCCTCAGGATTAACAGAAACACAACCCTCTGCCCTCAAAAGTTAATGTGCCATAAACTTGGAAACATTTGTACAATGAACAAGGCTACACTGCTCTACCTATTTAACACCACCAACCTCTGCTGAGTCTATTTCTTTTCTCATTCCGGTTCATACTGGAAAGTGAAATAATTCGATGAAAGATCCGCTTTCTAAGTAATTTCAGAGAATAAGTGTTAGAGGAAATAGCACTGATGACCATCGTTTTGATATCTCCCTTCCTTTTTACTCATCAATGCTTTCCAGATGGACCTGGCTGTCACATGGGCATAGTAATATCATCTGCTTTGGCTGTGGCCTAGAGGTAGAGCTCTTGCCTCACACTCAGGAGGTTGTGAGTTCAATCCTAGGTAGAGGCAGATGTAGGGTCTCCTGCTTGGGCAGGGGGTTGGACTAGATGACCTGTAAGGCCCCTTCCAACTCTGTTAATCTGTAAATATCATATTATATCATAAAAGGATAAATAAGAAATCACCAACATAACAGCTATTTGAGAGTACATGTTGGATCATATGTGATTAATACCTTCATTGATAGAAGGGTTATTTTTAGTTTATTTAATAGCACCTAGAGTACCAAAAGCTATTTGAGAAGTCATCCCAGCAATTAAATTGATCAAATATAAATCAAACATACATACAAATCAACACATTACAAGTATTAGCAGCAGCATTCTCTGTTAATATAGGTGTGTAACTATCAGTTATACTGTTTGGCTTATCTTTAAAAGAAATGAAATTATTCAAGAAAATAAAGTTAGATTTCTTAAAAGATTTTCCTCCTGCTACAATTTCTGTATTAAACAGTACAAAAGCATCCATCTTCAAGGAATCATTCCTCACAGTCCACACTTGTGAATAACATTTCAAATTCTGTTGGACGTGATTTGAAAGAGAATTTTGACTTACATTAAGCTTCTCATTGGGAGAATTTTCCCATGCTTTCTAAACCTATTTGCCAGTATTTCAGTATTTGCCATGACAGTATTTCATCATCTATCTATAGGATGATACTAAATGTGGTATGCCTTAAACAAAGGCAAATAATTTGCCAAGGAAAATGAAATAATGAATCTAATTCCAACAGCTGGCGTTCTATGTTTTCCAATATCAAGACAGATTTAAGTTTCACGAGCATGATTTAGGATGCCATATGTAGGACTAAAAAGCACCTCTGGTGATGCTACTTCTTTTTTATCCAATGAGTCAGACATATAGAATTATGCACAATTTTACATCTCATGTTCAAATCAGATAGCAGGCTAGTGTTCTTAAGGAAGAATGGAAAATGCTGAGGTAGATATACCACAACATTTTGACAGTCTTGTAAATAACCAGTTACCCACGTTGAGTAAGAACTGCCTCCAAGAAATTAGGCAAGAACTTCCTATGGATAATTCCTTTCTGCAATGCCAAGAACACACTATTCCCAAACAAAGACCCTGATCTTTTTTCAAACTACAGAAGGAAAATTTAAAAAGTTTAAAAATTCCTGTCAGACCTGCCACCATTTAAACCTCTAAATATAAAAGATCATTGGCTCCATTTGTTGAAAAAGATATGGTTTTATTAGAAGTCTAATATACTGCAGTAGTGCATAGCCAGAACTGAGAATTGCGCACCAAAAGCCCTATGTTAAACTTTCCCCTCCCTTAGCTACCTCCCATTACCTGCCCATCTCATGCGACCAATCAAGTTCAGGCAGGGGTGTTTTTGCAATGGTCAGTCCATGTACAGGAAGGTATGCAGCTTGTATGCCGGGTGATCTTGAAGCAAAGCCTCAAAGAGATGCAGAACGTACTTTTGTTTTCCCCTTGCTTACTTTCCTCCCTCCCTACAGTTCATAGCAGTCTGTCACTGTAACTGTAGCAAAGCATAAGCATAAGATGGCAGCTGACAATTGCTTTAACTGAGTGTCCCAACTTTCACTAACAAATAAATACAGAAGCAAAAATGATCTACTCAACCACATTCGCTCAGCCAAAATTACCGGTATGTTACTCCTAGGCCTCTCTCATCTTTTCATAAAGATTACTCAGAAGCTACTTCCATTGAATGATCCTGACAAAACAAAATAGAGTAGTGTTGGCGAACCTTTCTGGCACCGAGTGCCGAAATGGGAGTGCGCACTTGTGCCAAAAACCAGAAGAGCAGCCGCCCGGTGCGCATGTGCATGCTAGGAAGATGATCTTCCAGTTTCCGGTGCGCACATGCGTACCGGCCACCTGGTCTTCCGGTTTCTGCCATGCATGCATGCGCAAAGACCAGCTGGACGGTGCGCATGCCGGAAACCGGAAGAGCAGCCGCCTGGTGCGCATGCACAGCCAGGAAGATGATCTTTTGGTTTCCGGCACACGCATGCACACCGGCCAGCTGGTCTTCGCATGTGCATGCACGCCAGAAACCAGAAGACCAGGTGTCCAATGTGCATGCACGCGCTGGAAACCGGAAGATTTAATTTTTAATTTAATTTAATTTAATTTAATAGATTTGTATGCCGCCCAACTCCCGGGGGACTCTGGGCGGCTCACAGCATGTCAAATCCATTACAAATAAAAACATATAACAGTTAAAAAGATATAAAAATTAAAAAATCTCCAACATTCATAACAAGGGGGGGAGACCCAAGTATAATCTGCTCGGTCTCACTTTCACCCCGCCTGCCGGAAGAGCCAAGTTTTTATTGCTTTACGGAAGGCCAGCAGGGTGGGGATGGCCCTGATCTCCGGAGGGAGTTGGTCCCACAGGGAGGGAGCTCCCACAGAGAAGGCTCTCCCCCTAGGCCCCGCCAGCCGGCATTGCTTGGTCGATGGGACCTGAAGGAGACCAACTCTGTGGGACCTAACCGGTCGTAGGGAGGTATGCGGCAGGATGCGATCCCGAAGGTAGCCTGGCCCTGAGCCATGTAGGGCTTTAAAGGTCAAAACCAACACCTTAAATTGGATCCGGAGACTAATGGGCAGCCAATGCAGCTGGCGGAGGATAGGTGTTACGTGGGTGTACCTAGGCACACCCACCACAGTTCGCGCAGCTGCATTTGCACCAATTGCAGTCTCCGGATACTCTTCAAGGGTAGCCCCATGTAGAGCGCATTGCAGTAATCCAGCCGGGAGGTGATAAGGGCGTGGATGACTGTGAGTAGAGCCTCCCTCTCCAAGAAGGGTCGCAATTGGTGCACTAGGCGAACCTGTGCAAAGGTCCCCCTAGCCACAGCTGAAAGATGTTGCTCCAATTTTAGCTGTGGGTCTAGGAGGACACCCAAATTGCGAACCCGTTCTGAGGGAGTTAATTTCTCTCCCCCAAGAACCAAGGAGGGACAATTGACAGAATCCTTGGGAGGCAATATCCATAGCCACTCGGTCTTGTCAGGGTTGAGCTTTAGCCGGTTCCTCCCCATCCAGACCCTAACATCGTCCAGGCAGCGGCACATTACGTCGACGGCTTCCCTGAATTGAGACAGGGTGGAGATGTACAACTGGGTATCATCAGCATACTGCTGATACCTCACCCCGTGTCGTCAGATGATCTCACCCAGTGGTTTCATGTAGATGTTAAACAGGATGGGCGAGAGGACCGAGCCCTGCGGCACTCCACAAAGTAGGGGCCTAGGGCTCGCCATCTGCCCCCCTGTCAACACCGACTGCGTCCTATCAGAGAGGTAGGAGGAGAACCACTGTAGCACAGTGCCGCCCACTCCCACCTCGCCGAGACGACGCAGAAGGATACCATGGTCAATGGTATCGAAAGCCGCTAAGAGGTCAAGTAGCACCAGGATGGAGGAATAACCACCATCCCGGGCTCGCCAGAGGTCATCCATCAGGGTGACCAAAGCCGTTTCCGTACTGTAGCCACGCCTGAAACCCGATTGAAAGGGATCCAGATCATCTTCCCTGCGCATGCATGTGCATCAGGTGGCTGCTCTTCCAGTTTCTGGTGCTCCTGCATGCGTGAAGACCAGCTGGCCGGTGCGCCAGAATCCAAAGAGCAACGGGCGATGGCTCGTGTGCCCTGAGAGATGGCTCTGCGTGCCACTTCCTGCACACATGCCATAGGTTCGCCATCACGGACATAGAGGATTCCACTGTACTCTGAAAATTCTGCTTCTCCTGCTTCTGTATTCTTAGGAGAAACAAATCCTGTTAAACCACATTTAAACCACTGTAAATCACCCCATTTCAAGATTATTCCTACTTCATCTTATATGTTCTTACCGTAGTAGACATGTAAAAACCATTCACTTGAAACAGATCACATACTCATTGTCGCATTGGGTTTTCCTTGTAAAATGCATGTAAAGTATTCAACACTTATTATGCACTATAATTTATACACTGACCCAAACCACACCACCAAAGAGTAGACCTTACCTAATGCTTTCTATCCCAAAACTTGTGGCAGGGGGAATAAGCAATCTGTATTAATCTTCAAAAATATTCAGCTTCATATAATTATTTCTTGTGCACAATTCAGATTCTGGTAGGGTCAATGGCTGAATATTGAATTCTTTTCTCTCTTCAGATTTACGCTGTTTAGGTTCAGCAAAGACTTTTAGATAATGTTTGAGATGCTTCTACTTTACAGAAAAGTGTATTCTAGTTATTCATGATGGCTGTGCAGTCAACAAAAATGCAATGTTGGCTGGCGGGCCCGCGGGGGAGGGCCCTCTCTGTGGCTGCCCCGGCTCTCTGGAACCAGCTACCTCTGGAGATCCGGACTGCCCCCACCCTATTGGCCTTCCGTACGGCAGTTAAGACCTGGCTCTTCCAACAGGCTTGAGGCCGTGGATCACGCGATCGAAATTGGCGAGATCCGGCCACAAAAGAAACGCATGGGTACAATCATTGTACTTATGCATGGGTATTGGTACAACGCATGGGTACAATAATTGTACTTATTTTTTTAATGTTTTTATCCTTTTGTATTTGTAAATGTTGTTAAGCTGCCCAGAGTCCTTTGGGAGTTGGGCGGCATACAAATGCAAATAATAAAATAAATAAGAGGTAAATAATGTATACATAACCTTCAGATCAGATCCTTTTTTTCAAATTTGCATTTAATTTTTGTCTACCTCATGTGGATATCAGTAAATAGAGGTAATTAATAATAGGATGAATTGGTTTTGTATTATTCAGTCATTAAGCAAATTTTCTCACTATGATATGAAAAATGTCAGCTATTTAATTAGCACACCTCCTTAGCCTGAAATCTCCTCCTGCATTCACACTAACATTTTAGTGTTGGACTGCAGGGGATAAACACTAGCAATTAAGTTTGCTATGGGAGACTTTAAAATAATTAATAGAAGCCCTGAAACAATTATCCTGAGTGACATTCTCATATTAAGAAAAAAAATCCATTCTTGTTTGGAAGAAAGCTTGTGAATTGGGACCAACTGCACATTACATTTTAAGCCACGTCTGATGGCAAAGCTCAAGAGGCATCTCATTAATATTACCTCAAGTGGAACCCCGTGTTGCAAGAGAATAAGTTATCTTTCTCTTTGTCTTCTACTGGCAATAAAATACTTTTTTTTAAAAAAGCACTCTCTTGGACTCTATTGTGTTTATGACTATTCATTTGCATTGAATATAACCTTTGTATAGCAAAATAGAAGTTACATTTAGGAAAATGAACCCGGGGGGGGGGGAATCTACCTAAAGTGAAATTCTGCAGAAAGAAAACCGTGGGCTTTTCATTTCTTTTGTTTCTGGAGGAGAAAACCTACTAAAATTGTTTTCTAAGGAAACCATCATTTGCTGAAGATTGGAAAAAGTACTAGCATAATCCAAAAATTGAGTTTATCATAGAGTGGTGGTATATACAGATGTGTGCATGAGAGAGAGAATAATTGCCATATATGTACCACCATATACAGTAAACCAATAGAACAGGCATTGTCAGCCTTATTGCAGGGGCCTAATGTTAATCCTTTAGGTCATGCTTGTGAGGAAAATCAGACCTATAGCTTAGTTTTAACACTTCTGTACTGAGGACTGTAAGCTGCCGACTTACCAAATCTTTACTATTAAGCCAATATTTTGAAATAGATTCCTCTGCTCTCAGCTACAGTAGACCTATATCTCCCCAATGCTATGCTACACTGGAATACTAGCAGCACTACTGAGATCATTAATGCTTATATACCCATATTTTGAGTCTACTTCTACGCAATTTAGGAAGATATTTGCATATTCTCCATATCTTGGCAAGAAATAAGTCACCAGAGAGACCTACATAATATTGTTTTGATTACTACCCCACCCTGCCAAAAATGGAAGGGGGGAGAAAATAAGTACAAGCAAATGAGAAGCATTCTAACAAATGCAGCGACTACGAGTTAAGTCAAGCAAGAACTTGGGATAATAAATGACAAATGCAGATGAATGCAGACAAATGTAGTATAATGAGTCTCAGAGGAATAAAGAATAAACCGGGATGGTAAGAAGTTAAAGGCTTAATGGGAAAATTCTGTTGTAGCAGAGAACAAACGAGAGATGACAAGCTCTTACTGGCAAGTGTTATCACACCCTGGAACTGACCAAAATGCTCCAATAGACAAATTATACATCACCAGCTGACATCTCTGACAAGTACAACTAGGTCCTTAAAATGCTGATCTCCAAAGTTTAGATGAGCTTTAACTTAATGTAACTTGAGGCTATTCTATGAATTATCATTTTAAAGCAGTGTGCATTGTTTAATTTATGACTCCAGAGCTCAAATTTGCCCAGAAAATGAAGTCTGTGACAAAATATAAGTTTTATGATCAGATAAGACTGCTGATAAATTCAGAAGAATACTTTAAAAGTCTTTTATTCCAAGTACAAATTCTAAAATTGGAAAATCTAACATTACCCTAATATGTTTTTTGAACTCAATTAAGGATACATCATCTATTATTTATTTATTTATTTATTTATTTATTTATTTATTTATTTATTTATTTATTTATTTATTTATTTATTTATTTATTTATTTATTTATTTATTTATTTATTTATTTATTTATTTATTTTGGTTTTCTTATATGCCGCCCAACTCCCGAAGGACTCAGGGCAGCGTACAACAGAAAAAATACAAGAATAACCAATTTATAAATATTACTTAAAAACAATATAAAAATTAAAAACACAATATTAAAATCATCCAACAACCATTACATCCTTATTGGACATTTTCAATGCAGTTAAAATTTACTTTTATTTTTGTTAGTAGTGTTTCCAAGCCACTTTACTCTAAAATATCTTCAAAAAGGAGGTGAAAAAAAACTAATTCTAAATAATTCAGTGTTACACTATGTTTTAAATGTGTTATAACCAGATTTCCCATTGTGCAAAATTGCAAAGTGTTCTTGTGAATTATCTATAAATAAATGTGAGATTAATATATTGGTGACTTAAGCTGCAATCTTGTACATTTGTCTATAGTACACTATACACAACACAAGTTTTAATTCTAATTATACATATACTACTCATGCTGTTTTTCATCAAATTGGAGTTTTCTGTTTTTAAATGATGATTAAATGACAAACTAGTCTTACGTTAAAATTGAACTTGCTGAAATAAATACATAAAATAAACAGATTAATAATTAATGCACTGTAGATCAATTTTAGAAAGTTTACTTACATTTCTTTAATAGAAGCTTTCCAGGATTTTTAATACACATTCCCTTAACTAACCAGTAGTGCTAAATTATTGTTGCAATTTATCTGGTAAGATTAACTCCTAGGGCAGCCGAAAGGAAATAATTTATATATGCAAAGTTTCACAATGCTGACACAACTCTAACTCAATCATTTAAAAAAATATTTTTTTAAGGAATTCAGTTAACATTTTTAAATCTGGTCATTGGATTCTTTCCTTTATAAAGAAATTCTTCAGAAACTTGAAAAACACGGATAATAACAGGTTTCTCATCCTCTCCTCTTTCAAAATTTCAAGTTATCATGATAAACTGGGTCCTGTCTGATTTTTATATCTGTGTTTCCTGTCTTTCCATAACTTTATTATTTATTCTTTTCCTGCCACAACATAGATCGCCTGCATAAACCTTTAAAATATTACACTTGACAAATGTAATCATTTCCTGGGCTGTTTCTGATTCTAGTACTGTATAGTTAGTGTCTGAATCTTGAACATCTTCCCACTTTCCTATCTTGGCTGAAGTTCATCAATACATTTATTACAACTTATATACTGCTTCATTTCCAGACCCTCCGAGTAATTTACAATATTAATACTAATCAGTACAATTATAACTAATCAATTTACCACACCACCATTTGGAACAGCATGAACTTACTTATCCCCAAACATATTTCTCACCTTTTATCAGTCTCTAAAAATGTGGAGAATAGAACAGAACAGAATAACAGAGTTGGGAGAGATCTTGGATGTTTCCTAGTCAAACACCCTGCTCTAGCAGGAGATCCTATACCATTCCAGACACATGGCTGTCCAGTCTCTTCTTAAAAGCTTCCAATGATAGAGCACCCACAACTTCTGAATGCAAGCCTTTCCACTGATTAATTGTTCTCACTGTTAGAAAGTTTCTCCTTACTTCTAGGTTGATTCTCTCCTTGTTTAGTTTCCATCCATTGTTTCTTGTCTTGCCTTCTGATGATTGGGAAATAGGTTGACCACCCTCTTCTTTGTGGCAGCCCCTCAAATATTGGAACATTGCTATCATGTCAACCCTAGACCTTTTTTTCACTAGATTAACCATACCGAACTCCTACAATTGTTCTTCATATGTTTTAGCCTCCAGCCCCCTAATCATTTTTGTTGCTCTTTTCTGCACTCTTTCAAGAGTCTTCAGAGAAAATAGACCAAATATCTGGAGACAAGCATCCCCGGGAGGGGGGCAAGAGGTCATCACCGAGAAGGCTCAAGATGGCGTTCCCTTGGCAGTGGGACCCTTAGCAAACTCTCTCTCCCACATCTTATCTCCCACATCCCACATCTTATCTCAAGCACTACTACTGATCAATAATTCCAAAGAATAACTCAACAGAATTGCCCTCTAGACTTCTGGAAATACCCCAAGAAGATCCACTTTGGAAACCAAGAAGATCCATTGGGTACCTTGGGCAGACCAAATGAAGAGGTGCTTTCCCTGTAGAGTATGCAGTGTTGGTTAACTCCACATAAATTATATAAGGAAGAATATTTATTTAGAACAGCTACACAATTATCAGGGAAGTCAAAATAATAACAAGAAAAACACAATAATGGAGAAAAACCATAAAGTACAAAGATCTGCAAATAAAAATAGAAAAACTGTGAAAAAAGAAAGCAAAGATAGTATTAACAGAAATAGGTGCCTCGAGTTCAATCCCCAAATATCTGGAGCACCTCTTGAACACCTTTGACACTGACAAAATCCCCATCAGTCAATCGGCAGCTTTATTTGGAACAGCATATACTGTATGATGATACCTTTCATACCATCAAGCAACTACATCCCAGGTCCTTGGGAAGGGGAATAAAAATGCCAAATCCAGTCTAAACATCTGGCTGACTGTGCAACCAATCATAATAACGGCTTCTGCCAGCTTGTAGTTGATTTGATTCATTGTAAATTCAAAATAAGCTCATAAACTCACTGAAAGGAATATAAAGAAGGAATACAGGGCAAGCCAATGGAGGTCAATAAAGAATCTAAGGAGACATACATAAGGGATAAATTAGATGTTAAATAGAGTAGTTTGCTCTTTTCTTTTCATTAAAAGCAGCCTCAAGGGGAAAGTTTAACCTTTTTTCTAGTAGTGAATCAAGGTTCCCCTCAACACTGACCAAGGAATGGTCCTGGACGCCATAACTGTTCAGGAAGCAGAAAAGCACATGGAGATAGTCTTGCATGATAAAGAGCTGGTAGTGAAAGGAGAACATATCTAACTGGAACTTTAACCTAAATCTATGGAAATGAAGCTAATCTGAAATGTAGAGAATGACATAACCCTGAGCTCAGAAACCCTTTTTTCGGCCATGGGTTTCCCTTCACCAAGGCTGCACTCCCAAATCCAGACAGGGCGTTAAGTAACTGAAATTCAATTCAGTGAATTAAACATAGAGAATGTGATTACTTTCCATGTGATTATCTTTTTTTCTCCTTTTATCTCTTAAAAATTATCATTTGGAGACAGTGTTGAAGGAGATCTGTAAGAGCTGCATCAAAGGGTTTAGAAAATGACCATGGTATGAGATTTTGCAGACTTCATATTCAGCATTAGAAAACAAGATTGTCACCCATTTCTGGGTAGAAAACCATGTTTAGTCATTATTTCTATTATGACTATTTATCCATATTAATTCAGTTTTGTATATTCATACTTACAATATATACTAAAAAAGACAAATTGAGATAAACACACAGAGAGAGAGAGGGAGTGAGGGAAGGAGAGAGAAAGAGAGAGAGGGAGTGAGGGAGAGGAAGATGGAAAGGGAGAGGGAGAGGAAGGAGGGGAGAGAGAAATACATCATCACATTATTTCCCTTCAAGCTAAGGAACATCATTGCATTTCCGATAAAGGCAAAATCATACAATTATTTGTTCAATCTTTATTTTTCAAATAAGAATGCAATCAAAGCTAAAAATACCAGATTATGTGTGTTTAGTTGTCTCAGCAATTTGAACGAACCACTGGCATAAATATTTGATCTCTTTACTACATGCATACATTCTCTTATTGCACACTGCGCCCCAGTTGGGACGGTGCTTTGATTGGACGATGTGATGGACATGTGGGTGCTGGGGCAGCGACTTGGACTTTCTTTTGGGTGGGGAAAACTGGAAGCTTTTAGATTTGGGTTTTACCAGATGTGCCAATATGACATCTCTAATAAAATGGAACTTTGAGGAAACCCAAGCCTCGGAGTTTTCTTTCGTTGGGGGTGTTGCTTGGAACCCTGACATTAACCTGAATCTGAAAACTTCCAGATTTTCCCCACCCAAAAGAAAGTCCAAGTTCCTGCCCCAGGACCCACATGTCCATCACATCATCCAATCAAAGCACCGTCCCAACTGGAGATGCTTCCCAGTCACACCGCTCCAGGTGCAGGGCAGAGTGGCCTTGACTCTCGAAGAAAGGAATGTTATTTTGACTACATATGTCCCCAGCTCCATGCAATCCCCCCTCCCAGTTTCCCACAGCACCAAATGTGGCAGGCCTGAAGATCCAAGACCCCAAAAAAATGGTTTCAAGGCCTGACATTTATCCTCACAGAAGAAAATGATCAGACAAAAAAGTGTGTGTTTTCCTATGGTAAGATCTTGAATTAAGAATAAAAACTGTTTAAAGGGATTTATAAAGATGCACTCTAAAGGGCAGTTTATATGGATAAATCTTTATAGTATATGCCGGGTGTCAGCAACCCGCGGCTCTTTGGATTCTCTGCTGCGGCACCCTGTCCCATCACTGGCTAGCCCCTCCCCTCCCTGTCAGTGCTCGCCCGGCCTGAGAGGGTGATGGAATGGAGAAGCGGCCGGGGCTGATTCTCCAGCGCCTCACTCTTGCTGGAGCTTCTTCCGGCCCTTGTTGGTGTTGGGCGTGCCTCGGTCGCTTGGAGAGATGCATAACCTGCTCTCTGCCCCAAGACACTGGCCCGACCCGGCTGCAACCGATGCCGGCATCGCTAACACGAGGGGGAGAGGGCGAGAGAGACATAGACACAGAGAGAGGGGCAGAGAGTCAGAGAGAGAGGGAGAGAGGGGGGAAGAGTGGGAGAGAGATACAGAAAAAGGGGGAGAGAGAGGGGGGAGATAGAGAGGGAGAGGAGGAGAGAAATACAGAGAGGGGGAGGGGGAGAGAGAGACATAGGTACAAAGGGAGGGGGAGGGGAGGGGAGGGGGAGGGGGAGGGGGAGGGAGAGAGAGAGAGAGAGAGAGAGAGAGAGAGAGAGAGAGAGAGAGAAGGGTGTTGTGGTTCCCCGTTCTCTGCCCTAATGACCAGCTGGGTAGGCATGGCTAGGGGGGGTCGCATGTGACTGGGTGGGAGTGACTGATGTTGAGTTGACCACGCCCACCCAGGTTTTGTGGCTCCCTGTATTTTTTTTCTGTGGGAAATGGGTCCAAATGGCTCTTTGAATGTTTAAAGTTGCAGACCCGTTATATGCTGAAGATTAGGAAGGCAAGCCTTCCATTTTTATTAGCAGCATTTCAGCGTTATCCTTTCATACAGAGAACAACAACCAATGATTGACACTGCTCAATGCATCTCTAACATGCTATCTCAGAGAGTTAGCTTGTCATCTTCAATGCATACATGTGTTTCTTCAGCCTCAACAAAGTTAGCAGGACCAGAAGAAAGTTACTTGAAAGGCTGGGAATGACCTGGGAATGATGGATGAGAAGTGCTTCCAACATTTTTGGCTCTTCTAGAAAGTGGGATTAAATCAAGGTATAGTACAGTCACACCAATTTCATACTCTGAACTTTCCAAAACCATTTCAATGTAATTCAAGTACTGATTAAAGCCATAAGCAAAGCATTTAGGCATTTTTGAAATCCTCATTTAATGGGACCCTGTGATGCTATCTCCTACAAGGGGTTTATATCTCTGAAAATAGTTGGAATCACACAAAGGAGATAAGCAGCAGTTGAAACTTCAAAAGGTTTTGATTTTAAAGGTAGGCTATGAATATTATAAATAATACACAAACAAAATGGCCATTCTTGTGGAATCAAATTAATCATGCCCATTCAAGGGACTGGAATTGAAAAGTATTCTAGTCCCAATATAAAATATAGTGGAAATCCTAATAAAAGAAATGCTTTTACAAATAGTCATCACAGGTGACCTTTAGACAGCTTTGGCCTGGATGATTGAGTCTTCATTGACATATTGCAATGGAGTTTGGGGAGAAACCCCTGAAGTTGATATGGCAATAGTTGGGCCATTCCAATGACTCTCTGCCTAACTAATTTTGCTCTGACTGATGAAGTTGCTTGGATGAGCAACAGAATGTCTCAGATTAACAAGGATTGGTCCAGTTGCCATTATTCAATCTTTGGACCTTTGGCCTGGATTATTGAGTTTTCATTGACATATTTTTCATCAAAGGCTCCATAGCCAGACTTCCAGGAAGAAACTTGGGATGTTTTGGTATACTGAAAGTAAAAACAAGGGAGATTTTAGTTTGGGAATGTAGAGGGACTAAATTTTCTAGAGGTGGAAAATAAATTTTGCTTTTCTGCTTTCTGAAGAAGTAAGCATTTGCTGAATAAGCAAGCAAACATTTTTATTACACTTTTTCTTTTTGATACCCATATTATCATCATGCAAAATGCAATCGATGGAAAAAAATGTAAAACAGGTCATCTATTGTGGAATTATTATTATTTTTGGAAAGATGGAAGAGACCATCAAAGGAACGCCATCAAAGACAGGACAATAATGGCTATCAAAAAGTAATGGATCATATCAAAGGGATGCCCTTAACCAGCATTGTGTGTCTGACATCAGAAAGTCAAAGCAGGATGCAATTGTCATGTACATAGGAACCTTTGTTCCAAAACAGCCAAAAAAAGGGGAAAAATACATCTTGACGGCAGGAAACAAAAAGAGCCAGACTAATATAAATGCAGAAGGCAACACAGAAGTATAAAGGGTATTTTAGCCATAAAGTGCAGTCTAGGCAATAACTCAGTCCTGCAATAAAGGCCTGGACTCTAGCCAATTAGGTTATGATTGAGACTCAAGCAATGAAAAACTCCTGAGATTGAATTAAATAGTTTTACAAACAGAAGACAGACTTCAGGGACAGCTCTTCAAACAAAAGACTCCACCTGGAAACTAGGAAAATTATACTATCCCTGCCTCTGGATATTATTTAGATCTCAAGGGAGATGTTTCCAACTCTATGCTTGAAGAGAGACCTCTGGAAGCAGCCTCTCATGTTCGTAAACAAAAGCTACGAGAACATCAGGGACAAAAACAGATCTGTTGAAAAACAGAGATGGTGAACTGAAAGAAATATTTAGACAATTAAATGAAGAAGATGAATACCTATTTGTTACCTGCACTCAAATCCTAAACCGCATAGCGTCTCAAGCTCTGCATTAGGTGCGGGAACTAAAATCAAACCAAAGATACAGCCTTGCTCATCAGCCCATATTTTTTCCTCAGATTTCTAAAGGGCTCACAATTTGTGCTAAGGAATAAGGTGACTTATTTGGAACAGTTTAGTATACATATATGGATAGAGTCAGTGTGGTTTATAAGCTATGATGATAAAATGTGATTGATTTAATAAACTACCAATAAATTTGTGCATAGTACAATTTATTATTTTAAGAAGAAGACGTATCAACTGAATCTCAGAGCTATCAATGTCTATATTTTCAGCACCTCCGTGAATTATCGTGTTCTCTTTTGCCCTCCCTATCTTGTTAAATAATTCCTCCTACTATCACCCATGGTGATTTCTTCAGAATATGACAACTATGAAAATTCAGTATTCGGGATCTGCTACAGAGCAGACATATATTTATTTCTGAGACAATCCCTTTGTACCTTACACATTATTCTTTCAATGTTGCTTCATCTTCACTTCACATTCTATGGTCCTTCGTATCAAGAGGCCCAATGATGTAGAAAAAATACTTCAAAATGTTGGAATAGTTCCACGTTAAGCCAAAATAGCAACATTCTCAGTACAAAGCATACCTCCGATTATGTACAATCCATTTCACGGGAAACACTCAATGCTTCCTAACCATCCAGAAGTGAACAAGTAATATAACTGCCTTTGAAAAAGGTAACTTCAGATATGTTGAAGATAGTAAAATATAACTCACTTAAAAATATCATTTTTGGCAAGGTGCTTTAACAACTAGAAGGTCAATAAGCTAATTTTAATCTTACTACAGATTTAGTTTACTCTTAAAAGAGCCTAGTATATTCTGTTGGAGAAGTTTTATCACAGGAATTTGCCATAAGATTATGGGGTTTAAAAACTGTGATAAATGACAGTATTTAGGTCGTCAATGCATGAATCCAGACATTATTGCCTATAAAGCATAGTTTACAGCTAATAATTATGTCAAGCAGATCAGAATACTTTGTTTAACACATTATTGTTAAAAATAATATGCACAATGAATAAACACAGTCCATTTACCTACCGTATTTTTTGGAGTATAAGACGCACCGGAGTATAAGACGCACCTTAGTTTTGGAGGAGGAAAATAGGGGAAAACAATCTGCCTACCAGGTATTCATCTGGCTAGCATCTTTAGTCTGGTCAGCTTCAGCACATTATTTTATCCCCTGGTTAGGACTTAAAAAAACCTTCTTCTGAGAGAGTAACAATGAAAGAGCATGCAAGCCAGTAAGAGCTGGGAAGATCGTTAGCACCTGGTTAGGGCTAGAAAAAAACTTATTTGGAGCAAGTAGAGCAATGAAAAAAACCCTGCAAAGACTTAGGGCTGGAAAAACATTCTTCTGAGAGAGTAACAATGAAAGAGCCTGCAAGGTAAGAGCTGGGAAGATCTGTTAGCACCTAGTTAGGGCTGGAAAAAAAAGCTACATTCGGAGTATAAGACGCACCCAAATTTTCAGCCACTTTTAGGGAGGAAAAAGGTGCGTCTTATACTCCAAAAAATACGGTAGTTGTTGTCAACTCTTAACTTGCAATGTCCATCCCAGGATTTTTTTCCATTGGACATAAATATCTCAAAACTTGAACCTGGAACCTATCATACAAGTTCTACCAAGCAGCTAGACTAGGAAGAAGACAAAAGATGGTGACCTTATTACTCATCTATTTGTCCGTGGCTTTAGATATCCATGCTCTTAGATTTCCTTTGTGAATTACACTTGGGGACAATACATTGTAGTGCTTTTATTTCTATTTGCATCCCCCCCCCCCGAGAATTGCACAGTAGAAATCTTGCTCTGTTTGAGGCACTTAGGATTTATTGTATGGGCAGATATTCATAACCATGTAAAATTACTAGGACAGTAATTTTCATTTATCGTAACTGCCTCTGCAAAATAATCACATAGGTGATCAACTTTTGGATTCTTTGTATTTTATCAGTTCTTCTAGTGCAATTTCACCTGCTAATCAAAGCATGTTAGTGCTTCCTTCTACCAAAAACCTGTACTGCCTATGTTTATTCATCATATACGTACTTTCCATGCCTGATTAACATTTTAAATCTCTTTCACCATTTTTATAAGAGACTAATAAAAATCTATTGTGTGCTAATTGCCACTTTATTTTTAACAAATCAAAGGGAAATCGCTCAGTCAGGGTGTAATTGGGACTTCCGGTTCCTCCTTCGGTGCTATCGGAAGCTGGGACCGCGACCTCCGAACACTCTGCACCTGAGGGTCCGAATTCGGACCTAAGCCCCCCCATAGAGGGGGCAAAGTGAAGGGGGACCGCCAGGAGGGTAGAGAGGAGCCGCATCTCTCCTCCCCAAACTGGCGAACCCCTAGCCGACAGTGCAGGGCCAAGGCAACAAACATGGCTGCCACAAGCCGAAGGACAGCCAGAATCAACAAGATTGAGTAGGAGGAAAAGTGACCCGAGATGAAAAAGACTGTTCTGTTTTTTAAATACCCCAAAAAATACAAGGGGGAGGAATAAGGAATCTGAAGAATAGCGGCGGGTTAAGTGTGCTAAAATAGTGAAGGAAAATGCTTAACTAGGAGAAAAGAAAAGAAAAGTTTGTTCTTGGAAAATTTAAAAGAAGATGTGGCTTTAGAATAATACACTATTTTAAAGAGGGAAAAACTTGAATATTTGACCTGGAAGTTGTCTCTGCCTTACTATTTAAAAAAAGGGTGTAATTGAATGTATTTTGACCCATCTGTGGGCTGATTCTGATTTCAGAAAAGCTGGATTATTTTTAATGTAAATAGATTTTCATTTAAAAACTGCAAGAGGTAACCTCTCTCTCCCCCCCCTCCCTCCCTCTCCCTCCCCCTCCCCCTCTCAATAAATCTACGCATTGGATTGCACTGTTGACATAGCCTCTCAGTAGATAACACCAGCAAATGCTGACAAGGTTAAAATGGCAAGCACTAATGCATTCAGCCAAAGCTGATGGGCATCACTTCCCATTAATATGCTTCATTCTTACCAGTTAGGCATTCTGCAAAGAAATAGCCTTTTCTGTATTTTAGCAGGAAAGGTATCCTTAATAATAATAGTAAGCTCTACAGTCCCTTAAAAAAAACCATATAAAAAGTCAAATACAATGTCTGCAGTGTGGATACTGAGGGGGCTGCTTTTCATTACAGATAATGAACTCCCTTTGAATGGCAGAAAAGATACAGGTAGTCCTCAACTTATGACCAAAATCAAGCCCAAAATTTCCACTGCTAAGTGAGACAGTTGTTAAGTGAGTTTTGCCTCATTTTGCCCTACTTTTCTTGCCACGGTTAAGTGAATCAATGCAGTTGATGTGACAGGACTGTAAAGTGAATCTGGCTTCCTTATGGGCTTTGATTGTCAGAAGATTGCAAAAGTTGATCATGTGACTCTGGGACACTGCAACCATCATAACAATGAGCCAGTTGCCAAGCGTCCGAATTTTGATTATGTGACCATGGGGATGCTGCAACAGTCTAAGTGTGAAAAAAGGTCATAAGTCACTTTTTCCAGTGTCATTGTAACTTCGAATGTTCAGTAAACGAATGGTTATAATTCAAGGACTACGTGTACTGTAATCCAATGTTTCTCAACCTCATTAACTTTTAAGATACGTGGACTTCAACTCTGGGAATTGAAATCCTCGCATTTAAAGTTGCTGAGGTTGAGAAACACTGCTCTAATTAGTCCCTCAAATCAAACCCAACTTTGATGGCCATATTGGCATTTTAAAAAATAGTTTCCTTGGCAACCGGGTTTGCCACTGCCTTTTAGAGTACATTTTGACTTTCCATGCTAGTTTACATGCTAGTTTAAAAGCCTTTCAAAAATATATTGTTTTGTAGAAAGGATAAAAAATGTCACTTCTGGATATAAGTTTCTATCAAGTCAGAAGACTTTTACTTGGTTAAGATGATTAAATTAACCACTTAATGAAATGTCATTCATAAAGATAAGATGGGGTTCTCCGATTTTGGGAAAGGTTGAGGCAGTTATGCTTTTCTTCTTCTAAACTTTTGGACCCCACGCTATAATTTTGATGGGTTTCTTTCTTCAAACCCAGAATTTCACTATCAATATGGGAATGATGGCATATTTGAAGGGGAAGTCGAACCTGGAATGGCAGATTTTATTTATTTATTTATTTGTGAGATTTATATACCGCCTCACAAGCACTCTCTAAGCGGTTTACACCAGTAAGCAATGTATATTTATATTGCCCCCAACAATCTGGGTCCTCATCTTACCTACCTCGGAAGGATGAAAGGCTGAGTCAACCTTGAGCCGGCGAGATTTGAACCGCTGACCTGGGAATCACAGTCAGCTAAAGTGGCCTGCAGTACCTGCCTCTAACTGCTGCGCCACCTCGGCTCTTCAATGTTTATAGGAAGAAAAGTGGTTTTTTGCTTGAGTTCGTTTTCACAAAGCTGGTTTTTCAGCTAAGGAATCTAGAACCATGTTATTTTGATTGAAAGGAGAGCAGAATACATATCAGATAGGCAAGGATGGATTTGAATTGGTACGAAAAAGGTTGTCCTTTTCATTTTCTACAAATGCCAATCAATACCAAAGAGACAGAATAGCAACTGCAGAAATAAAGGGCATGGAATATAAACTGTAGAAATAAATATATGTTTTGTTATATATTCATGTCAGTTATATTCAACTCTGACATGGATCTTGGAAATGAAGTTTACAAGAAACATTTTTAAAAAGTTGCTCAATGTAGTTTGGCAATGTTCAAAATAAATATAACAGCATTTGTCAAGCAGAATTCTGTCAGCCTTCAATCCTTATGTTCAAATAACGTATCCAATTCTGGGGAAGAGGCTTGTTATTTGAACATTGCAAGAAGAAACTCACTAAAAGATTTCTGAATTAGATTAAATGTTGCCTTACTTTTAAACAACTCAGGTGCTATGCGTTAATAATCAGCTTGTTTTGTAGTAAAATGACTTGATTTATTGCTGATGCTGAAGAAATAGCATATAAAAATTTGGTAGTCAAAATAAAGATATTTATTTAAATGATTATGGCATTCCAAACATAGATATGCTAATGCCAGAAAAGTAAAGAAGTATATACTACAGTACTTTGTCTGCAATATTATATGTGTAATATCTAAGTTTTTGTCTTCATTCTTTGTCTTGGTATATTCTTCCCATGAGAAGAGAAACTTGGGGTGTGTTGATAATCCTAATGCCTACACCATGGGTCCTCAAACTACGGCCTGTGGGCCGGATACGGCCCGCTAAAGCCATTAATCCGGCCCGCAGGATCATGAGGCTGCCCCACCCACTCTAGCTTCCGTGCTCAATTGCTAGCTTTCTTTAGTTCAGAAGCAGCCATCTGGGGGAGGAAGAGGAGGTTTCTCCCTGAGTTTTTAAAAGTGAGGTTTTTCTTCCTACTCTACTGCAAAGTGCAACTTTGGGGACAAAGGAAAAATGGACTGCTAAATTGGCCACGCCCACCCAGTCACATGACCATAGCACTGCCCACTTAGCCACACCCACCCAGTCACATGACAACCTAGCCACGCCCAGCTAGCCAGTCCGGCCCCCCAACTGTCTGAGGGACCATTAATTGGCCCCCTGTTTAAAAAGTTTGAGGACCCCTGGCCTACAACATAACATCTATGACTTTTGTTAACCAGAACAAAAATAACAATACAAACAAAAATAACAGTGTTAATAATGATGATGCCAACTACCACAATTTTCATATTTTACCACTAAGCAAAGGAGAACACCAACAATACTACCATAACCTAAAACACATTATATAGGCAACAATAGTTAGCACAGCAACAAATATGACACCAAAAACTACAGTGGAAAATCAACCAAATAATTTTTAGGCATCAAACATATGATATATATGCTGCAGGAAAAAATATCAATAAGAAAAGAATTCCAAATATTAAACAGAAATGCTATTAAAGTCAACAGATATGGGATTTGAATATGCAAGTCAAAACAGAAACTGGAATATGTGAGCTTAATCTTTCTAATATACCACATGTCTCTGGAAGAAAAACAGCTTAGAAAGGGTTAAATTTCATCAATAAACAGCAGATTAAATATCCATGCACAAGTGCCCCAGTCCAAACAGTACTTCTTTGTGCTGCACATTTAATCATCTCTACTACTAATATACTTCTTTGTGCTGCACATTTAATCATCTCTACTACTAATATCTGCATCTTTCCAAATATATAAAGATCTGTACAGAAGATACTTCTAACTCTCAACAGTTTCTATGTTTTATTCTATTTAATCAATTAAATCCTTATTTCCACTTCCATTTCATTCACTTAGTGATTGTCAGAATCACGTTAGGCATATATTACCAGGTTTAAGGAGGGGCAATTGCAGAGTTACCTTCCTTGTTGTCCAACATACCCACTTTCCTGGGCTCCTCAGTGTAGATGTCCAGACTGAGCCCAAGGGAGGGATCAAACACATCATGAATCATGAATCCGTTTACATCCACAAGAGATCTAAGTCCAGCCCACTTTGAATTCCTTCTACCCTTATCTACTGTCCGTTTCCGTTGACCGTTAGTAGTTCAGATTCTTATAGACAGCTTAAGCTTGCAATGAATCTTTATACTCATTTGAACTGGCTGAATCTTCTGATTTCCCCGGCACTTGACAATCAGTTCCCTTTATCCAAAGGCAAATTATAATTGGGCTCCAATCTCTACACATTCCTTTCATTGCCCAACAATCTGGAAGAACATAGACCAAGACTTGTTGTACCTTATTACACCCATTAAGTACATTTGATTCCACCATTTCTTTGAAGGATGCAATCTCAAATTCAATCAAGAGGCAGTATCTCTAGAATCCACTAGAGAGCAACCTCTACAAAGACTGCGATTATTCTAGCTTCCAGGTTAAGCTGAGCATGCGCCCCATTGAAGTTTGCCAGAAATTCATAGTGTAATGGAGCAGATAAACCAGCTGTTAACCATTTAATCAGAACGTCTTTTCCTAAACAAAGCACATTTGCAGTTATCACCAAATTTTAAAGCAATATAGAAAGTCCATTAAAAACTATGCAAAATTTTGAAACTCTTTTAATTTGCTTCTTCTGTGTCAGTTTTATGTGAAAAAATTTGAAAATTAGAATTGTGTAAATTGTATCCAAAATGAAAATAAATTATTAGCTCTTTTTCTAAAGCTAGCAGTTTAGTTTGTGTTCTGCTCCCTCATGTATATGCTAAATTTCAAAACAATATCTGTGTGAGAACTACCCTTAACATAAAGACCTTAATAATGCTTTCAACATACATCTGGCTGCCAATTCACTAAATATCTGTGTAAATCTTGGCTGATGGAAGTTAATCCAGTCAAGTACATAGTAAACCTTTTAATGAAAATGGATGTTATATTTATATTTTACATAAATTTGTGCCACAAAATGGAAACTAAATTATTAGCTTATTTTTTTAAAGCTAGCAAATTTAGAACTATACAACTAGTGATCTTTCATTCCCCTTCAATTCCAAAAAAACTTATCAGAGTATTATTAGTATCAAATAATGAAGTATAAAAAATTAAGAATGAAGTAATGAAAGCAGAAGTTCTTTGAAAATATTATAGGAAGTACCAAACTCCTTTATACTTATTATGTGAATCAAAAATCAATCATTATTTTGCAATTATTCCTATACCAATACGTGCAGAAATCAACACCAATTTTTCTTATTTATATTTTTAAAAGCATAGGAAAATAAGCTATTTTAAAAATAAACTTTTCAGTTAAGGAAATGATATATTACAGTAGAATTCAATAGCTGAAATGTCACAGTAATGCTAACTTTAAGGGGTTTGTTTTTTCTTTAAAAAAGCTTTCTATAACTTTGTGTCCTGCTCCCTCATGTATATGCTAAATTTCAAAACAATATCTATGTGAGGACTACTCTTAATGTAATGACATTTATAATGGTTTCAACATTCATCTGATTGCCAAATCACTCTGGTGGAAGGTAATCCAGTCAACGAAGTACATAGTAAACTCTTTAATGGACATGGATTTTATATTTATATTTTATATAAATTTGTGCCACAAAATGTTGCAACTAAATTACAGTGCATAACCTAAAGTAAAAACCTGTTTCTTATTCAGAGTTGATGTCCAAAATCTGAGTTGAAAGTGGGACACTCAAAAAGGCCACAAATGCAACACTAGAAAGAGCCAGGACAGTCAAGTAATTGCTTTGGTAGGATGTTTTGCCAAAGAATTACATAGTATGAACATTTGCTGTTGGAAATATCCAAAATGCATGAAAAAACCCATTTCTCATTTCATTCAGCAATGCAATCCACTGCAAAATGGCACAAAGCTGCCAAAATGAACCCACCGGTGTTATATTACTTTTTTGTGCTGTAAAAATATTACTGTGACATTTCATCTGGTCAACCATCTTAAAGGTTAATTCTGTTTCCCATCATAGTTATTCCTATAGGTGAACCATTTGGTGCAGTTCCTATTTACCTATTCCAAACAATCCTCAACTGTTTCATTGCTCAGTCTCACAGTTAAGAACATATTGACTTACTGCCTACTCTGCTGTTTATTCATTTATGCTTAGAGTCAGGCATGAACAGAGAATTTGAAATGTGACATCTGCAGGTTGCAGGGTCATTTGAGGCTCTGACAGCACCAAGGGAAATCCTGACATAAAAACTGGTCCTGATTTCTAATCTTCCGTGTTCAAAACACATCAGATATTCTTCCCAGAGGGGCCCAATTGAGCCTAAAGTTTTAAATTTCCTTTGGGTTTGAAATCTTGCAAGGAAGACCAGTGTACTTCAAAGATTGAAAATAAACCTTGTGTTTCTTTTCAGGTAAAGCTACCATTGCCTCCAGCAAGAAAATTCAAGCAACTCTGACTGAAAAAGATACCTGAAAACAGACTCAAGAATAATTAATATCCAGGGGATATTGCCAGCAATTTTGCCACTTAGCAAACTTCCATTTGTTCTCTTGTCTGCCTTTGTTGAAAGGCAACTGCATCTGAAGGCCACAGCAGTTGTAGATAACGGGTCATTTTTAGTTGACAGCATCTGGCTAGCTTGCCAACAATTAAATATGGTGAGAGCTGGAATAGGAAAGTTACACATAAACTTCTGGTAACAATTGTGCTGAAAGGAGCCAGGATATGCTGTTAGACAATACTTACATTTCAGTTAGAATTATTGTAAAGATATTCCATTTTTTATTAGATGTGACCAAGACAGATAGACACAGATTGCCTGAACAGTGATCAGGAATGTTGGTGGGGGGGAGGCTAAAAAGTCTAGATGGCAAGGAGAATGTGTGATTAAAAGTCTTCCTTTTATTAAACATGTTTTGTACAATACCAACACAAAAAGGAACAGGGCATCAATTGTATGGTCCTCAGTTTAATATTTCTAACTATCTTTTGCAGATGTTCCTAGCACTGACCCTACTGTAGATATGGTTCAATGTGTTATAACTTTGCTTTTATTGTTGTTTAATTATGTAATCCTGTCATCGCTTGGGTTGGCCAGAAGTTCACAAATGTAAGAATTAATTTATTAATATTATTTTATGTTTTTCCAATGCTTTTCTTTGAAATAGTGGCATTCCAGGTTTTGAATCCAAAGCTCTGCCTCTGGAATATGAATTCTTATACATGTGATCAGATTATGTTTCTGTTTAAGCAATCATTGTAATTTGTATAATTCATCAAGTCTGCCTTGTAACTTTTATATGCTGTATTTTATGTCTGTGCTCTGATACCAGTTTAATTCTATTGTACTATATAGGCTCTAAATAATTTTTATTGCTCAGGGTTTCATTCTGACAAAGGGCAATAAATATTTTAAGTATAAGTACATCCGTTTTTCAATAGTATTTGTTGAGATTTGGCTTACAAAGTAAGATGGAAATCTTTCTCCTTAACTTAAAATTAAAATCGAAGAAACAAATTGTGTATTAGCAAAACCGGCAAGCCAAATAAGCATGAAACAAGTGTGGCTAATTCTATCTTCATGGGCAGTTTCAAGTTATTCTTAGTTGAGGTTTTAGGTCTTTTTAACTCAATATTAATAGTAAGCTATAATACTATATACTCATGCATAAAAAATCAACATTATTGAGGTTTTGTTAACAATGGTTAAATTAACAACTCTTGTGAGAGAAAAGAAATTTATCTACATTTGAAAGCTTTTTGTGGACTTTTTGCAGAAAATGAAAAAAACAAACAAATTATGACATATGGATCTGACAACTGTTATTTTTTCATTTGGGGTAAAATGAACACTATATTATAGTGTTAAACTAATAGTTGAATGTAAGTTTTTCTTATATCCTTGAAGAAAGACGTTGGAAGTCATTTTTTGTATGACTTTTTGTTCCCTTTTCTTTTTTCTTTTTATCTTTCTGCACCTCCATTTCTCTCTTTCTTTATCTCTCTTTCTGATTGTTAGTTTATGTTAGTTTTTATTTGTACATTTTGTAAAACATTTCATAAAATTATTGTAACAAAAAAAACCAATGTTTTCTTGATTATGCTATTGTTTATTTCTGTTTTTCATGCTAATGTTTTGACTCACAGATGTTGCTGAGACTGTCTTCTTAATCTAAAGAAGCAGAGAATACAGCACTACTAAAGAGGCAGCCCTGAGTATGTGCCTATTAAGAGCATGCGTTGTGCTTCTCATGCCTGATGAGGTATGCCACTGATTTTGAGATAGGCAAGGTCAAGAAACAGAAGCAGCACAGTTCCATGAATGTTCTTTATTTCTGTAGAATATGATAGCAGAATCTTGAAATCTGTCAAAGTTTCTCTCTGTTCCCTTTATATCAAATAAAATCAAAGTGGGGTTATTTTTAGTTTCTCATGCTTTCCACTTTCTTAGTAGTGAGTTACCATTTCTCCTCCCTTAATGTTTCATTGCCTTTTTCACCTTTATTAAAAAGTCAGATCTGTATTCTTTCACAGCCATAAACCTGCGCTAACTCTACTTTGTACCATAAACATTTATTAATTAAATGTTTGAAATCAATTAGCTAGAGGTTTCCCTTGGTACTTCAGAAGGGAAATTTTAGTAGGGGCAGTCCGGATTTTTTCCCTTTCTTTTCAGTACTCTAAATAACGGCACTTCCTAAATGGAGATCTCTGCTTCCACACAATTTGTAAATACAAGCATTTCATTTATAAGACTGAAGCCTTACTTATTCTTGACAGAAACATCAACAAACAAAGTGATACCTGGTGTATTATTTGTGCTACTGGAAGCTGTTCTGCATATTTTAAAGGTTCCGTGGCTATTTCGTCCATAACAGGCCTAAAAAAAATCAAATCAGATATTAGAAAAACATATGGAAGAACAAAATCAGACAACAGAAATTATCATTAACTAACATAACTATCCCAGATCAAACTCAAATAATCAGCCATTGAAAAACACACACCCATGAAATAATAGTCATGTTTCCAAGTTCCCTTTCTCTCTCCATGCTTCAGTATGTACATATACTGTACAGTATGTACATATACATATACTGTACATATATCAATCTAAATCCTTCCCACTTCAGAAAATTCTTGGAACAGCAAGGAGAAATTTTATCACCTCTATATAGATAGGTGGCATCACTAGTTTTCCACTGAAAATCAATAGCTGCTACTTGCTCAGAAAGATTAACAAAACAATATTTTCAAGGTTTTGTTTTTAAAAAAGAGAAGTAGAATAACAGAAGAAGGGAGGGAGGGACAAAGGCTCAAAACAGTGCAGATCATATTTCTGATGGGGGTTTGTGGTTACGGTTCTTCAAAATAAAACATTCGTCGTTAATATATTTAGATGAATTATTAACAAAGCTGTGTAATTCTTTAAAAGAGATTCTTTGCAAAATGCACTTCCTAAAAAGCACTTCTCCTTGAATCATTAAAGCTGCTGCATTTCCTAGACACTGGAATAAACATGAAGCCAAATGGCTGTGCGCATACATGCATGTCAAATAGCTATGTGAAAAGACACATACAGAAACAGCTGAAAAAGCAGCTTCTATGACATGAAGACAGATGCTTTTTATGCATTCCAGGGTGTTGCAAAGCCCCTCATTGAATTATTTGCCCAGTTGAAATTACTTAGAGAGTTTCATCTTCATTGATCCATTGAAGTGAAAGCATAAACCTCTCCAAAACATGCCCACTTACATGGCAGGAAGAGAAGAAGACCTCTATTAATGTGTTTTATTTGAAACAAACACACTATGTATACAGTTCAACGTTTAAAATCATATATGAAATAAGAAAATTAATATTGCAATCTCTTTTCTTCCGTTGGGACTAAAAGAATTCTAGATTACAAAAACATTTGTAAAAAATATGCCAAGTGAAAAAGGCAACAAAAAGAAGCCATTGAACCATTTCAAAGTATTATTATTATTATTATCATTATCATTATCATTATCATTATTATTATTTCAAAGCTTCTTTCCTCCTGCACAGTTTGAGTGCTTTCTGCAAAAAAAAAAAGAGATACCACAATTTCCTTTTAATGGTCAGTTATGAACTTTAAATGTAAAAGCCAATCAGAATACAAGAGTTGGAAATAGTCTGTGTAATATTATTAACCGCTATAAGATTTCTGCATAATATCTTAAATTATTATGGGGAATCTGCATTCTCTTTTTGTGCCAATTGTGATTACTCTACTAGAGGTCAAGATCTGCATTCTTCATCTTTATTAGGAAACAACAGCATGGTGTTTATGTAAATCAGCTGAGAACCTAGGAATTTCTTCTACCACAGAAAGAGAATGGAAGACTAAAGGTCCAACATGCTGCCTAAAATTAAAGCCTTTTCATATATTTTAACTATATAGTATTAGTGCTAGACCTTGCTGATCTTTTTTTTTCTAGTGAGGTTGCTAGGTAACTGCTAAGTAATTTTCCCAGTGGGAAATGGCATGCACTGTCTCTCCTACTGAAATGATCCCAACTGAGCCAAAAGAGTCTTCTCCAACTTTCCTACCTCCTGATATACTGAACTAAAACTATAATTACCTCAGGCAACATGGATTAGTAAAGTCTGACTCTGAGTCAGAGAGCCACAGATACGCTTATTTTGATAACCTGAAAACTGCATTCATTGCAATTATCTACGGGGTATGGAATGGATGGAGGGGTAGATGGTTGAACAGATGCAATTTGCTTCGTTCTGATCTCGAAATCAACGTTCATCCTACAATAGCAGAGTTACACCATCAGCACCTCACATCACTCTGTCCTGCACCAATTATAACTTATGAGTCCTCTCTAAAGCTAACCTCAGTGCATTGGAGTAGTCCAAACAGGAGATTATCATGACTACTGAATGAAACTATCCATTCATGTAGTAAGTGAACCACTGTAAAAGAGTTTCCTCTTTTCCCACCCGCAGATGCTACTTTTGATCCTTGAGCAGGATACCATAGCTAATGGTATTGAATGCCCTAAAGCAGTGCTGGCCAACCTTAAGCATACCATCCGCCAAATTTTTTGGCAGACGAGTTCTGATCCGCCATTTATTATTTATTTATTTATTTGGTCATTTTTGTATGCTGCCCCACTCCCGTAGGACTCAGGGCGGCCATACAACTTTCTTTCTTTCTGTCTGTCTGTCTTCTTTCTCCTTCCTTCCTTCCTTCCTTCCTTCCTTCCTTCCTTCCTAACTTCTTCCTTCCTTCCTTCTTTCTGTCCTTCTGTCTTCCTTCCTTCCTAACTTCTCTTTCTTTCTTTTTCTTTCTGTTTTTTTTCTTCTTCCTTCCTTCCTAACTTTTCTTTCTTTCTTTCTTTCTTTCTTTCTTTCTTTCTTTCTTTCTGTCTGTCTGTCTTTTCTTCATTCATTTCTTCCTTCTTTTTTCTTTCGTCTTTCTTATTTCCTAACATATTTTTCTTTCTTTCTGTCTTCCTTCCTTAACTTCTTTCTTTCTTTCTTTCTTTCTTTCTTTCTTTCTTTCTTTCTTTCTTCCTTCCTTCTTTCTTCTATCTTTCTCTTCCTTCCTAACTTCTTTCTTTCTTTCTGTCTGTCTTCTTTCTCCTTCCTTCCTTCCTTCCTTCCTTCCTTCCTTCCTTCCTTCCTTCCTTCCTTCCTTGGCAGTGGCGGCATCGACACACACACACACACGACACGCACAAAGTTTCAGCTCCCAGCCTTCGCGGGAGTCGAGCCGGCGTGGCTGTGGAGAGGGGCTGGCTGAAGAAGTTCCAGCGGCATCTGAAGACGGGCAGCCGTCAGCCCAGCTGGGGGAGGAGGAGGAGGAGAAGGAGAAAGGTGGCGATTTAGCCCATCAAGCGCACTCCGTTCGGAGGCTCTCGGACGGGACGGCAGCGCGCACGGAAGGAAAGCCGGAGGACGGCGCTGAGCACCTGAGGCTCTCCAGACAACGGTAGGTGACAGCGGGCGCCAGCCGAGTCCTCTCACGGGCAGCCGCGCTGACCCTGCCTCTGCCAAGGAGGAGGGGGGAAGGGAAGCGCTCCTGCAGAGCGTCCCGATGGTAGGGCAGGAAGTGACTGCGGCTGCGGCAGGCCTGGGGCAGCGCAGCACACATGAGCCACACCCGGCTTCTCTGGCTCGCGTTCTCACAAACACACACGCACACACCCCTTCGCGGGTCCGGGGCCACCTCCCGGCTCACGTTCTCTCCCTCCACCCGCCGCCCCCCTCCAACACACACACACACACACACACACACACACGCACACCACCCACAGAGCCAATCTCAGGCAGGTGCTATTCCTGCATGAGGAGCCGAAAATTGAAAGAGAGAGAAAAAGAAAGAAAAGGTTTCTTTCCGACCGCGCCTCTGCTCCGCAGTCGGAATCACGTTCGCTCGCTAAAACAGCGTCACCTTTTCTTTCTTTTTCTCTCTCTTTCAATTTTCAGCTGCTCGCGCAGGAATAGCACCTGCCCGAGATTGGCTCTATGGGTGGTGTGTGTGTGTGTGTGTGTTGGAGGGGGGCAGCGGGTGGTGGGAGAGAACGTGAGCCGGGAGGTGGCCCCGGACCCGCGAAGGGGTGTGTGCATGTGTGTTTGTGAGAACGTGAGCCGGAGAAGCCGGGTGCGGCGCATGCATGCTGCGCTGCCCCAGGCCTGCCGCGGCCGCAGTCACTTCCTGCCCTACCATCGGGACGCTCTGCAGGAGCGCTTCCCTTCCCCCTCCTCCTCGGCGGAGGCAGGGTCGGTGCAGCTGCCCATGAGAGGACTCGGCTGGCTCCCGCTGTCACCTGCCACTACCTGGAGAGCCTCGCTAAAACAGCGTCACCTTTTCTGTCCGTTGGATGATTGCAATTGCGCCACTTGCAATCATCCAATGCGCCACGTTTGGCGCATGCGCCACGGTTTGGCGACCCCTGCCCTAAAGGGTATTAATAGAAAGAGGGTGCATGCCTCCCATTTAAGTCCTGGTCCTGGTAAAGGTCACTAGAGTAACCAATGCCATTTCTGCCCCATGATTGGACCTGAATTGCAATGGTTTCATGTAAAGTTAAAAAGTGGGGGGGGGGAATCAAATTCCAAGGAAACCCACAAAGGAATAGTCTCCAGGTCAGCATCTCCTCCCTCAGAGTCTTGCTCCAGGAAGGGTCTACTGTAAAACGTTCCAAATCTACAGTAAAATATCTTCTCTAATCTCTAGTTCTTGCAGACAGTCTTGAAGAATATTAGACTCGGTGATACTGAATACTTCTTTCATAGCTATCAGCATCATCCTCTCCTGAAGTGAGGCCATAATAGTCTTCTGGTTCCATGTAGCTAAGTCCTCTTCAGGCCTAGAAAACATATGGTCCAGCCCAAGGTAACAGAGATAATTCTACTCTATTATCTGTATCAAAGTCTAAGTCAATGAAGTCCCAAATAACACATTGCCCAGTCACTAGTGGCCAGAATCAGTACCATTTGTAAGGTTGCAGCAAAGATGATTTATTCAAGCCTATATACAAGAATCTGGTAAATTAAAGTTCAACACTAGATTGGTGCCAGATAAAGGACAATGGAATTCAGGAGAGGTTGGACTCTGAAAGCTTGTGGGAACAATAGCAATAGCAATAGCACTTAGACTTATATACCGCTTCATAGTGCTTTACAGCCCTCTCTAAGCGGTTTACAGAGTTCAGCATATTGCCCCCAACAATCTGGGTCCTCATTTTACCGACCTCAGAAGGATGGAAGGCTGAGTCAACCTTGAGCCTGGTAAGATTTGAACTGCTGAACTGCTGAACTGCTGAACTAGCTGAACTAGCAGTCACTGAAGTAGGTTGCAGTGCTGCTTTTAACCACTGCGCCACCTCAGCGCCACACAATGACTCTAAACTGATGCCATGTTTAACTCCACCTGCTCTTCTTCTACAGTCACTCTATCAGACTCCTATAGCCACCACATCCCTGGAGAATCAAGACTATGGCAAATCTCAGCAACCTAAACTGCAAAATCTGATATAAATAGGTCACAGCAGCTGGATAAGACCTACTGATCTGTCCCCAAAAGGGAATAAGCATCCCCAACTAAGAAGACTGGCAGCTATTCTCCTGATGCAATAAGACAAAAATAATTTGACGTTTTAGCAGAAACCCATTTTGATCCTGATGTATGCATTCATTTAAAATTTTCTTGATTCTGTCTGATATTATGGGTTTCTGCCAAAACGTCAAATCAAAAACAATCTGAGAACAATAATAAATGTTCTTGAATATTATGAGGAACATCCTGGTAAACAATTGGCACTGGTTTTCCTTGACGCCCAGAAGGCATTCAATAATGTTAACTGGAAATTTATTATTCACCAATTGGAGAAGATGAAATTTGGGACCAAATTTATAAAAATAATACAATCAATTTATTCTAAGCAGTCGGCCAGTATTATAAGACAAAAATAATTATCTTTCACCTCTTTTACCTTCATTTTTTTTACAGACTGCAATTACAAGATGGAAAAAAAAAACCCTAAGCTCTCTCAAGTAACCTTCCTGGTGAGTTTAAAAGGTTCTGTCAACAAACCAAAAAAGGGAAAAATTATATCTCATTCTGAAAATGGCAGTTGGCTATAGTTGCTCATAATAGAATAGAATAGAATAAAATTCTTTATTGGCCAAGTGTGATTGGACACACAAGGAATTTGTCTTTGGTGCATATGCTCTCAGTGTACATAAAAGAAAAGATACATTTGTCAAGAATCATGAGGTACAACACTTAATGATTGTCATAGAGTATAAATAAGCAATCAGGAAACAATCAATATTAATATTAATCATAAGGATACAAGCAATAAGTTACAGTCATAAGTGGGAGGAGATGGGTGATAGGAACGATGAGAAAAAGTAATAGTAATAGTAATGCAGCCTAGTGCAGTGATGGCGAACTTATGGCACAGGTGCCACAGGTGGCACGCGGAGCCATATCTGCCGGCACACGAGCCATTGCCTAGCTCAGCTCCAGCGCGCATGTGCGCGCCAGCCAGCTGATTTTTTGCTCGCACGGAGGCTCTGGGAGGGCGTTTTTGGCTTCTGGAGGGCCTCCGGGGGGACTGGGAAGGGTGTTTTTGCCCTCCCCAGGCTCCAGGGAAGCCTCTGGAGCCTGGGGAGGATGAAAAATGGGCCTACCAGGCCCACCAGAAGTTGGGAAATGGGCCATTTCCGGCCTCCAGAGGGCCTCCAGGGGAGCGGGGGAGCCGTTTTCACCCTCCCCAGGCATTGAGTTATGGGTGTGGGCACTCGCGCATGCGTGATAACACGTGCGCATGCACTTTTGGCACCCGAGGGAAAAAAGGTTCGCCATCACTGGCCTAGTGAATAGTTTGACAGTGGTGAGGGAATTATTTGTTTAGCAGAGTGATGGCGTTTGGGAAAAAACTGTTCTTGTGTCTAGTTGTCTTGGTGTGCAGTGCTCTATAGCGTTGTTTTGAGGGTAGGAGTTGAAACAGTTTATGTCCAGGATGCGAGGGGTCAGTAAATATTTTCACGGCCCTCTTTTTGACTCGTGCAGTGTACAGGTCCTCAATGGAAAATAACATGTAAAATTGCCATCTACTGAAGAATAATGGGGAAAAAAATCTCTTTTTTTTTTCAATTTACTTAGTAGAACTGCTTGCATTTGGGATATAATCAATTCCCTTTTCTATGTGCACTGTCATTTACTTTCTCCCTGCTGTTAATATGGTCTTTATTAACAAGATGAGGAAAAAATATTTATTAAAAATAAAGCTACTGTTTCAAGAGTGCTACATTTTACAGAGAGGCCTATCAAAATGAAGATGTCAATTTACAGTCTTCAAACAGCATGAAAGTAGCACTTCACATATCCATTAGTAGTAACTAATGAAGTTCTATTTATAACTTTGTCCAACATTACTGAAAGTAAACCACTCAATTTACTTCAAGGATAATTGCTATGGAAAACAAGTGATCTAATGTACTCTAGATTTAAGTTTTTTTCAGACAGCATGCTGGCTTAAAACACACGCTTATGCAACACAACTTTGCTTTGGTGAGAGTCAAATTTAGTTCTACTTTACAGCTGATAAGCGTTTTCAATCAGATGAGCATCTCTTGCTGACAATGCTATAAGAAAAGAAGGTTTGCTTATCTTGGAAGAAAATTGCACAACCAAGTGTTTGTGCTGCTGTTTGAAAACCCTCTAGAGGTGCATTTTAATATAGCAAGTGCTCTCTAACAACCCAAAGACTTACAAAAGGTTTAGGAAATTAAGAGCTATCAGAGATGAGAGAACCATAATTCCTTAGAATGCAGCATGCCTCACTCGGGAGAGCATAGTTGATTTTTAATAATTCAAGACCTACAGTTGATCGTATCTCGGTAAATAATTTGTGTAACATTTTTATAAAATTAATGATAATATACTTGCTCTGAAAAACAATGCCGAGATTTAATGAAGTATTTGTACATCTTTTTATCACTGTTCGATGCTGCTAGATTTTTTTTCTGAAGCTTCTTACTTTGCAGTTTATCATTTCAATTATTCTGGTTACACATATTTTTTTCAGGTCAATGTATACTCTACTTAGGAGTGGTGCAGTGGCCCAGAGGTGGAGCTCTCACCTCACAATCAGGAGGCTGTGAGTTCGATCCTAGGTAGAGGCAGATATTTCTCTCTCTGGGCACAAAGAACAAAACTCCGCATTGGCGACAGGAAGGGCATCCGGCCATTAAAAGCTCTGCTAGCTCCATTCAGTTGCCCGGACTCCACTCCGCAAGGGATTATGGGTTGTTTAAAGATGATGATGAATGTATACCCTACTTATACCATTGCCTCCAGATTTCACACAATTCAATTTACCTGTGTGCATTTGCAACAGATACTGCTCAGTATCGTTTGTGACTAAAGTCTATAGATAATGTTAAATTGAAAAGCATAGAACAAACTTAAATCATACAACTTAAAACAGAAAATGTATCTTATTTTGATTGGTCTCTTAGGGACCAAATGCTAAGCACTTTTTAGCCCTATAATTGAAGGCTATAAGCACCACATAATAGTCAGAGTCCAGCACACTCAGCACATTCTTCATATAAAGCCTGTTAATCAATTAAAGGTTTGTCAACTGATCAATAATCTTGATTTAAACTAAATAATTAAATCACACAGCAATGAATAAACTTAACATACCTAATGTTTCTCTGCCTATTTATAATGTTAAATTTATTTTGGTATTGAAAGAGATCTCAAGAAAAAAAATAGAGAAGCAGTAAGCTGAGATATATTTATTTTAATGAAAACCTGCAATATATCACTCAATTAACTTGTTTCCTTACAAGTTAAGTCTACAAGATAAGATTATAGTTAACATGATTTTATACACTAGCACAGTGATGGCGAACCTTTTCTCCCTCGGGTGTCGAAAGCACTTGCGCGCGCGCTATCATGCACATGCGAGTGCCCACACCCATAATTCAATGCCTGGGGAGGGTAAAAACGGCCTCCCCCGCCCCCGCAGAGGTCCTCTGGAGGCCGGAAACGGCCTGTTTCCCAACTTCCGGAGGGCCCAGTAGGCCTGTTTTCCCCTCCCCAGGCTCCAGAGACTTCCCTGGAGCCTGGGGAGGGCAAAAACGCCCCCCCCCCCGGAGGCCCTCCAGAAGCCTAAAATGTTCTCCCAAAGCCTCCGTGTGAGCCAAAAATCATATGGCCGGCGTGCACATGCACGCTGGAGCTGAGCTAGGGTAACAGCTCGCGTGCCGGCAGATATGGCTCTGCGTGCCACCTGTGGCACCCGTGCCATAGGTTCGCCATCACTGCACTAGCACTATAAACAGTTATCTGCAATTTTTGATCACACAATTCATTCGTTCGTTCTCCCATTAATTCTGGAGTAATTCAATGCAAAATTGTTCCATAAGTGTCCTATTTTCTAATGCAGAAACCTGCAGTGTTCTAAACCAATCACTGAGGAGAGATAGTCTTATGTTCAATTTAACATGAAAACAAACTATCTCCTTTGACATAGTGGCCTTAGAGTCACTTGATTTGCTAACAATAGAAATTAGAAAATACAAACGTACATAAATACATTTCCATATTTGGTTGACACCCAAGCCAAAAATCTTTATTCTCATTATATTCACTTTAAAAACATTTCCATATTTTCTTAATGAATCTCAACAAAAACAGGTGCTCGGTATTAAGTGGAAGAAATGCTCATTATAAGTGGAAGAAATACTCTTCCACTACTAAATTTAAAATAAAAACACAGTTTCATAGTATTTCCAAAATTCATTTGATCTTGGGAACAGAAAGCAATGCAACGTGATCGTATAGTCCTCTCTTTTGCAAACCTCCTTCCTCAGTTTTTTCTATTTAGTAGAAAAATGTACCGGTTCACAAATACTTAGGTACAGCTAAAAAACTGGAATGCTACAGGAAAGAAACACAAATCTTTGAAATATTGCCATCTATACTGTGACTCTGCAATCAGGAATAGTTAAATCTCAACAAAGTCTTTGTCTAAACATGAGTATTAGGCAAATAATTGTTTTAGATAGCTGCTTGCCAAGCTACATACAATCAAAGTGCATAGTAGTTATCAGACCAGTATATCTATTAGAAAACAAGACTATTTGGGCCTTTCAACTTAGAATTAAATGATCAGAAAGACAGATAACTGTAGAAATTTTACTAGGAAATGAAAGAAATAGATAAAAGAACAAAAAGCTATAGAAAGAAAAAAGATAGAATAGTCTAACTGGGCTAGAGTCCAAAACAATTATTTGCATTGAGGCTGTGTAAATGTATAAATTTCAAGATTTTGTTTTTATAACAGTATGTTCAGAAACACCAACAAAAGGCGGATAAAATTATAAACAGATAAAAACTTCTGATTTTAAAGTCTCAATGTATACTAAGAAAGGTTGTATCTCCCATTTAGAGATAGAAGAGAACATGGGGAATATACCGTATTTTTCAGAGTATAAGACGCACCTTTTTCCTCCCTAAAAGTGGCTGAAAATTTGGGTCTTATACTTCGAATGTAGCTTTTTTTTCCAGCCCTAACTAGGTGCTAACAGATCTTCCCAGCTCTTACTGGCTTGCAGGCTTTTTCATTGTTACTCTCTCCGAAGAATGTTTTTCCAGCCCTAAGTCTTTGCAGGGTTTTTTTCATTGCTCTACTTGCTCCGAATAAGTTTTTTTTCTAGCCCTAACCTGGTGCTAACGATCTTCCCAGCTCTTACTGGCTTGCAGGCTCTTTCATTGTTACTCTCTCCGAAGAAGGTTTTTTTAAGTCCTAACCAGGGGATAAAATAATGTGCTGAAGCTGACCAGACTAAGGACGCTAGCCAGATAAATACCTGGTAGACAGATTTCCCCCCCTATTTTCCTCCCCAAAAACTAAGGTGCGTCTTATACTCCGGTGTGTCTTATACTCCGAAAAATACGGTATGTGAAATACTCCCTGATGACAGCTGTTCACTATGTAAATAAAAACAAGAGCTTAAAAAAATCACAAACATCTTTAGAAGACCAAGAAGTACCGTTATACTTTTTAATATGATAGATACAAAGTTTACATGATGCACAATATAATAATATTCAAGACATTCAGGCACCTGGAAGAGTTATTTGGGATTTTTCCAACAGTATCTAGCCCAGTGGTTCCCAACCTTTTTTTGGCCATGCCCCACCTAAGCATCTCTAAAATCCTGATGCGCCCCCGCCCCCGTGACATATAATTCTTACTATTCACACACAAGCACACACACAAGCACACACACATTTGTACAACTACATAATTCCTGGAATTAGTTTAAATATTAATACGTCTTTCCAGAGAATAGCATGCTTTAGATGTAGTACATTTACATCTTGTGCAACTCCTCACAATTTCCTGCTGGCTTCCAACAACCAAAGTCAGTGGCAGGAAGTTGTAAGCCAGATGTCTTGCAAGCAGATCAGCAGGCAGGTAAATGGCTGCTGCCAAGTGGGAGAGGGAACAAGGGAATCACGAATGGCCAGGGAGGCGTGGCACAAGCCAGGGGTGAAATGCTCCCGGTTCGGGTGGGCCAGTCGGTCGTTGTAGAGCCGATAGAGCCGATAGCGATCGCAGCACGAGGCTTCCCCCACCCGCCTGGACGCCGCCATTTGGGTTCTTTTATCCTCTGCGCATGCAATGCAATTCAATTCAGGGAGGCAGTCAATGTAATGTGCCGATGCCTGGACGACGTTAGGATCTGGATGGGGAGAAACAGACTCAAACTCAACCCCGAGAAGACTGAGTGGCTCTGGATATTGCCTCCTAAGGACCATGTCAACTGTCCCTCCCTGGTTCTTGAGGGAGAAAAATTAACTCCCTCAGAACGGGTTCGCAATTTGGGAGTTCTCCTAGATCCACAGCTAAAATTATCTCACAGCTGTGGCTAGGGGGGCTTTTGCACAGGTTCGCCTGGTGCACCAATTGCGACCATACTTAGAGAAGGAGGCTCTACTCACGGTCACTCATGCTCTTGTCACCTCCCGATTGGACTACTGTAATGCACTCTACATGGGGCTACCCTTGAAGAGTATTCGGAGACTTCAACTGGTGCAAAATGTGGCTGCGCGTGCTGTGGTGGGTGTTTCAAGATACACCCACGTAACACCCATCCTCCGCAAGTTGCATTGGCTGCCCATTGGTCTCTGGGTACAATTCAAGGTGTTGATCATCATCTTTAAAGCCCTACATGGCTTAGGACCAGGTTACCTCCGGGACCACATTCTACCCCATACTTCCCTTCGACCGGTCAGGTCCCACAGAGTGGGTCTCCTCCAGGTCCCGTCAGCCAAACAATGCCGACTGGCGGGGCCTAGGGGGAGGGCCTTCTCTGTAGGGGCCCCTGTTTTCTGGAACCAACTTCCCCCAGAGATCCGAATCATCCCCACCTTGCTGGCCTTCCGAAAAGCCATTAAGACATGGCTCCTCCTGCAGGCGGGGTTTTGAGACAACTTCATCTTGGTCTCCCCCATGTATGCATGGTGTTGTATGTCTTTCTTTTTAACTTTTTTAAAATTGTTTTTTTAATGATTTTATCGTTTGGTGTTCTTTAAAATGCGGTACGCCACCCTGAGTCCTTAGGGAGTAGGGCGGCATAGAAGAATTCCCAAATAAATAAAATAAATGTAAAAACCCAAATGGCGGTGTCCAGGCGGGTGGGGGAAGCCTCACGCTGCGATCGCTATCGGCTCTACGACAACCGATCGGCCCGACCGAACTGGGAGCATTTCACCCCTGGCACAAGCCCAGCATGGGTTGGGATGGTTGCTGCTGGATGAGAAAGAATCAATCAGGGGCCAGGGAGGTACACAAGTGGCCAAGGAGATGTGGCACGTGTGCAGCAAGACTTGGGGTAGCTGTTGATGGGTGGGGGAGGGTGCATGAGTGACCAGGAAGTTGTGATGTGAGTACAAGGCTTAATAAGGATGTGTAGGTAGCCAGTAAAGCACAACACCTTGACGGAGTAAGAATAAATCTCACAGAGGTGATGTTTGATTTTCCCTGGAATTCAGACATTAGAAATAAAACCGTAGTTTAAAGTTCTAATTACAATATTTATTTCGGTACAAAAACAATAAAATCTCATTTGTTTACATCTCTGCTATAAAATGCGACTTCCTCCATTGGAAGCCAGAAGAAGAAGGATAGAACGGAGATTCAGGAATGCACACATGCGTACAAGAACATATCAATCACGTGCTCAGGAATAAACCATTATATTAGATAGGGATGCATCTCCCTGCATATGCATACAACAGGCCATAAATCACACCGTGACACACCTGGGGTCTGGGGACGTGTGCAAGTGGGAGAGACTTACTCAACCATTTTACAATTTTCCCTATTGGCTTCCACACAGATTTTGCTTGAAAGAAGCTGGCAAAACATAACCATTATAAGTGTGAACTGGTAGCCAAGTGCTAGATCATGATCTCATGTTTATGGGAATGCTAGGACAACAGGAATGTCAAGGATCATTGGTATCTACCATTTGTAATTTCAAACAGTTACTTAATGAGAAACAGAAACAACATTGCGGTGAAGGGAAAACACTAATCTTGTAAGTAAGCCACAGCTCCTGATTGCAAGGCCCTGCAGACTCAGGTTGATTAGCTTAAAGGCTGCTCTGCCAAAAAAGCAGGTGTAGAGGTTGGAAAAGAAGGTGGTGGAGAAAGATGCCAGATACCAAAGAAGGATGACAAAGAGGAAGTGCTGGTTATTTTCTTCTCAAGGCCGGTATAGGCTCGCCCACCCATCTATGCTGCCCAGTTGGGTCCAGACTCATTGGCCAGGCACTAAATAGAGCTGGTTTCTCTACCAGATTTTCCTTATGAAAGAAAAAGGAGCCAGAATCTTCACAAGAAGGCAATATCTCTCCCATTTTTCTCCCTTGGTATGATATTGTGAGAATTTTTCCTTTTGTATGCTTGGTTTGAACTGCTAGCACCCCAAAGAGACTATTTTGTTTTCAACCCTTGATCCTGAATGCTTAAGTGTCTGGGAGAAATAAACCACAGTAAGTTTTCGCTAGTTTTGGATTCCTGTGTTTGTTGTTGTTCCTCATGGGTCAGCCCCCTGCTTCTCTGGTTACAAGGGATTATACCACAAACATATACCAAGTAGGATTCACACGTCATCCTGTCCCAGGAGACATTGAAAAATCCAGGTCCTGAGGATGAGCCAATTGAAAAGAAGGAAAGAAATCAGATGAAATTTGATGTCCCTGCGATAATAAACCTTGCAAATATATTTTAGAGACATACTTCTTAAAGAGCAAGCTAGTGTGCAGGCATAACAAAAAGGAAAATATTGCTTAAAAGCCTCTTTTGCATTCATAACCAGTTCCATTAAGTGAACACTATGCATTATGTGAAATATAGTATTATACTAACTGAATAGTGCTGTTTTGAACATACTCAGTACACGTACACATTATATATTCTATGGCAATTCTAAGCAATTGGGCCAACGCAATTTTGCTTTTGACTGGTATCTAAATGCTCATTGTACCTGGAGAACAATGTATTTAGCTCCATGTGGTTCTGTAAACAATTCCATCAAGCTCTCAAAACACGCCTTATTGAAGCAAAAGCAACTCCCATAGCAATATATCATGTTCTTATCTCCAACTAATCAATAGATTCTCACTCATATTTTATTTGGTTCTCAAGAGCAGGATAAAAAAAAATCCAAATCCAGAACTGGCATTTTAAAAAAACTGACATATTACAGATGATGAAGTACAGTTTTTAGACAACACTAGCACAACAGGATCTTTCATCCAATTCTTAGGAACACTGAAAACTGCCTTATGATGAATCAGATCTAGACCAAAATTCTTATTTTGGGAGCAAGTAGGAAAGGGCTTTTTCTATACCAAAATGTCCTTCCTGTTAATGACTACTTCAGCTTCAACCGCAACACTACACGAGCACGTAATAGATTCAAACTAAATGTAAAGCGCTCCAAACTCGACTGCGGAAAATACTTCAGCAACAGAGTGATCAATGCCTGGAATGCACTACCTGACTCTGTGGTTTCTTCCCCAAACCCCAAAAACTTTAACCTTAGACTGTCTACAGTCGACCTCTCCTCGTTTCTAAGAGGCCTGTAAGGGGCATGCATAAGCGCACCACTGTGCCTACCGTCCCTGTCCTACTGTCCTATTGTCCTCTTTTATCGTTACTTTTTACTTATGTTTATACAAACTACTACCATCCTATACATGTTTGACAAATAAATAAAATAATAATAAAAAAATAAAAATACCTACTTGGAATCACTGGCAACTACCAAGACAGATACTCATTCTATCATGGGACAAGGGAACCTACTAAGTGCCAGATACTTGTTCTATCACTGGGCTTCCTTCCTTCTGGACACAATTTTTTCCAGATGTTCTCAGTATTTATTGCAATTGAGCTTTACATTTGTCTCTATAATTATGGTCACTTAAGACTCTCCCTTAATTGAAGTTTAAAACTAATTAGAAAAAATAGCAAACTGGTTAAGAGAAGACCTGAAAGGTTCCGGCATCAATTTTCTAAAGTACGCATTGGAGTAAACGGTAAATGCCTTAAGAACATTTTTTTGGAGGGGGGGAATTAATGTCAGAATATTCTACAACAGTCCAAATCAAATTCACCGTGTAAATGTCAAAAAAGTTAACCTACAGAAAACAACATCACACCAACTCAAATAGTTGAATAGTAGTACTTTAAACCCAATGTAAATATACCCATTTCCAAATAACAGATTAGTAAAGAATGCTAAAATAATACTTTTTTTTAGGAACGCCCTTCTGGATTGTCCAAACTGACTGCATGGTAACATTCCCAGCATATGTAGCCGATGAGTATTATGTGATACGGTTAAGTAAATAAATAAAGGAAGCATTAAAATAATAAGTATTACAGTAATGTACAATTCAATAGATGAATAAAAGGTTTACAGAATGTATTTGTGTGACCTTTATACTTAAATGCTTCCTTCCCAGAATAACTTCTTGAATTCAAAGGCGGAGAAATTACTTCTTAAAAACAAAAAAATGGGATTTAGCAATTTGTGAAATGATTATCCATAAAGTTACGATATGCAATTTCCAAATATTCAGACACAGCAGATCACAACTAACTGCCCTTAGAACAAAGCCACACACTTCACTTTACCAAATTATATACATTCACACTTCACATTTTCCAGGTAGAAGATTTTTCAAAGAAAAGGGCATTTCTTTGAGAGAAAAAGGGAATCAATTTCTCAATTTCTCCTTCAGAAAACAGCTGGAGGGTTGGGTGTTCTTTTCTAAAATTACTATAGCTCAGCCTCTTCTGTTGATTGGATAAATTTCTAGAGGTAAAATACATTTAATTTTAAAAATGGTTTTGAAAATATATGCATTGGCATAAGCCTTTAACACTAGCCAATTCTGTCTCCTGTACAATTAATATTAAACTTAACATTTATCCATTGTCTGATAATTCGTTCTGCATTTACGTCATGCTCTCTTAGGCAGTTACAACCCACTAAGCAGTACGTTGGTAAGGCTGAATTATAAGATAGCCCATGAACTGCAAAAAACAATGTTTTAGGAAAGACTGGAATCCCAGTGCAGGCACAAAATATACAAACAATCCAGATTGCACTTTATTTAGTATGTTATTCCTTTATTTGTTTCACATACATTTATGTGGTTTTGTAAATGTCAATATACCGACATGAAAAGATAAACATTTCTTTGCCGCTCTTTTTCGTATAAAAATATGAAATGACATTAATACTTACAATCTAACTCACAGATTAACCAAACAATGGAATAATTGAAGATATACTGCACATATGTTCAGGGAAAGAATCCAAAATGAGCAAACACAATGAGAAAACTGTCTAAATATTTTGTTTTCTTTTGATCAATTAAGTGCTGTCAAGTTTGCATCATCTCTTTTTCCTATATATAATTTTTGTTAAATTAAAATAATATAAAAGGGGGGGGGGCAAGAAAGTAAAGCAAAGAAAAAACAAGTGTAAGAAAAAAGTTGACAAAAAGTAGAAAAAATGTGAAGAAGTGGCTTCCAATATTCTGCATAGCAGTTATAAATTTCTTTATTTGTACATTCCTTTTGGATGTACAAAGTTTCTTTTTCCAGTTTCATTATCCAGTTTCTTTTCTATGTCCAGTGTAACATCTTTTTCACATCATTTTTGTAATCTCTATTTTTAAAATCTACTTTCAAATCAGTCTCAATCTTGTCAAGTAAAACTTGTTCCTCTTCCATGACATCTTTTAAACATGGTGTATCTATAGAGGCAGACATTCCTAAAATTGAGTCTATTGCTCAAAAATATCCTTCAGTATGTTGAATGTTAAAATATTTTGCTTAATTCTGCATTCGTAAGTCAAACTTAAACATTCTTCTCTTTTAACTGTAATCTTTAGTTCTCTATAGTATTCAATTTTTAAATTTTTATTTTAATATGTTGTTTAAAAAAAGAATTCAAAGAGCAAAGCATTTCCCCCTGGGAAGGATTCTTATGTTTAATTCCCAAATCTTACTTAAAATTTATGTTGACCCTTAGTCCATTTGTAACTTTCTAAAATCAACCTTTTAATCTGTTTACTCCCTCCCTAAAGTTTTTGGAAGTCCTTAAACTTATATTTAATTTTTTTTATTGCTAGTGATTGAAGGAAACTCATCAGATGCTGTAAAATCAAAGGAAGTTCTAACAGATGAAAAGCAGTTAACAAGCAATTTCTGAAAATAATTAGAAAACGAAGTATGCAAAGGCAGTATCCTTTTAAAGACGCTAATTATGGCTTGAGCAAGATGTCTATTCCCTTATCTCCCAGAGCTGTAAATCCCCAGTGACTACTGTCTTGTGGTCTCCTCATAAGGAGTTACTGTCAGGAACACTTGTGGGCAATCTGAAGTCCTTTACTTGTCCACAGGTCTACTTGTTGGCTCTTCATTCCACCATGGTCGTCAGCTCCACTTTTTCCATTTTTCCCCTGGAAATCCTCTAAAATAGGAAGACCAGGTTTTACTGTCTGTATTCCTCCTGAAGAAAAAATACTTTTTGAAAGTATGTGTGTGTGTGTGTGTGTGTGTGTGTGTGTGTGTGTGTGTGTGTGTGTGTGTATGTCTATATATATACATACACAAACACACACACACATATACATATATATAAATGGTCTGCTAATTTCCATAAACCTTTAAAAAATTATAGCCCTACTCTTAGCTAAGGGATTCAACTAACAATGGTCATCTTACAAGTATAAAGGGATAGAGTTATATCAATAGTCATAAAAAATATAGACGAATAGCAAATCTATGAAAATAAATACCATGGCTCAATAAAATTTTACATCATTCATTCTATGTTCCTAGTCTTCGACTTTTATCAAAATTGATTATGCTTTTACTATTATAGCATGGGGAAAGGAACAGAAGCAGAAGCTACAATTTTCAAGCACAGAAATCAAACAAACTGATTCACCTTAATGTTTTATTCTATGCATGTTGACTTACAAGAAACACAGTTCGTAGCAGTTCTACACTAGATAGGATATAATCCCACATAATTCAGTACCACACTGAAAATGAATAAGTTGAAAGAGATGAGCATGTCTTCTGAGATAGTCGTATATATCTCTCGCAGGAATTTTGAACCCACTGGGAAAGGAGATGCTGCCAGAGTGAGAACAGAATTTTATCATATATTCACACGAATCCATCAGGTCACAGAACCCACCCTACAGAATTATCCTCTACATGGGTGGGAGAAATATCCTGTATTTGGGAAGAAATTCCAAGATGCCTAATGTCCTCAGAGAATTAGCTATTAGCTATTTTAGTGGCCTTTTCGCTGAAATGAATATGTGAAGCTTAGTATGCATAGAGTGCACGCGATTGGTAGGCTGGGATTTGAAAATGTGCCTGTATCTCTATTTCAATTTATGTATGCTCATGTTCCAAATGAATGCTTGCACAGACCTGCAGGCAAAAATGCCAAAATGAAGTTTCTTAAGAGCTCAGAAGAATCAGTACATGAATGGTATGCATGAATACACAAAGAATTGGTACTGTCATTTAAAAACTACACAAAGATTTCTCTATGGCTTAGCCTGATTTGATGGAAAATTGGTGAAAGCTGGTCTGAAAGCTAAATCTGGTCTGTTTAGAAATGACAGGGATGTCATTTAAACCAGGGATGTCAAACTGGCGGCCCACGGGTCGGATGCATCACGCGCAGGCCACGCCCATGCCCACCCCAGCTCTGGAAAGGCAAAAAACATCATGCTACGTCATGTGACATCACGTGACATGATCGAGTTTGACACCTGCGCTCTAAACAAACAAAGGCACCTTCCAAGCAGACTACTTGCTCATTTATCTGCCTGCCTTCATGCTACCACAGGCCACTAAAATAGCTGAACTTCCATAAAATGGATAAACTGAACAAACATATGGACAGTGTAGCTATGGGAGGTAGGGAAAAATGATTTCTCAAAAACCCAGCTGAGGTCCCAGTAAAAAAATTAGAATAGAATATTTATTTATTTATTTATTTAATTTTAGGGTTCTTATATGCCGCCCTACTCCCTGGGGACTAGTAGAGTAGAGTAGAGTAGAGTAGAGTAGAGTAGAGTAGAGTAGAGTAGAGTAGAGTAGAGTAGAGTAGAGTAGAGTAGAGTAGAGTAGAGTAGAGTAGAATTGAATTGAATTGAATTGAATTTTTATTGGCCAAGTGTGATTGGGCACACAAGGAATTTGTCTTAGTGCATTTACTTGGCTGTGTTGTTTCAAGGATGCTTTTCCAGAGGAATAAGGCCATTCTTTCTCACTACCAAAATCTGATTCACCTTCTCAAGGTTTTAAGTAAAAATACATTCTTGTACTCCTTCCCACCAAAAGAGATTTTCTTTTCCTCCATTCCATTGTCACCAATTCTCAAACACTGCCCAGACAAATCCATGCGATTTTCTTGGCTAGGTTTTTCAGAGGTGATTTGCCATTGCCTCCTTCCTAGGGCTGAAAGAAAGGAACTAGCTCAAGGTTATCTAGCTGGCTTTGGGCCCAAGGCAGCACTAGGACTCAAGGTTTGCCAGTTTCTAGTCTGATGCCTTAACCACTTCGCTAAACTAAGTGCAGTATTTATTTAAGCAGTTATTAAATAGAGGTCATTCAGAAATGCTTAGCAATATGCTATGTTAATAAGAAGTGAAATGATGAGAACTGAAATCACGATTCCAGATCAACTACAAAGAACAGTGTAGATGATGGAAAACCAGTTCTAAACGTTTAAATAAAAATATTGCATTTCTTAAGAGGATTACTAATTATTCTTGTTGTTGCTTTTATAAAACAAGTTTATTCCACTGAGAATATAACGGGAAGATTTTTTTCCTTTTTCTGCAAATGCAGGCTCTGCTTTTTTCAGATCAAAATTGATTGGTTGTTGATCCATTGGTTGTGACTGACCAGCTTGCCTCTCAGGCCTGACATCATGGGATGAGTGACTAGCCCAAAATCACTCACCAATCTTTTATGGCTAAACCAGGACCAGAATTCAGTCTCCTGAATTTTTAGACTGGTGCTTTAACCACTACCAAACTGGTTCTCTGCTTTATCTTCAAATCCCTTCAGGCCTTGGGAAGACACTCTGAGTTCACATTCACATAAATGTCCTGTTTAACCATGATTTTCTAAATAACCCACAATTCACTAAATTCATATACGATGCCACTGAGTTTTGAAAGATGAAGATGGGTTTGCAAATCACATTGCCTAATTTCATATGAACCAAAAGCAAGCAAATTATATTAAGTTTTAAGGCAATGTCTAAACCAAATGTCCCAAAGTATACCTGCACAAGTGGGGGATGGGAGAAGAGTTATCTGGAAGGAAATGCTCTCCTTTGAGCAGCATGGTGGCCTAGAGGTGGAGCTCTCGCCTCACGATCAGGAGTCTCTGAGTTCAATCCTAAGTAGTGGCAGATATTTCTCTCTCTGGGCACAAAAAAAAAAAATCTGCTGTAAGCTCCGCTTAGGCATTAGGAAGGGCATTCAGCCAGTAAACGCTCAGCTCCATTCAGTCGCCCCGACTCCACTCTGATGCAAGGGATTACAGGATTATTATTATTATTTTAAATTACAGGTAGTCCTTGACTTACGACTGGTTGCTTAGTGATTGTTTGAAGTTGCAATTGACTTTCCCATGGCTACGTGTGATCTGGATTCAAAGTTTTGATGCCTGCCCCCCCGTGATCACATGATCATATTTTAGGTGCTCCGCAAGTGGCTCGTATTTATGCCTATTTGCAGCATCCTGCAGTAATGTGATCACAATTTACAACTGGTTTTGTTGGAAAACCGTGTTTACTTATGGTTTCTACATCCATCGTACACAATGGATTCAGTTCACAACCACCATGTTCGCTTAATGACCACAATGATTAATTTAACGACCACAGCAAAAAGGTTTATAAACTTGGGTGCAGTTATGTGGTGATCTGCTTAACGACTGACACAACTTATGATCCTAATTCCAGGCTCAGTTATGGTCATAAGCTGAGGACTACCTGTAAGCGACTTGCTTTCTAACTTCCAAGGAAACTAAATCAGATCATTTCTACATCACTGAAAGAAGATTCAATCATTCTTACTCATCTGTTAAAATACAGTACTTGTCTGGTTTATTCAGACAAGATGTTTAATTAGCTTAAACACCTTTTCTGCACTCTACTTAATATCCTTGATTTGGTTGCTAAACATAATTTTTTACTTCTGTGTAGTTTGCGAAGTTGTTTAAAGACTTATTCTGATGTCACAAATTACAACATTAAATTAGAACTCATGGATATTCAGTTCTGTTTTGTTTCAAATAGATTTCATTATTCCTTCATTCTTATTTGATGTGTACTTCAAAACCATGTAGTAATTTGCAATATAGTCTTTATTCTTTTGTAGCATAGTCTATGTCCTAAAAATTGCTTGAAAAAAATAATATAATAAAAATCATGTTGGTTATACAAGTTCATTTTGTTCTGTTAAATACATAATCAGTGCTATGTAGTCATATTTTCCCTCTTTTATATTGTTCTTCCCCCTTAAGCACTAATAGTTACCATGGTAACAACAGATTTTCTCCCTCTTTCCAAGTTCATCCAGGTTCCATCAACTTCAATAACTATTATTTTTGCAAAATCACAGATAATCCAGAGCAATTGTTTGCTGATGAAAGTAGGGTTATCTATCAAGAACTCATGTATTCATTCTAATGAAAAGAAAAGTATTAATTGCTATTTACTAAGAATTAGCAACACAATTCAGCCAAAAGAAAAAAAGAAAGAAAATTATCATTGCTTAATTTAGTCATCTAATCCTATTCAAAGGTAACCTTCAAATGAATTGTAGCATTGTTTGCAAAAGAAACATGTCTCATTCAACCAGGATGCAACTCAAGAGATGGCTATATACAGCTTCCCCAATAAAAGTTAGCCAGTAAGTCAAGGGTAAAGAATGCTGTTCACCTCTGATATAAAATCTTGGTACTCGAAATGTGATGAACATGTTAATATCCATCTATATAAATAAAAATGTAAATGTTCGTTTGTTCAAATTCTTAAATCTCCGAAAGTTCTTCACCGATTGCTTTGAAATTTTGACACAACGTTGCATTCGAATACGTGTGTGTTTATATATCTATATTATATACATGTCACACCTGTGACAGGTAAAAACACGCTTTTTTTGAAAAACAGCTCCCTCTGTTGGACATAAAAGCAACACACGCTATACTAAATATTTCGCAGGACTAATTTCACTGCCTCCTAACTTCTGCAATTTAGTGATGTCAAAAGAAGAATTGGTTGAAAAAGTATTTCCCAATATTCAAACCAATTATAAGAATCACGATTGACTGAGTGAACGAGCTATTCTTGCGGCTAAGAACAAAGACGTCTACGGACTTACCAATATTATTCAGTCTAACATTCAAAGCGAGGCAGTCACATACAAGTCCGTCAACACTATTGTGCAAGCAGATGAAGCGGTTAATTATCCAACATAATTTTTGAATTCACTCAATCTGCCAGGGATGCCACCGCACGTACTGCAATTGAAAATCGGCGTGCCAATTATCATGTTGCGAAATATCAACCAGCCAAAGCTTTACAACGGCACGCGGCTTGCAGTAAAAAAAATAATGGGCAATGTCGTAGAAGCAACAATCTTCACAGGACCTTTCAAAGGTGAAGATGTCCTCATTCCTCGCATTCCTATGATTCCCACGGATATGCCATTTCAATTTAACAGATTGCAATTCCCAATTCAATTGGCGTTTGCAATCATCATCAACAAAGCTCAGGGCCAATCTTTAGAATTGTGCGGTTTCGATCTAGACACGGATTGCTTCTCACATAGACAATGATATGTTGCGTGTTCTACAGTCGGCAAACCAGACAATCTCTATATCTGCACAGACAATGGAACAACAAAAAATATTGTATACCCACAAGTATTGTGAAATTAAACATATTAGAAACGTGCACTTTCTCTTTTCTTTCTTTTCTATTTAACCAGACTGAGCCACAGCAACGCGTGGCCGGGTATGGCTAATAAAAGAATTGCTCTCTGCATCAGGACATACAACATTTTCCTGCCTAGGGGTTGATCACTCATTGTTCCTCCTTTCAGCAACCCAAGATCAAATAAGTGGGACTGCGTCATATGAATATCTCTGAAGAAGAATTTTTGAGGCTATGTTAAATTAATGGAGGAGGAGCTTTTTTAAAAGAGTAAGATTGAAGTGTTAAGTCCATCAAGGACCAATTATACTTGTTGTTATATCCAAAAATTGTGCTGCCATTAGCTAATTTGCTGCTGAATTCCAAAGAACGTGTTCATCAGGAACCTGTTAGACTACAACAGCTTATGATCTATCAACTTTGGTTCTAGACATTAACATACACCTTGGCTACATTGTCTGCTACTGGATGTAAAACTTGATCAGCACATACATATGCTCAGCCCTAGAGGTGGGATTCACATAATTTCCCTACCTGTTCGTACATCACCGAGAATGTAAACTCATGCTTGCTTCTGTCATGTGCGCACCTTCCATGCACGTGGCTTGCATGCATGCGCGCGGCTTGAAAACATGAGCCACGGTAGAGCAGTAGTTAGAGTGCAGTACTGCAGGCTACTTCTGCTGATCACCGGCTGCCAGCAATTTGGCAGATCGAATCTCACCAGGCTCAAGGTTGACTCAGCCTTCCATCCTTCCGAGGTCGGTAAAATGAGGACCCAGATTGTTGGGGGCAATATGCTGAGTCTGTAAACCGCTTAGAGAGGGCTGTAAAGTCTAAGTGCTATTGTTATTGCTAAATAGGATGGCATATCACCAGGGCAGGTGAGCGGGGCGGACCCACCCGCAGGTCACTACTACAGGTTCACCTGAACCGGTCCGAACCGGCTGAACACTACCTCTCTCAGCCCTGATCTACACCAGCACTTATCAAATGGAGAGCATGGCTAGCAGGTGTACAGCATTTAATATCTGTTAAGCAGCTGCTATGCTACTACAGGTAGTTCTTGGCTTATGATTATTCTTAGCCACTATTTGAAGTTATGATGCACCTCCCCCTCCAAACAATACTGTACTTATTACCTAATTTCAAAGTTACAATAGCTGCACACACACACCCTGCATTCACACGACTGCATTTTGCGTTCTTGGCAATTGCTAACAGGCATTTGTAGCATCCTGCAGCCACATGATTGCAATTTTCAAAGGTTTTTTTGCCAGTTTCCAGCATTTACTTCTGGTTTCCAGCAAAAAAAAAAAGTCATTGGATTAAATGGATTAGTTTCCTTCTGGTTTCCAGGTGGGAAAAACAGCTATTGGATGAAATGGATTCACTTAATGACTATGGTGTTCCATTTAATGACCATGCACATAGAATGCTCTGCATTTTTGTGTAGAAGGAATATAGACTTGGCAGCCTTGTCAGGTATTGGGCATGGCAATCCATCGCCCAAGTGATAAAATTTGAACTCATAAGATTTGGGCAAATAATAAAATACGAGAGTGGTGAGTAACTAAATGGTAACCCACATAGGCTTAGGCGGAGTTCAGTTCAGCTGAGTTACTGTATGTTTCAGACAGTGTTTACCCAGAAGGAATTATGTTCATCACACTCATAGAAGAAAGCCATCACCATTTAATATACAGAATGACTTTGCTCGGTTGCAAATATGAGATCTCTATTACTAAACAGAAATTCTTACAGATGGAATGAAATCTGCACTCTTGTAAATTATGAAGTTGCTGAAAAGGTGAGGAACAACGAAGAAAGAATTAGTATTCAACTTTTATAAACATCAACAGCAAATGTTTAGTCCTTAACTTACCCCTCTAAATACCGGTATCTCATCCCAGTCTTTAAAAACAACAACAACAACCTGAGTTTGTTCAGACAAGATCATAGAATATTATTATTATTATTATTATTATTATTATTATTATTATTATTATTATTATTATTATTATTATTATTATTATTATTATTATTATTGACATTTATATACCGCCTCACAGTGCAAGCACTCTCTAAGAAGTTTACACCAGTAAGCAATGTATATTTACATTGCCCCCAACAATCTGGGTCCTCATTTTACCTACCTCGGAAGGATGGAAGGCTGAGTCAACCTTGAGCCGGTGAGATTTGAACCGCTGACCTGCGGATCACAGTCAGCTAAAGTGGCCTGCAGTATCCCACTCTAACCGCTGCACCACCTCGGCTCTTATACGGCTGTGAATGAATATCCAAGGCAAAAAAGGTAAAGGAAAAAGCAAACTCAGTGATTAATAACAGATTACATTCTGTTCAGTACAGGATAAATTAACTAAAGGCATTTAAATGCTGGTTTTCACCACAGAACAACAGAACTAAGACTATACTATTGTGACAGAAGTAAGTTTAAATTATACGTAGTATGCTAATAAAAACAACTCCTGTACAAGCGCTGTACATAGTTTCATAAGCTCTGCACTGTTGCAAAAGGAGTCCTATGATAGACAGAATTTATGCAGTCCTGCCTGATTACATGATAATTATTTCTATATGTTTAATCTCTTTATATGTCAGGCAACAGCTTTTGGCTCAAAGGCAAGCTGGAATTTTGAAGGAGGACTTTAACCTCACTTCTCAGAGAAGAAACAAATTATTTCACATGTTTTTACTACCCAAAACAAACTTTTATTTCCTTTTTAGTTGAGAACTAGGAACTAAAGGTTAAGTATGAAGAGGAGAAATTTCCAGTCGGCCTAAATTACTATAAAAATTAGCTAAATGTTCATATTTATTTGTTTATTTATTTAGAAGATTCCCATTGCCATCTATCTCGCAACAGTGACTCTGGGCAGCAGAGAAAGTTAAAACAATAATACCCATTTTACCCATGACACCCAAGGTTAAAACAAATAAACCTAAATCATAAAAACTGCACTATCAAGATAACTTATCTAACCTCCTGGGACAATCTTCATGCAGACTAGATTGTTGGGCAGATGGAAGCCCACATTTTTAATTAATTTGTATGAAATTTGAAACAGTAGACAAAATACTGTAGGCAAATATACAAGGAATATTTGCTTATAAAAAGTGTTACATGAAAAAGATGTAGGAGATGACCAGGCTGAGCCTGAGGGAGGAGTCAAGCACATCATTAGTCTTGAGTATTGTCGGACTGGCTAGTCAAACCTGTGCATTAATGACTTCAGGACACTTTCAAAAGTAAGGACTTCAGCTTTTAATCACGCTACAGATAAGAACTCAGACCATGCCGATCCCATTCAGGTCAAAGTAAGCTCTGAGATCATCCTTCTCTCAGTGCTATTTATGCAAAACCTCACCATTCCTTCCCCCAAACCACCATCCGGTGCTGTGAAGCCCTCCCCTCTCAGCTGGACATGGCTTAGATTGCCTCTTCCTGTTGCAGCATTTCTCTGTGCTTGGCTTTCTCGGCGTCTCATGCAACAGGACGTTAATCACCGGCGTCAGGCATTTAACTGCTGATAAGAGTTTGTTGTTTTGGCAACCAGCAATCCCTCGGTCCAGCGTCTCTCCCTCCCACCAAGGTGCATATGTCGGCCTTGGCACGACAAGTATCTTTACGCCCACAAGAAATCTAAGTCCAACCTACCTTGAATTCCATTGACCCTTAACAACTTCCAAATTGCCTTGACTGTTAGTCATTCAGATTCCTTGTAGAGACTGTTAGCGAGCAATACGCCTGTGTTCATTGGAACCGCCATGGCTCCTGATTTCTTTGACAGAAAACTGGATATCAAATACTTGAATTAGAGGAAAGCTGTCTTAAAGTACATACATATTTTCACAAAGTCTTTTTTCCAGATTCACAAAAAAGGCAAAGATGAATCGAAACAAACACAATTAAAAAGTGAGAAATGGACCTAAATGGAAACAGTTGCCAGCTCTATGTTTTCAATAGCATAAGAGCACCTCCAACAGCAATGTTATTGTAAAACTGATCCCTTTTCAACTAAGCTGGCAACTTCTCCTCCAATGCTATTCCAAAAGCACATGCAATAAACCCCAACAATATGATCATGTTATTTACACATGCAAAAGTAGTTCCATATCGCCAAGAAGAATGTGAAGTAGGCTGTGGAAGGCACATAGAAAACAATAATATATTACAGAAGACAACAAATTCCTAAGGAATCTGGAAATCGATTAATAAGACTCATGGTGATCTTTATACCAATATGAACAATATCTGAAAGATTCAGACCAGTGTGAAGTCATCCAAGCTGAATCAAGTTTTTTCCCCTGGATCTAAAAGCCCACCATAATAACCAATATGCAAATGCTGTGACAGCTGATGAACCATACCAGCCAAATACAAAAATGTAATCTGTCATAGTGCTTCATTTTTCCTTGCATGCCAAATATAAGCTAGTCACTTACTATCTCTGTCATCATCAAACATCACTCATCATCTGCTCCATGGGCTCATTAAAAAATAAACCCACAGATTTATTCATAATGTAACAGCTTGTGAGATTTGTTGGTATTTCCTGTTTTAAGTTAATTAATCTTTTGAAAGAAACTGATTAAATGAAGCTTTGTTCAAAATAAAAGATAACCAAAGCTCCTCCTTTTCACCTTGAAGAAACAACATTGCACATAAGACAAAAGGATGGTGGTAAAATGTTTGGAATACGCCTAAAATGTTATATAAATGCTAAACATTATCATTACATTAAAAAATTATATATCCAAAATAATAAATTCAGTACTGTGATTTCGCCAGTACTAATCAAAATGATTATGATATCCCTGAATGTATTAAGTCGTGCATGTCTATACAAGATTCAAGACAAGAATAAGCATAATCATTTTGAACAACACAATTTTAGCATCCCCATTTCTCATAATATGTATAACTAAAAGAGCAATAACTTTTTATCTTCAACACTGCATGAATAATCACTTTATACATAATTTAGATTATCCCACACATGCAGCTAAGAATGGAAGCAGCTTTTCTGCAGCTACTGAGGCTTGAACAAACATTGTTTTATATGGATGCAAAGCAAACATTTCAAATGGCAATCAACAATAAATTCTATTTAAGAACTAGACCAACTGCAGGAAAGAGGAGCAAAATTATACAGTTACGCCAACAACTGTGATAACTTTGGATACTGACTTATCTCTATTTAAGTTCAAAAGACTTCTCTGATCTTGTGTGCCTGTACCTCCATTTTTAAATGTCTGAATAAACCAACTGTCCATCATAATAGACAGCATTTGTCAAAAGTCTCCTCTACAATTTAGCAACTTTATGCCTAAATATAGGCTCTGGTTTGGGTAATTCAGGCTAAACTAATTTAGGAAGTTGGAAACCAGCATTAGATTACCCTGTATCTTCTAACTTAATTTTAGGCCAGAATTTTTCTTTGCAATTCTAATCTTCTAACTTAATTTTAGGCCAGAATTTTTCTTTGCAATTCTAATGGCTATACGAACATTCATATTCTTTGACACCATTAAGAGCCATTTCATCTGGAAAGCTACAGCCTGAAGACAGTCAAGCAACAAATTATCTGCTAACTCTAGCAGCTAAGGCCCCAAATTAGAAGGATTTTCTGCTGCCAATAATTGAGCTTCAAAGGGAAATTTGCATAGTCTTTGGTTTTAATTCAAGACGGTTTCCTGCAAAAAAGTAGGATTTTCTTCTCTCAGCTTTAAATTTTGTGTTCCATTCCTTGACAAGCAGTAACACACGATGAATCATGCAAGACACCCCCACCTTACTAACAAAAGTGTCTTTGTGGAAAACATTTAGATCAGTGTTTCCCAACCTTGACAACTTGAAGATGTCTGTACTTCAATTCCCAGAATTCCACAGCCAGCATTCGCTGGCTGGGAAATTCTGGGAGTTGAAGTCCAGACATCTTCAAGTTGCCAAGGTTGGGAAACACTGATTTAGATAAAGCAAACCTAAATCAGTGTTTCCCAACCTTGACAACTGGCTGTGCTGTGGAATTCTGGGAGTTGAAGTCCAGACATCTTCAAGTTGTCAAGGTTGGGAAACACTGATCTAAATGTTTTCCACAAAGACACTTTCCATCATGCACTCTCACAGCCTGCAGATTTGAAACGGTACATCTGGAAAACGTGGCATACCACCTTTGAGAAAACTGGGTGTCTTTTTGACAGCAAAGGAATAAAAAAAAGGTTATATTTTCTATAACTGAGATGTCTCAGTGAGTGGCTGTTCTGCTCCAATTCTCCAGATAAAATTTAGGCCTCCAGGCAGTGGTCTTCATTGCTATTCTGTACTAGTGAGAGTATAGATTCTTAAATAACCTATAGAAAATGTTCAGCTGGGAGCTACAGAGCCTGACTACTATACTACTCGTAGGTTAAGATAAACCCTATATCATATAGATGTTATTACTGCACTGCTCAAAGAAACTAAAGATAATCCATAAATTGCTAGATACACACAGGGAGAAAATGGTGTCCAATTCAGACAGAATTAGTGTGTGTTAGTCTTTAAAGAGTTCCCGAAATAAAGCTACAATGATAATTCTATATGCAAGACAGAAGCAAAATACAGTCAGATAGATACACCTTGTATTTTTATGCTTGCTTGAGATCTATATACGTAATTATAGTTATTAAATTAATGCGTGTCATTCCATAATCCTGTTTTGTATGATTTTCCTTCCCTCTATCCTCATGCAATTTATATATAAATTTTCCCCGTTGACATAAATTCATACTGCCAGCTGATGTTACTGACACAAAACAATATAAAAACCCTAGAGAGTGTGCACATTTGAGAATAATACAATTGAAGTGATTGTTTAATGAAAAAATATCAGTAGTTTAGCTGGAGTATAATTTTTGAACCTGAGATGCATACCGTATTTTTCAGAGTATAAGACGCACCTTTTTACCCTCAAAAAGAGGGTGAAAACCTGGGTGCGTCTTATACACCGAATACAGCCCCACCCAGCCACCCCTACCCTTTGGCCTCTGCCTGCCAGCAATTTACCTCTTTGCAGCAAACAGGGCAAAGCACAAGAAGAGCACAAGAAGAGCTAAACTGCCTCCCGACCTACAGCTGACGGAGGCTTGCAAGCCACGTCGTAAAATGAAACTAACTACGGTGGCTGTAATGTAACAAATTGCTGGGAGTTAAGCTGCTGGCAATATTAGACTGCTGAAATTGAAAGAAGGCAAGGTATAGCTGCTATGGCTCAGAGCTAGAGCTCTTGCCTCACAATCAGGAGGTTGTGAGTTCTATCCTAGGTAGAGGCAGATTCTGTTAATATGTTATTTTGTTAAATGTTTGTAGAGTGTTCAAATTATTAGACTTATTTTTTAAAGACTGCTTTATTATTGTTCTAGACAACTTAACAAAATGAAGAAGCTTTTTAAAATAAATGCTTGCTCTGAAGAGGCCCAGTGCTATTGTATCTTCTTTTAAATAGCAGAGAATACTTCCAGAAAGCCACATCAATTTTAAAGATCTGTAAAAGTATAATCTGAAATGTCCTGTTTTAGTATTAAGTATTAGTATTAAAAGAAGGCAGCTGAGAAACCCTGACTTAGTCATGTTTGGAGTAGATCTATTTAAATAATTGGGAGGAGTTAGTGTGATTACATTTAAGAAAACTTTCTGGGATTAATATACTGCCATAAATGTACATTTCTCCAATTCTTTGCCATTTCTATGGGTCAGGCACACATGCACAGAAATACACAGCAAACAGTGTATATCATCTGTACTGTTTGCTGTTTGGCAAATTGCTGGGAGGCAGAGGACTTTTTTCCTTGTTTTCCTCCCCCAAAACTAAGGTGCGTCTTATACTCCGGTGCGTCTTATACTCCGGTGCGTCTTATACTCCGAAAAATACGGTAATTGGACACTGTGACCAAATAATTTGTTATTACAACATTTTTTCACACAGATTCCTCTGCCTGGAAGACCTTTCCCATCCATTGGTCATCAAACAGCACAAAGAACTCACTAGGAGGCAACTACATAAATAAAACTCAGTTTGAATGGGACCTCCAGTAAATGTCATAGAAGTAGATTCAGGGGTGGGCTTCAAAAATTTGAGCAAGGGGTTCTCTGCCTGGTTGTTGGGTGGGCATGGCCTACTCGGCCTCCTGTACCACAGCGGAGGGGGGGGCGTTTTTGCCCTCCCCAGGTTCCAGAGGCCCTCCTTTCTGAACTTCTAGTAGGCCCATTTTTCGCCCTCCCTGAGCCTCCACGCGCGCCCTGTACTTACCTGCATTAAAAACGGGCTGCGTGGGGACTCCTGAGAGGGGAGGGGAGGGATGGGTGGGGTCAGCCAGGAGTGGGATTTGGGGGTTCTCCAAACTGCCCAGAATCTTAGCTAGAGGTTCTCCCGAACCCCTGCGAACCAGCTGTCCACCCTGAGTAGATTTCAATACATTCAGTGCACACTTACTTGAAAACAAGCACCATTGAACTCAATGGGGTTTATATCTGTGCTTCACTATTGCTCCAACTTTTCAGTTAAGGTTCATTAAATTATGATGAACACACTGAAAGGATGCTCATTCCTCTTGAAATTTTGAGTGTTTGTTCAAAGTGCATTTTAGTTCTCACTTGTTTTTATAAAGGAATAACTTAGAAAACACTGTGTTCAACATACAGTTCTTTGCAGCATACAGCACTTAAAAGTTTGATCATACAATCATAATTCCCTTTCTGAATGGAAATAAATCACAAATTTATATTTTCCCTCACTTTCAGCTAGACAGAAATCATATGGTCTATATATACCTCTTGCACGTGTTTGACTAGAAGATGCAACTAGCAATTTCCTTAATCAAAAGAAACACATATAAACTAATGGTCAATACCCAGCAGAACATCTAAACGTTATATATAACCAGTAGAGCAAAGCAAACGCCAACATATTCTACTGTGTCACTATTTTGTTATGTAGCAGAATCTACAGTAACGTACAAATACCATGTTAGGGCTACTGAGAAAGTACAAATCGTTATTTAACCAAAGACTAAATGTTGAAAAAGATTGTGAATTACACATGAGGTCGTGCAGCAATACCTTCAGAATCAGAATGGGAAAGGAATTTTGAGGTAACCAGTTTAGATCTCATCAAATCTTGAGACAGAGAATGGGGGAGGTTTTGGTTCCCCCACTTCAGAGCATGGAGGACAGTTCTTTTTTTTTTTTTTAAATAGTTTTATTAAGTTGTTTTAAAATATACAAAAATACGAAAAGACATAATACAAAAGCAAAAGGAAAAAAAAACCATACAAAAAACAACGTAAAAAAAAGAAAAAGACGTGTGCATATATATATATGTATACTTATATAGGTATCTATACATAAATTCATCTTATTTGTTATTATATATTTTCATATTTAATAGTATTCTAAATATATGGATACAGAAAAAAAGAGCTATATATTAACACACACACACACACACACATACACACATACAAAAATATATGTACATAAATATAAATACAATAAGAAAAAATAGAAAAAAGAAAAAAAGTTGTATAAATTTATTACAGCGTTTGCGTATCGTGTCATTTCCATATCTGACTTGTTTTATCCCTAGCTTATCATCAGTCTTTCTCAATTTGATCATTATCACCCTTAACGTAATTAATTTGTTTATTTTATTGTTTATTTTCCATCCACTTATACCAATTATCCCAAATTTTGTAATATTCTGAGTCTTCTTTATCTTGTATTTTCATTGTTAATCTAGACATTTCTGCGCAGTCTAAGATCTTAGTTATTAACATTGTATTAGTGGGTATTATATCGGTTTTCCAGTGTTGTGCGTATAATATTCTGGCTGCTGTGATTATGTGAAGTATGAGATAGTGAGTTGGTTTATCTATTTTTGTTTTCATTATGCCTAATAAGAAAGTTTCCGGTTTAAGGTCTACCTTTTGTTTTGTTATCTCTTCAATCCACTTCTGTATTTTTTTCCAGTATTTTTTGATTTCTGGACATGTCCACCACATGTGATAGTAAGTTCCGTACTCCTGTTTACACTTCCAACATTTCGGTGACAGATGTGGAAATATTTTTGCCAATCTTGCCGGGGGTAGGTGCCATCTGTAGAACATTTTGTACATATTTTCTTTATAGGATGCGGCCATTGTCATTTTATAATTTTGGTTCCATATTTGATCCCATAAATCTAATTCAATATTGTAGCCGAAATTTTGTGCCCATGTTATCATTACCTCTTTTACTATTTCTTCTTCCAATTTTACCTTGATAATACAATTATATAATTTTGATATTATTTTATCCTCCGGGCCTAGTAAAATTTTATCTAATTCTTGATTTTTTTCCTGAAAACCAAATTGTAATATATCTTTTTTATATTTTTTCTGGATTTGTAGGTATGGCCACCAATCAATCTTTTTTCCTTGTAGTGCCAAATCATCTCTTGTTTTTAAGTTATTATGTTCATCTAGTAGTTCGTTATAAGTAATTTTCTTATTCAGGTCTAGCAAATTGGGGTATATTAGGGCTTCCATAGGAGATATCCATTTGGGCATTTGGATGTAGTGTTTATGTTTAACTTCCAGCCAATCTTCCAGTAATGTTCCTCTAATGTGGTGTCTTTGGAAGTATTTGTGTATATGATGTTTTCCCTCCCAGATAAAGTTGTGCCAGCCAATTTGTAGGTCGTGCCCTTCAATTGTCAGAATTCTTTTATTTGTAAGTGTCACCCATTCTTTTATCCAAGTTATTGTTGCTGCTTGATGGTATGATTTCCAGTCTGGTAGTCCAAGGCCACCTCTTATTCTCTTATCATGTAATAGTTTTTTTTTAATTCTTGCTTTTTTTCCTGACCAAATAAATTTCAATATTATTTTGTCTAAATCTGTATAAAATTTATTTCCTAATTTTGTTGGTGCAGTTTGGAATAGATATAACAATTTAGGTAGGATATTCATTTTAATTGTGGCTATTTTTCCAATTAAAGAAATTTGTAATTTGGACCATAATTCCAAATCTTTTTGAATTTTATGTAGTAATTTAATGTAATTATCTTCCTTTATCGTTGTACATTTAGCAGTTATCCAAATTCCTAAATATTTTATTTTTTTGGTTGTTTGAATCCCTAGTAGTTCCTCTAATTTCTTATCTTGTTTCTGTGAACAGTTTTTAGTTATTATTTTTGTTTTGTCTTTGTTGATTTTTAAGCCAGCCACCTTTCCGAATCTTTCTACTTCCTTCATAATTTCGGGTCCGGAGCTTTGGGGATTTTCCAGAATGAAAACCATATCATCTGCGAATGCTTGTATCTTATATTCCTCCTTCCTAATTTTCAATCCTTCTATATCGGAGTTTTTCCTAATTTGATTTAGCAGGGTTTCTAAAGCAAATATGAACAATAAAGGGGATAGAGGGCAACCCTGTCTTACGCCTTTTTTAATTTCTATTGAGTCAGTCATATCGCCGTTAATTAGGATCCTTGCAATTTGTGTAGAGTATATGGTTTCTATTGTTTGGATAAATTTATCGCCGAATTTCATATATTTTAGTTGTGTAATAAAAAATTTCCAGTCCAAATTGTCAAAGGCTTTCTGTGCATCAATAAATATTAGAGCCAATTGTTGATTAGAGTATGTTTCATAATATTCTAACACGTTCATTATTATTCTTGTATTGTTCCGAATTTGTCTTTTTGGAAGAAAGCCATTTTGATCCGAATGTATCATTTGATTTAGAATTATTTTTAGTCTTTCTGCCAATATAGTTGAAAAAATTTTGTAGTCCGAATTTAATAATGAAATTGGTCTATAATTTTTTATCATTGTCCTGTCTGTATCTTCTTTTGGAATAAGGGTTATGTATGTTTCTTCCCATGATTTTGGTATTTTGGCTTGGTTTAGTGCTTCGTTGTATAGTTCTAACATTTCATTTTCTAGAGTATTTTGAAATTTTTTTGTACATCTCCGCTGGAAGCCCATCCGGTCCAGGTGTTTTGTTGTTTTTTTGTTTTTTAATGGCCGTCCTTAATTCCTCAATTGTGATTTCTTTATTTAATACTACCCTTTTTTGGAGGACAGTTCTGAGAATAAGGTCTCATCAAAAGACTTACGATTTTTAACTTGGAAGTCAATTCTAAAACAAGAGAAAGACATTGAAAGAGAGTAGAGCCACTGAGGTTTCATACACAATGAGAACAGAGATCACCAATATGATGAACATCTGTAGTTACAGGGTCTGGCACTGAAGAGATCACGGATAGGAGAGCCCTTATATCTTCTCTCTCCTTCCTTCCTTCCTTCCTTCCTTCCTTCCTTCCTTCCTCCCTCCTTCCTTCCTTCCTTATTTCCTTCCTTCCTTTCTTCCTTCCTTTCCCTCTAGATAGCTTTGGCTACTTATCCATTTTTACAATGCTAATGCATTGGACTAATTTTGCAATGAGCATCCAGCTTATAAATATGCTAAATTAACAAACTCAAAATACACTAGACTAGAAAAACGAGGCAACCTCTAGCAACTTTTGTAGGAACCTTAGGGAATGATAAAAATGAAGCATCTACAGTAGCTTCAGATTAACAGATTAACAGAATTGGAAGGGACCTTGTAGGTCATCTAGTCCAACCTCCCGCCCAAGCAGGAGACCCTACATCATTTCTGACAGATGGCAGTCCAGTCTCTTCTTGAATGCTTCCAGTGATGAAGCTCCCGCAACCTCTGAAGGTAAGCTGTTCCATTTGTTGACTGCTCTCACTGTCAGAAAACTTCTCCTTATTTCCAGGTTGAATCTCTCCTTGTTCAGTTTCCATCCATTATTCCTTGTCTGGCCTTCAGGTGCTTTGGAAAATAACTTGACCCCCTCCTCTCTGTGGCAGCCCCTCAAATATTGGAACACTGCTATCATGTCTCCCCTGGTCCTTCTCTTCACTAGTCTAGCCATACCCAGTTCCTGTAACCATTCATAGTGTTTTAGCCTCCAGTCCCCTAATCATCTTAGTTGCTCTTCTCTGCACTCTTTCCAGAGTCTCAACATCTTTTTTATAGTGTGATGACCAAACCTGGATTCAGTATTCTATATATGGTCTTACTAAGGCTTTACTTTACTTTACTCATTTCTAGATGTTGGCAGATCTGTTTTATGTTTTCCAGTCTCTTCCTGGGTATTGATGTTAGGCTGATTGATCTGTAGTCTCCTGGGTCTGTTCCCCCCCCCCTTTTTTTTTGAAGATGGGAACCACATCAGTTCTTTTCCAGTCCTCTGGTAGTTCCCTGGTGCTCCAGGATTTTTAAAAGATGTGGGACAGTGGTTCTGAGCTGACATCTGCCAGCTCCTTTAGAACTCTGGGATGTAATCCGTCAGGTCCCGTGATTTGTATTCATCAAGATCAGACAGGTGTTCTCTTACAATGGTTTTCTTTTTTGCTTATTTTAACTTTTATTTCTAGTCTGTCTTTTACAGTTATGTTTTTGGTAGGTTGGACTATAGTTTCTTTTTGCGTGAAGACCGATGCAAAAAATGAGAAGCAGTTCTGTTTTTTCTCTGCTGCCTTTCCTTGCCGCCTTCCCTCTTTAGTGGACCGACTGTTTCCTTGATTTTTTTTTTTTTTGTTATTTATATGTTGGAAGAAACTTTTTTTATTATCTTTGACTTTTGTTGCAAGTCTTTGTTCATACTGAGCCTTTGCTTTCCTGACTTTGTCTTTGCAGATTCTGCTGATATTCTGCCTTACTTGGGTTATACAGAGATACTTAGCAAAAATTCAATGCAGGACTATCATTAGAGAATAAGTATCTTGCTCTTTATACACATTTAAGTATGTTAAAATCTCTGTGCATCATAGAGTTTTGCTGAAGCGTGAACAACTATGATTACTCATTCATAGTTTTTGGAATTTAATGTATGTATGGTTATGCAGTTTTCAAGTCTAGAAATATCGGGGTTGAAATTCATTTGATTATTAATATAGCCAAGTCAGATATTCAGAGAACTGCTGGCCAAATTTACCTAGGTTCTTTAAAGATGCTATTAGTCTCCAAAAATGCAATATTTCTCTTTTTAGCAAAATATATATATATATATAATGAAATTGAGTTCAGTTTGTCTAGGTCAGGGGTTGGCAACCCGTGGTTCCAGAGCCGCATGCAGGTCTTTGGGCCCCCTGCTGTGGTTCCCTGTCCCATCACTGGCTGGCCTCACCCTCTCCTCCCTCACCTGGCCTGAGAAGGTAAGGGCGACGGTGGGAATGGAGAAGTGGCCGGGTCTGATTCTCTGGCGCTGGTTGAGGAACATAGCCACTCCCGGCCAAGGCTTCTCTTCGGCCGACCCTCCTCCCCCTCTCGCGACTCCCTGGCTGGCTGTGGCAGGGCCAGGAATGTGTGCATGCGCGAGACCTTCAAGCGAGCGCCAAAACGCAGCAAAGGCGCGCTCAGAGGGTGGGCGGCTGCTCGCTTAAGGAGGGTCTTTGGATGCGGCTTCTCTCCTGCCCAAAGGATCTGGCCATTGCCTTGCCGTGTCCCGTCCCATCCTCCCCAGCAGCTCTTCAGCCGAGGTGGTGGGCGTAAGTTCCAGCCCGAAGTAGCAGGAACTGAAGGCTGCCTTTGCTCCGGCGACCCTCCTCCCCCTGATCCTCTCATGCGGGGTGGTGGGGGCATGGCAAGGCGATGGCCAGATCCTTAGGACAGGAGAGAAGTGGCCCTGTAGCTGCCGTCATGCCACATTTGCACCTAAGGCACTTGATTGACTCCATTTCTATGTGTGGTCCCCAGGCCCACAGACATCACATCTTGGGGCCTTTTGGAAAACCAACAAGATGTAGGTCAATAATAGCTCAGGGCAGGGAGGGGGAATGATGTCCCACCAATATACAACTTTTAAAACACAGCGTCTAATTTGAGGCTAAATGATCAGATTGACTTGTAACTCCAAAAGCAGAGCTCTTATATAAAACTTGAAAATATTACTGTAAAAAAAAGAATCAGAGAATATTCTTAGCCCCAAACTAATTATCTATCATTATCCAGCTAGCTATCATTTGCTTTTTGGCAAATAGCAACTTTTAATTACTTTTAAGAAAGAAGCAGCGGTGGGTTGCTGCAGGTTCAGACCGATTCCCACGTACCGGTGACGAAAATTTCCACCCGCTCGCCGAACCGGCAGCAACGGCCGGCTGTCCACGCCCCCGAACCGGTTCTCTGGTCGCCGTGGCAGGCAAAGAACCCTCATATGCGCAGAGGCTTCTGCGTATGCACAGAGGGTCTTTTGTGCGATGTGATGGGGGCGCGCGCGAGCGAATGAGAACCGGTAGGAAGGTAACTGGAACCCATCCCTGTTACAATGCTCCTTCCACGGAAAACTATGAACTGCTACCTTCTTTAAAAAGAAAAGAAACAGAAAGGAACAATGCAGTTGTTACACTTGAAAATAACTGGCAGGCTCCAAAGAACTACCAATTTATTTAACCATTTTAAATATTAATACTTTAATCATCACTGTATGAATGATTACAGTACACGGGGTCATGTTTCACTGCAAACTGATTCTCTGCCTCCTTTCAACAAATCAGAATGAAGCAGAAATCTTTGGTGGGAGAAACATTCTGACCATCTGGCAGGTAATCCTTAAGGGATTAAAAAAAAATAGCATAAAGCTTTCTCACAAAATGGAGAAAGGCAGAGAGTGAGAGGACTTGCATATGTTTTAATGCCAAAGAGAAAAATATTAAGATTGCTTGCACCCTGCAGCTTCCTAGGATTTATATGTACGTGCTTAGTTCCATTTTCTTCAGGCAGAAAGGAAGAGTGTAACACATACTGATTGCCAAAAAGCCAGAAAATGAAAGAATTAAGAGATCAACTTTCAGTAGCCTTTTTTTGGGGGGGGGGGGTTGAGGCATGCATCAACAGCTCCAGCTACAAGCACTTTATCACAGCTAACGGCTGTAGAACAGGTGGTGGGCAACTGGTAGCCCAGGGCTTTAATTTGCTCTCCAGTGTTATCTGAGACCCCATAACCTCATTTACAAGGGACCTTGTCTGCTTTCTTAGAATTCTTGATGGAAATGAGCAGCTTAAATGCGTAATGAAAGAAAAGTCTTTGCTCAGACAGGGGAGGAAGAAATTAAAGATATGTTTGCCTACTACTTTATTCAGGGAGAAATGGCAAATAGAATGACATAGCTGGTTCAGTATACATCAAATATTATCAGGGATACACTCCATGTGACACAGTAAATGCACACTGTTCGCATTTCATATGTAAACATTGAATATAATTTCAGGTGATGGACTCAAAGGAAAGAAATGAAAGTGTTTGATTTAGCCAGCTGCAGAGCAGTCTGTTGTCCACATTTCAAAACATCCAAAGGTTTTTCCATTTAAGAGAGCATGCCAGGAATTCATGCTTGTAAATGTAGGAAAGTCCTGTGCCAGGATTTAAATAGGAAGTAAGATACTTTGGAATTAAGCATTTGCTAAACTGAAAAAAAGATAGAAATGTGGGAAGGGGTTCCCATTTCAAAATTACAGTGGCAAATAGTGAAACACTCTGAATAACATGATAGTTCATATGCTAAACCAAATATTGGTCTATCAAGTTCAGCACTTGTTTCTTAACTAACCATAGTGGTGTGAGGATCCCAATGGGATTTGATAAATGTAAATGCCTAGAACAGGGGTGAAATCTACTCATCTTCCCTACCGGTTCGGAAGTGCATGCGCCGCGCACGCACCGTCATCATGTCCACTTTTTGACCCTCTGCGCATGCGCAGAAGGCTTTGCATATGCGCAGAGGGTTAACCAGGAAGTAACAACATCTGGGTGGATGGGTGGAGCCTCGCGCTGCCATCACCAGTTCGCCAAACCAAGCACCGCCACCGCCAGCGGCACGCACGATCCTGGCAGAACCCAGCAGGATTTCACCACTGGCCTAGAAGCGTATATCTGGGTCCTTCATGCTTTATCATTGCAAGTTAAACTGAATTACAGGCTGGAAATGGCAAAACTAACAAGTATGTGCAAATGTAAAGGATTAATAAACATTGACAGAAACATTTTTTGGAAGAGAACTCCCTCCTCCAAATGCATAATATATGTTTAAAATAAATGTCTCAGCTTTAAATGTCTTGTTGAACTCTTAATTTTGGAAGGCAAATTTAATGCAACAAAGAAGTGAAAGAAAATAGTCTAAGAACTGTTTTAATTAAAGGTAAAACTGTGGGGAACAACTGTACTTCCCAGGAAAATCTAAGGCAACACTGAGGAGCTTTAATTTTTTAACTTGATACAGACAACTTCAACTTCAAATTCTGTTGTCTTTGTATATCCAAAGGCATTTGCATACCATTGACTACATTTCCATTTAACAATTAAAACGTCACACAAAAGGATCAAGAACATAGACCTACAGGGATATTAATATCTACACACATCTACTTCACACTAGATAATGTTCTTTGAAAAGTAAATTTAACATATATTTTGGAAGGTTTGTATTTTTCTAATCAAATTATTTCTTTTCAATGTTCTTTCTTTTACTCCTGTGACACTGCATATGAAATTACACAATAATGCCAATGCCTGGAAAGGTTACTGATCAGTGACAACTGTAAAATATTATTTTTCAAATCTCCATGATAATGTGAAAATGGCAATACATCCATTGTTCTGTCCTCATTACACATTACCCTGTGTGTCATTCGACATGGAGCTAAACCCTCCTATCCTTTAATAAGCCAGACCATAAATGTAAATCTTGATACTTTATTAAAGAACAGGATAAGGTGAAATAGCGATGCTATATATGGGATATAGATTTTGTCTTCGGAAGAATATGTGTCACAGACTAAGCTGGATTCTTCTACATGTTTCTGTTATCTCAGTTACAAAATGAAGTCTGACTTCTCAGGATGCACCTTTTTTCCAGAGTGAAGGGTGGGCTATGGGGGTAGGGTCAAAACACCATCAAATCAATTTCCAAACAATGAAAGATTTGTGTTTGGCCACCAGATGACTTCAATATACGTTAAAGAACAACAGCAATAAAAATACACAAACTATATGCTGGAGGCATAACATACATGATGATGTCATTACATAAGTGATGTGATCGTGTAGAGGGAGTCCTCAGGTTATGATGGCAATTGGGATCTGGAATTCCATCACTAAGTGACGTGGCTGTAAAGTTCAATGGCAATTCCAGGAGTCCCGGTTGCCATCATTGAATGGGGCCCACATGGTTCAACAAGTGAGGAGCTCATGTGATCACCACTTCTGACTTCCTGCCAGCTTCCCAACTGACTGCTTGTGGGAAGCCTGCAGGAAATGTTGGAAATCATGAGCATGTGACTGCAGTTTGCTGCAATGTTGTGAATCAGGTAACAAGTGCCCAGATCACAATAACACGACTATAGAAATATTTCAATGGTTAAAATTCTGAGGATCCACTGTAAATCCCCGTTGTCCAGTGCCATCATAACTTTGAATGGTCGCTGAAGAAATTATTGTAATCCAAAGACCACCTGTAATGCCATCATGACATCTGATGTAAGTCATGCTGTATGTGACGATGTCCTCATGAATGTAACATCATAAGTAAAAAACCAGAGTTCAGAAGAAAGCACTGATTAAATTAAGGAACCATTTCCCTCCTATCAGCAGTGGAAGAGCAAAGGATAAATATAAGTTTATGGATCTGTTCAGCCATGCAGAAGCTCCTACAAAATCCAGCTCAGTATTACCGTATTTTTCGGAGTATAAGACGCACCGGAGTATAAGACGCACCTTAGTTTTGGGGGAGGAAAATAGGGGGGGGGAATCTACCTACCAGGTATTCATCTGGCTGGCGTCCTTAGTCTGTTCAGCTTCAGCACATTATTTTATCCTCTGGTTAGGGCTGAAAAAGCCTTTTTCAGAGGGAGTAGGAATGAAAGCAAGCCTGCAAAGACTTAGGGCAGGAAAAACTGTTTCGGAGGAAGTAGGAATAAAAATAAATGCAGCAAGCCAGGAAGATCGTTAGCACCATGTTAGGGCTGAAAAGCACCGCTTTTTCAGAGGGAGCAGGAATAAAAACAAGTCTGCAAAGGAGGAAAAAACCTTCTTCGGAGGGAATAGGAAGCCGGGAAAATCGTTAGCACCTCATTAGGGCTGGGGAAAAAAGCTTCGAAAAAGCTACATTCGAAGTATAAGATGCACCCAAATTTTCAGCCTCTTTTAGGGAGGAAAAAGGTGCATTATACTCCGAAAAATACGGTATGTAGAAACCAGACTATTTTATAATTTCTTTTCCTGACCACTTTGGAAAACAGGCATAGAACTTAACCACAGAATTATATCTTAAATATATGCATCAAATTGCATTGTAGTAATTTCAATTATCAGCTTAATTGTCATATGAATAAGCTGGTACATTACAGAAAGAAGGCCAAATGGCAAGTTAGCCAAAGGAGTCACTTGGCTTTTTTTAATTTAAAAAAAAATCCTAAGAAAACATGACCACATGAGAAAAAATAAATTATTTTGATTCTGCCTTTTATTATATAAATTTCAAATGCAATTATCTATTTTCTTGTATGCCAAAGAAGACTTCTTCATGGGGGAAAAAAACCTAGAAAGCGATCCCATTTATGGCTCTCCCAAAGAACGCATACTGAGTTTATATTAATACTACTTCATCAGTCAGGCTAATGAGATTCTATATCCTAAAATAATTAATTGAGTAGTTCTCTGGTGAACGGGGTTTATTAAATCTTAAGTGCAATCTTATGTAATCATCTAGCTTTTCCCCTGTCTCTTCTATTTTTCAGATTAAAATAAAATGATTGCTGTCCAGCACAAAAGCTACATCAATTATTCCTGACATGTTTGAACACAGTTCTCCAAATACATCTTTCAGTGGTTGCTGAACAGAAGCACGTTGCACCTTATTGATTTGCAAAGGATATACACACTATTCTCAAAATAAAATAGAACAGAATAAAATAATTAGGTATTCTTTTTGCTATCCTGTATCCTTATATCCTCTGGAGTCTCATTTTCCTCTTTAAAAGTCTCCTTTTTAAAATCTCCTCTTTAAAAGTCAGAGCTCTTGGGGAAAGAAATCTGCAACAGAAGGAGCAGACACTTGAGGAGACATTCTGATTAGGAAAAGTTATATACTTGTTTGCCTTACCACTTCTAAACAAACTGACAATTTTTACAAATGCATTGTGAAGTCCTTGGTACTCTCTAAACTTGGTTGTTTGCTTGCAGATGTTTTATCACCTGACTAAAAACATCAGTGCATGTTATCTAGTTGGGTAATGAAATGGCTGCAAGCAAACAACCAAGCTCAGAGAACACCAAGGATTTCACGGCTCAACCATGAACTACATATATTCTCTTCTCTTAAAAATATATTTCTGTATCATCTAGTTCATACCTCACATATTTAGTTAGTCAAGATACACACGGGCAAGGACCTAGTTATTTGAGGAACTGCCTATCATCTAAAGCAGTGTTTCCCAACCTTGTCAACTTGAAGATATCTGGACTTCAACTCCCAGAATTCCCCAGCCAGAATTCTGGGAGTTGAAGTCCAGATATCTTCAAGTTGACAAGGTTGGGAAACACTGATCTAAAGTTTCTGCCTATCCCACATAATCTAACAGAGTTTTGGTATGTTTTAGGTCCCATTGATTAAACAATATCATCTGGTGGAACCTGGGAAGTGGCCTCCTCTGTCATTCACCTCAAAATCTGGACAGCTGCCATCCTGATCCTATTTAAATAACCCTTAAAACCTGGTTCTTGGGAAAGAGTGGATGATGGAGTATTGTATGATGTTTTGGTTTTTTTTAAAATAATTGTTGGGGGTGTGTGGTCCAGACTACTCTGTTGATAATGCAATTCTTAATTTTTACTTTTTTTATGGTTCATTCGGTCAAACACCCAGATTTCTAACTAATTGGGATCATCTATAAATCTCATAAGTAAATAAATATACAAAATACTATCGATCAGTTTATGTGCTACAAAAAACATTCCTCTCCATACAAGAAGAATCCCATGCTGCTGCTCAAGAGCCAAATAAAGATTTTTGTACTATTTATGTACATCCTTTAGTCTTTAAATGAGTTTCTTCTAAAAGAAAAAAGGAAAAGTTTCTTCCAAAAGTTTTGAAAGCCAGCTAATGGCAAAACTACAGTAAAGGCAAATAATGTAAGAGGGCAATACAAGTATACTATTTCATTTCTGACAACACATATCGGGGTCTGCAACCCCTCCAAATGTAACTTTTTAAAGAATTAAAATAATATTATATTAGTTCATAAATGTTTGCAATATTTATGTAGGTTATGAGATAAGAATTTCAGAAGCGAAGTCAAGATTTCAAGGTATCTACATTCTCGTGAAAGGAAATGAAGTCACCAAAATCTTGCAATTTTGTTGATGGTCTTGTGAGATTTACATTTTTCTGCTTTCTCTGAAGGAACCGCATTATTGGACGAGATTGCAAGAGATGGTCTGATGTCTGAAAATAGAGGTTCACATCCCCATCCCCAAGGATCAATAAAACCTTATTTACCTACTCTGTACTTCCTAGCCACTGCAGAGGTAAATCTTTTTTGTCAAACACAGAATAGTTCTAAATTTTGTTAATTTAGATCTCTCACTGCTAGTCTGATGTGTGAACCCAAGTGGGACTCAGTGCTATGCTGCGTGTAATTTTAAAAAGTGGAATGAGAGATCTGAAGATTAATAGAAAAGCAATCAATTCTATCCTGTCTTTCTAACATGACAGCATACTGCTCTACTGCAATTTTATTGCCATAGTTGATGTTGATCAATTGAACTGGAATAACTTCATTAAATAACGACCTCTTTTTATTTTTATTTTGTAAAACCAATCTTCAATTTTCACTGCTCCAATTTTTCACCAAGCCATTGTTCTGTTTGCATAAAACTGCGTGATTGGATAATGCAATCATTATTTTTTATTTCTATAATAAAATTCCTTAATTTTTGTTTTTAATACTTCAATCTAATTCCACAGTACCTTCAACCTTGCCAGAATCCTCTAGTTTAAAATAAGATTCAACTGAAATATTCTGCTTGGCATAGCTGCCATCTTCTGGTAAAATAAAGGCATCTCACTTAGACCTAAAACAAGTAATTTTAAGGAATATATTAATCTGATTACTACTACATTACATAGTAGTAATCTGGCATATATGGTCACAAAACTGTATTGCCTGCAGCCTAAATTTGAAACTGGCTTATCCCATGTTACTTAACCTTTTTGTTTTCAAGACTGCTTCCCACTTTTACAAAATATAGAGGACTCCAAAAGAGCTCTAGTGTATGAGCGTGTAGCTAACACCCTAGAACAGGGGTGGCCAAACCGTGGCGCATGCGCCAAACGTGGCGCATTGGATGATTGCAAGTGGCGCATTGCGTGTGAGTGTGTGTGTGTGTGTGTGTGTGTGTGTGTGTGTGTGTGTGTGTGTGTGTGCTGATGCCGCCACTGCCAAGAAAGGAAGGAAGGAAGGAAGGAGAAAGAAGAAGAAAGAAGACAGACAGACAGACAGATAGAAAGAAAGAAGTTAGGAAGGAAGAGAAAGAAAGAAGAAAGACGGAAGGAAGGAAGGAAGGAAGGAAGGAAGGAAGGAAGGAAGGAAGGAAGGAAGGAAGGAAGGAAGACAGAAAGAAAGAAAGAAAGAAAGAAAGAAAGAAAGAAAGAAAGAAAGAAAGAAAGAAAGAAGAAAGAAAGAAAAAAGAAAGAAAAAAGAAAGAAGTTAAGAAGGAAGGAAGACAGAAAGAAAGAAAAAGATGTTAGGAAAGAAGAAAGACGAAAGAAAGAAAGAAGGAAGGAAGGAAGGAATGAAGAAGAAAAGACAGACAAAGAAAGAAAGAAGTTAGGAAGGAAGGAAGGAAGGAAGGAAGGAAGGAAGGAAGGAGAAAGAAGACAGACAGAAAGAAAGAAAGAAAGAAGTTAGGAAGGAAGGCAGGAAGAAGAAAGAAAAAGAAAGAAAGAAAAAGAAAGAAAGAAAGAAAGAAAGAAAGAAAGAAAGAAAGAAAGAAAGACAGAAAGAAAGAGAAGTTAGGAAGGAAGGAAGACAGAAAGAAGGAAGGAAGAAGAAAGAAGAAGAAAGAAAGAAAGAAAGAAAGAAAGAAAGAAAGAAAGAAAGAAAGAAAGAAAGAAAGAAAGAAAGAAGTTAGGAAGGAAGGTAGACAGAAAGACAGAAAGAAGGAAGGAAGGAAGGAAGGAAGGAAGGAAGGAAGGAAGGAAGGAAGGAAGGAAGGAAGGAAGGAAGGAAGGAAGGAAGAAGTTAGGAAGGAAGGTAGACAGAAAGACAGAAAGAAGGAAGGAAGGAAGGAAGGAAGGAAGGAAGGAAGGAAGGAAGAAGTTAGGAAGGAAGGAAGGAAGGAAGGAAGGAAGGAAGGAAGGAAGGAAGGAAGGAAGGAAGGAAGGAAGGAAGGAAAGAAGGAGAAAGAAGACAGACAGACAGACAGAAAGAAAGTTGTATGGCTGCCCTGAGTCCTACGGGAGTGGGGCGGCATACAAAAATGACCAAAATAAATAAATAAATAATGGCGGATCAGAACTCGTCTGCCAAAAAATTTGGCAGATGGTATGCTTAAGGTTGGCCACCACTGCCCTAGAAGATAGGCTCAAGATCCAGATGGATCTTGACAGACTTGAACACTGGGCCTTGTCTAACAAAATGAAATTCAATGTAGAGAAAAGTAAAGTCCTACACTTAGGTAAGAATAACCAAAAGTACACATATAAAGTAGGTGAAACCAGGCTTAATAGCAGTGACTGTGAGAGGAATCTTCGAGTCTTAGTGGACAACCAGCTAAATATGAGCCAGCAGTGTACAGCGGCAGCCAAAAAAGCCAATGCAATACTAAATTGGATTAATAGAGGGATACAATCAAGATCAAGTGAGGTACTAATACCACTCTATAAAGCCTTAGTAAGACCACACCTAGACTATTGCACCCACTTTTGGTCACCATACTATAAAAAAGATGTTGAGACTCTAGAAAAAGTGCAGAGGAGAGCAACCAGGATGATTAGGGGACTGGGGACATATGAAGAACGGTTACAGGAACTCGGCATGGCTAGTCTAGTGAAGAGAAGAACTAGGGGAGATATGATAGCAGTGTTCCAATATTTAAGGGACTGCCACAGAGAGGAGGGAGTCAAGCTATTTTCAAAAGCACCTGAAGGCCAGACAAAGAATAATGGATGGAAACTGATCAAGGAGAGATTCAGCCTAAAAATAAGGAGGAGCTTTCTGACAGCGAGAACAATCAACCAATGGAACAGCTTGCCTTTGGAAGTTCTGGGAGCTTCATCACTTGAGACTTTCAAGAAGACATTGGACTGCCATTTGTCAGAAATGGTGTAGGGCAGTGATGGCGAACCTATGGCACGCTTGCCACAGGTGGCACGCAGAGCCCTCTCTGCAGGCACACCAGCCATTGCCCAGCCCAGCTCCACTGCACATGTGCATGCCTCCCACTGGCCAGCTGGTCTTCGGGTCTCTGCCGCGCATGCGCCAGGGTAGGGCATTTACACGTGCTGCGCTGGGGAAAGAAATTGGGGAGATCGGAGAGGCACAGGAGGGAGAAATCCAGGAGAAAACTAGCATGCACTGGGGGAAGAAATTGGAGAGATCGGAGGAGGCACAGAAGGGAGAAATCCAGGAGGAAATTAGCACGCACTGGGGAAAGAAATTGGGGCGATTGGATGAGGCATAGCAGGGAGAAATCCAGGAGGAAACTAGCACGCACTGAGGAAAGACATTTGGGAGATCGAGGAGACATTGGAGGAAGGAATCCAGGAGGAAACTAGCATGGGCTGGGGAAATAAATTGAGGAGACTAAAAATGGGGCATTGGGGGGGGGGTGTGCAGCACCTCCCTGCCCGTTTTTGGTCCCAGGATTGTAGTTCCTGGGTTTCTTGTGGCATCGCTCCATGTTCAAGCATACGTTCCCAGCATCTCCCCTGGACACTGTCTGCATCGACCCAAGGAAAGTACACCTCACAGTTGGGAAACACTGCTAGACTGACGAAAAAAGCAGAAGTGCGTTCAATATAAACTTGCTTTTGTGGAGGTCCTTAAATCATGAATGTTCTAAGGGAGCATTTCTTCTGACTGACTTATTTATTTGTCAAATTTGTATAGCCACCCATCTCACAAAACAGGACTTTGGGTTGGGTATAGCAACTGCACATAGCATTTGTTACTAGGATACAGTAAAATAAAACTCAATGCACTTGGAATTGCAGGCTAGGTATTGTGGGACATGAAGGCGGTATAGACAACAAAGGGTGCGGAAGGCTTGGAAGAAAAGGAAAAGAAATGAAAAGCAATAGCCACTAGGTCGTACTTTTCTCCATCATTCATCCTGATTGTGAAACAGAATTGACACCGGTACAGGGTCTCCTTTGAAGAATAGCAGTCAGAAGCAAAGCACCACAACAAAAGAATATTGCTTCCTTTCCCTCCATCCCAGTAGGAAGAAGCCAGGGATAGAACAGAACATTTTGCTAACTACTTGCTCCAGGGGGAAGAATTTGACCTACTTTTGTATACAGTGAAGCAAGTAGAGAAACTATTCAGAGTGTATCTCATTTGCCTTGGTCACTAAGACATTAGTTTTGCAATCTCTTCTGAAAGATTTCCATGATTTAGCTAAAAAAAAACTTTTTATGCTGCTTTTCCAATTTTTACAGTATGTTTAGTCCGATCTCTGTTTTCTTTTTCCTTTTGGTTTTAGAAAGGCATCATATTAGAAACTGGGAGAGCGTGAATTCTAGTCCCAGCTTAGGTATAAAACCAGATGGGTGACCTTGAGCCAGTCACTTTCTCTCAGCTCTAGGAAGGAGTAATGGCAAACTACTTCTGAAAGTCTACAGGAACTTACCCATGCTGTTGCCAGACTTAAGACAAAGTCACAATAAATATTATTAATGTTAAAGGAACACATAATTCCTGATTAATTTGGAAACATTTGGTCAGATCACAGTAAAACCCAATTAAGCTACCAAGACCTCAGAACACAGACATTCAATAGAGACAATAAAAAAACTAAAACACTTTCTGACCCGCAATCAATACCCAGATAAGAAGAGATTAACACCAAGATTAATACTAGACACACCAGCTAACAGTAAATAAACAACATAATCAAGGAATCGCCAAGAACACTGACAGGGCAAGCCATTTGTATATAACAAAGAGCAAACCCCACCACCTTCTAGGGCTGATGATGGTTACCTACTGTGGATAATGAAACATCTGCAAAAACAAACAAACAAACAAGCTCAGAAAGCACCAAGGACTCCACAAACACAGACATCACAATAAACATTTTTATTCCACAATGCTCAAAGTGGGCAAATAAAGGTTGTCTTTGACTTATGACCAGACTTGAGCCCAACATTTCTGTTGCTAAGCGAAACAGTGTTAAGTGCATTTTGTCCCATTTTATGACCTTTCTTTCCACAGTTATTACGTGAATCACTGCAGTGGTTAAGTTAGTAACACAATTGCTAAGTGAATCTGGCTTCTCCATTGATTTTGCTGGTCAGAAGGTTGCAAAAGGTGACCACATGATCCCAGGATACTGCAACCGTCATAAACATGAGTCAGTTGCCAAGCGTCTGAATCTTGATCACATGATGCTGCAATGGTCATGTGAAAAACAATGAGTCTTAAGTCACTTTTTTCAGTGCCGTTGTAACCTCGAATGATCACTAAATGAACTGTTGTAAATCGAGGACTACCTGTGTATTTTTACAAATACTCACCCAGAATATTATGCTAACATTTCCTCATGGGAATTTTGTTACCTTATTATCCCATTCATCATCCTTCTAAACCAGTGGTTCCCAACCTTTCTAATGCCGCGACCCCTTAATATAGTTCCTTATGTTGTGGTGACCCCCAACCATAAAATTATTTTTGTTGCTACTTCATAACTGTAATTTTGCTACTGTTATGAATCGTAATGTAAATATCTAATATGCAGGATGTATTTTCATTGTTACAAATTGAACATAATTAAAGCATAGCGATTAATCACAAAAACAATATGTAATTATGCCAGATCAGAAATTCTCGGGCCAGTCTTTGCAAGAGCACAAGGAATCTTCCACAACAAGTCTACTTCTGTATTTAGACTTGATAACCAACAAGTGTACAGCAATATTTCTCAATCTCAGCAACTTTTAAGGTGCCTGGACTTCAACTCCCAGAATTCAAAGCAAAGCTGGCCCCTTAGCTGATGCCGTCAGAGCTCGGCCACCAGGCGTCACAAACGCCTCTCACCGAATGGCACCTCTCCCGACCAATCGGAGGGCTCGGGCGAGTTGAGTCGATATGGCCAGGCTTGTGGCAGTGGGGGGGGAGCTGAGGATGCCGGGGCGACCCCTGGGAAATGGTCATTTGACCCCCAAAGGGGTCCCGACCCCCAGGTTGGGAACCACTGTTCTAAACCTATTTAATATACTGCACGCCACCAATGACATGCACACACCCGCAAGCAGTTCTTCCACACCGATACACTTTGGTGATGAAATATTGATGCCAAACAGTCCATTTTAATGAAGAACAGCCCCATTCCTAAGATATAAGATTGTGTGGCATGATGCATGGGATTAGACGATTTATGGATTAGCAGCAAAAGTAGAAAAGGCAAAATTAAAAGGCTGCTAAAGTCCCAAGATGGAATTGTGGAATCTTCATGATTTCTTGTATTTGCTGTAAACTTTCCCAGAATTGCTCCTAAGAAAGATTTTCTGGACTGCCCCAACAGCATCCCACATGTAGCCATATTAAATTCAATGAAATTTTTTTAAAAAACCACATCTCTAGAATTACACTAATATACAATCAAACATCTCGTAGGTGAGTCAATCTCCCCAGCAAAATGCAGCTTGTGAGAAAAATATACGTTTTTAAAAAATACACTGCTAATTGCTTTGCCTGTTGAAATTTATTTAAACAATATTATGGTGAGGTTTGAGATTTTCAGAGAAAACTACTCTGAAAATCGGGAAAAACTATGAGGTCTCTGTCTGTTCAGTGATATTGACAAGCTTTCCAATGCAAAATATTGGAGAAAATACTAGGTATTAGCAGTCACTCCACAAAACAGGAGGAAAAATACACACATACATCTATATATACATCTACTCCTCATTTAATGATTTCGTTCACAGCTCAAAGAACTAGGTAATTAAGCAAAATGGTTGCTAAATGAACATATGACAGGGGGAGAAAGAGGGAGGAGAGAGGGAGGCGAGAGAGGGAGGGAGGGAGGGAGGGAGAGAGAAAGAGATATTGAAAAGGTCACTGGTTGCTGTCATCTCTTTCGGATAAATTTCTCTTTGCCAGCCCTATTCTCACTCCAGCGTGCATTGTTAACAGATGTGCATGAAATTTGGTTGTAATTGCATGCATTGGTCAAAAAAATATTGTATAACTGCTGTGTTTGCTAAACAAGTTAATCGCTAAATGAGGCGTGGTTATATACAAAACTGCACGAATCCATAAATATTTTTCAACAGATTCAGGGAGAATAATTAATTGTGGGCATGAAATGAAATCTTGCAAAAATTAAATAATTCTAAACTTTAAAACGTGGCATTCACAAGTATATTCAATTTGCATGTTTGTATTTTACACAGGATTTCTTAGAGGTGTCCTGTCTATCATTGACCAAAATCAATACGCAATGCTTAATAGCAGTCCAATCTGGTGCATACTTGTTAAAAATACACAAAGTATGCAATCTGATTCACTCTAAACTTTGCAGGAACTGATTAGAATATAAAAATGCAATCATTTATTTTTTTTCTTTCTTTTAGTACTAGAAATTGGAGTCCTTCACTGTGTCAATCTCTCAAGAGCTTCTGAACAAAGAAAGTGTACATTCAAATTAGAAGTGGAAAAAAATAATCAATTGGGAATTGGGAACAAATTTGAACATATTGCTTGCATATTGCATATTTCACAAAAGTAATAGCATTCATTTTCAATAAATTCACAATAAATCATGTCTGAAAAGGAAACAGTACTGAAAGTTGTATGAAGCAGTTATACTGAAACAAGCAGAAGGCTTTCTATTCAGAGAATTTGAATTTAAACATCTTCTAGGATTATTTGGATGATTACAAAGAAGTTCTTGGGTTATTTAAATTAATAATTACATCCACCAGTGAGATATGTACAAATTATTTTATAAGCAGACAATCCAAAGCATTAATAATTAATAAAATTATATTCTTAAAATCATACCAAATATCTATTTATACTTTCTAATGTTCATTTTAGTCTTTTTATCCATAATTAAATCTACAACTAGTTTACAGTATATGTATTCATCATCCAGATTAGAACTATTACATCCTTTCTCTTGGCTTTCAAGGCAGACATATCTATTTTCTGTTCTTTCATTTCATTTATGTCATTTACCAAATTATCCTCTTACATTGTCAATCTTTAATAAGCCAGGTTCATTACCTGATGGGCACATAGATATTGATCTCTGCTGCCCATCATAACTTTGGTCAAATGAGTTTTTCATATTGCACTTAGTAAGACAGAGAAGATGTAGACTAGATTATGAGCCTTAGTCCTACAAATGCCACATTTTCTAGTAACAATAAAAACAATCTCAGTCAGTTATCAGCCCAAAGCATAAACACAGCCTAGTTTTACCCTAAGCACTTTCATACAATTCTATGCAAGTTAGGATATCTACTTTAGTGACTGCTTTGCAAACCTACATCACATCCCACTACGATGGAGATACTGTGGTGCACTGACATTTAATCAGGGTTTTCAGTATGCTTCACCTCTCAAAGCACTTATATATTTGCTCATGTTTCATATTTTATTTATGTCTCATTGTTGTGTCTTTTTATTTGTACTTCTCTGGGTAAATGTTTGCTTTTCTCCTCCTTTATCTCCCTCACACACATATAAAATAAAGAAAGGAAATGTTATAGTGGCCATTGCCTTGAGTCACACTCAAACCGAGGAGATCCAGATAGAAATTCCCAAACATGCTTGCACTGAGTGATTATTCCCCTAATATAGAGTCACTTCAGGAGGATAAAAAGCAGGTATCTTGAAAGCATGATGGAATTAAATAGAATAAATAACGTATATTTGTTCTATAAACAAGATTAAAAATTAATATTTCATACTGCAAATACTAAAGGCCTGATCTAGAAAAAGATCTAATCATTACTTTGAAACAGATAAGTTACTTCAGAAATGACATATGAAACCTTGTTGATCCAACTTATGTGCAGCACATTTTTTGTAATCTATGCCAATTTGTAGATAAAACAGGACAAAAACCCTTTTTTATCCCAAGAGCTCCCAACAGATGGCAGCATAAGACCGCATATAAATTCAGCTTGTTGCCTGAAAATGTACATTCCATAAATGTTACATACTTCAGATGAATCCTTCCTCTACCTTTTATTTCTCTCCCAAACCCACCAATCAAAAATGCGGAGGCAATATTTCAATTGTGCTATATAGATATATGCTTACAAATTCTGCTACGTACTTGCAGGTTTTCCCATTTATATAAGATGAATCTGAGTCTCCAAGAATCGGAAACTGATTTACACATAAAAGTTATTGTCACTCCTTGCATCTGTTCATTATACTCCATTGAAGATGCTGATTTTGATTCTGAATTTACAAACTCTGCTTTTGAACTGGAACTCAAATTGTTTACGGTTTCTAACTGTAAGGGGAAAAAACACACATACTGTATAGAATTACCACAATGATTGTTCTAGTTCTCCATACTCACACCCAGTAGGTATTGGATACCCTGGCATCCAGATACAGGCATACCTCAGGCATATTGTGAGCTTGATTCCAGACTATCACAATAAACAAATGTTGCAATAAAGCAAGTCACATGGATTTTTTTTGTTTCCCAATGCATTTAAAAGTTAAATTGCAGCAGCTTTATGTCTAAAAATATACATACCTTAATTAAAAAAATTGATAAAAATGCTAATCGTCATCTGATTAATAATAATGAAAAAGGCTGAAATATTGCAAAAATTGCAAAAATTATCAAAATGTGACACAGGGACAGAAACTGAGCAAATGCTGTTGGAAAATTAGCATAATAGATATGCTCGAAACAGGATTGCCACAAATCTTTAATTCATTAAAAAAATAAAAATCCACACCACACAACAAAACAAAGCACACAAAAAAAGGCATACTATTTGCCTGCATACAGGTGGGCCTAGATTTACAACCATTCATTTAGTTGTAAACCATTAAATGAATGGTTCAAAGTTACCACAGCACTGAAAAAAATGCCTTAAAACTGATCCTCGGAGTTACAACTGTCATAGCATCTCCACAATCATGTGAGGACCTTGGTATTCGGGATGTATTTATGACAGTTGAAGCATCCCAAAGTCATATAATTGTCATTTGTGAGCAACCCTAAGCCTAACCTTCCCAGCTGGTTTCTGACAGAGTCAATAGGAGAAACCAGATTCACTTCACAACTCCAGATTCATAACCGTGCCAAAAAAAAGTCGTAAATCAGGAGCAACTCATTTAACAATTGCCTTACTTAGCATCGGAAATTATGGTCCCAATTATGGTCGTAAGTCAAGGACTACCTGTACCCTCAAAACGATGCTATAGAGCACTGCACACCAAGACAACTAGACACAAGAACAGTTTTTCCCCAAACGCCATCACTCTGCTAAACAAATAATTCCCTCACCACTGTCAAACTATTCACTAAGGCTGCATTACTATCACTATTAGTCTTCTCATCGTTCCTACCACCCATCTCCTCCCACTTATAACTTGTTGCTTGTATCCTTATGATTTATATCAATATTGATTGTTTCCTGATTGCTTATTTGTACCCTATGACAATCATTAAATGTTGTACCTCATGATTCTTGATGAATGTATCTTGTCTTTTATGCACACTAAGAGCATATGCACCAAAGACAAATTCCTTGTGTGTCCAATCACACTTGGCCAATAAAGAATTCTATTCTATTCTATTCTATTCTATTCTATTCTATTCTATTCTATTCTATTCTATTCTATTCTATTCTATTCTACTCCGTATTTTATATTCTCTCTTCATACATTCCGATTGTAATGTAGCTTTATGAGTATTAGTATTCTAAATACTAATGTTTTATGAATGCTTTATTCCAGACAGACAAGCATCTAGCATCTTCTTCATTATTATTTTGTGGGGAGACATAAATTTTAAATTCCCAGTGTTCGTGAGTATCAAACATGAGCCTTGAGGCTTTCAAATACTTTATCTTACTTTCTTGGTGATTCTTAAATCAATATACTATCATCATGCATGCCCCATTGCGTCTTCTATTCCTGCAGTTCCCAAGAAAAGAAGTACAAAACCCAAAGTATATACACCCTCCAATGAATGTTCACACAGTGTCTTCCTAGAAACATCACCTAGAATCTTTTTGAAGTAACGTCATTCCAGTCTTTTACACACATTCTGGCATTTATCAGTATGAATCAATCCTCTTTATATATTGATATATATTTTTAATTATTTATTCATTTATGAATGTCTGTGCTTCAAAAAATAAACCAAATTACCTTGTCTCTGCAGGTGCCAAATTAGGATCCAGAGAAACTGTCTCAGTTGTAATTTCCACTTTTCGTACACTCCCAAAAAAATCAGTTATCAAGACATTGTCAGGATTTCTCTGAAACAGATCTGTCCGGTGTCCAGGTGTTGATACACACAAACTTTTAGGGCATACCTGAAACTATAAAGAAGGTATTTCATTTCAAATTTTCATGAAAACCTTTGCTGAATTTCTGTTCCCAATTAGGTGTTTGTCCCTACAATGATCATCCAATACCAATATACAACTTGTAACATGGTTTTTCAATTCCCCAATAGGAATAATATTGGAATCTAAAAAGTTTTATTTATTTTTAGAGTGAAATGATTAATTTAACAGAACTGACAAACCATATTTCTATCACTGGTACCTTGTTACAGAATTATATGTATTTCCTCTCCAAATTACAGATTCCAGTTATTTGAATAATTTTCTAGAAATCCATAATTTGGTGTCATATTAAAATCAATTTACCTGTAAATCAATCAAATCCTAGTTGGAAATCAGCAGTTTCTAAAAATGAATGTTTGCCTCAATCAAAGAGTATAAAGAACAAAGCAAGAATGGAATATTCAAGCACATGACATAATTCTCTCTCTCTCTCTCTCTCTCTCTCTCTCTCTCTCTCTCTCTCTCTCTCTCTCATCTATCTATCTATCTATCTATCTATCTATCTATCTATCTATCTATCTATCTATCTATCTATCTATCTATCTAACTAACTAACTAACTAACCAACCACTCAAAATCCCATTAGCTAAACTCCACAATCATCCTAAAACCATTTATTTATCCCACATGTGCTATTGAGAAATGAATCCAACAATATTTAATGGGGCCACATATCTGGAAATGTGGACAGGGTTATAACTCTACGTTTTCCTAGATATCAAAAAATAAAGTAAAATTTAAAAACTGTTAAAACTGAAGTCCTTGTAAATCTGCTATGAGATTAGCAAATTTCTAACTCACTGGCCCATTTTCACAATATTTCCAAGATGACATTTTATTTATCTGTTAATTCTGTAGTTTCTAGTAAGTTAATGGAGTCCAGAAAACACAAAGTTTATGAGACAAACTTGTTCAGAAGGGAATGATCTGTTTATTATTATAATACAGGTAGTCCTCAACTTATGATTGCTCACTTAGTAACCATTCAAAGTTGCAACAAACTTCCTCAGACCTACTTACAACCCAGTTTTAAGGTTCCAATGGTTGCCCCGCCCATAGTCATGTGATGACATTATGGGTGCTTGGCAACAGTTCCACGTTTACAACTGCTTGCAGCATCTTGCTATCACATTACCGTGATTTTTGGCATTTTTTGCCAAAGACCAGTGTTTACTTCCACTTTATGGCAAAAAATGCCCTTTTCGGAAAATGACAATCACTTAATCATTGCCAGATTTCTTAATCACTGGCACAAAACCAGTCATAAAAGCAGGCATGGTCACTCTTAACTGAGCAGTATGGCACCATGACTTACAAAGGTAACTCTAGGCTCAATTATGGTTATAAATAAATGATTACCTCTATATTCTTCATTCTCAAACTTATACCCTATATATCCTTTAAAAATTAGATTTTTGACAGATTTAATAATGAAACTTCTTTCTCAGATGAACATTGGTTGCTTACTCAGTTCTATATCAGTATCAAGCTTGGCAGTGTGAGCTGTTTACTGCAAAACTGATGCCATCTTTTCTAGTGACAAGATAACATGCAACTGCATCTGTAAACTTCGATACTAAATGATTTTACACAGCTGCTCTCTCACGTGAAAAAAGACTTTGAGATTTAGATTCACAACTCATATCTTTTGGCATAGTATGTTAAGCAAGACTGAATTTAAAGAGGACATCGCTCAAATCTGCAAAACAGGATAGCATGTGCACCAGAACTTTTTGCTTAACATAATATGAAAGATTTTGAGAGACAAGGTAATCCTTATCTATTAATATATGAATATATAAATATGTCCAATATTGCTGCTTCATATCACCTGGCTACACATTTATGCAGAATTTCCATTTATGTAGAAAAATCTGTTATAAAAGATCATATATGGAAGAATGGTCAGGAGTCTGTCTTCTCCTTAGGCATCAGTGGAAAATTTTCATCATATGCAGACTGATTTGCTACATAGCACCCTAACCCTAAACGCACCACTGAATACTTGGAGCTCTGCTGCATAATTCCAATTTTAAGAAGGCTTCCAGAAAAGGTAGGGGTCTTAAATCTTCTAACCATATTAACATTTCAAATAAATGGGGGGGGAAAGCTTCCTAGCAGAGTGAGAATCCTTCGCAATTCAGTGAGATTTCGGGGGAGGGGGGATCATGCTTAGGATTGGATTCTGAATGTTGCTAGTTATTTACCACAGACAAGCAGGGGTAGGTAATTAATTTTCCCAAGAGGCCACATGAGATTGATTGATTGATTGATTGGCACATTCACATCGTCTTTCTGTAAAAAGGAACTGAGAAACTGGGACTGTTGTGGAAGGCCACAACATCCCCTGCTACCGATGCCCCGCCCTGCTCTCTGCTGCCGACACCCTGCCGATGCTCACACACTGAAGCCCCACTCCCTGCCAATGATTTTCCACCTCCAAGGCTGCCAGAACCTGCCCCAGAGAGCCAGATGGGGACTGCCTATAGGCCATAAAGTCCCCAGATCCTTTCTAGTGGCAGATCTATTGGCTCACTTCTACTAGTCAAATCCATGGAGCTATCTCATATCATCAGATTATTTGTTCTATTACACAGGACCTTTCCAGTACCACAACCAAAAAACCTCCTAGCAACTGCAAACTTGATTCTTTAATTAGACATGGCAGTCACATCATTTGCTCATTGAGATTTATGCTCTACCAATCACTTATGCTTCTTTTTACACTCTGCAATTAATTCTTACATTTCACTTCAGTCAAGGCTAATATGTTTTTCAGCTTGAGTCAGGAACCATGCAATGTTCTGAATCTTGCATAATATAACTTTTTAATATAATTGAGCTGAAAGACAGCATTGTATGCAACAGTCTAGAAACAATTCAAACTTCAATTTACAGTGGTTGTAATGAAAAACACAGTTTTGCTACTAAGATTCCATGCTGTAAGAGGATTATTTTTTAATAAGGTAATGTAGATTAAGCTCTAGATTTAAGGCTAATTTAACTTGAGCAAATCTCATTTTGGGGCTTTAAAACTAGAAAAAATGTTTTCTTCCCAACTTGATGCAATACAGTGACAATGGAGGGAAATAGGAAAGATTGTTAAAAGGATTATGTAAAATTATGTAAAAACAGCTTTCCAGTAGTGGTTTCATGAATAGCAAGTTAAATAAGTATTTACCAGGTCATTCATATTCGTCTGGCTTGCTGGATTAATTTCTTCTAAAAATTCCAAGACATAAAATGTATATCTATCCATCAAATGGACGCCAATGCCAAGATCTGGTTGATGCTTCAAAAAGAGAATGTTGTTATAAATACCGAATTTACTACATATAAACGTTTACCAATGAAAACTGAACAACACAATCTTATATCTAATCCTCTGTCAACAGCTGATTAACCTCCCAAACTATGAATAGCTACTATGTGGTACAGAAGAGAACACAAATAAATAAGGCCAAGCAAAATGCTGAATGTGAATGTGCTGGAAAGGAACTATATAGAGCTGTAACACTAGCTCTATATTTCAATCTACCAAACCTATTCTGACTAAGAGAAAGACAGCAATCCTTTACCTGCTTCTTTTATCTTTCAAAATTTATCCTTTATTGAGAGTGTCACACTTCTGCAGAAGTGCTTTTAGCCCTCCAAAATATGCAATAAAATATACCAAAGTTCTCAAAAAAGGATTGTGAAAGTCATGACTTCATGGAAGGTCGTGAGTAACCTAAAGTAGGGTCATAATTTCGTTTTTATTTTTTTAAAAAATCTTGCTTTTCTTTATAGTTTATAGTTTATTGTTAATTAGTACTATTTATTTAAAACAAATTCTCGTCCCACTATAAATGCAGTATTTTCCAGCAGAAACAACATTCCTATTAAATCTTATACAGCTAGATGCCCACCAAACTAGGAGAGATTTTCATTTGGTAACTGTTATCTATATATAGTTCACATATGAAACAATACACTTACAGAAAGTGAATCTTCTCCAACTTGGCTGCTAGCCAAAGCCATTATATTGGGAGAATAAAACCGCTCGTACATGGATGCTCCTTGACATGTATCAATGATAAAGAGCAATTCATTGTACCTAGAAGGGGAAAAAACCATCATTTATGCCTGTTTATGCCAGCTGCCCCCTAAGCCTTCTACAATAATCAAGCACAACAAAATGTCCAGATACAAAGTAAATCCCTTACTAATATACGAGGATGAGTCAAAAAGTAAATCCATTTTCTTTATTTTTGAAGTTTTTGATAAAAATACCTGAAATTTTTCCCAGTTATAAATGATTATATCATTTACGTTCTGAAATATTTTGTTTCTTACTTTTCAGGTTTTTTAGACTCGCAAGGAAAATTCAAAATGGCTGCCCCCTTAGAGTTGCATCAAAAACAAAGAGCAGTGATTGAATTCCTTGTTGCTGAGGGGGAAACCCCTGTGAACATGCTCAGACGATTACAAAATGTGTTTGAGGATAATACTTTAGATTATAGAGGGTTTGAAAGAGGGTTTGAGAGGCAAACATTATTCCAGTGACGAGGAAGTGAAAACTGCAGTGAAGAAGTGGCTCAAAGAACAGTCAACAAAATTTTACAAGACAGGGATACATGCTCTCATTCGAAGGTGGAACATTGCTATTGAGAGAAACAGTGACCATGTTGAGAAGTAGGGATGTGATCCACAGAGGACCAGCTTCATTTTGATGTATGCTACATGTTCCTGTGTTGGTAATTATACCTTTCCTAAAGAAAATGGCATTACTTTTTGACGCACCCTCGAATAAGAGATAAGCCATATCTTCCTTTATCCATCAGTTGAGGTGACTTCATCCAGCCTTGTAAACAAAATGCTACTTTAAAAAAAAGTCTTCCTGGAGATTTTGCCTCCAGGATTTTTGCCATTAACAGACAATAATACATTTATAAACTATCCAGTTTTATCACCATTGCATAGAAAAAAAGGTACTTGTGTGTTTTATTCAAAAGTAGAATCCTGAAATCTTACACTAAGGCAGCTCCATGTCAATATAAACCTCCTAAGGCAGTGATGGCGAACCTTTTTTTCCTCGGGTGCCGAAATAGTGTGTGCGCGCGCTATCATGCATGCGTGTGTGCCCACACCCATAATTCAAAGCCCCCCACTTGCCCCAACCCCTGCGCATGCGTGTGTGACCCCCCCACTCCCCCGTTTCCTGACTTCCAGTGGGCCCGATAGGCCCGTTTTTTGCCCTCCCCAGGCTCCAGAGGCTTTCTTGGAGCTTGGGGAGGGCGAAAACGCTCCCCCCGCCACCCCGGAGGCCCTCTGGAAGCCAAAATCGCCCTCCCAGAGCCTTCGTGCGAGCCAAAAATCAGCTGGCGGGCACACACATGCGCGCTGGAGCTGAGCTAGGGAATGGCTCGTGTGCCGGCAGATATGGCTCCGCGTGCCACCTGTGGCACCCGTGCCATAGGTTCGCCATCACTGTCCTAAGGTCTTGTGTAGGCTTCCTTTTGCACAGGATCTGTCTGCTCATTCAGAACCAAAATAACAAAAGTTTTCGATTACTACTTCCTTTGATTAACTATTATGTAAGATTACATATACTTTTTGATTTAGACAGATCTGCATATATATTTTGCTAGATCTTCAACCGTGTTTCCTGATGGGGGAATCGGGGACAATTTGAAAAGAAAAACACCCTGTTTTTACCATGCTATAGTTGGGTTCATGCAACCCCAATATAAACGTACCCTTCCAACCCTAGATAGGTTTGTAGAAATCTTTCATATTTGTAAATTGAGTTGCATAGCGAAGTACCTCTTTCAATGTATTTGCATAGCCCTAATATCTAAGATTTAACCCTTATTCCTAGGATGCCAGGTGGTATTTTAAAGATCAGTGATCAAATGACCCGATAGATCAGCCTATATTTTCAAGCCAGCCAATCAAAAACAAGCACCAGCTTTGACAGACATTTCTGGACAGAGGACATTGCAAAGGCCCAGTGGGTTCATGACTTGCCTTGTACAGAGGACCTTAATGCTTAGCTGTACAATCTGCTAGAGGTACATTATCCATAATATCATAAAAGGTAAAAATGTGAACAGTGTTAATGCAGATGTTGACAGTGCTGTGAATTGTAGGGGAGAATAACTGACCAGTTAAGACTTGCTGTAACAGTATATGAATTTTTGCTAAAACCTATGGTTGCAAATAAATGTACTAAATTTAATGAAAATTGTAAATACATTCTAGGTAGATTAGAAGAGGCAGAAAAATGCAGACACACTAGAAAGCAGGGGTTAGAAATTACCTCCTTTTCTGCCACATTTGTTCAAAAGCATCAGCGAGTTCCACATTCGTGATTTCTTCCGAATCTTGAAATTTCAAGAAACCATTCCCACCATGACCTTGGCAGGGGGAAAAAAAAGTCAGGATATTCTCAAAAATATTTTCTGAAACCTTCAAACAAAACAGTTGGCATCCAACTATAACAATGCATAAATATGCTCTCACCCACCAAGGGAGCTTATATTACAGCAGATGAAAGAAGCAAGGCAAGCAAAGAACAATTGCTTTGTTCTTTGGAACTCAGCCTGAGCAAGCTGAGAAGCCCAATCAATTCAGATTTAACATTTAAGAAGTCTGTATTACCCACGTCCCTCCAAACGTCCCCTGAGTCACTGCAACTACTAATATATATGCAGCCACACATCTTGAGTTCTGTTTTAGATCTGAATTTCCAGAATAATAATAATATATACTGTAGTTCCAAGCTAAGTTAGAACAATTCCTATAGCGCTTGAACAGTGTTTAAACATTCACCATATTCACACGTGCTGGGCTACATTTTTTAAAAATTATGATTTGCTGACTAAACCACTGACTTGCAATGTGTACAATCCAAGGATCTCAGTATCCCTTTGACCCATCTCACCGTGCAGATCCCAGGACTGAATAGGAATGAGTTTTTAAATGAGGGTGGGGATGGGGGGACCGATGTGTTGTTTTTTACAAGAATTGTAATATGCAATTCTTGCACTGACTGTATTTTAAAATCCTAGTTTTACCCATATACACATCGATGACTGATTGCAATATAAGTATTTTAATGTGAGAACAAAGAATGATGGAAACAGTTACTAAGGTTTCTGATTGTGCATGAATCATTGCCTATATTAAATACCGTATTTTTCAGAGTATACGACGCACCGGAGAATAAGACGCACCTTAGTTTTGGGGGAGGAAAACAAGGAAAAAAGGCCTCTGCCTCCAAGCAATTTGCCAAACAGCAAACAGCACAGATGATATACACTGTTTGCTGTGTATTTCTGTGCATGTGTGCTTGACCCATAGAAATAGCAAAGAATTGGAGAAATGTACATTATGCCAGAAAGTTTTCTTAAATGTAATCACACTAACTCCTCCCAATTATTTAAATAGATCCACTCCAAGGTAAGTCAGGATTTAACTCTAATACTAAACAGGACACTGTTACATTTCAGACTATACTTGTACTGAGCTGTTAAAATTAATTAAAATTTCTGGAAGTATACATTATTCTCTATTATTTAAAAGAAGATAAAATAGCACTGGGCCTCTTCAGAGCAAGCATTTATTTTAAAAAGCTTCTTTATTTTGTTAAGTTGTCTAGATTTACAGGGGTCTCTAACCTTGGCAACTTTAAGACTTGTGGACTTCAACTCCCAGAATTCCACAGCCAGCAAAGCTAACAAAGCTGGCTGTGGAATTCTGGGAGTTGAAGTCCACAAGTCTTAAAATTGCCAAGGTTGGCTCTAGAACAATAATAAAGCAGTCTTTAAAAAATAAGTCTAATAATTTGAACATTCTACAGACATTTATAGTTATTCACTTACCCCCTTGCATCCAGTTCAAAAGAAAATAAAAATCTGTGTGTCTCTCCCAGCTATTTGCCTCTTTGCAGTTTCAGTTTCATTTTAGCACGTGGCAAATCAGCTGGGGATCGGGAAGCTGCTAAGGACTTGCTTGTCTTAACAGGCTTCCCTGTTTGCTGCAAACAGGTAAATTGCTAGAAGACAGAGATCAAAGGGTGGGGGTGGCTGGGGCTACATTTGGTATATAAGACGCACCCAAGTTTTCACCCTCTTTTTGGGGGTAAAAAGGTGCGTCTTATACTCCGAAAAATACGGTATTAGTAAAGGGCAGGGCTTGTATTAGGCCCGTGATGGCGAACCTATGGCACGCGTGCCACAAGTGGCACGTGGAGCCATATCTGAGGGCACGCAAGGTGTTGCCCTATATCAGCTCCAGCGCGCTTGCACACGCTGGTCAGCTGATTTTCGGCCTTCCGGATGGGGGAGGCCATTTTTGCCCTTCCCAGGCTTCAGGAAAGCCTCCTCCAAAAGCCGTGGGAGCTCAATAAAAATAGTGCAGGTGCAAAGAGCCGAGCCAGGGAAGGAGCAGAGGGTGGGGCAGGCGGCCACCCAGCCAGCAAATGCTGCCCTGTGTGCCTGAATCGGCTCCCAGCGTTCCTCGTGTGGGATAGTAAAGTCTTATTTCTTTGCGTGTAAAAGCAGCAAAAGGCACTCGCTTAGCGCGTAAATAGAATGGAATGGTTGTATGTCTGTGTTTGTGTGTCTGTATTTTCTACGTTTACACTACACATGACGATTCCACGACCCCAGTTATTTTCCTTTTGGGAAAGAAATTTTTTTAAAAGGTGTGAGCGGCTCCCTCTTTCTCCAGATTTCACAGCTGTGTGCTATGTGCATGGTGGCGGCCAGCGCAAGAGAAGCAGGACGCTCGACACTCAGCTGTGCAGCCCCGCAGCCTTTGCAGAGGCAGTGGAGCTGGCAAAATTATGTAGGCAAACCACGCGCCCTGCCAGCACAGGCCATTCCAGAAATCGCCTGACAGGTTCCACGGGGCTTCAAAGCTGAGAGTCGGCTGTCCTACTTCTCTTGCGCTGGCCGCCGCCATGCACACAACTATTTGGATCACGGCTCCAACGGTGCTTCTCCGGGGCATGGTTGCAGTCTCTGGCACCACGGACGTTCCCACCACCACCAGGACCTTTCTCTCCCCTCCCCCCGTAAGGCAAACCCCAAGGTTTGACAGAGAGGCTGGGAGGAGGAGGAGGAGGAGCAAAGAGGCAGCGCCACTTTGCCGGCACAAACAGCCTCCAACGTGGATCCCAGGCAGCACAGCTTCAGGGCCTTTCCTGACTGCGGCAGCCAGGCAGACGCAGGGGAGCAACTGGCCGGAACTAGCTGCCCACCGTGTTTTGGGTTCCAGGTTGGTGCAGGTGGCTTTCCAGGCCCAAAACAGGGCGGCGGGAGCAGGGGGGCAAGTGTGCATGCGCGATGGGGGTGTCATGCGTGCATGTATGGGGGAGGGGGTTGTGTGTGCATGCGTGGAGGGTGGGGTGCATTGCATTATGGGTGTGGGCACGCGCACGCACAACCCACACACACCCATTTTTGGCACGTGACAGCAAAAAGGTTTGTCATCACTGTATTAGGCTTTTCTACAGAAGACAAGTGTGAGATAAACACAAGTCCCTCTGGGATTTCTACAGTTCTCACCGGGCCCTTATTTAAACAAGCCTCATCTAAACCTGGCTATCTCCAGGGTCAGAGTGGTGATGGATCCTTTTAGGGATATGCTTGTCTTTTGAGTAACTATTGGATTTTTTTTTAGGCTTTCTCCTTTTATTACCATATTTTTCGGAGTATAAGACGCATCAGAGTATAAGACGCACCTAGATTTTAGAGGAGGAAAACAAGGAAAAAAGTATTCTGAACCAAATGGTGTAGTAATATATTATTTAATAAAATACCAATATAGCAGAATACTTTTTACAACCATGTATACTTTTTACAACCATGTACACTTTTTACAACCATGTACACTTTTTACAACCATGTACACTTTTTACAAACTTCAAACATGACAGCTTTAAGACTTGTGGACTTCAACTCCCAGAATTCCTCCTCCAGTCATGCTAGATGGGGTCATTAGAAGGCAAAAACACCCATTTTTGCGAAAAACGGCTTGTTTTTCACCTATTTTTTTGCAAAAACGGGGCATGCAGAGGGTTTGGGAAGACTGCAGAGCGCTCCTAGGGGGTGGGGGGAGGCAAAAACACCCCCGTTTTTGCAAAAAAAAAGGCCCATTTTTCGCAAAAACGGGGGTGGTTTGCCTTCCCCCACCCCCCTAGGAGCGCTTTGCAGGCTTCCCAAACCCTCTGGGCACCCCATTTTTCGCAAAAATGGGATACAGGGGCGGGGCTTCAGGAGGCCAAAAATGGCTGTATTCGGTGTATAAGACGCACCGACATTTCCCTCTTTTGGGGGGGCAAAAAGGTGCATCTTATACTCCGAAAAATACAGTATATAATTCTGCATTTCTGTTGGGTCTTTATTGTAATATTTCGTAAGCTGCTCAGAGTTGGAAGGAATCACATATCATAGTAATCATTGTAAATGTACCAAAGAATAAGCTACACAGGAAATATGCAGTCTCAAAGTAGAACAAATTAGTTCAACTGTCAAGGCTGTGGAGGTATTTCCATTATTATTATTATTATTATTATTATTATTATTATTATTATTATTATTATTATTATTATTATTATTATTATTATTATTATTATTATTATTATTATTATTATTATTATTATTATTATTAGAAATGCCGAAGAAATTACAATTACCTGTCATATATATGAGAATATTGCTTCTGTCATCAGAAAGCAAACGTTTGGAACGAGGCGCACTTGCTGGGATTCGGCCTGTTAACACTCTCAAAAAATTTTCCACGGTAACCTAAAAGAGACAGCATCCTGTTTAGAGTTTGCATTTCATCTTACAGGCATTATTTTCAAATGAACTGTCCAACAAAATATACACTACTGCATATTACAGCTCATTAATGTATTATTAGCTTAGGTTAAGTCGTCATATTTCAGCCTCGATAATATACATTCAATGCTTTGAACACCTGTCAAACTTTATTATTTTATCTCTGGGAATAATTTCAACATTTTCTTACCATCAACACAACTGTGTGTTGCCATGGAAAAATGCTCATAATCATATTTTAAAGCTTTAAATTCTGCATGACAATTATGGAAGACAACATTCCAGTGATTAAAAATATTTGATCATAAATTATCCATTTGGCCAGCAAAAAAATAAAGTCCTACTATGAAATCTCAAACCTCACACCTACTAGCTCTGAAAATAATTTTCTAAGGTTCCAAAAGTAGTCAGGAAACCATGCTAGTGACAATAACTAACAAAATTTCAACTCCTGTACAGGTACTGTAGTCCTCATTTAGAAGGAATTGGGACCAGCAAATATGTCTTTAAGCAAAGTGGTTGCTAAGTGGGAGATCATGTGACCATGTCTGTACTTTCCAGCTCAGAACAAGAATAATCCATTTCACTCCTTTAGTCTTTAGTTAAGAGTGATAAAATTCTGAGTTTTGTGAGTTGGATCCATGGGTCTTCCATACCTGCTTTAAAAGGTTTTGGTGGGGTCATCACTATCGGTATGTTCCACTATTAATCATGGGGAAAATATATCAATTTTCAGGTATTGATATATCCCATCGATTAAACGATGACTTGACTAATTTGGTAGGCTAAAGATTTTGATACGGGAGCATGCGAAGTCTGGAAACTCATATATTATTTGAATGTGTTCCGTGTTTCTAATTGTACTGAAGAACATCTCTGAGGCACAAGAAGTTGCAAGTTCTCATCAAATCAATTGACTTAAATGTTATCTCCTTCCTCATCACATTTCTACATTTTAATACGGAATGTATTTAAGAATTAACCTCATAATTTCTGTAATCCACTTCCACGTCATCTCCGTAGACATTCAGTTCCATGTTTTTGTGACTAAACACAGTGGCTGGAGCCGGATTTCTTGGATTGCAGGCCATATCATCTGCTAGCATTAAAACTATATGACTAATTGGGAAGAAAATAAATGAATTTGAATACACAATTTGAGTGCAGTAGCAACACAAAGCCACAACAAACAGAAAATGGTCTGCTAACTTTGAAAGGCTGTTTAATAGCTTTAATCCTCTTTTCTATGTAAGGCATTCTGTGACTAAGCCAAAACTTCACACATAATGAAGAAATAGCTTTTAAAAGTTAATAAGGCTAACGTTACTGTATCTGCACATGAATTCAATTCTATACAATTTACGAAACTCAATAATACTTCAAAACAATAGGTGGTTAGCTCACCCTAGAAATCAATCTGGTTTCCCCCGCCCCCTCTCATTGTACTTATCAGGTTTCTTCAGCGTTTTTATCATTAGCATATATGCTAATGTAGGGAGCAATCCATGGCCAGTTTGGCAGATCTAACTTATGCAGAAAGTACCCAGTTCAGTCTTTGGTATCTCTAATTAAGGAGCAATATTGGATAGTGCCACTTACAATATGTTTGACAATTTAGTTAAACTTGGGAATCAATCTCATATTTATGCCCCTGAAAAAAAAAATCTCTTCTGTTCTCAGACAATTTTTGAAGCATGCTATCAAACCTGGAAGATCTTTTTGGCTATACTGTTTTTATTAATTCTGGGCGTTTATTTAATTGATTTGTATTTAAATATCCCAAAGGTGCTTTTTCAAAAGGCAACTAGACTTCCTTTGTTTTTCCTTGAAGATGTCTCTCATCCAAGAAGCTTCTTTAGTTCTGACTGAATAGTGGGGAATGGAAGGATTCATATTCCTTGCATTCGTTAGCATTCCTTTTGAGAGTCATAGAGGCCACTTGGAGGTTTATCTGTACCCACAGGATCACCTGAATACTGCAAATGGGTGTGGAACCTTTTTGGAACTGCTGTTGTACACAGGAGATAAGTGGTGTCATAACCCTCCCCCTTTGTTGAGAGAGGACATTTCTATCCATAAACAAACATTCTAATTTTTCACCTTTTATACTATTGTCGCCCATCTGTTTTCCCTCAAAATTTCATGTCACTCCCCTCCCTCTATCTCCCTCTCTTCCCTCTACCTTCTTTCTCCTTCTCTCCCTCTTTCCTACTTCCCTCCTCTCTTCTCCCCACCCTTTCTATTTCCTCTTCCTCTTCTTATCCCTTCCCTGAGTAAATCTAATCTTAGTCCATCTTATGGTTAACAGACAGATAGCTCATATCCGTAACTTCATTTAATTAGCGGTGCAACTCTTAGACTTATATTTTTTCTGTAGCCATATTTATACATATATTATATTTTGTCTAGGTATATTTACTATTATCTTAATGCTGCCTCCTTTACTACCGAATTTTGTCACCTGGGTCTACCACCTTTAACTTTCCATTTTCCTCGATTTAATCGGTATTACTTATCTTCTATATATATTCATTTTCTAGCCAGTCATAAAATTTCCCCCATACATTATAATATTCTGAATCTTCCTTATCTCTGATTTTCATTGTCAGTCTATTCATCTCCACACAATCCAATATTTTCTTAATTACCTCCCCTTCAGAAGGGGCTTTTGTTGCTTTCCAATTTTGCGCAAATGCAATTCTAGCTGCTGTGATTATATGAATAATTAAGTATGTATTTTCTTTATTAAATTTCTCTGGTAATATACCCAACAGAAATATCTCTGGTTTCAGCTCTATACGTTTCAATATTTTTTCTATCCATATTTGAATTGAACTCCAATACACTTTTGCTTCTGCACATGTCCACCACATATGATAAAAAGAACCCGGTATTTGCTGACATTTCCAACATTTCATAGATTTATCTTTAAACATTTTGGCTGTCCTTTCCGGTGACATGTGCTATCTATAAAACATTGTATACATATTTTCTTTATATGCTGTTGCCATTGTCAATTTATAATTTCTTTCCCAGAGCTGTTGCCATTTATCCAATTCTATCGTATGTCCAAAATTCCTTGCCCATTTTATCATCGTTTCCTTCACTTGTTCTTGCTCTAAATCAATATATAGTAAATAATTATACAATTTTTAAATTAATATTTCATCTGTTCCTGTATTTCATCTAGTTCTGTCTTCTCTAAGTTAATACTCTGTTTTAACATCCTTGTCATATCTTGATTGCATTTGCATTCTCATATACCAGTCCATCTTTATCCCTTGTTCCTCCAATTCTTGAGTAGATTTCAATTCCCCCTTATCTGTTAAAATGTCCTTATATCGTGCAATATTCCCCCAGTTAATTCTGTTTGGGTGGAATAGTGCTTCCATTATTGATAACCAGTATGGTATTTTCAAATAGTGTTTCTCTTTTATCTTTTCCCACACCACATACAAAGAGTTCCTTATGTAATGTCTCTGGAAATAGCTATGTATTTTACTTCTCCCATACCATATAAATGCATGCCATTCTATCTGCAAATCAATATGCTAGTGTGGGAGAAATTTTAGATGATTAATCCAATAGTAATGTATTTGTTGATTAAAAAGAATTGCCTAAGCATAAATACAAACATAATGTTGTTTAACTGCCTCACAGATGAATTAATTCAGACTAAGTGCTTTCCAGCCAAATTCATTAATAAAGACTTGGAATATCAAAGATCAAGCCAAAATTTTTAGCTTAGAAATGTACTGGTAGCTCATTTCTTATCCTATGATCTGTTAAACTATCACCAAGAATGCTGAAGTAATCTAATCAAAATATTATATTCAAGAAGCAAAATATATTTGGCTATTAACAAAAAACCATCTATATACGTTCAATAGAAAAGTCCTCCATGGAATAATAGCTACTCAAGTTGTGGGAGCACATTTTCATATAAAATAACCTCACACTTTAAAAACAAACGTGCTGAAGAATTCAACTTAACCTGTAAACTATACCTATGCTATGACTTAATACATGTATCATATCCAAAATTTCAGTTTCTCTATGCAGGGTCTACATTTTAATTTCACAAGATACTTAAATTACAACAGATTCATAGTAATATGGATTGCATCTATTTCAGGTCATAATAATAATAATAATAATAATATGTTTGACTATGTAACAAATCATAATCATAATTACTATATGTATATGCCACTTGATTCCCAACGAGTCAGGACAGTTTCCAAATTGTTTTTAAAAGTACATCTTTTTTTAAAAACATCACAAAAAAAGCACAAGAAAACAGAGATGACAAAGATGTGACCTATATTGTGTTAACTATGGTTCTGGATACCCACTTTTAGGTCAAGGCTTACTAATAATTCTTAATATTTTAAAAGGGTATAATATATATTATTTGAAAAAGCTGATCAAAGACGGTAATAAAGGTATTTGATTTGAATATTCTGCATTATTTACAACTAATTAATATTATAGAAAGCTATAACATCCAGGATATTTCAACTTCATTCTTTTTTTTCATATTTCCTTTTATAACCTAATGAAAATACATAGATATAAAAAAAGAATCAAAGTCTAGACCAGTGATGGCGAACCTATGGCACGGGTGCCACAGGTGGCACGCGGAGCCATATCTGCCGGCACGCAAGCCATTGCCCTAGCTCAGCTCCAGCGTGCATGTGCATGCCCGCCAGCTGATTTTTGGCTTGCGCAGAGGCTCTGGGAGGGTGATTTCAGCCTCCAGAGGGCCTCTGGGGTGGCAGGGGGGAGTGTTTTTGCCCTCCCCAAGCTCCAGGAAAGCCTCTGGAGCCTGGGGAGGGCGAAAAATGGGCCTACCGGGCCCACTGGAAGTCGTGAAATGGGGGAGTGGGGGGGTCACACACGCATGCGCAGGGGGGTGGGGCGAGTGGGGGGCTTTGAATTATGGGTGTGGGCACGCACGTGTGTGTGATAGCGCGCACACACACTATTTCGGCACCCGAGGAAAAAAAGGTTCGCCATCACTGGTCTAGACAAATATAGGATCACCTTAGCAGATTAACTACCCCATTTGTGCTTGATACCATTTTAAAAGGCTCTTCTTACCTATCAGGAATTCCAAGTCTCTTGACACTTCTGTAAACCGAGAGAGTATTGGCCACATGGCGATAGTTAAACCAGAATCGAGATGTGCACACCTAAACAGATTAAGGCACAAATATATGTGCGTGTGTATGGAGAGAGAGGGTGAGGAAGAGAGAGAGACAGAGAGGATAAGAATAAATTCTGTGGCTTTAATGCAACAACATGATTGTCCAAGAATAAATGGGCTACTGAGTTACAGCTTATTTAGAAATTTTACTAAGGACAAATTCTTCTGTCAAACTGCAAAGCTGTTCTCTCTCAACTGAAGACTAATGTCTGCAGTATAATCTTCAAAGACATCCCTACTCTATATTATTTCTTCTCTCACACATGCATATACTTCGTACAACATACAGCACTAGCTGGATACCCGTGCTTCGCTACGAAACTATGTGATGGGGCTTGATAAATTGACAGTTAAAGCTTGAAAATTAATGAGTAGTTAAAAAAGTGACTGTATTATTTTGTTAGAGACCTTAAACCAGTGTTTCTCAACCTTGGCAGTTTGAAGATGTGTGGACTTCAACTTCCAGAATTCCACAGCCAGCAACGCTGGCTGGGGAATTCTGGGAGTTGAAGTCCACACATCTTCAAACTGCCAAGGTTGAGAAACACTGCCTTAAACTAAGTTTCTGTTACAGATGAAGACATTATTGTAAGTGTAACAACAATGAAATAGATGGGCTTAAGGCCTTTATTCCCAGCAGCAATCATGGCTGTTTGTCTATGTAGCCAGGCTACTAAGTTACATAGCATAGACTTTCAATTCGTCCCTCAGCTGAATTGCTGAGGACTTCCCTGTAAACAACATTCCTGGTTTTGCTCTCTGGCTGGAGGATGACCAGGCTGTCAGGTGAACTGACTCTGGAGCATGCCACATAGGACTGGCCATGGGAGAAACAGGCAGCTTCCCTTACTTGTGTTTTCCTAATCGCATCTGTAAATCTTTTCCTGCGTTTTTTGCCTCTTTTCCCTTTAACTGGTGTGACAGTAGAAGGAACAGATTTGTCTGAACTGAGGAAGAAAATAAGGGGGGTAATCTGTCTCTGCCTACCAGCATCCATCGGTATTCATCTGGCTAGTGTCCTGTTAGTGTGTGAGAGAGTTGAGGAGTGTTTGGAAACACAAACAGTATTTGCTGTGTGAGCAAGAAGGAGACAGGAAGGAGTCTCTGTGTGGCTTAGCTCAACTGTTCTGTAGTAAAGTTGCTTGCTGCTGTGAAAGTAAAAGCGAAACTGAAACTCCTCTGCTTGTGTTTTGCATTTGGATCAGATTTCTTTTCAGGTGAGGAGGGGGAGTAGAACTCTTTAACATCAGAGCTTGTTAATAATAATATAAGAAATACTCATGCCCTGATGGTCATTTTGAAAAATCCTTTCTTATTGAGCACCTAGAAGGCAAGACTTCAAGACTTCAAGTTTGTAGGCTTTTCATGGCAAACTTCAAGTTTGTAGGCTTTACGGTTCTGGAGATTTAGTGATTAATGTGTGAGTGGTTTTCGCTTTTATATATATAGATTAGTAAATTAATAAATTATAGTCAAGGTGAGTATGAAGGCTAATTTTCTGGAAAAGTTTTTTTTAAGCATAGGTGGTAGCTAATGCTTTACAGGTATTTAAGTAGAATTATTTATGTTTTATTCTCTCTCTTTTTAATGGATATAAAATATGGGATTGGATCAGATCCAATCCATTATCTTTGCATGAAAAGCAATTTTATCACTGTGGAGGCAAGCAATCTTTTCTTCTCAGTGGTACCATTTGATATATTCCAATAGATTTGTTTAGGTTACGTTAGGTTCAATTCGGCTGGGTTATCTTACCAGAACAGCCCAGTTGTTTGTATGTCCACTTCTAAAAAATTGTTCTGCTTGATCCTGAAGAGAAAATATATAAATTATACAAATAAATAAAATAGCATCACATACACACAAACACAAATTCCCTAAATATTTTAAATATGTTTCTATCAAATCAAAAGTTATTTTTTACTTAATTGGAAAACATTAATTACTATAAACATCATACCAGTTGATATATTTATGTAATTGTACAGAACAATCCTGTGTATGTTTACCCCAAAATATGACTCCCTTTTTAGAAGAACTTTTTCTCCATATAGGTTTGTTTTGTTTTAAAGAAATCTTTAATCTGGTAGCACTGCATGTATACAAAACCTTTCATGGATCATATCAAAGAACAACAAAGAATTCTCTCCATCATCTTGAAACTTGATCAAAGATGGCAACCAAAGAGGAAAAAACAAACAAAACAAAAGCAGAAAATCATAAGGAATGCTTAAAAAGACCCAGACATCCCAGTTAGTAAAATTTAACTTTGATTTCAGTACTGCAAATACTTGCAATATTAAAAAAAATACAATTCCTTAATGCTATTTCATCATTTTATTTACTGAAAAGTCTTCACACCACAAACAAAACTATTTTTTTTAAAAAAATCACTTATTCCAAATGAAAACATACTTCATTTCACCACAGGAATTGCAGAAATTAGTCTCAATTAATCAAAATTGGCAAATTAGGAGAAAATGCGAATTAAGCCAGAATGATCCAACTGATCAGACATTTTTTTCCTTGAATCTTCTAAAAACAAATTGGATTGGATGCATTCCTCCTTTAACAGAATAGAAGCTTGTCATTCAGATTAAAATAAATCTGACAAGTCTTGACAGACTTCTGCCCTGCTATCAAATGCCACTCAGCCAAAACACTCAAATGATCATAAAGAAATGAATCCCATAATATATGATCTGCAAATACCTCACAATAAAAGATTTTTTTTATTCTATCTCAAGAATAATGTACTGTACTCAAGAATGCTGTAAAATATTGCAGTAGAAATCCACAATTGTAATAGGGGCTTTTAAAAATTATGCTAAGCTTATGATAAATGTTTGTAATAAATATTCTGTGTTTATTCTTTTGAATAACAGAATTAAAAATTAATAAAATCTTCCTACTTGATTACCAATCTTGGAGCATGCTATCCTTGTTGCAATCTCTGCATAACAACTCAAACAGTGACATGAGATTTCCCAGAATGTCATATATTTGATAACATCCCAGTTTCTTAGGGGGTAAAGAAAGATTATGACCTGACTCTACATTTTTAACATATTTGTCAACAATGCTACATTTTTTTTGTGTTTTTGTGTTATTTCTTTATCTCAGATTAGCCTTCAATTTTGAGTTTAGTCTTAGCTAATTACCGCATTTTTTTCAAAAAAAAATATCATTAGCTCAATGTGAAAGATTTAGTTAGACTAGCCATTATCAATCACTAAAATTGAAAGTTGGCCATTGGTTAAATGGAACACTTACGGTAATGCATATTTTTCCCATGGTGCCAGATACTAAAAAAATATTTATACTTGAGATACAGAAATCCAGAGTGGCAATTTTATGTCCTGTTAACTCATAATATTGCAGTTTATTGAATTATTAGTTCAATTTTCTGTCCCTGCTTGATTCGAAATTAGTCAATCTTTGCCTTTTAGAAAAAATAAGAACTAAATCAGCAAGAAATGTTTTCTGTTTTCAAATTTTAGTTTATCATAGTATTATAGGTTGTTGTTTTTTCTTTGATTTTTTTGTTCTTGAACTGTTTTTTAGCCACATAAATGTTTCAAGATTGGGCTGATTAATGTCTTTGTTCAATCTGATTTGAGCAACGCTGAAAATAATAAGACTGTTCTCTGCTATGCAATTGGAAAAAGCTAGTTTGGATTATTTAAAGCTTGTATTTAATTGCAGCCTTAAAATTTCTCTAATGTTGGACAGATGTTCAATGTCAATTCTAGGTCATTTGGGGAAAATACCACATAACTCCTAACTCTACCGCTTACTCATTATTTGCTTTATTGTCTGTCTTTTTCCCCCCTGACATCCAGTTTAAATGTCTAACTACAACTCTTGGGGGAAACATTAATTTATTTGACCTGAAAAAATGCCAGGTTTTGTTTTTTCAATCTCCAGAGCTTGGGCAAATGGATTATCATCACAGCAGTGTGACAAATAGATTGAAACTACCGGTCTAATGAATACTATTTTATGTAATTATCCAGCTTGTTCTGTAATCTATGTATTCAATCCCTTCCCATCCTTGTTATAGAATTGTTGAGACAAGCTGACTGATGTGACATAAAACAAAGCAAGTACATGTTTAGTCATTCTTTTTTAAAATCATTATTTCAAGAAAACATAAATCAATTAAACAGCCTTAACAAATCTAAATAAATAAATCTGCTAAAGGCTACAACCATGAAAGCCAAGCAAACCCTCCCTCTTCCAACTGAAAAGACCAACAAATAGATCATTGTTCTATTACTCCAAGTCCCTGTAGGTTTTCTAGAGAGATCCAGGCAGCTTTTATTGGAAACAAAATGCATGAATGCATGACTTCTGAATCAGATCTGAAACAACTTGGTTACATTTGAAAATAGAAATAGCACTTAGACTTATATACCGCTTCACAGTGCTTTACAGCTGTAATCGGTTTAGAGACTCAGCATATTGCCCCCAACAATCTGGGTCCTCATTTTACCAACCTCAGAAGGATGGAAGGCTGAGTCAACCTTGAGCCGGTCAGGACTGAACTGCCGAACTGCTGGCAGCCGGCAGTCAGCAGAAGTAGCCAGCAGTACTGCATTCTAACCACTGAGCCACCATGGCATCCAAATTCAACATTCTTTTTACACTGTCATGTACACATAATGTATATAGGAAATGGGAAGAGATTTGGCACAACTCTCCAGGAGCAAAATGACAATGGGAGGGGGGGAGTGGAATCTAAGAAAAAATGGAAATCATAGAGATATACAAAACTGAAACTGGCATTGCTACTCCATCCCCCTAACTCCAAGGTTTTGCTTGAGATAGTTGCCTAATTAATTTCTTCTTCAAAGGATTTTTTATATATTTATAAAATTTATAGGCAGCCCATCTTTCCTTAAGATAACTCTGGGTGGCTTACAATCATAAAAATAAAAACTATATAAACAAAGAGCAGAAATAAGTTAGTATAAAATCCCAAACTCGCCCAATTAAAAGGGAACAAGATGGGGGCAAAGTGGGATCCGTTGTTAATTGATCAACCACTTTCACTGTGATACTCCCCCATTGAAGCCTCAAGCTAACTGGCAGAACCAGGTCTTTAGGCTCTTCCAGAAGGTCAGGAGAATTGGACGGACCTCACGCCGGAGGGGGGGGCAACATGTTCCACAGGGCAGTTGAACGGCAAAAAAGGCCCTTTTCCTGGATCCTGCCAGCTGGAATAATCAGTCTGATGGGCCCGCAGCATGCCTCCTTTGCTGGCCAATCCCAGTGGAATGAGACAGGCGTGCAAGAGGCCTAGTCACATACCATGAGGGGCTTCAAAGGTAATTATCAATACCCTGAATTGCACCTGGAAGCAAACTGGCAGCCAATGCAGCTCGTTGAGCAGTGGTGTTACATGGGCCACTTTTGGGCCCCCAAGAACTGCTGGCACCGCCGCCAGAACTCCTACTGGTTAGAGTTTTTCAGTACTTTAGATCAGAAAGCCAAGTAGTGATTTGGAATTTAAAAAGAGTACTTATTTGCAACTTCTTAAAACAGCATAATCTTTCCTCACATTTGGTTCATTTCATACATTTGTACCCCCACACATTCCAAAGTATCTTTCTTCTGCATTAGAATACAAAGTGCTGCATAATCTGATTCCTATTCAGCTACTCCCACAGAGAAAACATTGAGACTCTAGAAAAAGGGCAGAGAAGAGCAACCAAGATGATTAGGGGACTGGAGACTAAAACGTATGAAGAACGGTTAAAGGAACTGGGCATGGCTAGTCTAGTGAAAAGAAGGACCAGGGCAGACATGATAGCTGTGTTCCAATATTTGAGGGGCTGCCACAGAGAGGAAGGGGTCAAGCTATTTTCCAAGGCACCCAAAGGCCAGACAAGGAATAATGGATGGAAACTCATCAAGGAGAGATTCAACCTAGAAATAAGGATAATTTTTCTGACAATGAGAACAATAAACCAATGGAACAGCTTGCCTTCGGAAGTTGTGGGAACTTCATCACAGAAGGCTTTTAGGAAGAATGCGCACTCCCTTTTCGGCACTCGGTGCCAAAAAGGTTCGCCATCACTGCCCTAGATAATTCAACTCCATGGAATGCAAAAATCAGTATACAGATAGTCCTCGACCTGAGCCCAAAATTTCTGTTGTTAAACAAGACAGTTACTAAGTGAGTTTTGTCCCATTTTACGATCTTTCTTGCCACAGTTTGTTAAGTGATTACTGTTCCAATCCTGGAACGGTGGGTCAATGACTGAGGTGAGCCAGGCTTCTGTGCTAACAGCTCTCTTTATTTTACGCAATAGCTAACAGGTTGCCAAAGCGCAGCCGCTAACACACACGCGCTCTCAGCTGATGGCAACATGAGGTTCTGTTTGACAGCTCCTTATATAGGGAGCTGTCAAACAGGTAGCCAATCAGGAGACAGCGTTGCGCCCCCTGTCGAGAGCGGACCTGAGTGGAAACTCCTGGACATTACAATTACTGCAGTTGTTAAGTTAGTAACATCGTTGTTAACTGAGTCTTCCCCATTGACTTTGCTTATCAGAAAGTAACGAAAGATGATCACATGAACCCAGGACACTACAACCATCATAAATATGAGTCAGTTACCAAACATCTGAGTTTTGATCACATGACCATGGGGATGCTGCAATGTGCAATAAGTGTTAAAAACAATCATAAGTCACTTTTTCCAGTGCTGTTGTAACTTTGAAAGGTCCCTAAATGAATTGTTGTGAGTCAAGGACTACCTGTAATAGTGATGTACTGATGAACATGAAAACATAACACAACATTAGTTATGTAATAAAAAAGCCACCTGGGTTTTTTTGGGCCAGTCACTCTCTCAGGCTGGATGCAAATAAATAATTTTTAAAAAAAAATTAATGGCCTGTCTTTGCCACTTCCTTCCCTTACAAAGCTCAATTGTTGTTTAAACTTTTTCTTTCCCAAGCATTCCTTCTCTTCCCATATGAAAAAAAAGGAAATGGAGGTTATGTGCTATATACATACATACATACATACATACATACATACATACATACATACATAATTATTCCTTGACTTACAAGTTTATTTAATGACCGTTCAAAGTTATAGCATTACAGCAGCACTGAAAAAAGTAACTTATGACCATTTTTCACATTTACGACCACTGCAGCATCCCCATAGTCATGTGACCAAATATTGGATGCTTGCCAACCCTCATATTTATGACGGTTGCAGTGTCCCGGGATCATGTGATCCCCTTTTGCGATCTTCTGCCAAGCAAAGTCAATGGAGAAGTCAGATTCACTTAACAACTGTGTTGCTAACTTAACAACTGCCATGATTCACTCAACAACTGTGGCAAGAAAGGACTTAAAATGGGGCAAAATTCACTTAGAATGTTGCACTTAGCAACAGAAATTTTGGGTTCCATTGTGGTTGTAAATTGAGGAGTGTGTGTGTGTGTGTGTGTGTGTGTGTGTACGTGTGGACAATACAATGTAGGAGATAATATATTAAAACTAAGATCATCCTAATATGGAGCCATAGAATTAGAATGGAATACACGTTATAATTCGATTTCTAGGGATGTTTAACCATTCTAACTGCTTCTGGTGTGGCTGCGGTGAGATCATCCCAGGGGTTTTGAAATTTCCTGGGTAAAGACGAGCAAGGACAGAAAGCAGCAGTAGCCGAGTCCCCGCCAAAAGCCGTCAGGGGGCGGTCGAGCATCCGACCTGAGCGACTCCATGAGGAGCCAGGCCGGCCCACTCCTCCTCTCTCGCTCTCCAGGATTGCAATGACAGCCTGGAGGAGAGAAGGCAGAGTCCAGCGCCGGTGCAGAACACTCCGGATAGACATTTGCAACACCGCATTTAATTGCAAAGCGATTAGACAGCTAGATTTTAAAAGTCTCCGGCCTGGTTTTGTTTTGTTTTTTTAAGGCGGTCGCCCTTGAGCCCTCTTGGTTGCGTTGAGCAACCAAGACCAGCCCACGGAAACGGAAATTCAAGTCCTGGGTTTCAAATCCACTCACGGTAGGAAAAGAAAAAAATAAAGCAAAAAACAAGGGAAGAAATAAAGGCGCGTAGCCAGCCGTCCCCTTTGCCCTTCCCGGGGTACCTGTATTCCGTGACCGACCGCCGAACTGCAGCGGCTGAAGAAAAGAAGCAGCAGCACTGTTGCTGCAAGAAAAAGACACCGGCTCGGGCTGGAGGCAGCCATCTTGCCTTTCCGCCGGACCCAGGAAGGAGGAAGAGCGGTCATTGGCTACCGACGCTATGTAACTCCGCCTCTTTTTTCTTTTCCCAAAGTTTGCGATTGTTTTTACTCCGGGTGTTGAGATGCCGATGTGTAGGGAGTGCAAGCTTTTCCAAGGCGTCGGCGGCGATCTCCTGCTTCTGAACATAAATCTTAAACGGGGGGTGGGGGGGGGTAAAAGATCCCAAGCCTCGTGGCGATGCTGAGCAAAAATGATGAAAGCCATTGATATTAAAATCTGTTCCCTTTCAAGCGCTTAACTGGGAAGAGCGTAATCAGTTAAAGATCCTTGTAGGAGCTGCATCGGGAGTTTTACTGAGAAGATCTCTATTTAAAATCTCAATAAAAGAACAGCAGAACTTTCCCGTTTTTACATCATGGTATTTAGCAACGGAATCATTGAGGACATCATAATCTGCTTTCTCAGTATTGAATCCTAATATTACTGTACTTGCAACTTATCAAATGCGTTGCTTACCGTCAACGTAGGTAATTACTGTATGGACAATCACAATGTAATCGTGGTTATCCGTGATTGAAACATGTTAGTTAACAGGTATACAGGTTCTGTATTGTTATCTTACCGGGGTTTTTTCTATTGGTTTGGTTAAATGAAGCTAGTTAATAACTTTAAATTTGGTATTTAGAATATGGATTTTTGGTTTTCTAGACAATCTTACAGATCCAGATGTATTTATTTATTTGTCAAACGTACAAGATAACAAGTATAGATATGAACATAAACATGAACAAAGGAAGTAAATACAGATAAATAAGATAAAATAAATAACTAAGACAGAGATGGTAGGCATGCTGGTGCGCTTATGCACGTCACCTTTACGGACCTCAGGACCTCAAGGTAGACAGTTTGAGATTGAAGCTGTAAGGGTTTGATGTAACAACGGAGTTGGGTAGAGCATTCCAGGCGTTGACCACTCTTGCTGAAGTCGTATTTTCTGCAATTGAGTTTGAAACTGTTTAGCCTGAGTTTGTATCGATTGTTTGCCCATGTATTATTGTGGTTGAAGCTGAAGAAGTTGTTGACAGGCAAGATGTCGTTATAGCAGACAATTTTGTGTACTATGTTTAGATCGAACCGCAGGCAGCACAGTTCCAGATTGACCAAGCCCAAAATTTCAAGCCTGATGGCAGAGGGAATTCTATTGTGAGTAGAGGAGTGGAGTACTATTCTCGTGAAATACCTCTGAACCCGCTCAATCATGTTAATGTCCGATATACAGTGTGGGTTCCAGGCGAGCTGTATTCAAGAATTGGTCTGGCAAAGGTTTTGTATGCCCTAGTTAGCAATGCAGTGTTACCGGAGAAGAAACTTCGCAAAATTAGGTTAACAACTCTTAATGCCTTTTTGGCAATGCTGTTACAGTGAGCTCTGGGGCTTACATCGTTTGAGATGAGTACTCCTAGGTCCTTGACAGAATGAAGGTCGTCTACGAGATCGTTTCTGCCCAACTTGTATTTGGTGTTCTGGTTTTTATTGCCAATGTGTAGGACAGAGGATTTATTAGTTGAAATTTGGAGTTGCCAATTTGCGACCATTCTGACACATTGTCAAGGTCGCTTTGTAGGGCAGCAGCATTGTCAGTGGTGCTAAATAATTTTACGTCATCGGCAAAGAGGACGCAGCTGCTTTAAATATGATCGCATAGGTTGTTGATGTAAAACAGAAAGCGTGTGGGTCCTAAAATGCTGCCTTAGGGGACACCTCTGTTAACTGGTGCCGGATTTGATAGGGGCTTCCCTATTTTGACTATTTGTTGCCTGTTTGACAGGAACGCGGCTATCCACTTGTGCAGGGATCCGGAGATGCCATAAGAATTTAGTTTCAATAGTAGTTTGTCATGCAATTGCAAGTATTTCATCAGAAAAGCATTGTGGCATAGGATTGCATATAAAATTTACCTCAATTTGAAGTGAGGATCTGGTGCAGTACACTTTGGGATTTGTAATAAATTGGCATCTGGAGAATATATCTCCTCCACCAAAAATTATGAAAAAAAAATGCTCTCTTTTTTACAGAAGGAAGAAGCTCTGTGACTTCGCCAAGCAGGAGCAGAATTGTTTAGGTCAGAAAGTGGATTTTTACTTACCATATAAAAAATAAAAGAGAAACATACTTTTGCAGATTTGTACATGTGTTGTTTTTTATCCCATACCTTGTCCTTAAAATTTTCATCATGTGTAGAGAATAAAATGAATTTGCAGAGATGTTGGACTGGTATAACTAGTTTAACTAGAGGAACCCCATTTTGTTGAAAAACATTCATGTTTCTGTCTTTGGGATCTCTCATTTTGGCTCCAGATCCTGATCCTAAAATATCTGGAAGGCTACAAAACAGCTTTATCAAAGAATATGTACCATCCTAAAGGAGAGTATCAGTGGAAACAAGGCTGATCGACCCTCTTCCTGTTGTAAACAGATTAGTTAGAATGCGCTAACTCTCCTTTTTTGTTGCAGATAAATTAGCTAGAAATATTTGCATACTTAATTATCAACCTTATTAGTTAGGGACAGAGGAGGACGGCTATAATATTATAGTAATAAACCAGAGGTGGGTTCCTGCCGGTACTCTCTTACCTGTCGGTCACCACAGAGCCGAAGAAGCTGGTGGCGTTCGCGGTGCGGGGCTTCCCCCACCCACTTCCCCCGCTCGCCTGGATGCCGCCATTTGCGTTCTTTTGCCCTCTGCGCATGCGCAAAGTGTTCTCCTTGTGCAGAGGGCAAAAGAACGCAAATGGCGGTGTCCAGGCGGGCGGGGGAAGCGGGTGGGGGAAGCCCCGCGCTGCGAACGCCACCAGCTTCTTCGGCTCTGCGGCGACCGACAGGTAAGAATGTACCGGCAGGAACCCACCTCTGTAATAAACCAATCTTCTGGCAGGGTCATCCTCTATAGCAGGGGTGGCCAAACTATGGTTCTTTGAGGACCTGTGGACTTCAACTCCCAGAATTCCTGAGCTAGCCATGAATGCATGGCTGGCTCAGGAATTCTGGGAGTTGAAGTCCACAGATCCTCAAAGAACCATAGTTTGGCCACCCCTGCTCTACAGGGTTGTGAATGCTTTGTTGCTTTTTGCCTATTGCTTTCAAATGACCAGACGCTCTTGTTTTCCAAAAGTATATAAAAGCTACGCTAACTTTTGTATTCGAGGTTCTTGATTTGTGAGTAGTCCCAAGAGCACATCCCTTTGCACTGTACAGAATAATAGATTGCAATTTCCCGCCTTGTGTGATAATTGGCTACTTCAAACCAAGGAAAAACAAACCCAGCATTTGACTGGGCCGATTCATAGTTTGGCCATCAGAGATACAGTAAGTGAAATCCATTACCAAAGCAGCTGGGGGAAGAATGTAAGTTCAGAATAAGCGTAAAGCATCACAGGTGACTGAGACACACTCCCTAATTTCCATAAGTATAAGAAGGCACAACAAGATTCTGTTACGATTGATTCATTATGTGTCAGCACATTATTGTGGACACTTAGCAACCACATAGATTTTCTCTATGGTGATTGCTCCCTAACATGGTCCTTCAGATCTTCCAAATGTGCATTCCTCTCCACTGTGACTCAGTCCATTATGTTGCTACTGGTTATTTTTTTCCTCACAGCCTTCTCCAGAAGTAGGTCTTCACACAATGTACCCGAAGTAGGATAATCTGAGTCTGGCCATTTCTATCTCAAATGAGAATTCTGAGTAGATTTGTTCAATGATTCATTTGTTTGTTTTCTTGGCTGTCCCATAGTATTCTCTGAAGTCTTCTCCAAGATCTGATATTATAGCAATCTCAGTAAAGGTAGTGTTAGCCTTCCTGTGGAGTTGATTCCCAGTGTCATCTGCCTGGCAGGGCTGTTATAATGAGAGTTTTAAGATACCAGTGAACAGAATTTTTCCCATAGTATTATACAACTGTCGAAGTTGGACACTGAAAAAACAGAGAGAAAGAATATAGCCATCTTCACATTATGGATATGAATATACAGTAGTTGCAAAGAGTGTTAAGATCTGCAAAAGCAACCAATCAATTTGTCCTGGATCAAAGTAAAGTTGATTATTAGTGAGCAGAAATACATACGGTGGGATGTGAATGGTTGATGGGTGAGAAAAAATAATGTTTTTAAAGTATAAGGAAGTAGAAGTAGAATAGAAAGATAACATTTGAGGTAAATAAAGAGAAGAATGACATTGGAAGTGCAATGAGTTTTTGTTAAGACAGGTTAAGATGCCAAAATTCAGCAATTCAGGTATAGGATACTCTGGAGAATTCCAGAATATTTTGTTTTCTCTCTCTCTCAACAATGTCAAATCTCTCCCAGAACATTCTGGAGGTCATTTTACTTCTCTGCGCTGGAAGCAGTTTGAAGCATCCCTCAAACATGGCATTCATTCTCCCATCCAAATGGTAATCAGGCCTGATATTGCTTCCTCAATAATTACCTTTATAATTAAAGGTAAAATATACAAAATAAACACCTCCATGTGTCCATACTACCAATAGTATGGTAGTAGTTTGCCACTGCTTTTTCCATTTTTTCCCCAATTTTCCAGTCTAATGAGTTAGGATTCTGGGTGATCAAGCAATAATCAAATTTGATATGGCAAAGCTTTTTCAAAATTATCCAAAATCCATACTGTTGCAAGGAAAACTACACCAATAAGTCCATATAGTCATCAGGAGTTGAGCTTGATTTGAAGGCATCTTTATGTTTTCATGAAAAAAGTCTAATTGAATACAGTACTGTATATAGAGTACATTAAGGTTTAATATTGCATCAGTGAGCGCATGTATTTTGTGTAACTAGCCTGAATGAAATATGACTCTAAGGAAAATATTTAGCTACTGGTTTATTATTTACAAATGAGAGGAAATTATACCAGTCACCTAGAATAAATGAAGATGAATCTTTGTGGTTATTATAGGCATAAAGATGTTTTATCAATTCGTATGTTCATTATGTTTCTTATAGGGATAAAGATATTTTACAGTATCAATTGATGTCACTGCTTAACTGTCAACTGACTAGGAAGCTATTTTTAATCATGTCAACAAAAGATAAATGGTACAGTTAATCTTGATCACAACAGGAAACGATTTGGCATCACAATCAAAATCTTAGTATGTGGGAAATGTTGTATACCTAGAACAATTATGACCACCCAGTTTGGGAGAAAAAGCTTTTCGCCCTTACATTTATGATTGTGCAAGATCCCATAATCCCATAATCGCCATTTGTGAGCTTAACATCTGCCTTTCAACAAACAGAATTAATGAAAAACACTGAAATGAAATGAAAATTGCAGTCACATGATGTCTCACTTAACGACCACAGTGGTTTGTTTAATGATGGAAACAGAAGTGATATCATAGGTCTAGTGCAGTAACATGATTTTTCACTTAGCAACCACAGTGCTTAGTAACAGAATTGCCTATCACTTACGGTCGGTTAGCGAGGCCTGTAATATCCTGGTTATTACCATGGGTAATGGATGGAATGGAACGAATAACACTGGAAGAAGCATACTTTAAGAACTAAGATGGCACCTAAATTTGTTTGGAAATTATTGCACAGAAAGATGCCAACATAACAGAAATACACGTTCAAATTGGAAAATATATTCATCCAATACCTCAATACAGGGGCGGGTTCCTAATTTTTTTACTACCACTCTGTGGGCGTGGCTTATTTTGTGGGTGCAGCTTGCCAGCCATGTGACCGGGTGGGCATGACTTGCCGGCCATGTGACCGGGTGGGCGTGGCTTCTCGGACTGCTGAAGGAAGAGGAATGGAGATAGCTCCTGCCGCCCGTTCTTTCAGCGTCTCACGCGCTCCCTCAGCCATCCTCCCCTGCTTGGACTCACTGTGGGGTAGGAAGGCAGCACATGCGCCGTGCCAGAAGCTCGGCTTCTGAGCATGCACAGAAGAAATTTTTTAAAAAAATGTTTTTAAAATTTTTTTTTAAATGGCGGTGCCCAGGCACCAGCAACCGACCGCACCGGTACTGTGATGTCACCAGCGGGCCGTTACCGGTGCAATAGAGTGGACCGCACCGGTAGGAACCCACCACTGCCTCAATACTTAATATATGAACTGAAACTACATCTTAGATAAGTAGCAGTACATCTGGATAGTACTGGTAATCCTTGACTAACAACCGTTTGTTAAGTAACCATTCGAAGTTACAATGGCACTGAAAAAAAATGACCATACGACCATTTCCCCACACTTATGACCATGCAGCATCCCCATTGTCATGTGATTTACATTCGGATGCTTAACAACTGGTTCATATTTATGACGGATACAATGTTCCAAGATCATGTGAACATCTTTTGCGATCTTCTGACAAAGTCAAAGCCAGATTCACTTAACAACAGTGTTACTAATTTAACCATTGCAGTGATTCAAATGTGGCAAGAAAAGTCATAAAATGGGACAAAGCTCACTTAACAAATTTATCGTTTAACAACATAAATTCTGAACTCAATTGTGGTCGTAAGTCGAGGTCTACATGTATTGCTACACATAGCTTTGTTCGGCTACAAGAACAAGACAAATGGAAGCTTCTTTGTAACCTCTCCCCTGTAAACATGAAGAGAGATACCTTAGGTAACTTTATTTTTTAACCCAAGAGCTTCTAAAACTACAATCAAAGGAGGAGAAAAACTCAAAATGTATTTAATTTCTTTTTTTAAATGCACCAATTAAAAGTATGTTAAATTGTTTAAATTTAACATTATCATTGGGTGATTATTATTAAATAATTGTTTGCCTTCTAGCACATTAATTGCAATTTGTGAGACCTGTGAAGTCCCTTTCAAGCTTTCAAAGACCATTCATAGCCCTAGAGGCCCTGTGCATCTGCATCACTGAAAACAAGCAGATTAAAATCAGGCAGTAGATCCCCAGAGAGCCTTTTCTGTAAACACCATGTCAAGCCTCAACTCCAACTTTCAGCTCACTGAAATTCCATAATGAAAATTGGTGTTCCTCAGACACACTAAGCACAGATGTAAAAGCTGTTGTCTCCCCCATGAATTATCCTTTCCAAAAATAGCAATAGCACTTAGACTTACATACTGCTTCATAGTGCTTTATAGCACTCTATAAGTGGTTTACAGAGTCAGCACATTGCCCTCAACAATCTGGGTCCTTATTTTACCAATCTCAGAAGGATGGAAGGTTGAGTCAACCTTGAGCCGTCAGGATCAAACTCCTGACTGTTGGCAGAGTTAGCCTGCAATACTGCATTCTAACCACTGCACTAGGGCTCATCCCCTATTGTCATTAATAAACCTAATGGACCACTTATCAGTTCTCTTACCACGCCTTTGCTATGTTAAGCAAACTGGGCTATTTAAAAAATGAAAGGGGGGGGAGTCTATTGGCATGCGTTTGAATACTGCTTCCCCATAATGTGTTGAATTTTTAAAAGATTAAAAAAGTCAAATTACTCCATTAATCTCAAGTCAGTGTGTTAAAGGAGAAGTTATTCCAAATGTATGAGGCTTCATTTTGGAAAGCCTTTTTATTTTCCAGCCATTTCTAAAATAAAACTTTCAATGGGTATTGATATCATAAATTGCTTAGTTGACATTATCAATTGCCAGGTTAAGTTCCTACAAGAATTTCAGTATCTTCATGAACAACATACCGGTAGTAGGAAGGAACAATGCATTAATATAGCCTTAAAAACATGCATACAGTATAATGACCTTAAATATTGCTTTCTATCATTAACTATCTTGGTTTCAACTTTAATGTGCAGTTTATTACCTTGCAAATAAAATTGTTTTTTAAAAGACACTAAAGGCCTTCAGTGATTTGTAACTAAGACAAATAAATTTCATAGCAACTTTTTGAGAATTTCTTATGGCTCAAAGAAGAGAGCATGGGCCTCATTTTCCAAAGTATAGTCTTTGGACATAGGAAATATGCAGTAACTTTCTGGGAGATTGGTTGATGTGCTTTTTGCTCAAGGGAACACACAATTTTTAGTTGCCCATTCAAACTTTGCAACAAAAAAGATAGTTTTTATGGTAACAGAAGGAGACAAAAATAACTGTTATCTAAAATGCAAATCTATTATCCATATTAATTAAAATATTTGAATTTTAACTAAATGTAAATTTAGTATATTAATATATACTATTCAAGGTGAAATTTTAAAAAATCAATTCAGCTAGCAGTGCAAAGGTAGATGAAAGAAAGTGTATTATTTTTCCAAAATCAATCTAGGTTTTGGTTTTTACTTTCTGAACCCTCTTAAGTTGAATAAAGTTTTATGCTTCTAGATAGTGCTTTATTTCTTAGGAAACTGTCTTTTAAACATATTATATGGTTACTGAAAGTCAATTCTGCTTTCATACAGCCAAATTACTTTGATGAGTTGTATGTCTTGGAAGACTGTAAATAGCATAACATTTGTTAGATAGAATTTTGGGACCTTCAAAGCTAACAATTACATTTGTTCCTTCTCATCTTCCATTAAATGAATACAGAAAAAAGTATTTATTTTAAAATAGAGCAATTACAGAGCTAGAAAAAAAGAAGTGGCAATAAAAGCTTTTTGTACTTTTTATTATTATTTCATTTTACTTGGAACTAATGTAGCCAAAATAGAACATGAGCCCTATACGAGAACACTTCTATTTAATATTATAGTACTACGAATAATATTGCTTTCAAGAATACGGATAAATAAATAGTTGTACTTTCCTTGGTTGGTTTGAAATTTAAAATGATTGTTCACAGAAATAGTTTTAAAGCATACACTCTGTGCATCTACTCAAAAGTAATTCCAGAAAAAATAATTTTGTGACCTTTCAGATGCTTTTACACTAAATTTTCAGCATCCATCACTCACTCTGGCAGAAACTGTTGAAAGCAACATATGGAGGATTATAGTTGCTTATGCCTAGTGCATACATTATTATTATTAGCTATGAGAATAACCTTGGAAGATAAAGGAAAAAAAGAGCTGCAGCCTACCAGAGGTCTCCAACCTTGGCAACTTTATGAGATGTGGACTTCAACTCCCAAATTCTGGGATTTGAAGTCCACACCTCATAAAGTTGCCAAGGTTGGAGACCTCTGGGACAATAGTCTGATAAGAGAAATCTGAGTCCAAAGATTGGGAAGCAAGGCGGGGAGGGGGAATAAAGCATTTTAGAAGGGACCCCCTCTAGTTTTCTAAAAAGCAAGGTAAGGGAGGGAAGTAGTGATTTCAGACTTGCATGATTCTGTCACCGTAACTTTACAATAAAGATAGCATTAGTACTCATGTTTTTTGTTTTTTCTCTGGACTACCTTGAAGGCTGACACACATATTTGCATGCACACATAAACACACACGCATACAAACATATATATTCCTATTCTTTTCATTCTGGGCTTTTTTAAAACATTTGCTTCCAATACTTCCATGGAAAAAGGGGAGAATGTGTACCACTTTCAAGGCTAGTACAAGAGGCTACTTGGATTTAGCCTATATATTTTAGGTTGTGCCAGGGAAATATGTTTGTTGGAGATACAGGAAAACCTTTATTACCCCCAAATTAAAATACCTCTAGAACAGTGGTTCCCAACCTGGGGGTCGGGACCCCTTTGGGGGTCGAATGACCATTTCCCAGGGGTCGCCCAAGCATCCTCAGCTCCCCCCCCCCCCACTGCCACAAGCCTGGCCATATCGACTCAACTTGCCTGAGCCCTCCGGTTGGTCGGGAAAGGTGCCATTCGGTGAGAGGCGTTTGTGACGCCTGGCGGCCGAGCTTTGACGGCATCAGCTAAGTAATAGCAATAGCACTTAGACTTATATACTGCTTCATAGTGCTTTACAACCCTTTCTAAGCGGATTACAGAGTTCAGCATATTGCCCCCAACAATCTGGGTCCTCATTTTACCGACCTCAGAAGGATGGAAGGCTTAGTCAACTTTGAGCTGGTGAGATTTGAACAGCTGAACTGCTGAACTAGTAGTAGCCTGCAGTGCTGCATTTAACCACTGCGCCACCTCAGCCAGCTTTGCTTTGAATTCTGGGAGTTGAAGTCCAGGCATCTTAAAAGTTGCTGAGATTGAGAAATATTGCTGTACACTTGTTGGTTATCAAATCTAAATACAGAAGGAGACTTGTTGTGGAAGATGATATTCCTAGTGCTCTTGCAAAGACTGGCCCGAGAATTTCTGACCTGGCATAATTACATATTGTTTTTGTGATTAATCGCTATGCTTTAATTATGTTCAATTTGTAACAATGAAAATACATCCTGCATATTAGATATTTACATTACGATTCATAACTGTAGCAAAATTACAGTTATGAAGTAGCAACAAAAATAATTTTATGGTTGGGGGTCACCACAACGTGAGGAACTATATTAAGGGGTCGCGGCATTAGAAAGGTTGGGAACCACTGCTCTAGAATATCTCAATTTGACTAGCTACGTGAGACCTGAATTAAGGAATTACTGCATGCACATTTTTGTTTAAATATTTTTTATTGTTTTATATCATACATTTCCTTTCTATGTTGAGCAGTGTGCTCCCTACGTGTCCAAGATGTTAACGTGAACATACAAACATCATCATTATCATCATTATAGTCATATATATATTAACAAATATGCAGTAACATATAAACAAATATGCGATAACATCCATCATATTATAACATATATTGTCTTTCATTATGGTGTTGATTATATATAACCATCAAGTAAATAAATAAATAAATAAATAAATTACCCATCTGTTTTCCTTTCTCATATACACCATATTTCACCCAATTTTACGACAGTCTGTCTCTTTCCGTCTTCCTTCTCCTTCCCTTCCTTCCAGGGGTGGGTTCTAACTTACCTCGCCACTGGTTCGCTTCCTCCCATGCCACATGCACAGTGCTGAAAATTCAAAAAAAGTTCAAAAAAAAAAAAGCCAAAAAGATGGCGGTGCATACGCAGTGCCAGAAACTCGGCATGCGCAGAAGAAAAAAATCAGCAAAAATTTTCAAAAAAAGAAATCTAAAAAAAAAATAATTCCAAAAAAAAGATGGCAGTGTCCACAGACCGGCACCAACAGAGCCGGCTCCATGACGTCACCAGTGGTTTGCTACCAGTTCTATAGAACCAGTGCAAACTGGGAGGAACCCACCTCTGCTTCCTTACCTTCTTCCCTCCACTTCCCTCTCCTTCCCTCTTTTCCTTCTACTCTCCTCCCCTCTCCTCCTCCTCCCCCTCTCTCCTTCCCTCTCCTCCCTTTTCCTCTCCTCCTCTCCCTTCTCCTCTCTCTTCTTCTCTGCTTCCTTCTCCTTCCCTTTCTCCTACTCTTCCCATCCACTTCCTTCTCTCCTTTCCTCTTCTTCCACCTCCTTCCTTCTTCTCTTCCCCCAACCTTTCTCCCCTCCTCTCCTCTCCTCCACCCCACCCCACTCCACTCCACTTCCCTCTCTCCCATCATCTCTCCACTTCTCTTTCCTTCCATCTTTTTCTTTTCGTTGTTGCATATAGATTTGCACGCAGATTTTAAATTGATCCTTTCAGCAGCATTTTTCCCATGCAATGTGTAGGGTCAGCGCATAAACTGGATAGGATGGGAATGAGAAAGTTGAATTTACAATGAATAAAGCCATTTTTCTGTAAATCAGCTCTAAGGTACATAAGCCCTCCACATATTGTTTCCTCTAGATGTCTTGGGCTTCAAGTGTTATAATCCTTAGTCAGGGATGAAGGCATCTCAATTCCCATCCATTTAGAGTAGCATTTCCCAACCATGGTAATTTTAATATGTGCTGATTTCAACTCCCAGAATTCCCCAGCTAGTTGCTATGGTTGGCAAATACTGATGTACAGTACACCAAGTTGAGAAACAATGTAGATGAATTTATTTTTAAAATATGAAGCTACTATTTTTCTATTAAGCTCTCAGTAAATTAAAGGTAGTCCTCAACTTACCATTTGTTTAGTGACCGTTTAAAGTTACAACAGCACCGCCCATTTTTCACAATTATGAAAATTGCGGCATCCCCCATGGTCACATGATCAAAATTCAGATGCTTGGCAACTGGTTCATATTTATGATGGTTGGAGTGTCCTGGTATCGTGTGATCACCTTTTGCAACCTTCTGACAAGCAAAATCAATGGGGAAGCCAGATCCTCTTAACAACCATGTTACTAACTTAACAACTGCAGTGATTCATTTAACAACCATGGCAAGAAAGGGTGTAAAATGGGGCAAAACTCAGCAACTGTCTTACTTAGCAACAGATTTTTTGGGTTCAATTGCGGTCCAATTTCTTTTAGAAAACCTGTTTTAGAAAACATGTTTCTTTTAGAAAACGTGTTTTTTTTCTTTTAGAAAACGTGTTTTTCTTTTAAAGAAAGAACTGAGCATAGTACTAATCATTTAAGTAAAATAGCTTAATTTGTACCCACATTAAAACAACTGCTATGGCTGGTTCATTAGAGGACGTTTCTTGCAACACTGTCTTATTCAGTTTATGAATCTTACTTTAATTGAAACCATTGATCATTTTAAATATGCAAATGCTTCTGAATGGAGCAAACATGCCTTTGTTTCTGTGAATCAACAGGTTTTATTTTAAATGAAGAAGAAAAAAGTAAGGAAACGAAAAAGGCAATTTGGGGAATTGGCAATGGGCTTTTCATAATTTTTGAAAATAATAATTTTCCTTCATAAAAAGAAAAGGAACAGCTAGTCTTGATTATTTTGTTTAACTAAAGTGATATTAATAGTGAAAAGATAATAGCTGATCCATTTTAGAGCTGGATAGAAGTCATGGTTTTAACTTTGACTTGCTTGATTTGAACATCTGAGAAGCTACTGGATGCAAACCTCTCCCTTTCATATTTATGTGTCAACTAGAAATAGGAAATATGTCACCCAAAAATAGGCCAGTAGAAAATACAGATTTACATAAAATACACATATTGTGTGCTGATCTATATAGAAAGAAGCAGGCTCAGCCATATGGCTATGTTTTAAATGCAAATATGATCATTTTATATTTATTAAAATTGCCACCAGGCGAGCCCTTGGCCTACTTAAGCTGTATTCACATGGCACACACTAAACAATAAGCTGAACCAAAAAACTTGGGTATTATTATTGAGTCAAATAACCATGATCGTGACTGTCTGAATGTAGCCTTAGTTTTCTGTATTGGCATTGACTACCGATGAAAGACCATAAAGGAGTTTTTTTTTGTGTGTGTGTGTAAGCACCTTTGAGACAACCATCAAAGCTCTGTTCTGTCTTCTAAGCTGTTTAGTTTTAAATTTGCACTAGAAAAGTACAGAAAGTATAACCCAAACAGAATTCTATTTGTAAACTAGGTTTACATCTGACGTTTATTATACACAACAGAGGAAAGAAGATCTTCTCTCCAATGTCTCTCCAGGAATCAAAAGAGACAAAACAGTAGAAACAGCATCATAATATAAGCTCTTGTATATATGTGAACAATACAGGTAGTCCTTGACTTACAACAGTTCATTTAGTGATCATGAAAAGAAGGACCAGGGGAGACATGATAGCAGTGTTCTAATATCTCAGGGGTTGCCACAAAGAAGAGGGAGTCAAACTATTCTCCAAAGCACCTGAGGGTAGAACAAGAAGCAATGGGTGGAAACTAAACAAGGAGAGAAGTAACTTAGAACTAAGGAGAAATTTCCTGACAGTTAGAACAATTAATCTGTGGAACAGCTTGCCTCCAGAAGTTGTGAATGCTCCAACACTGGAAGTTTTAAAGAAGGTGTTGGATAACCATTTGTCTGAAGTGGTGTAGGGTTTCCTGCCTAAGCAGGAGGTTGGACTAGAAGACCTCCAAGGTCCCTTCCAACTCTGTTGTTGTTGTTGTTGTTGTTGTTGTTATTTAAAGTTACAATGACACTGAAAAAAGTGACTTATTACCATTTTTCACACTTTCGACCACTGCCTGATCACGTGATCAAAATTCAGACATTTGGCCACTGACTCATATTTATGATGGCTGCAGTGTCCAGGGATTATGTGATCATCCTTTGTGACCTTCTGACAAGCAAAGTCAATGGAAAAACCAGATTCACTTAACAACCATGTTGCTAATTTAACAACTATAGTGATTCACTTAACAACTGTGGCAAGAAAGGTCTTAAAATGGGGCAAAATTCACTTAACTCTCTCGCTTAGGAACGGAAATGTTGGGCTCAATTGCGGGCATAAGTTGAGCACTACCTGTATAGAGAAGAAAATAAATAACCAGAAACCTAAGCCAAAAATCAAGCAAAGTAGGTGTGTACTAAGCTTCCAAGATTTCTCACATAAGATACAAATGGTCATTGTTACGTACGGAGGTACGTAGTAAATTTGCATAGCCGCCGCTGATTGGCCAGAATAGCGGCAGCAGATTTAAACGCCTGTCACTGGCTGCCTGAGTTGCCGGGAAGCCCATAAAAGCAGTTTCCCTACAGCTCATGGCCAGTTCGTGTTTCTGCCTTATACCTTACAATAAAGTGCTGTACTGTTCTACGGCTCATCTCTCCTTTTCCCGCACCCGAATCTAACATTGGCGACGAAGGTAGTGGAAGAAGACAAAAGAACAAAGGCACCTCGTGGCATCCGCGGCCATCTTTAGCAAACTAAACTGCTCCGGCCAAACGAATCACAAGGATGACCGAACAACAATCACCAGCACCAGCCTTTTTCAATCCACAGAAGGAAAAATGGCAAACCTACATGTCGCATTTCCGCATGTTCTTGGAAGCGAACAATTTCCAAGATTTACCGGACAACAGGAAGAGGGCTCTCTTCCTGACCTACTGCAGACCGACAATCTATGAGATGGCACAGATGCTGATAGCACCAGCAGACATAGAGTCCATCTCCTGGACTACACTACAGACGGCGTTGAAAGAGCACTATGCACCCTCCGATCCCCCACTGGTTAGTAGATTCGAATTCTACAAGCGAGACCAAAAAGAAGGGGAAACAATCAACAATTTTGTGGCGAGGCTCTGAGAACTGCGCCCGAATCTAACAGTCATGTTCTACCCAGAGATCATATATAGCTACTATAAAAAGCAAACAGATGGATCATAGAACAAACCAATTCAGAGTTAAGGCCTGAGTTATCGTATTTTACACACTATGTGAAGATCTAGGTTCTTTGAGAAGTTCCTAATGCTGGAGAAGAAAAAGGGGGGGGGAGGATGACCAGTAGGAGCAAGATGGATGGATTCAATTACAACAACAACGGATGTAACTTTTGGAAGATTGAAATGCCACTTTGGGGACAGATAATTCTTGAAAATGTCTCTCCATGTGATCACTAAAAGTCAATACTGACTTGATGGCACATAAGCAGTCACAACTTCCAGTAGAGTCTATACCCCACAATTTCCCAAAAATGCATAGAACAGGTGAAGTCTTCCAACCCTGTGACTTCAGATATGTCATCATGTTACAATTATTCTCTTCCATGGCTCTTGACTTCTAAATTAATTGATTTTAAATATATATTCCCCCTAGCCATTAAAAATTTGCTTGCCTTCGGCTCTAATGGATTTCTGTACTTCACGTCTGTCATTTCAGTATGAATTATTCATCTCTAGATAAAGGTGATTCATCACTTGGAAAAGATTTCTTCCTTTAATTACAAAGAAAGAAAGAAAAGTATCAAAAGACTCATTTCCTTTTAATTCTTTTCTAGTAAGATCAAGAACATTAAAGAAATATGATTTCATGGTGGAGATTACACTGCACAGCAGGCATCATACTTGGTCATTACAACATTTCTTTTCTTCGGCACTATTGTTGTACAAAGCTAAAGTACGAAGCTATCACTAAAACAGGTAATTATGAGCCAACTTACTTTCTTCGCTCTGACTCAAAATGACCTATTAAAGAGTGAAGAATTCTAGTTGAATGCAGTTGCTGGATGTACTGCCTTGAACAACTCTGAATGTTTGTGACCCTTTGCCTTTATTAAACTAAAAATGCTAAAACATGGCTTTTGCCTTTGCCAGTTGCTCCTTAATACGTTAGGGAAGGATCTGCCTTCATTAGATGCTTTTGACAAAAACATTTCTTTTATTGTCCACATGGTTAGGTAACGTCTGCCCATAATAAATAAAAAAAAGTTTCTTCCACCTTTTGTCCTTGAGTCAAATCTCTTGCTGTCTTATTGTTATGTTTGTTTACACAGTTGCTTGCTCACATCTTAGATGTAACTTTAAAAATTATAAATAAAAGCTTAGATATTTGTAGCATTTGCAGCCTGTTCCAGCATTCTGACACATCATGGTTTAGTTGCTAAAAGTCATGTATTGTCAGACTTAAAACAGACTCAAAGTTAAAAGCAGGGTTTTTTTGACATAAATTCTATAGTTCACTGTTTAACAAGCTTCTTGCTTCCCATTAAAAAAAGTTAGGGGAAAGGAACTCTGTTAAAATTGGAGAAATAATTTCCTATTGAGATCATTGACTTTATTGGTCAATTGATGCAGGCTCATTTATTTATTTATAATTTATTAAATTTATATGCCAATTACTATTGCAAGCCATTAACACAACAGGTTGTACAAGAATAGAAACAAGATACAGTGGGGGGGGAGCAAAACTCTTAACTACAAGATTAAAACAACCTATTCCTTTTTCTGAGAAACCATTATTTTTCTTTCCGTGTGGATATCTGAAAAATCAACTCAAACATTTGTTTATTATTTATTTCATCACAACAGTGTATATGTTCTTCAGTTGGAAACTTAGTTCCGAACAACTTAAAGGGGGAAAAAATTAAAGCTACATACAGTAAGTATATTGTAAGCATAAACCCACAATTTAAAAAGTCACAGAATAAACCATGAGTAAACGAGTATAAATAAAACATAAAAGAGCAAATAGCTTGAAAAGCAATAAACATCCGTAAGACTGAAAAAGCCAGGGGGGGGGGGAAATTAGGTGCCAGCCACATTTCTGGTGAATGGTATTCCATAACTAGGGTGCTACCACTAAAGACACCTTTCTTTGTATAAAGAAAATAGTAGTCACTTCTATTATCTAGCATAAATGTACAGTATGAAATCAAAGTATAGTTGCTTCCAAAAAACTGACAAGATAAATGGGATACACTATTGCCGTTAACAGTTAATAGTGTTTTCTCTGTAGGTCTAGCCATTCAAAACATTTATAATTATTCTGGATTATTATTATTTTTTATAATAAACAACTTAAAGGCTACAGATATTAAGCTCCATTGAGCATTATGTCAATCACATTTGGGGATTTTTTTTACAAAAATATTTTTATTTAGGTTTTTGCATATTGGAGAGGCTGGAATATTTGTTGCATGTTGTGGTCATTAATAGAGTTACCTATGTGACTGCCTCGTTAATGACCACAATCCCAGCACTCCCCATTGAGGCTTTTAAACAACCATATAGGGTGCCTCAGGGAGTAGGGGAGGATTTGGGGGGCACACAGCAACATACAGAAATATTCTGTAGGTCAAGACGCCTCACCTGACTAGGCCCACCACTGCACTGCCTTCTCTACTACTGCTTCCTCCCCGCCTCACCATGCCCAGAAGGTCTTAATCAACTAGACATGTGAAAACCTGCCACGAGACCGAAGTCCTCGCTAGCTAGGCTCGCCAGTGCATGGGCCATCTCCATTTCCCCCCCCCCCCCCACGCATCATCCTAAGAGGTCTGGGTCTTCTGCCTGTCCTACCACACCGGTCCACTTCCTTTTCCTTTTCTTTGCAGTTGCTGACAGGTGTGACCAACTGATGCGAGGCTTAGCTAGAAAGCTAGCGAAAGCAATCTTCCTTGTGCCTTTTATCAGCTGAGCACAAATATTAGTAACTATCTAGGAAGAACTCAGGTGGATAAAAATGCCATATCCAGTCTAAACACCTGGCTGTCTGTGCCACCAACCATAAGAATAAGAAAGCAAACAAAAAGTGGATTGATGAACTAGAAAGAGTTTTTGTTCTCAATGCAGCCAACTTATAAAACCAACATTGTTTTTTAGCCAAGTACAACATTTCTAATAAAATGTGATGAGAAAATTCCAGGTCAGCATTTTCTGATTTAATTTGATTGAGTTTTCAAACTAAATTAAAAATGTAGTCCAAATATCTATTGAATACCAAGTAATCCTGCCATCATTTCCAGAAACTGTTATTGTGGGATATCCCACCTCCAATTCTAGAACTAATATCAGTAAATCACCACCTGTCCTAACTGAAAAGTTTACTATCTGGAAAAAAGCCCTCATTCTCAGATTTATAAACAGTCATGGTTCTTGTTTCTTCTAATTATCTGGATTTAAATAGGCACCACTGACTCAGACACTTTGCTCTAAAATGGAAAACTGGTCTCTGGATGGTAATGCTCTGTGTTCATTTGTCAGAAAGCTTAAAAAAACTTTCTGATGTTCCTGTTTATCACTTCATCAAATCAAGGAATTATCCAGCACTTGACAGGCAACAATATATATGGCTGCTTGCTGTGTTCCACAAGAGGTTCCTGCACAATTAATCTACCGGTAACTCTTTAACATGGTTCTGATTTTCATCATCCTTCTTACCATAATTGCCATTTTCCTAAGATACATTAATGATATAACAGTACAAAGTAATCAAACCATTCTACTGTATATATATTGGCTTCAATATATTAAATTTAGGATGTCCTCAGAAAGGTGCCCATCCCTCTGCATCTCTGTGTCCCCCACTACCACAACCCATCCCACATACTTCAGGAATTCTGCTTGATTCAGTAAAAAGCCTCCTTTTGAAATTACAAGTGAACTTGAAAGTTTCGTGGTACTGAAGCCGGATGGGATATAGAGGACTTTGAGAAGTAACGTAAGAAGGTTGAGGCAATAGTACATATAGAAGCTTTTTGTTTTACATGAACCAAGAATAGCTTTTTCTTCTACTCGCTGCTCTGAATAGCATTTTGTGATTTCAGGAAGGGAGGATAGATAGAAAATGATCCTTCAGTCAATTACAAGTTATCTTTGGATCTAAGCCATTATCTTTTAATGAAATTCTTTGAATAATTCTATCAGTTCGTCACAATTATCCCTGTATTACAAATGGGGGAATAGAACTAAGGTATACAGTTTCTGAGTTCTCACATTAAGCCTAAGGAAAAGAGCTACTCATCAAGGGGAAAGGTTTTGATTACATGATTGTGGCCACCATGTTGACTTTTTCTTTTTAGCCCTGTTGCAAATGCCTCTTTGATTCTTTCTTTCCTCTTTACCTCAGAAAAGCCATTCAGAGAGGCTGAGACTCTGAAGTAGCATGAGAGAGAATTAAAGAAAAAATAGAATCTATTAATTGATCCCAGAGCACTAGTTAGATTCCTTTCCTGCATCACTCATTTTCTATTAAAATCTCTTCTCTTTCCCAACTGGAATGATTTTTTTAAATTAAGTTTGTAAAAAAAAAAAGAAATAGGAAAGATATATTTGATTCATTTTAATTACCAAAGAGAAATATATATCCCTTTGACGTACTGTATGTTTAAGAAGATAACAAGTTTCTCAAGGTTGCTATTTCTATCTCTTAAGTCTGAATGAGAAATAAAACTGGCAAACTGGCAAATTCACTCTTCAATCATTGTCACAATCAAATTCAAGAACTAGGAAAATATGCCAATTAGATCCATTTTTCAAAATTCACCTATTCCCAAATGGTCTGGCATGATAGCCTCAAACCTTTAAAAAACTAGAACATTAAACAACCAGATAACAATAGCACTTAGACTTATATACTTTATAGTGCTTTACAGCACTAAGGGGTATATATAAAGTCAGCATATTGCCCCCAACTATCTGGGTCCTCATTTTAATGATCTCAGAAGGATGGAAAGCTGAGTCAACCTTGAGTCAGTTGGATTGGACTCCTAGCAGTGGGTAGTTAGCCTGCAAGTATCATTCCACAACCTCGAGGAAGGGTACACAGTACATAGGAAATTTTGTGCAACTTGCAAAAGATAATAAATGGGTGGGGGAATTATTTACTATTTTTCAGTGAGATTCCACTAGTGAATGGTTCTTTCAGAACCATTTCTTTTAGAGCAAGAATTTCCTTGACTCCATCATGTATTTCCGTGTTTTAACAACTGAAACACCATTTCGTTATTAGGAGTAGAATTCTTGGTTTTTATACTTTTCATAAAAAATTAATTTACAATTTGAAATTACAATTTGAAATTTGTCGTTATTTGTTGGTCAGATATTTTCCACCTGGTGCCTTCCAAACATGTTAAAATCATTAATTTCCAGAATACGTATCCAATCAGCATTCCTAATCAGAAATCTGATATATAGACCCAGGATGAAGAAGGATGATTTAAATCAAATGCTTGGTCAATTCTACCCATTTTAGATATGTTTATTTTCATCACTTCAATCATGTCTGATTCTTGAAGACTCTCTGGACAAGTCTCTTTTTAGGGTTAGGGTTATGAAACTGAATATTAATAATGTATAGATTATCTATTAATACTATTAATATTGAATTTAATGCCAGTTTCTAAATCCTTGTCCAATGAGATGGTGAAAAAATAACACTATGTGGCCATGCAAGATATTTGGAATACTTTTGATCTATGTGAGGGATGTAGAATTTTTTTTCCCCATAAACATTTTCCATTTGAGGAGCACAGATTTCATTTTAGTCATCCCATCCATATGATTAATAATATACTAGTTCCTAATGGACTGGGCACAAAGTGCATTTCTACATAAGTTGTGTAGCATTTGTATCTGAAGACATTATTTTGGAATAAGTGAATATGATTCAGCAGGATTTCTGGAAAAGATTTCACATACTGTAATATTTTTCACAGAATCAAACTTGTGCTCTTTCTCCAGATATCTGATTGCATAATAGCCAGATGGAGTTTTTCAATTACTGTACAGCAGAAGAAACACAAAAGAAGTAAAGTTTATGGGCTGGCATTTCCAAAAACAAGGTGGGATGGACTGATACACACCTTCAGTCATCATGCAACTAAGATAAATGCAACACATGAAAATTATGAAATTCCCTGTGTAAAGGTACCTTTTTACAATTATTGTCACTATAGAAATAGGACATATTCATGTTCAGGAAAACAAGGGTATCCTGTTCTAGTTAAGCATAAATGTTTGTAAGGTTAATGTCACTGTTTGTGGCTACTGTAGACTGGATTCTGAAGAGAGAGTGGACTGAAGGAAATTCTAAGTTTGGCCATAAGTTGTCAAACATCCATAGCTCAGTTTGTCTGAAGAAAAGATGAACCTTCGGGACCGCATCCTACCACATACCTCCCTACGACCAGTTAGGTCCCACAGAGAGGGCCTCCTCCGGGTCCCGTCAGCCAAACAATGTCGGTTGGCGGGGCCGCGGGGGAGGGCCTTCTCTGTGGGAGCCCCGTCCCTCTGGAACCAACTCCCACCAGAGATCCGGACCATCCCCACTCTACTGGCCTTCCGTAAAGCCGTGAAAACATGGCTCTTCCGACAGGCGGGGTGAACAAGGAGATCTGATTCCCCCATGAATGGTGTTTTGTTAATGCTTTTATATTGTGTTATTTTAAATTGTTATTATTGCTTTTAATGTACGTTTCTTATCCATGTTGTACGCCGCCCTGAGTCCTACGGGATTGGGCGGCCTATAAGAGCGTAGAAATAAATAAATAAAATAAATAAACATCCACTGAGTTTGTGATGCAATTGAACCTAAATATGCATAGCTATGTCCAACCATGATGCAACACTGTAGCCTTTTATGGATCTTTTACTTAGAAAATGGTTTAAGGTATATAATAGTATAATGTATGAATAATTAATCAATTCATTCAAATACATGTATATTTCCTTTTCTCTCCACCTTATTAATCTCCAACTTTCATATGACTCTAGAAATTGTAGTGTAAGGGTATCTTGGCAAGTTGTATCACCAAAGGTATTAGAATCTTTTGAGTTTTATAGATTTTGTTGTATGATATTTGTGAACTGGCTTTGACAGTTCATAATGGTTACCTGAAACATGTTGGATTAGCATACTGTGTGAATGAACCTAGCCGTTATTACTTGGAAAAATATGGAAAATAGACATTCTGTGCCTTAATTCATGATCTGAATAGTTTTTGGGGTTTAAAAATTCACGGGAAGTCATATTAGCAACTATTCAGTTAAATTGGTTACCAAAAAATGTGCATGATTTTCAGATTTTTGAATCTTTGTGAGCAAGAAGGTTTAGGTTGGAAGATAAAACTAATGGTAGATAAGTAATGGCTGATTCCTAAAATGTAATGTAGGAAGAAATGAGGGGAAAGCTAAACATAATCCCAGCTTTGCATGAGATAAAATCCTTTCTTTCAATGAGTACCAAAGGTGCTTTTTCAAGAGGCAACAGGACTTTCTTTGTTTTTCCTTGAAGACGTTTTGCTTCTCATCCAAAAAACTTCTTCAGTTCTTCAGTTCTCATCCAAGAAGTTCTTCAAGGAAAAACAAAGAAAGTCCAGTTGCCTCTTGAAAAAGCACCTTTAGGACAATCATGACCTGAATGACTGAGAATCTCCATAGACATTTCTTAAAGGAGTCTTCAAAGCCATGTTTAAATTCCATATTCTTGTTATGCAACAAACAAAACATAAAAATCTGCCACTTCCTTACTAAGGCAAGGAATTAAATAGATGTTGATCTATATTTAATCCTTACTAAATTTTGAAGTGAGTTAGGTAGAGTCTCTGGCTCTTGCATCATAGCAGTGGGATTTGCAGCAGGGACATCAGACGCATACAAAAAGGACGCTTGCATTGTGATGCTCTGTCCACCATCTTGCTGATTTTGACACACACACACACCCTGTGGGCACCAGAGACTGCCATTTTGTAAACTAGAGACTAAAGGCAGAAACCTTCAAGTCTGGGAAATCAGCAGCTACATGGCTGTTGACTCAAAAAATTAAGAGGAATGGACCAAAACTTAAACTAGGAAGTTTACATACAAAGTGCAAAATTCCAGATTGCTGTTAGATGGAGAGGTTTTTTTGTATATGTGCCTTCTTCATTCTATGGTGCATATTTACTGATCTAACCTTCTTGTGCCTGTTTGAGAAGATGGCGTGGATGCAAAGTTTAGTTGCAATGTTTGGTACAAAGGCTTAACAACTACACCAAAAAACTTCAAATGGTTGTGGAGTGAAAAGTATAATGTAGGAATGATGACCATACAAGAACAGTTCACTATGTTCAGCAGCTTCAATGAAGCTGGCTAGAAATAGCCCTCTTGACTCTGCTCATCGTACAAACTTGATTGAGAGTAATTCTACAGCAAGACACAAAGATTGTTGAAGAGATATGACCATGACAAGGTAAAGAGCCATAGGAAGCTTAGCAACATGTAAAGAGACCATTTGGGGGTGACGTAGGGGGGATGACAAATGAACAGAATGTATGTTGGAGAAGTGAAGAATGTCATAAATGTGTCATTAAAAGAAACAGGCAGAAAAAAGCAGCATAAAAAATGGAAGTCCAAAATGAACAAGCGCAGTTTATGTTACAAACAAGGAGCAAACAACAAAATTATAGAAGAAACTATTGCATTTAACTTACAGAAAAATGTCTGCAAAATAAACAGTTGTCAACTTTTTTCCTTCTTGCCAAAGAAAACAAATTTACAAGAAAAATGAGCAAATGTTTATAGCCAATGGGCGAAGAAGCAAAATATTTATGTTAATAAATAAGTAAGGCAAACAAAACATTTAAAACATTTAAAGGAGAAGAGTAAGAACTGTTAGACTGAGTTAGACTGAGTGCTTTCATACTGGGAAATAGGAAAAGAGGAACAGACACATTCCAGTCTACCCCTTCACTCCTTACACCCTGGTTCTGGAGCCATTAGGTTGGATACTAGGGCAAAGAATACCTTAGTATTTTACTCTCAAAGTTTCATCCATCTAGCTGTGTGGGGTCGAAAGTCTAAGTAGCAGTAAGATTCTGTGACTTAGTTCCTGTCCTCCCAAGATAAATATATTATTTCGATCAATATTTTTGCATTCTTCATATGACTTTCTCTTTTTTGTTATATATCCAACCAGCTTATTTCATTTCGTGGGATTCATAATGCTAAAAACCAAACAACAACATTTCAGTAGAAAAAGTATGTGTCCTGTTCTCTTCTGCCTTTTCATTCTCTGTCGTCATCAATCATCTGTTTTGGGTGCTGCCCCATCATCTTCCTGTAGCAACCAACTGGTTGCTATCCAGATGAGTTGGATTGCAGCTTTCTTTATCCAAAGCCAGGATATCCATTAGGAATGATTTTGCCATTTTTATCTGTTACAAAGGGACTTTTGCTGCAACTGTTGTTTTTAGTGCTTTCTCCATTAATTCCTCAATGCTTCCTCAAGCAGATCTCTACACCTTCACGAAGCCAGGAACATAGCCTTTTATAACAGTTTTGTGATGATTTATACTTTCAAATATTGTTCTATTGCACACACGTGCACACTTTGCAAATTTCCTCACCCTGTCATGCCCAATCAAAAGTGTGATGAACTTTCTGCCAAGAGCAATATAATGGAAACGCAGTAATTCAAAATTATTAGCCCTAAGCTAACATAATACAATTTCATGCATCCAGATGGCCAGGAAACATAGAAGGTAATAGGATTGAAAGAGGTAAGACAGCTGTCAATAAAATAAAATGAATATAATACTGTATGTAGAACTAAGCTCTTCTGCTATGATAAACAATGAAGGAATTACCGCATTTTTTGGAGTATAAGATGCACCAGAGTATAAGACGCACCTTAGTTTTTGGGGAGGAAATAGGGGGGGGGGAATCTGCCTACCAGGTATTCATCTGGCTAGCGTCCTTAGTCTGGTCAGCTTCAGCACATTATTTTATCCCCTGGTTAGGGCTTAAAAAAACCTTATTCGGAGAGAGTAACAATGAAAGAGCCAGCAAGCCGATAAGAGCTGGGAAGATCGTTAGCACCTCGTTAGGGCTGGAAAAAAAGCTTCAAAAAAGCTACATTCAGAGTATAAGACGCACCCACATTTTCAGCCTCTTTTGGGGAGGAAAAAGGTGCGTCTTATACTCCGAAAAATACAGTACATGGGGATGACATACAGTATACTGTTTTCAAGTTATTAAAACATCAGTGGTGATGGTGACCTTGGGAAAAGGGGAGAAGTTTTTTTAAAATGTGAATCCAACAATCTCTCACGTAATTGTATTGGCAATTTTTCTCCTCCCAAGATGGCTACTTAGAGAGCTATACAGAAATATCCCAGAAGGTGGAATTGCTCTTACTTGTCCTTGTTAAACTCCTGATATCAAGTGTGTTCTCATTTGATTCTTTTTTGCACAGTTTGGCTTGTTTGTCATGCACAGAATCGAGAGAGGACTTGTTGGCAGATGATTGTTAGTCATCCTGCCTCATCCCAAAATTAAATCTTCTATCACTCTTGCCATTCCTTTCCATTTGATGAAGCTGTAGCTCAAAGACAGTGATGCCTCTTAGTAAAATTCATTAGTCTTGAAAAAGATTGTCTGTTTGTCTCTGATTTTTGGCTACCATAATTTTCCTCTTATGGTGTTATGAACAGAGTAGGAGAACAATGACGTTTTAATGGGAAAGATTGGATTATTAAGAGATATTGTGCTAGTAAAAGCAATACTTTACTTGTTTACTAAGGCTTTTCCAAGCTAGTGCCTTATTATCAAAACATTAGAAGGGATCTGAAAATGCAGAATTAGAATAATTTACAGTTTGGAACTATAAATTTCGACTGCCTTCCTAAGAGCCTCTCTGTCACAGAGAGGTGATAGATTGGAGATGAGATCAGAATGTTTTTGAGAAATATATTCCATTGAGAAAAACACAACAGCAGTTAAGCTATTTTCTGTGAAAGGGAAAAGGAGCAAGTACATATGAAGAGGAATGACAGAATAACAGAACGGCTGCACTGTGTGGTTTTGCTTTTCCAAAAAGGTACTTAAAGAAAGCAGAAAAGGAGAAGGAGGACAACAACTCTACTTTACTGCTGTGTACATAACAAGTGAGAATTACAAAGTACACAATAGGCATCCAAATGGAAACCTCTTTGGAAAGGAAGACTTGGGGAGCAGGGCATCAGGAGTAGTGATGAATCAAAGAAATACGAATCTGGGTCCTTAAACTAATAAGTGATGGCTGACAAAAGAAGTTAGTTGACAAAAGAAGAATAAGAATGGGCTTGTGTAGAAAGCTCAATTCCCAGGCATTCAGAAACTCAACACTTAATGTACTGTAGGGTGTACAATTTGAAGCACTTCTGGGGACAGCCAGTAAGTTTGTAGAACAGTGTAATATTGTAGAACAATATTACACTGCTAACTAGAGCACACAAAACATTCACTAGACCAATTCTCGAATACAGCTCACCTGTCTGGAACCTGCACTGCATTTCGGACATTAATACAATTGAGAGAGTCCAAAAATATTTCACGAGAAGAGTCCTCCACTCCTCTGCTCGCAACAGAATACCTTATGCCACCAGACTTGAAATATTGGGCTTAGACAACCTAGAACTACATCGCCTTCGAACTGATCTAAATGTAGTCCATAAAATTATCTGCCACAATGTCCTACCTGTCAATGACTACTTCAGCTTCAACCACAGCAATACACGAGCACACAATAGATACAAACTCAATGTAAACCACTGCAAACTCGACTGCAGAAAATACGATTTCAGCAACAGAGTGATCAATGCCTGGAATTCACTACCTGACTCTGTGGTTTCTTCCCCAAACCCCAAAAACTTTAACCTTAGACTGTCTACTGTCGACCTCACCCCATTCCTAAGAGGTTCTTAAGAGGCATGCATAAGTGCACCAGCATACCTACCGTCCCTGTCTTACTGTCCTATTGTCCTCATTTATCTGTACTTATTTTGCTTATGTTTATGTTTATACCTATACCTGCTATCTTGTACATGTTTGACAAACAAATAAATAAATAAAAATAAAATAAAATAATTCATTTTTACATTTTCCATCAGGTAATAAGAACTTCCAGGGTTTCTATTATTCAGTGTTCTTGCCCCAGCCATAGCTGACAGGGGCCTTGAATCTGAGTCTCCTCAATTCTACTCCAACATCTTAATGCCTATAACCACAATTATAATCCACTCATAGCTTTGCATTGCTACTTCTATCTTTTCCTTTTTTTAGGGTGAAAATATCTACTAAGGGAAAAAGAAGATAGAAGAGTTGTATATTGTCTTTTGATGAAGAGATTATAATCTCCCTCAAGAAAACCTTTGAAATTCATCACAGGTTAGACATTTACAATATTTAAAGATCTACAGGTAGTTAGTACAAGCTAAATTATCAGTAGCAAACTCCTTAGTTTCCAACATTGTGGGAATTTTTAATGGGAGTCTTTGGCTATATCTAAATTTGCTGAATGGGCTGAATCTCAGGTTAGCTTCACTTTCCCAAGCAAAATGGGATCAAAGGAACTGGGAATACACAACAGGAGAATGTTGCTCTCCTGGCATCCACACTGAGCTGCCAAAAGCTTTCTGCCCCCCAGGGCATCATTTCTTACATTTGAGCAATAAAGTTTTATTCTGCATGATTTTAGTGATTGTATGTTTCCAATGCATTGTTAGTTTCTTATATTTGAGGGTTGATTTATTGAACATTTTTATATCACCTGACAAGCCCTTCAGCCTGAATGCCCCTTGCAGACAGTAAAAGATCACACATAGTGACATTATAAGATTTAATCATCAAAGTACCAATTCCTAACATAGATGCTTCATCCATCTCAGTGGTATGCATGGTGATGAGAAAGAAAGGAAAAGAAGATCAAAAACTGTTCACAGAAATGAAAAGGCAATTTTTTTAATATTCTAAACTAAACATTTGTTAGACCAATTCTGGAATACAGCTCACCTGTCTGGAACCCGCACTACATAACAGACATTAATACAATCGAGAGAGTCCAGAAATATTTCACTAGAAGAGTCCTCCACTCCTCTGCTCGCAATAAAATACCTTATTCCACCAGACTTGAAATATTGGGATTAGACAATTTACAACTACGCCGCTTCCGATCTGATCTAAATGTAGTTCATAAAATCATATATCATAGATTCAAACTTAATGTAAACCACTCCAAACTCGACTGCAGAAAATACGACTTCAACAACAGAGTGATCAATGCCTGGCATGCACTACCTGACTCTGTGGTTTCTTCCCCAAACCCCCAAAACTTTAACCCTAGACTGTCTACAGTAGACCTCTCCCCATTTCTAAGAGGTCTGTAAGGGGCGTGCTTAAGTGCACCACTGTGCCTACCGCCCCTGTCCTACTGTCCTATTGTCCTCTATTATTGGTACGTTTTACTTATGTTATGTTTATACAAACAACTACTATCCTGTACATGTTTGACAAATAAATAAATAAATAAATAAATAAATGATAAAATAGCATATGCTTGAGCAAGGTCCACAGTATTGTCTGGAACTTCACGGCCTGTTTTCCTTGTTACCTTCTGGGAGGAGACTTCATGGTAGTTGAAGCAGAACATCTAGATTTAGTCAGTTTTGTTTCATACAGTATCAACCTTGTGAACTTTCAAGTTTTCTCTTTCCGCTACATATTCAAAATAGACAGTGATTAATACATATATTTATGGTTATAGATCTATCTATCTATCTATCTATCTATCTATCATCTATCATCTATCATCTATCATCTATCTATCATCTATCTATCTTATCTTATCTTATCTTATCTTATCTTATCTTATCTTATCTTATCTTATCTTATCTTATCTTATCTTATCCTATCCTATCCTATCCTATCCTATCCTATCCTATCCTATCCTATCCTATCCTATCCTATCCTATCTATCTATCTATCTATCTATCTATCTATCTATCTATCTATCTATCTATCTATCTATCTATCTATCTATCTATCTATCTCTACCGCTAATGGTTTGCCCAAACCGGTGTGAACCGGGAACAACCCACCACTGCATCAACCTCATCTTTAGGGATGGCAGGGGAGAAAAATGGTAATGTGCAAACAGTCCGCTTCTTTGAAATGAGAATTCTAACAGCAGACAAAATACGGGCTGCGGAAGAAGTAAAAACCTTTCACTTTTAAATTCAGTTCATCTCATTACCATCTATGGTACCATCTTGAGTCATCTGATAATTCTGTCTCAGGACCTTTCCTCACTATGGTTTAATACCACTCTGGACTCACCATGTTGGGAATTCTGGCTATAAATTGGATGATCTAGATCACAGGTGTCAAACTCGTGGCATCACAGTGCCGTCACATGACATTTCACAATGTTTTTCCCCTTCACGGAGATGGGGTGGGCATGGCCTGCACATGACACAACGGGTCCACGGGCCACCAGTTTGACACCCCTGAATTGTTTCTCCCTTATAGTGTCTTGCTGGGAGAGACTATGAGGCGTCTGGAGAAAGAAAGGAAGAGTTAATAGTGGATGAGTCAGTTGACAGATTATCTTACAAAAGGGCAGATCAACCCAGGTGGGAAGCAATCTGGAGAAAAAATGGTTTCAAAGTATTCAGAGATATTTTGCCTTAATTAACTCACTATAAAAGAGGTTGGAAATTCTTATTGCAGTTTCCAAGATTTTGTACTTATCCTGGGCTAACATTAAATATAGCTTTGTAAAAACGTTGTAGTCCTTCATTCTTGATCTTGCCAGCTACCTTTATTTATTTATTTAGTTTGTCAAACATGTAGGAGGAAGGTATAAGTATAATCATGGGCATGAACACAGGAAATGGGTATGAATAAATGGGGACAATAGGACAGGGCCGGTAGGCACGCTGGTGCGCTTATGCACCAGCGTGCCTACAGACTTCTTAGGAATGGGGTGAGGTCCACCATAGACAGTTTAAGGTTAAAGTTTTGTGGGGTTTGAGGATGTAACAACAGAGTCAGATAGTGCATTCCAGGCATTGACCACTCTGTTGCTGAAGTCGTATTTTCTGCAATAGAGTTTGGAGCGGTTTACCTTGAGTTTGTATCAATGGTTTGCCCATGTATTAATGCGGTTGAAGCTGAAGTAGGTAGGACGTTGTAGCAGACAATTTTGTGTACTAAGCTTAGGTCAGACCATAGGCGGCGTAGTTGTAGGTTTCAAGCATAAGGTATTCTATTGTGAATAATAATAATAATAATAATAATAATAATAATAATAATAATAATAATAATAATAATAATAATAATAATAATAATAATAATAATAATAATAATAATAATAATAATAATAATAATAATAATAATGTATTCTATCGTAAACCTTTGCTAAGCAAAGCCTTGTCCTCATGCCTTGGTTGCAAATATTTTCAGGCCAGTGATTAGTTAATAAGTAGTTAACAGCACAACTGATATTGTGAGAGGAACTATTGGTTCCTAGTCAAAGATTACTCCAAAAGGAACAAATACAGCATTTGTCCACCAAGCACCACGCCAAATTCATGGTGATTTAGAAAGATAGGAGAAAGAAGCAACAAGTTTAAACTCCATGGCTGTAACTCTTCTTTTTTTTTCATTTCCTCCCTGCAAATTCGATGAGAAAATCAACAGCTGTGAATGGATTCAATCTTGCCTATAATCAAGATTCCTAACCTAGTTAAGCCATATCAGCGAGTCTTCTGCCATGGATAGCACAGGAGTATAACTAAGCTGCGAAGTGTCAGGAAATCAAAAGAAAGGATGTACGACTACAACTTGCCACATCTCCAAGTCACTTGGAGGGGCGTGCATAAGCACACAATCGTGCCTACCGTTCCTGTCCTAATGTTCACATATATTCTTACCTCTTTTACTCTTATTCATGCTTGTACTATTACATATATATTCAATCGTGTTTACTGTTTATACTTTGTTTATAATCATATATGCTTGACAAATAAACAAATACAAATACAAATACAAATACACTTATCTGAAAAAAAAATGGTGATACATTATGGGGTTTTTCCCCTCCTTCCCTTTTGTTGTGGCAAGACCACGTCAGCAGGAAACAGAAAAAGTGATGCTTTCCAGAGCATGAAGGATCAGTAAAAAACTATTGAAATTGATGACCAAGTGGCACACTTTGATGGCCAGCATTCTGTTACTGCTGAAAACTCCCTATGAACAAAGGACTAAAGATGTTCTGTATGCAAGAACTGTTGGATGTGATTTAAAAGCCAAAGCAGGGGAGCAATCTGAAATTAATCATTCTGAAAGAAAAGTTCGAGGAAAAGCAGAGATCAATGGGGCGGCAGGACAAAAGCTAATTCTATTATCTGTCCAGAAGCAAGACAGGGTGAATTTAATGACACTCTTTCCTTTCCGTAACTATAGGATGACAGCAAAATCCAGGAATGGGAGAACTTGCCACATCCAACTTGCTGCGGTCAACTCACCGTGGCCAACTCACCATGGCTAACTTGCTGCAGAACAATTAGCCACAGCCATGGGCCAACTCGCCATGAGAAATTTAACAATTCTATTTAATTATTTAAAATAAATAAAAAGTTATTTTAATTTTTGCCATTACATTTCATTCTGTCCCTTCTTCTGCATCCTTTCTCTAATGCTTCTATTCCACCATTTCTTTGATATTAATATAACTCTTGTCCCACAGTGACTTGTCCTGCAGTGAATTCAGGGGTGAAATTCAGCAGGTTCTGACAGGTTCTGGAGAACCGGTAGCGGAAATTTTAAGTAGTTCGGAGAACCGGAAAATACCACCTCTGGCTGGCTCCAGAGTGGGGTGGGAATGGAGATTTTGCAGTATCCTTTCTCTGGAATGGGGAGGGAATGGAGATTTCGCAATATCCTTCCCCCAGGAGTGGGGAGGGAATGGAGATTTTGCAGTATCCTTCCCCTGTACTCCGCGAGTGGAGAAGCCCGAGAAAGAATAGAATTCTTTATTGGCCAAGCAGGGGTGAAATCCAGCAGGTTCTGACAGGTTCTGGAGAACTGGTAGCAGAGATTTTCAGTAGTTCGGAGAACCGGTAGCGGAAATTTTGAGCAGTTCGGAGAACTGGCAAACAATACCTCTGGCTGGCCCCAGAGTGGGGTGGGAATGGATATTTTTAATATCTTTCCCCCAGGAGTGGGGAGGGAATGGGGATTTTGCAGTATCCTTCCCTTGCCACGCCCACCAAGCCACGCCCACAGAACCTGTAGTAAAAAAAATTGGATTTCACCACTGGCCCAAGTGTGATTGGACACACAAGGAATTTGTCTTTGGTGCGTATGCTCTCAGTGTACATAAAAGAAAAGATACATTTGTCAAGAATCATGAGGTACAACACTTAATGATTGTCATAAGGTATAAATAAGCAATCAGGAAACAATCAAGCGGGGCGCGAAATCTTGGCTTCGTAGAGCGTAAACTTTGCAAAAGGGCCGGCGATCGTGGGCGCCGATCGGGGAAGGCTTTCGGGTACGGGATCGTGTCCCCGTGGAAAGCCACGAGCGACCGGCTCGATCGCCGCCCCTCTTTCTTTTTAAGGAGCGCCACGTGCAGGCGCGTGTGTGTATATGTGTGTACACTGTACAGAAAAGCGCGATCGTGCGATTTGGAGCCAGTCTCCTCCCTCCCCGGCGCCTTTCCAGAGCAGCCACTCACTCCCACCCCCCAGCAGCCCCAACTTGACTGGCGGCGCGCGGGTTGGGCTGGGAGGGTAAAGGCAGCTCGGGCGAGGAAGCGGAGGCGCTGCTGTTGCTGCCGCCGCCGCCGCTTCTCTCCGATCGCCTCGCCTTCCAAGAGCGAGCAGTTTTGCAAAGGACGAGGACCGGAGCGCTGGGGCGAAGAGGGAAGGACAAGAGCCGAGGAAGAGCCGGGCTCTAAAGCGCCAGCCAAGCAACCCCAACCGCGCGCGATCACCCTTTTCTCCGCCAGGCGTCATGAGCAGCTGCGACGCCAAAGATTACCTGACCAGGAGGGAGATCCCGCAGCTTTTCGAGGTACGAGCGCATCTCGGCGGCAGGTGAACCTCGGAGACCGGCCGCCGCTCGGCCTCCACGAGCGGAGCAAGTTTCCCCAAAGTCGGGGGAAATAATGGGGAGGGAAGAAAAGGATGCAGAGATCCAGGAGCGTCTGAAGGGAAAAGGTTGCAGGAATAATCCCGGGATGTAAAAGGCGAGAAGGGACCGGGCGAGGCGGGAGGAAAGAGGGCAAGCAAGGGAAGATAGGACCGTTGCGGGGAGAAGTGGCGGTGGCTCAGGCGGTGGAACTGAGTCGGTTGAAGAGGAAGTGACCGGCTTTTTCCGTGCATTCGCTTCAGGCGTCCTTAAACCCGCTGCTGCGGACTCTCCAAGCTGGAGGCAGATGATCTGAAATAGAGGTTAGGGTTTTGTTTGGGGTTTTTTTTTTTTGCCCCTAAAAGATTTCTGGCTTTAGAACTCTTCGTTCTTGATAAGGGGCTTGGAACAGCTGGAACATGTGTGCCAACTGCCAAGGTGTCCGTCTTGAGGTTCCTCAGTAGATGCCCTTGACTTCCAGATGGTTGCTGTAGTGTAGATCTTCTCAACAGCCCTTTCTGGTCTTTCTCACTCATCCTGTTCTGCCCTTCTGTGAAGCAGCAACCTTACTTCTGGTTGCCTTGGCTTCGCCATTGACTTTGTTTCCAGCATTTGTTTCTAACCTTGTCATCCAGAAATGTGTGTAGAATTGCTAATTAGCAGGCAGAAGAACGGTGCCATTTTCCTTGATATTTTTGGATTAATTTTTGGACAACTTTGCCCATTTTGCATCCATGAAGCAAAAGAGGCCTACGGGAGAGATGCTCCAGTGTGCTATTTCATTCATACCGGGTGGCATTTCATTCAGGTGGCATTCCTTGTGACTTCATAGGAACATGGCTTTGTAGTCACAGCTGTCCTTTAGGCACTGTTTCCTTTTCAGTGCAATATTATGTGATCCAAAAGATTTTGTCTGAAACACAATTACCTGAATGTAAAAAGGAAGATTATTTCCACTATCATTGTTTGTTTTTAGTAATAAAAATGCTAAAGATTTTTATATGTCATGTGACAATATGGAAGACTTTAAAGATTTTTATTCAAAATGACTGTTCTAAGAAAAAATACATTTGTGATTTACTAAATAGTATGGATAACTTAAATAGGGCATCTCAAATCATTCGATTTGTATTATTTAATCATTGGACCATAAACAGCAAGTTCTAGACTAGATTCTAGCAGTATAATGTTGTTCTGATAGAAAAATCCCGAGTTCTTTTTCAAATATTAATATTATTAAACATTACAATTGCAGTGATAAAAACTTAATGCAAACTAAAAAATAAAAAGCAAAAAAAAGAAGGCGCAGAGAAGAAAAAAGAAATAGAAAAGAGAGAAAAATAACAATATATTAAAGAAAAATAAAAGAAATATATAAAGAAATAACTTTCCCTTTTATCACAAGTATAAATAGTGTTAGTAATCATCACCTTAAAATGCAACACATGACATCTTCCTCTCATATGGCATCTCTTATTTATAAACAAATAGTTTAAAACCTAGCCATTTCAGTTCAGCAAAAGCCCACTAAGGGTTACCAGTGATAACAACGTATCTATTTTAACCTTGATCAACTAAACCAACTTTATATTCCTCCTTTTTACTTGTAACAATCTTGATAGTGGCCTAAAAGTTTATCTCTTTTCATTTTTTTCTTTGTCCTTTTTCACAAAGTTCTTCAAAGATTTAACAAGCTTCTTTTATAAATCCAATAGAGGAAGATCATCCAGATCCCTGTCTTGGTTTATTTGCATATCCCTTTTAATTATTAAGCCATCAGCTGGTTTCTTTTGTATGTGCGGTGTAGCATCTTTTTCTATATCACTCTTGTAGCTTGTCATTTTAAAACCCACTTTCTAATCAGTCTCAGTCTTGTCTGGTAAATTTTATTTATTTATTTTTATCCCACCTTTAGTATTTTGTTCCTCTTACATATAAATACAGTCTATCTATGCAGGTAGACACCCTTAAAATTAATTTCTGGGTCCATTGTTTAAAAATACCCTTCGGTAGGTTGAATGTTAAAACATTTTTTTCCCTTCTATATTAGTAAATCAAATGTAAGTGTTCTTCTCCTTTAATTGTAATCATTACTTCCTTGTCCTTCCTCAAGAATTTAACCTTTAAAGTCCCAACCTATCCTGTTTTTTTTTTTAAAAAAACCCAAAGCAACAGTATTTTTCTACAGGAAGGATTCTTATAATTTCAGAGTCTTATTTCAAATTTATCTGGACTTTCTAACTAAAATTAAAACTGTAATTTTAATTAAGAATTTTTTTAAAAGACCCTTAAACTTGCATTTAAAACTTCTTTCATTAAGGATTAAAGGAAACTCACAGCCAATTTTTCCGACTTGTCAATCCAGGGGTTCCTAATAGCTTAAAAAGCAGTTAAACAATTTCTGAAAGTGATTAGAAAAAGGAATTATATGAACTCAGTGGTCTTAAAGGTGCCAACCGTGGGGTAAGCCAGATAGCTATTCTCTAAACCCATTGGGGACTTCAGTTCTGTAGTTTCTGCGAGAAGCAACTGTATAGAGCACTTGTGAGTGATCTCAAGTGCTCTCTTTTTCTGGAGAGGAATTATGAAGAGTCGGTCTACTCATTGATTTTTCATTTTGCTTAATCTTCAGCTTTTTTAGCAGAACTGTCTTTAGTTCACCATTTCCCCCCCCCCAAAGTCCAGAAAGCCCCACTTTGTACAATAGAGTTCTTTCTTCATAAATGTATATGATATTGTATCCTTACCATATAATCCTATCCATCTATTTAAAGTAAGTCTACTTGAACTGATTAGAACAGCTAAATAATATTATTTGTTCATTCATTCATTAATCCTCTGCGACTCTGCCCAAAGGACAATCAAGATAGTTTATAATATACAAATAGAAAAAATATGGGTTATAAACAAAACAAAACGATACACATAATTAAGATCCACAGAACTATCACACAAAATGTTCAAAGCATCCTAACATTTTCAGATGGGATCAAAGGGTTTCTTTTTAACTGTCCTCCTAGAGACCCAAGCCACTTTTTCTGAGAGAATGTAACTTATATGTGCAGATGATAGCAATATTTATTTATTTATTTGGCTTGATTTAAGTGTCATCTCTGGATGGCTTATCATTGGGCAAACCAAGATTAAAACAGAGTGCAAAACAGATAGAGAAGATGGGATCTTCTGGAGATTCAATCTCAGATCCAAGAAACAACTTCATTACCCCTAGGCTTCGGAGAAGTACTATTAGATCTTCAATGCCATCCAAAATGCCATCAGTATGGGAACCACATGGATCTCAGGAGGGATCTCCATCTATATAAACAAGAGCATCTTTCATTTCAATCATTATCAACCATTTCAAATTTGTTCTCTTATATATCATTATGCAGCCTATTTAATATTCAAAAGACTTTCCAATCTTGTTTGTTGTATTTTCTAAACCCTATTATCCCCATATTCCCATTTTAGATATACAACTGCGAGGATGTTGGGTAATAATGCTAGAGTGTTTAATGAGGGATCTATAGTAGACCAACCCGCAGCGCATGGGCTTCATTCGGTTTTGAACAGCTAGTAATGTGGCCCCACAGGATAATTAAAAAATAAAGGAAGTTTGTGTCAGGCAGTGATTTTATATTGCCTGTTACATGTATATGCAGGGGAGATGCATCCCTATCAAATATAATGGTTTATTCCTGAGCACGTGATTAATATGTTCCTAGTACACATGTGTACATTCCTTTCTTTGTTCCTTCCTTTTTCTTCAGCTTCTGTAAGGAGCAAGACCTGTTTTATAGTCAAGATGTGATTCATTATTTTGTACCGAAATAAATATTTTCTACTTTAGTATTTTAAACTGCGGTTTTCTTTTTATAATGTCAGAGTTCCAGGGAAAAGATCTATTTCGCCTCTGATGAGAGTAATTCTTATCTAACAGTTTGTTATTTATATACGTTAACAATATTATATATTTTATATGTGACCCAAAACAAATCCCTCTTCACTCAATGCAGCCCAGGCAGCTCAAAAGATTAGACTACCATACAGTAGATAAATAAACCAATATAAATAGCAATAGCACTTAGACTTATATACCGCTTCATAGTGCTTTACAGCCCTCTCTAAGCGGTTTACAGAGTCAGCATATTGTCCCCAACAATCTGGATCCTCATTTTACCAACCTTGGAAGGATGGAAGGCTGAGTAAATCTTCTGTGAGAAAGACAATTACTGTTTCCATTTAAAAAAAGTAAATTTTGCTTCATTTATTCGTGTTTGTAAATAAAGAATATCTTATATATTGACATATCTGGCCTGACCATGCAAGGGGAAAGAGGTTCAGTAGGCCTTTGCAAGGATTAGAATCACTTTCCCCCAACAAATAAAAACAAGGATTTGAAAGACGTTGGTATTTGCAATGCAACTCCGAACATGCAGAGGGTTGCTTGGAATAGTTATTAGAATTGTTGTAGAGGCCTGACATAATAATTTGACAAGCTGTATTTCAGCAGTCAGAGAATTTTGCTTGGGATATATGCATATGAGTATGTTTTGATTTTTCAATCCTCTGGAGCTCTGTTCTTTACAACACATCTACTGCTTAGTATATTTTGTGGGCTCCCTAATGGAATTGGGGGACGTTTATAATTTCTATAAAGTACAGGTAGTCCTCAATTTACAAGAGTTCATTTAATGACCGTTCGAAGTTACAACAGCACTGAAAAAAGTGACTTATTACTATTTTCGTCACTTATGACCGTTGTAGCATCCCCATGGTCACATGATCAACATTTGGATGCTTGACAACTGACTCACATTTATGACGGCTGCAGTGTCCCGGAGTCGTGTGATCCCCTTTTGCGACCTTCTGACAAGCAGAGTCAATGGGAAAACCAGATTCACTTAACACCTATGTTACTAATTTAACAATTGCAATGATTCACTTAACAATTGTGGCAAGAAAAGTCATAAAATGGGGCAAAACTCACTTAATACATTTCTCACTTAACAACATACATTTTGGGCTCAATTGTGGTCGTTCGTTGAGGACTATCTGTATATGTTTTAATATGTGCACATTTAATTTCCCCCCCTGTTTGCCATTGTATCTGAGATTAGATTATCAGGTGTCTTTTAAGGGCAATACAACCATTTCATTTCATAGTTTAGGAAGACTGTTTTGTAACTGGTATCCAGACTGTAAAATCCTCACATATAAAGACTTATTCACACTTGTCAGGCACTCTGGTAGTTTGCTATGGTTTTAGAAGATTCAAAAGGCAACGGAATTCCATTCTAGATACGACTACAAAGGTATGACAACCTGTATTTGACTATGATACGAAGATAACATTTCATCTGAAAATAAAATCAGGTCCAGAGAAAAGGGAATAATATTAAGAGAAAAATTAGATTTCCAGAACAGGTGACGGGGGGAAAAGGAAAAGAAGAGGAGAAAAATACAGACGAAGGTCAAAAAGATAAATAGATCTTTTGTCATAAAGATTTAAATTTACCTCAGATTAGGATAATCCTGTGACACCCTCTAGATGCTAACCAACAAGACATTTTGACTTTGGGAAGTCAATTAGGAATAGAGCAACAATGGGATACATCAAGGTCCTTCTCTTATTGCTAACATAGTTTACAAATGAATTTAAAGCAGGTTGTGCAGGAATTACACAAAGAAAGTGGCAGGAAATAGGCAGATGCATAGTTGTGTAATTGTTGCTGTGTGGATTTCTATTCACATTTGTCCCAAGTTTACTGATGATCTGGGTAGGTGAAAACCTCCTACCTGGGTGTTTGTGGGGCAGCTGAAATGCCTCAAATGCAAATTGGGTGGCTATGTAAATTTGATAAATAAATAAATTCCCATTCAAAATTGATGTTCAAAAGAAATGATAAAAAGACTTCAAAACCTGGTTGAGCTAGAGGGAAAAGGCCGAGACAGACATTCTGGATGATCTTCAATCTGTCAGAGCTTTGTGCATTCCTGAATTAAAATTCCCTCTCTTCTCCAGGCAGAGAAGAGAAAGGAAAATGCTTGTGGCAGGGATCCAGTCTGTCTCTTCCCAGGTCATAACCAACCAATAGTTAATTTATGCAGCAGTGATATAGCAGTGTTGTTCTTGGTATAATTTTGAAACTTAGAAAATTGCAAACCTTAAAATTAAAAAGCTTTTTTAACTGAAGAGTGCTGTGAGAATATGTGATCCACATGCTTCCAAGGTGGTGGTTGTTTGTTTTTAGCTGTGTTAGAGGCAAACTGTTGCAAGCCTCAAGAGTGAAATAACAGTTATGTAAAGTAGCTGTTTTACAAATGTTGCTATATTATTAAAATACAGCATTCTAAACTTTTAGCCTTCCTATCCCAATATAAAAAGTAGAATGCCTGCAAGCAAATTAGTCCTGGACAATGCAATGCTGTGTTACATTTACAACATTTATTTACAGGCTCTTTTGGCTGAATCAAACAGCTGCTAATAAAATTGTCCCAACTGTCATTTTCAGCGCAATGGTTCTTCAGACATAATTATTTTATATATTCTTGGGATGTGAAATTCTAAGCACATGTATTTATAATGAAAGTAGGGCTACATTCCAATCCTTGGTGATTGGAAACAATTATCACTGGGTTTAATAAGGCTTCCTTCCAAATAAGTATTCCTAAATAAATACTTAAATTCCTAAATAAAAGTATTCCTAAATAAATAAATAAATTCCTAAATAAAATATTGCTTAAATAGGATTCACTTTCTGAGGTCCATGTTGTTTTCTTGACAGCAGTATAGAAATGATACATACTTGGATGTTTTTCAACTGGATTAATCTATAGTTTAATTCACAGCTCTAGATTGTCTTGCTGGTATCACAGCCAAATACTTCAGTCTGATAATGTTATCTACAAAGTAGAGATAATCCTTATTTACTGACCACAATTGAGACCACCAACTTGGTTGTTAAGCGAAGTGGTAGCTAAATGAAACTGCGACTGTGCTTGTGATCTTACTTTACTTGCTTTCTTCGCTTTGTAGACCTGCAAAGGTTGTAAGTGCGAGGATTGGTTGCAATGTTTTTCATCACTGATGTAATGGTTGCTAAACGAGGACTATCTGTACTTTACCTCAGTGGTCTTCAACCTTTCCGGCTCCGTGGATTGGAAGTGGCAGTGGCGGGCAGTGGCAGCAGAGGGAGGGAATGGTTTATTGCGCACAAATGGAGCATCGTACCCTCACCTGCCACTTGTGCGGTCTGGTTCCGGTCCACGGACCAGGGATTGGGGATCCTACTTTATCTGACTTAAATGAGGTTAAGAAACTCTGATCATGTAAAACCTGTTCAGTGATATTATTTATTTTTTTAAAAAAATTTTTTTAAAAATACCAAACTGTATTTTTTAAATAGCGGTTAACTTTTATATTGTTCAATTTCCTCAAATTGATAATAACTGTCATAGAAAAACAACAATCCTCCAGCCTTATCAATTATTTCTGGCTAGGTAACATACATAGGGAGACTTTATTACTTTAAGAAGTTTTCTTGTTCATAATTCTGAATGTATTTTGAAACTATGCAATTATTCAGAAGTATTATTGTCTTGGAATGCAAGTATGGATGACTGAATGTTCTCTTCCAATTAAAATTCTATATATAGAAAATTTATATCACTATGAAGACTTTAGAACCTATCATCTTTTCAGTTGTAGCAATCCACAGAAAATAAGTATCTAAATTCAGAATAATTTAGACCCTTAGCTGTAATCCCTACTGTTTTCTAAATACTGCAGATCTTGGCAATTGTATCCTGTGCTGTCATGCTTATTTTACTTTTAGAATATTTAAGTGCTAATTAATAATAAAGTGATGTGTATCATGTATCAGAATAGAACTTTTGAAATATCATTTCATGTCTGTTTCCAATGTTCCTAAACTTAGTTCAGAACAAAAAGTTTCTCTCTAAAACCCTCCTCCCTTCCTGTGGAGAAATGGTTATACCAAATTTCCATTTGCCATAGTGTTGTGTGCTGTAAAACATAAATAAGCAAACAGGAAATACCTTATGATTGTCATTGATATAAAACACTCAAGTCTTCAAGGATAGAGCAGGAACATACAGGGAGTCCTCAACTTAGAACAACTGGGGCCAGAATTTCCGTTGCTAAGCAAGGCAATGATACAATGTTTTGTGCCATGGTTGTTAAGCAAATCACTGAAGTTGTTAAGTGAATCACATGGTTATTAAAGAAATACAGCTTCCCCACTGACTTTACTTGTCGGAAGCCAACTGGCAAGGTCGCAAGTGGCGATCAAATTATCCTGGGACACTGCAATTGTCGTAAATACATGCCACTTGCCAAACATCTGGATTTTGACCATGTGATTTATGCAGATCCTGCAACAATAGTAAGCATGAGGACTGGTTAAAGGTAACTTTTCTCTGTGCTGGTCACTAAATGAATGGTTGTAAGTGGAGTACTACCTCTAGTGACATCAGAGATAGAAGTTGCTTATATTTATGAGTTCATATTTAATAAGTGTAGCATGCTACTGCAGAAATAAAATAAGGTAGTCTTCAACTTATGACCACAATTGAGCCCAAAATGTATGTTGTTAAGTGAGAAATTTGTTAAGCGATTTTACCCTATTTTACGACTTTTCTTGCCTCATTTGTTAAGTGAATCACTGCAGTTGTTATATTAGTGACACAGTTGTTAAGTGAATCTACTTTCCTCATTGACTTTGCTTGTCAGAAGGTCACAAAAGGGGATCACATGATTCCAGGACACTGCAGCTGTCATAAATATGAGTCAGTTGTCAAGCATCTGAATGTAAATCACATGACCATGGGGATGCTACAACGGTCACAAGTGTGAAAAGTGGTCATAAGTCACTTTTTTCAGTGCTGTTGTAACTTTGAACGGTCATTAAACGAACTGTTGTAAGTTAAGGACTACCTGTAGAAAGTGAAGGAGAAAGGAGCCTAAAATAAGGGGAGATGATCTGATTCAACACAGTATTTTTTAACCAGCTCATTAATGCCAACTTGTCTCTGTTTCACATTCTGCAAGATTTTTGGTGGCCATTATGTGTATATAATTTTTCCTAAGTGATCTTTTCACTGAAATAGACAGTAATCTATGAAAGTTTATACAATAATGCCATCTGAAAGAAGTGTGTCACAAAGTAAAGTAAAACCCTGTGGAATCAGGCCATCTTCAGTAAGTTCTACCACAGCCACCATAGCTGCTGGTGGTAACTGGAAGCCAAACTATTTGGAGAGTACAGTATCTGATTTTCTTACTCTGACCTAAAATATATTCCAGAACAAGATAGAACTTGGAATGTATGTTTGGTAAGACTATTGGAGCTGGGTTTTATAACTGCAGATCTACAGTGCCGAGCTCTTAGTCACTGTCTGGAATAGGAAGGTGACTGAGGATAGGATTGCACCCATGCGACCTCCCCTCACCCAAAGACCTGTCTGTGCCCCGTGGTATATAGAGGAACTGAGAGGGATGAAATACACGAGGAGACGTCTAGAGTGCCGCTGGTGGAAGACAGCGGATGAACTCGATCGAATACGGATAAGAGCTGCTACTAACGCTTACCTCATGGCGATTCGTGCAGCGAAGTATAAATAGTTCTCCACACTAATTCGTCTGCAGATAATCCCCCAGCAACCCTCTTTAAAGTGAGCCACCTCTTCCTGGGGAAGGAGGAGATTGAGGTCCACCTGAAGGGGCGAGCTGAGGAATTTGCAGATTTTCTGGAAGACAAAAATCACTCGACTTCATTCCCAGTTAGATGCCGGTGTCGTTGCTGGTCTGGTGGAAGCCCCTGAGGCAGGTTCTTGCCCTGTTATCTGGGAACAGTTTGACCCTGTTGCTCTGGAGGAAGTGGACAGGATCCTAGGGAGTATGCGCGCAAGCACCTATGTTTTAGACCCATGTCCCTCCTGGCTTGTGAAAGCTTCCCAGGAGGTGACAGGCGGGTGGACTCTAGTGGTGATTAATGCTTCCCTAGAGGAGGAGGCAGTGCCCCAGCATTTTAAGGAGGCCGTGGTCTGCCCACTTAAGAAGCCATCGCTGGACTCCACCCAGTTGGATAATTTCCGACCTGTCTCCAATCTTCCCTTTTGGGGGAAGGTTGTTGAGAAGGTGGTTGCGCGGCAGCTCCAGAGGTTTCTGGATGAAATGGATTATCTCGACCCCTACCAGTCAGGATTCAGGCCTGGATTTGGGACAGAAACGGCATTGGTCACACTTTTGGATGATCTCTGGCGGGAGCAGGATGGGGTAGTGCATCCATCCTTGTTCTACTTGAACTTTCGGCTGCTTTCGATACCATCGACCATGGTATTCTCCTGGGTGTCTTTGGGGGGATGGGAGTGGGAGGCCTTATGCTATCCTGGTTCACTTCCTTTCTCTGCGGCCGCTCTCAGTCAGTGTTGATAGGAGGGGAGAGATCCAGCCCTCGCCCACTGCTTTACGGGGTTCCGCAGGCTCGGTACTCTCTCTGCTCCTGTTCAACATTTATATGAAGCTGCTGGGTGAGATCATCCGTCACCATGGACTGAGATGTCACCAATATGCTGATGATACTCAGCTGTATGTCTCGGTCCATGGTGAGTTAAGTGATGTGGTGTCCTCCCTCTCGCAGTGCCTGTTAGGGGCTGGATGGGGGGCAACGAGTTGAAACTAAACCCTTGCAAGACCAAGTGGCTCTGGGTTTGGGGTTCGTTGGCTCAGGGAGAATTGCCACCTTTGGTCTTAGATGGGGTGGTACTAGCCCAAACAGACCCTGTGCATAATCTAGGGATTTTCCTGGACTCATGTCTCCTGCTCTTCGAGCAGGTGGCAGTCATGGCCAGGAGGGCCTTTGCACAACTGCAGGCTGTGCTCTAGTTATGCCCTTTCCTGGACCAACAGTCCCTACTCACAGTCACTCATGCCCTAGTCACTTCCCGTCTTGACTATTGCAACACGCTCTACATGGGACTGCCCTTGAAGGGCATCCAAAAGCTCCAGTTGGTGCAAAATGATTTTGTTATATTGTACTATATTAATTTATTTGATTCTTTTTGTTAATTTTTATTGTTTCAAATGTGATATTTTATTCTGTAAGCCGCCTTGAGTCGCCATGGGCAAATAGGCGCCAATATAAATTAATTTAATTAATTAATTAAAATAAATAAATAAAAATAATAAATAAACAAATAATAAATAAATAAATAAATAAATAATAAACAAACAAACAAACAAACAAACAAACAAACAAACAAACAAACAAACAAACCACATTCACTTTTAACAACTTCCCAAAGCCTACACACCATTTTACCACTAGGGAATTTGGCAATGCAATTTACAATGTGTAGCATATGAATCTTGAGATGTAGGCTATTTACTGTATGTATTGTACATGTAGCATGGAATTAAAATCATTCACTCTCACAGACTGACTTGCTTTAAAAATAGAAGGACATGCAATTAAATTGAAAGGGGGGTTTATATCTGTGTTAGCCTCATTATATGTCAGTTCACAAGTTGTTGAAATGGAAATATTGATCCCCCCCCCTCTTTGACTGCATCTTCCATAGTATGAGACAGTTAGCTATTTTATAGAAAAGTGGATGATTTACATTATTACGAAAACAATCATAGACTCTATATTACGGCTTTACGAGTAAGAATTTATAGGTTTAATAAACCACACTTTAATTTTAGAGCTTGAACTTATTTTATCTCTTAGTCAGTGGCATAATACAAAATTGGAAAGAAGAGTAAACATGAAAGCAATGTATGAAGTGGGACATGAGTGGTACGGGTAGCGAGAAAGCTCTCGAGAATCCGAAAATATGAAGAGGTATTGTAAATAGAGTTGGAGTAAATTGGATTTAGCTCATTTCCTTTCCTTTCTGGTCTCAAGACCTTTTCTCCTTCTGTCTTCCTCTCTGTGGTTTGCATAATATTGTTTACTTCAAAAAGGAATGGTATGATTGCACATGTTTAGGTATGAAAAAGACAGGGATTTTAAAATTTTAGTCTATAATAGGGTTACCTGTTTAATCTACAAAAATACTGGTGTTGGTTAAATGACTCTCCAGCGATGTAGAAAATTTTAGCTTTTTGCTGCCATCCAGTGCTGCTCCAGAATTCTTCGGCCCTAGACTATAAATTTATTTTCGACTTCATTAAATGACATTGGTTGGTCAATCTCTTATGTTTCAGAGTTTGCTGAATGGATTAATGTGCTGCAAACCCGATGATCCTGTGGAGTATCTGGAAAGCTGCTTACAAAAAGTAAAGGAACTGGGGGGAGCCGAAAAAGTCAAATGGGATACTTTTGTCAGTCCGGAAAAAAGGTCACTGCCTCCACTTAACGGCAACCAGTCAAGAAGAGCATTTTTCAGGAATGGTAAGATCATTTTAAATTTTACATTTCGGCTTGTGGTAAGAAGATGGATAGACCTGATAAATGATTATGTAGTGTTTTGAGAATGGAAGGGAACCACAGCAGCATTTACTTTATAGGTAGTCCTTAACTAATGACCAGAATGAGGACCAGAATTTCCATTGCTAAGTAAAGCGGTTGTTAAACGAGTCGTGCCCAATTTTACAACCTTTTTTGCTTCCGTTAAGCGAATCATTGCAGTTATTAAGTGAATCGCATGTTCATTAAAAGCAAAGTCAACCTCCCGCATTGACTCTGCTCGTTGGAAACCAGTTTGGAAGATAACAAATGGTGATTACATCACTCCAAGACAATATGACCATCATAAATTCATGCCGGTTGGCAAGAGACCGAGTTTTGTTCATGTAACTGAGGGGAAGATGCAGCGGTCTTAAGTGTGAGGACTTTTTTTAGTGCCATTGTAACTTCAAGGGGTTGCTAAATGAACAGCCCTGTGCATGGAATGCTGTTTTCTGGAAAACATGTGAGACTTGGTTATACTTTGGCTACAAACTAATATATTCCTTTTTATCAAAGAATATTTAAGTTACCGTATGTTGCGGCGTTTAAGATGACTTTTTACCCCTTGAAAATCTTCTCAAAAGTCGGGGGTCATCTTATACGCCGGGTACTAAAACTTCCAAGCCGGGGGGGGGAGCTCAAAAACGGCCGCGGCCGCATCCATGCCGTTCTCCAGCCAAGCTGCTGAAGGAGCCCTGGAGCCCCGCCGCCGCCCTGCGTCTCGGTCTCCTGCTGGGAAGGCTGCAGCCACCACCGCCAGCTGCAGCCTTCCCAGCAGGTGGGCGCGCGCTCGGGGACGACGACGACAGGACCTTCGGTTTCTAACCTTCCTCATTTTTTCTCTTGTTCTCCTCCTTGTGGGCACGCGCGGGAGGGACTGGAGCAGAGGCGCCCGGCGGCTTAAGGCAAGAGGCGGGCGGGAGACGCGGGCAGGAGCCTGCTGCCGACGCCTCCACTTCTGGCATCCCCGCGCCTCTCGCCCCGCTCGCCGGGCGCCTCTGCTCCACGGTCCTACAAACCAATCCCCACTGTGGCTCCTTTCTCCCTCGCCCAGCCCTCTTCCAAGACGCCAAGTGCGGGGAACCGCACCAAGCGAGGTAGGTGGGCGCATGCGGGAGGGACCGTGGAGCAGAGGCACCTGGCGATCGGGGAGAGAGGCGCGGGAATGCCAGAAGTGTCTCCTGCCCGCCTCTTGCCCTAAGCCACCGGGCGCCTCTGCTCCGCGGTCCCTTCCACGCGCGCCCACAAGGAGGAGAACAAGAGAAAAGATGAGGAAGGTTAGAAACCGAGGGTCCTGTTGTCATCGTCCCCCAGCCTGCATCAACAGATCACTTCTTGGGGAGGGTTGAGAGCCCCTCCTTTTCCTGCCAGACCAGAGGGCTGCAGAGCATTGGGGGGCCCAACCTGAGCACCATAGTCCCCCCACACACACACAAGCAGGATGAAGTGAGTAGAAGAAAGAAAGAAGGAAGGAAGGAAGGAAGAAAAAAAGAAAGAGAAAGAAAGAAAGAAAGAAAGAAAGAAAGAAAGAAAGAAAGAAAGAAAGAAAGAAAGAAAGAAATTAGGAAGGAAGTAAGGAAGATGTTAGGAGGGAAGAAAGATAGAAAGAAAAAGAAAGATGGTAGGAGGGGTAGTCTTATAAGGCGAGTATATCCCAAACTCTATATTTTAACTAGAAAAGTTGGGGGTCGTCTTATACGCCCAGTCGTCTTATACGCCGGAACATACGGCAATTGTTATTTTAAGGTAAACACTGACATTGGGATAGTGATTATTACCATTTCCTCCTCTTTGCTTGTATTTATGATGAAAATAAATACATTTTATTCTTTTTAATGTTTAAATAGTTTTGTAATGTATCCACTGAACATCAGCAATTGAATAATGGCATAATGCCATATGGTTTCTAACTTTGCCACAAAAGCATTTTAAAGAATATATTTAGGCCAAGCAACAATGCAAAACTTGCTTGCAGAGAAGTAAGGCCAATATAATTATACTGAGGACACATTTAATATTGATTAGTTAAATCACCTAGAGAACAATCTCTAGATTTGCCATTATTTAAAACCATGCCAAAATCATGTTCATAGCTTAATGTATTGTGAGAAAAATATTTTTTTAATTTTTATGAATGCACCCATAAAGTATTTTTTAAAGCAATTAAGCTATTTTCAGGTTTTGTGTGAATTACAGTCAGTAAGATTAAATGAGCCATGTAATATTTTAACAAATGACTCTAAAAAGACGCATTAAAATCAAATTAAAATTGAATTTGCAAAGACATTTATCGGTTAGTATGCACTTTCATCTCTACCTATCAATGTGAAAGGCACTTCAAATCATTCAAAACTCTACATAATAGATTATTATAAACCTTTTTTTGTTTCCTTCTTTTCTCAATGACAAGATTTATCTAAAAATGGACACATGTTCCAAATGATATAGTTAAGTTTTTAGAGGTCATCTTTCTAAGTAAAGGAAACCAAAATGCTGTCTTAACATAGTGTAGGAAACATTCTGGGGTCATCTATTTGTGAACCAAGAGTATACAAGAAACCATTCACTTCAGGGATGAAATGTGAACATTTTCCCTACCAGCTATGTTGGTGTGGCTTGGTGATGCGGGTCATGTGACCAGATGGGTGTGGTCAACTTGACGTCACTTACGTCACTCACTGTTAGATCCAGGAGCTGCACATTCTGAAGCACATTCTGCCCTTCTGAAGCTCCCAACGCTTTGAATTTTCCTCCGCTGTCTGGATTGACTGCCCAAGTGAACCTCAGAGCCTTCTCTTGCCCCACTCTTCATCCCGGAGGGTCGTGCATCCCCCCGCCAATCCTCCATACAAACTGCCCACCCCATTTCTGCAAAGGCAGAGCCCCCCCTCTGCAGGGTGATCCAAAGAGGGGAGGGAGATGTTGTAGAAAAGGCAGTCTTCCACCCGTGCCTCCCATGCCGGCTCAAAACACTAGACAGCGTCGCAATGATTTTTCATTTAAAAGGAAAAAGTGGGGGGAGCTGTACTTTGGCCAGTAGACCCCCGCCGCCGCAGTTGTCCTCCTGCAGAAAATGGCCATTCCCTGAGCTAAGAAGGCAAGAAGCTGTGGCTCAGCTCACCCAATTCCTAGGACTACCCTGAATGGTATTCGGCACGGAGAGGGTGGCTCCCCCTCACAATCCCCATTTCCCTCAGCGATTTGACTTCCCGTGGCCTGCCGGCCTGAACGCTGGGTCGGACCACTATAAGGCCACTTCCCCGCTTCTTAGCGGTGGCTGCTGTGCCAGCAACCTCCTCCTCCTCGTTCCCCAACTTCTCCCTCAGCTTTCTTCCTTCTCCCGCTGCGAAATGAAAGTGAACATCGACAGGGTTACTTCGGGCAGGCAGACATCTGCAGCCAGGCGGGTAAGGAAGATGGCGAGAGCGGCGGCAGTGGCCCCTTCCATGCGCAGCGCACAGAGGCAGCGAAGTTGGGCACGGCGATCGCTCGGCCAGGGCGGCCTCAGCGGTGGCTGCATCGGCCACTCTGCCCATGCCATGTCCCGCTCCGGCCGGCTGCATGACTACAAGTGGGGCGACATGGAGAAGATGAAAGGCTACCTGTACTCACCCACCCTGGTAAGTGCCGCCGCCCAGGCTGAAGGGAAAGCTCTGTGGTGGCGTGGCTGTGCCTGCCCTGGCCCTCTCTCCGCATGGAGGGCTGCCCCTCCTGCCGCCGGCAGTTTCTGCCCCTCTCACTCCAGTTCTTCGCCGGCGGGAAGCAGCACCACGGCTGAGCCTCCTTCTCCCGGAGCGCCAGACTCCGCAAAGCAAGTTCCCGGAGTGTAGCCAGTGGTCAAAGAGAGCAGGCAGGTGGCCGGGTGGGAAGCCAGTGCGCTGCTTCAGAGCTCCAAGCCTCATGGAGCCGGCATGGGAGACACGCCACCCCGACATGCTTTCCTGCCTTCCTGCTGGCCACGGGGACACCGGGAAGGTTGGTGGAAGGCAGGAAAGCATATCAGGGCTTTGGGAAGGGAGCAGGATGCTACCTTCCTTTTCCGCCGCCCTGACATGCTTTCCTACCTTCCATGTGGCCTTCCGCTTCTTCCTCCCCCTCCACCAGCCTCAACCTTACCTTCTGCTGTTGCTGCTATGGGGCTGAGTCTGAGAGCGGCGGGAAACGGCAAGTGGAAAAGGCCCAAAAGGCCAGAAATGGCAAGCAGATGTCCCAGGGCTGCTCCACATGCGCACCGCATCTCCCGCAATCCTCTTCCGGTGCGGACCCGCATCCTACCGCATGTGCAATCCCGGGACATCAGCTTGCAGGTCGAGCGAGTGGTGACCGCCGGACCAGATCGGGGGTGTGGCCAGCCAGCCATTGCTGGCGCTTGGCGAACCACTGGCGGCCATAGCTATCGGTCCGCCCACACGGGTCCAAATCGAGAACATTTCACCCCTGATTCACTTAGAAGATTATCTGAAACACATTGAACCCTATGATGCTCTAATGATAATCACATAACAGACAATTTATAAGGCATACCTTCCCTTCAGGAGATCTCTCTTTGCAAATGATCCCTTCGTGATAGGATTCTCCAATTGTTAGGGACAAGCGATCCTCTAGCTGCGGGCCCTCTCCCATCAAGTTCATCTGTGTCAGGTTTCTAGGGAGTTTAAGGAGTGGGGAAAAGTCAGGAAACTCAGCAGGACTGAATCTGAAGGAAGCAGCAGATGAAATCTTTCTTGAAAGGAACTCTTTGATGCTTGTCCCATTCCAATTTCCTGTGATGTCTCATAAGAATGGAACAGCTGTCTTCTTCAAGAGAGGAACTTAGATCTAGCTGAATTATGATTAAAGCTTGCTGGGGACATCTTATTGAAGTAGGTTTTAGAATATCTGGTATTAATCAAAGTTCAGTACAGTAGTCTGATGTTTGATCTTCTGCTGGCTATCATTGATTGGAACTAGTTCTGTGAATAAACTCTGCAAGTATGAACTGTTCTTAAAGAGGCAACCTGTTTTCTCATTGCACGAATGTTATATAATGTTTTGCTGGCTGCATTTACTCAACATGCAAGCCCATAACTTATTTATGGCTTATTTAAATATAGTTTATTGCATTAACACAGCTGCACAGATATCTACAATATACTAAATCGGGAGGGGGATGTCCAGTCTTGGCACCTTTAAAACTTGTGGACTTCAATTCCCAGAATTCTCCAGTCAGCCAGCTGTATAACATATTGAATCTCATTCTAAATCCCATAATTTAGCTTAACTTGGATGAACCATTTTCTGTGACATTAAACTAGGTACTAGCGTCATCAACAACGATTTTTGGAAAATGTTTTTAACATCTGTATGATTTACAAGAAAACTACATGGAAGTACTTATGTAATCGTCAAGAGTCCAACTTGACTTGAGGGTGTAAATGTTTTTCTCTTCTAATAGATTTGTTGAGAGTTTTGAAGGATGTGTAAAGAGATCGCTTAAACAGGATCTCATGCTAACAGTTATGCCTTTTGTAAAAAACGTCAAATATTTCTGTTATTCATTACTGATGAACATAAAAGACATATTTCCGATGTTTTGTCTTTTTTTTCCTGCTTTTTCTGCTTTTGAGTCAGTCTTAATTCCCAACAGCAGCCTAGAAAAATCAATTCTATTTTCTTGGCAAGATTTCAGAAGTGGTTTGCCACTGTCTTCTTCCTACGATTGAAAGAGAGAAGAACTGTCCTAAAGTCAGCCACTTGGCTTCATGCCTAAGGCAGGCCTAGAGCTTAGGTCTCCTGGTTTCTAGCATAATCTCTTATACTACCATCAAAGGGATTCTCATTTCTGACATAACCATTTCATATTTTTCAGTGATGCCTGACAACCCCAACTTTCCTTACCGGAGATATGATCGACTTCCTCCAATTCATCAGTTCTCCATCGAGAGTGACACGGATCTCTCAGAAACAGCTGAACTTATTGAGGAATATGATGTGTTCGATCCGACTAGGCCTCGACCCAAAATCATTCTAGTCATAGGTAAGGAAACAAAAAAATGAGACTGACCTCAACAAAACCGGTAAAAAAAAATTCTTAGATTGGCAGTGGCTTTTAACAATGGAGCTGTTGGGTCAATGAATGTCAGAGTTTTTGTTGTAGAGGACTCCAACCTGCTGTTTAAAACGTTGCATAATAAACTTCACCTGAAACACATAGTTGCAAATAGAGCTGAATCCCTGTAGATCAGGGGTATCAAACTCGCGTCATCACAGCGTCGTCACGTGACATACCACAACTTTTTTCCCTTTGCTAAACCAGGTGTGGGGGTGATCAGCGCGTGATGCATCCAGCCCGCAGGCCGTGAGTTTGACAGCCCTGCTGTAGATTGAACTGTAAGAAAGATAAAATCTAATGTGGTAGTTAAATCTAACAGGATAAAGAAACACACTAAGGACACTGGCACCATTGCTGGGAATCTGTTCCTTATTACTCTTCCTGTTTTGTGTCTGGTGTATACTAGTTTGGAGGAATCATGCTTCTGATTCTGTTCTGCTAGCTGGATTATCTTCTGTCAGTGTCTCTAGCACCATCATCCTGAGCAAACATGGGCAATAGGAGAAGGATTCTTCAAAATGTGACCATTTCATTAAAATGGTGAGATGAGGGTTATGATAGCTGGGAGTTACAATTCAAGAAGAACTCCTAGCATTGTTGTCATATCCATTTATACAACACCACACTAAAGTTCCTTATTGGTAGGAGCATTATGACACCGATAGCTGCCAATGGTTAGATCAATAGAGAACTGAGGAGCTAGAGGGTAACAGGTGGTCTCATTTCTGTTCTGTGGTGTTTACAATGAAAAAGTACCATAGGAATTGATAGACTAATGAAATCCTTCTGTATAGCTCCACAAAAGTTGATAAATTTACCTCATACATTTGATGATATCTTAAGCTATTTTTTCCAATCAACTTCTATTGTGTTGACTTCTAGTATATTTTGAAGGTTTGGGAAAGACTGGCCTAGATTCTTACTCGAGTTATTCATGATTGAAAGATTGCTACAAGCTTGACTTTGAGGCTCAGTTAGGATGGTAGGAGGAGGATAATCGGGCAATGATTCTGACAAAACTTGGTAAGGCCTTTGTTTTTCCTTATAGGTGGACCCGGCAGTGGTAAAGGAACCCAGAGCTTAAAAATAGCAGAACGCTATGGATTTGAGTATATCTCTGTGGGTGAATTGTTAAGAAAGAAGATCCATAGCACAAGCAGCAATCGAAAATGGAGTCTGATCGCTAAGATAATTACAACTGGGGAATTAGCCCCACAGGTAAAAACAACAAGAAGCCTTCACAATCATATATGCATGTGTTTTTTCCCAGCAACATTTGAGAATGTACTCTTGAAACAGAAATATATATATCTTTTTTGTTGTTGTTTATCTAGGAAACCACAATTACTGAGATAAAGCAAAGATTAATGCAAATTCCTGATGAGGAAGGTATTGTTATTGATGGATTTCCACGAGACGTTGCCCAGGCTCTTTCCTTTGAGGACCAAGTAAGCTGTTTATTCTTTTGGCTGCAGCTATTTTTAATATATCCTGTTTCTCATACCAGAATAAATGTATTTAATGTATTCCAGTACTGTTTTGCATAGCAAATTTGCATCTCAAATTAAATTATAGGAAGGAAGTAATAAATTAGAACAATGGAACAATAGGAATATGAATACTGGTAGAAGCACTAAAATAAGAGTGTATTTTATTATAACTCTATCCATATTGAAGAAAGTTGGAGGTACCAACTTTTTAACAACATTTTTGATGTTTGATTTTTCATGTCACTTTTTAAACTTTTCCCATTGTTCCTCACCTCCACCTTTTCATCTTTGTTGTAATTTTGTATGTTACCTTTTTTGTTTTTTGAAATGTAATAACATTCTTTTTTTTAAAAAGGAATACGAACCAATCCAAGCAAAGTAATTCATCCAGAATTCACATGGGGAAGTAGGGTTCATAAGATAGGTCTTCAATAAGTGTCTAAGAAATGTAATATATTTACTTAAACAAAGAGATGATTCTCTCCACCCCATCCCATAATTATGTTTGAATAATTTGCAGAATTGCCATAGAGACTATTTAAAGCAGCGGTTCTCAACCTGGGGATCGTGACCCCTTTGGGGGTTGAATGAGCCTTTCACAGGGGTCGGGAGACTTCGCCCAGATGCCACCATTTGGGTTCTTTTACCCTCTGCGAATGCGCAGAATGTTTTGCGCATGCGCAGAGGGTAAAAGAACCCAAGGGGCGGGGCGGGGGTCGTGGCGGCGGGTGCGGTGGTGGGGTGGGGCGCGGTGGGGGCACAGGGGCAGGTCGCGGCATTAGGAAGGTTGAGAACCACTGATTTAAAGGGAAGAGACATTGAAAAGAAAGCAAAATTGGGGTTTGGAATGGCAAATGCAATGGTGGCAATTTTTTCATATCTTTTTTCTCAAGGCAGATATTCACTTCTTACTATCCTCTCCACCCCTCCCCGCCCCGTAAAGATATTCTTTCTCCCATTGTAATGCCTTGCAGTTTTCTATTTCTGATGGAAGATTAAAATAGAACGTGACAAGGAGGTACATATGCATATGAGAACAAAACAGTGTTATAGATAAATGGTTGATAAATGAATTTTATCAATGCAATTTATTTTACAAGCACGTTAACTTTAATTATGATTATTACTTCAGTTAATTCACACCCTCACATTTCTAGTGGAGGGATTTGGTGGATTGGTTTCTACTGGAGTCAGCAACTGCTAATTGATAAGGTGGGCAAATGCCAATGTCTTACAATGGATTTCTGTTTGCATTTATCTTCCCTTTTTGGGAAGGAGGGGAAAAGTTGTCTTCCTTTGGGATAAATATAATAAAACGATGTCTGAAGAAGTTGAAGACAGAGAGCATACAGGCACTGCTACAAAGAAATTAGCTACAAGGAATCACGTGATAAAACTCTGTAGAAGTAATCTTCAAGTTACAACCATATTTGGGGCCACAGTTTCTGTTGTTCAATAAAACAGTTGTTAAATTCGTCATGCCTGATTTTTATTGCAACGGTTGTAAAGTGAATAACTGCAGTTGTTAAGTATAACAATAGCAATAGCACTTAGACTTATATACCGCTTCACAGTGCTTTTACAGTCCTCTCTAAGCGGTTTACAGAGTCAGCATATTGCTCCCATCAATCTGGATCCTCATTTTACCCACCTCAGAAGGATGGAAGGCTGAATCAACCTTGAGCCGGTCAGGATTGAACTGCCGACAGCCGGCAGTCAACAGAAGTAGCCTGCAGTACTGCATTCTAACCACTGCGCCACTACAGCTCTTCAAGAACTAGCTGGGAAGATTTAAAATGGGAAGTAAAGTGATTCCAGAATGCTGCAACTATTGTAAACACATGCCAGTTGCCAATCACCTGAATTGTAATCACATGACTGGCTATGCTGCTATGGTCATAAATGCGAGGACTAGTCATGTCATTTTTTCAGTGCCATTGCAACTTCAAACAGTCTCTAAACAAATGGTTATAAGTAGAGGATTACCTGTAGTTCTGGGCACTTGCAGCAGGACCTCCCTAACTGATAGCAATAGCAATAGCATTTAGACTTACGGTATATACATCTCCATAGTGTTTCACAGCACTCTCTGGGCAGTTTACAATGTTAGCATTATTTGTCTATTGTCCTCAATTATCTGGGTCCTCATTTTACTGGCCTCGGAAGGATGGAAGCCTGAGTCAAACGTGAGCCCCGTTAGGATCAAATTCTAGGCTGTGGGCAGAGTTTGCCTGCAGTACTGCACTTAACCACTGCACCACCAGATATATCTGCTAATACAGCTAATACTGCTAATAATCTGCTAATTTAAAAAAAATACGGCATTTGCATTGTGATTTCATGGCACATGCCATGATTGGCAACCTCTAATCCAACAGCCCAAGTGCGTAAATCACAGAGTTTGCATTGTTACATCACAGATCACATTTTATCACCCACACAAATACCTAAGAAAGTCCACGGTAATCATTCCCAAATGGTAATCATTCCCAAATCATTCACCATTAGTGTTACGTGCAGTGTCCAGATGCTACATTTTGCAGTAGCTGCCTCTTTCAAATTAATGAGCATCGACTCAGGTTATTTATAAATACCTAATTATAGGCTGATAAGAGATCGTTTTGTTGGCACACATTTGGGAAATCTGATTCCATGATTCCAGAAGCAGACAGAAAGGCAGCTAACAATGGCGATAATCTTGGCTGTGTAATTAAATTGTTCCAAAGAGGAAAAAAAAAACATCTAAGTTAACAAATCATATTTTTCATATATCAATAATTGGAAACGCAACAAGAAAAGGTTATTCTGTAATTGCGCATTTTCAGTATTCATTAGAGCACAGTTTCAGCAGCACGTTGTTATCACAAGAAGCCACAGCCTGGAAGTTACTGCAAGCTGCTAACTCAGAATGCAAGTCTGAATCTGCTTTTGGTAATACATGCATTAGGGCAGTGATGCCGAACTTATGGCACACGTGCCACAGGTGGCACGCGGAGCCATATCTGCCGGCACATAGCCGTTGCCCTAGCTCAGCTCCAGCGTGCATGTGCAGGCCAGCCAGCTGATTTTTGGCTCGCATGGAGGCTCTGGGAGGGTGTTTTCGGCTTCCGGAGGGCCTCGGGGAGGGGCAGGGGAACGTTTTCGCCCTCCCCAAGCTCCAGAGAAGCCTCTGGAGCCTGGAGAGGGCGAAAAACAGGCCCACCAGAAGTTGGAAAATGGGCCATTTCTGGCCTCCAGAGGGCCTCCAGGGGGGCGGGGATGGCCGTTTTCGCCCTTCCCAGGGATTAAATTATGGGTGTGGGCACTCGCGCATGCGTGATAGCATGCGCGCATGCACGTTCGGCACCCGAGGGAAAAAAGGTTCACCATCACTGCATTAGGGCAACCCCTAGAGGGGGCAAGGGGGCCTAGAGGGGGCAAGGGGGTCTAGCAGTTAAGATGCTGGGTTTGTCGATCAGGAGGCTGGCAGTTTGAGACCCAGATACCTGTGATGGGGTGAGCTCCTGTTCTTGCCCCAGCTCCTGCCAACCTAGCAGTTCAAAAGCAAGCAAATGCAAGTAGATAAACAGGTACCACTTTGTGAGAAGGTAACAGCATTCCATGAGCCTTGGCATTTAGTCATGCCCATGGAAGAGTCTTCGGGCAACTCTAGCTCCCTTGGCTAGGAAACAGAGATACTGTAAGTACCGGCTTCTAGAGTTGGACATGACTAGTCAGGGAACATGTTTACCTTTTTAAATATGCACATTATGTAATCTTTTTCATTAAAAAATTGCAAGTCTGTATTATCACAAGTTTTTTTTTAAATACAACAAAAATATAGCAAGAAAGCCAGATTCTGAGACACTACAATTAAAAAACAACAGCGGTGCATTTTCTGCCATATAAAATTAAGATTCTTCAACATATGACCTTAACTCGTGCCAGTGATTTATGCTGCAAATTACTGCAAGATGCTTGGGTAGCGAAAATGGCTTGTATATGAAAAAAATTCTTATGATTTAAGGATATAAAAGGATTTTACATCCTGCTAATTATACATTTAATTTCTTTCGTTTAAGGTTGGTGTGATGTAATAAAGCCAGTTATAATAGTTTTGGGAGTAATGATTTATGGCAGAAGTGGGCAGGAATGTTATCTCCATTCCTCCCCTTTTCAGGTTGAAAAGCTTTTTTAAAAAATTGTTAAATTTGGAGTTTATATTACAATTCAGATGTTACTTCAATTTTTAAAATGGTTGAAAATAGTGGTGTTTCCTAACCAACTTGTTACTGAAACTTGAGGAGGCAGTTGTAAGGATTTGAAAGATTAAAATTCTTGTCCTGTGGTTATACATTGCTTAGTCCTAGTTCAGGGGTCAGCAACCTGCGTCTCTGGAGCCACATAGGGCTCCTTCATCTCTCTGCTGCGGCTCTGTCAGTCAAAATATGTGTCATAACCACCAATGTGCGACACCCGCCGGCACGCAATTTATTGAACTTTTTGACTCCTGGTAGGCCAACCATGGATAACCATGGTTTTTTTATACATAGCATAAAGGTAAAAAAATGATATATGTAGTGTTATCTTCATTTTAGATGTCAAAAGGGTTTTGTGGCTCCTGGTGTTTTCTGTGGGAAATGGGTCCAAATGGCTCTTTGAGTATTTAAGGTTGCTGACTCCTGTCCTAGTTTATAGCCTCAGTATCTGTGTGAATAGCAATAGCAATAGCACTTAGACTTATATACCGCTTCATAGTGCTTTATAGCCCTCTCTAAGCGGTTTACAGAGTTCAGCATATTGCCCCCAACAATCTGGGTCCTCATTTTACCCACCTCAGAAGGATGGAAGGCTGAGTCAACCTTGAGCCGGTAAGATTTGAACTGCTGAACTGCTGAACTGCAGTGCTGCATTTTAACCACTGCGCCACCTCGGCTCTTATAATCAAGACCCTATTTAGTGTCTCTCTAAAAGCCAACCTTTCCATTCTTTTCAGTTATTTTACAAGGTGAGAGTTTCATTATAATTTATTTCAAATTAAATCAGGGCGTACCATTCATGTGTTTGGAATTTATTTCCCCTTCTAATCAGTTATTGCAAAGTACAGTGAGACTAAATTAGGCACAGGCCAGCTCCAGGGATAATTCCTCATAGCTTTATATTTTTTTTCACAGGGGCCTTTTCAAGCATGCATGCACTTCATCAAATACTAGTTCCACCAGTTCCACCTTGAGCATTCAAACCCCTTGCTGCGGGATTCTCATGCATCTGCATCTGCCTCAACCAAAACCAATTATTTTCCAGGCATGATTCTCAAAGAGTCTCTTTAATAAAATTTATTGAGAAGAAAAAGACAAGGGCACAAAGTTTCTGGCAATTGAACTATTCCCCATCTAAAAATCAATATATTCTTACGGTAAGCTAGGTTGGAGACTTCCTTATATCTTCCTGAGAATAGTAACATGTGGCCGATTTCTTCACTAATGTAGTTGGCTATTTGCAGGGGTGAAATTCAGCAGGTTCTGACAGGTTCTGGAGAACCGGTAGCGGAAATTTTGAGTAGTTCAGAGAACTGGCAAATACCACCTCTGGCTAAGGTGACCAGATGTCCCGCTTTTGGCGGGACAGACACGCTTTTCAAGCGTGTGTCCCGCGTCCCGCATTCTTTCCAAAAAGTCCCGCTTTTTTGGAAAGAATGCCGAAACAGCGGGACGTCTGGTCACCTTAGAAGGGGAAGCACAAAAGAGAGGTACCGGAAGCAAGTCGGGCAAAGCGGAATTTCAGCGAGCCGGCTGCCTGCTGGGGAGAGGGGGAAGGGGGGCTGCTCCTCCTCTCCTTCCCCCCGCCCCATCCCTAGCCCCGCCCTCGGAGGCACCGCTGCTGTTGGGATGTGGGTGGAGGGGTGAGGGACGAGGAGCCGTCGCTGCTGCCGTCATCGGTTTGAGCTCACGAGCGGCCCCTCCGGCGGCGCAAACAGCCCTTCCTCGTCCCCCTCCCCTTCCTTCCCCCTGTCGCCTTGCTGCCGCCGTTGCCCTGGGGCCGGGCGGGCGACCGGGAGACCGCGGCGCTTGGATGCCTGGAGCTCGCGACAGGTAAGCTTCCGGCTGCCTCCTTTCCCCGCCTCCTGCCTCCCGTTCGTCGCTTGCCAGGCCGGCCCCAGGGCAGCTCCCAAAGGGGAGGCGGGCTCCCGAAGGGCTGCCGGCTCCCGAAGGGGAGGCGGGAGGCGAGGAAAGGCCTCCCTCCTCCCCCCCCACCTGGACGCCGACATTTGCTGTGTTTTGCCCTCTGCGCATGCGCAGCGTTCTGCGCATGCGCAGAGGGCAAAACTCAAATGGCGGCGCCCAGGCGGGCCCGCCCCCCCGTCCCGCTTAAAAAAAATCTGGACACTTTACCTCTAGCTGGCCCCAGAGTGGGGTGGGAATGGAGATTTTGCAATATCCTTCCCCCAGGAGTGGGGAGGAAATGGGGATTTTGCAGTATACTTCCCCTGGAGTGGGGTGGGAAAGGAGATTGTGCAGTATCCTTCCCCTGCCATGGCCACCAAGCCACGCCCACAGAACCGGTAGGGAAAAATTTTGAATTTCACCCCTGGCTAGTTGTATAACCTTCCCTTATCAGGATAAGAACTTAACCATTGCATCTGCTTCTTGAAGGCAGATGCATTTGCCTCCATCCAGAGTTGAAATCCAATTTTTTTTACTACCGGTTCTGTGGGCGTGGCTTGGTAGGCGTGGTGTGGCTTGATGGGCGTGGCAGGGGAAGGATGCAAATGCAAAATCTCCATTCCACCCCACTTCAGGGGAAGAATACTGCAAAATCCCTATTCCCTCTCCACTCTGGGGCCAGCCAGAGGTGGTATTTGCTGGTTCTCCGAACTATGCAAAATTTCTGCTACCGGTTCTCCGAACTACTCAAAATTTCTGCTACCAGTTCTCCAAACTACTCAAAATTTTCGCTGCCGGTTCTCCAGGACCTGTCAGAACCTGCTGGATTTTACCCCTGCCTCCATCCCCAGCAACAGAACAATTTTTCTTGGAAGAATGCCATAAATTAACCAAACCATTTCCTATCCATGCATCTCCTTAAGCAAAATCCCTTTAAAGGCATAGTTTTCCACTTCTTTTCTCCTCCCATCTTCGCTGTCTTCTCCGCGCAATTTTTTCCATTATTAAATCTTTTCACAACTTTTGTAAAAAGTCTGTAGTTCCTGCCACATAAGACATTGACATCTAAGCAGACCCTTAATTTTTATCCACATTTTTTTTAAAGGGCAACATTCTAACCTTGAAGATAAAAGATGAGTGATTTTAGGTTTTGTCGTCTCCTTTCCCTGCTAGATGATTGATGATTTCAGAATCTCAGATTTTGTCACGCCTAGGGCTATGGGATGGAAGTCTTCCATTTCATCAATAAATATTTGAGATTAGTTGCAAACTCTGAGTCTACCTTAGACTAGAATGCACAGAAGATGCAGGATCCTTTTTTAGAAGATCAAGATAGGACATTTGAAACAAATTATTCAGAGACCATTCTTCCAGAATTGTGGGTGGATCTTCCACTCTACTTATTAGCCTTCTGGTAAGAACGATGATTGCTTTCCTCAATTTGACTTAATTGTTCAAAGAAGTGCACTTGAGGAAAAGGACCTTTCTAGCCTCAGCATGTTTGTAGAGAAATAAGTTCCTTACTCATTGAGTCTTTCTTCTAGGTAAGCTTAAGTGATTTCATCTGCCAAAAGAGATGACATGAAGATAATTTGTATTAATTATCTAGATTGGCTTTTGTTTATATCATTTTATTTTATTTTTTTATTTTTTTATTTTTACATGTTGGTAATATACATAGATATAACATTGTTTATATACATAAGATGGGTACTGATAAGAGGGAACATTAGGACGGTAGGCACGCTGGTGCACTTATGCACGCCCCTTACTGACCTCTTAGGAATCGGGTGAGGTCAACAGTGGACAGTCTAAGGGTAAAGTTTTTGGGGTTTGGTGATGAAACCACAGAATCAGGTAGTGAGTTCCAGGCATTTACCACTCTGTTGCTAAAGTCGTATTTTCTACAGTCAAGTTTGGAGCGGTTCACTTTGAGTTTGTATATGTTGTGTGCTCGTGTATTGTTGTGGTTGAAGCTGAAGTAGTCGTTGACAGGAAGGACGTTGTAGCAGATAATTTTATGAGCTATGCTTAGGTCGTGCCTAAGGCGACGTAGTTCATAAAGTCCTTGTTTTTTTCTTTAATATGTTATATAAAATAACAAGATAATTGCATTGGCATCAGAGATCAACATAGCTATACCACCACATAGGCATTTCAGTCTTCAGGGTTTCAAAGCAATGAATTCTCAAACAGTCAGGTTTGTCTCGGTCCCTGTCTTTTATTATGGAGTTAGCTCATAAAATCCTAATCTCTAGCATTCACTTTCCTTTTCTCATTTCATTAATGTGGGTGTGCATAATTATTTGCTTCCTCCATTCCTCTGGGAAAAAATAATATCATAGACAAAACTGAAATTGTAACTTAGAAAAAATTGTTGCACAAGCAGGAACAAAACTGTTAGATAACATCCCTACTGAAACATTCTTTTAAAAGATCTTCAACTGCAACCAATCAAATTTGTATTTAGACTCCCCACACACCCATAATAAGGAAAATTCCATTGTTTCTAAAGTTTGTCCATATATTTCCTGGATATGTATAATTTGTATAATGATGTATTGACATTTTTTTTGAAAAAAGTTTTTTATTTTTTATTTAACATTGGGAGTGATTGGACTTGAGATAGTAGGATAGATGGGCAATTTAGTAATGATAGATATTAAAATGTTACATTTGAATTTTGAATACTAGATATATAATATAAATTTTTTTGATAATATATTATGGTATATGTATTGATGTTTATATGAAGGATGTATTGACATTTTTATGTTATTTGCATGCATTTACATAATTTGCATGATATAAATGCATGCAAATGTTATTTAAAGTTCAATTAGTCAATTATATGTATTAGTGCAAATAATATAAAAACACCAATTATGTCATTATACTAATGAAGTATAAATATGTCAATTATCTATTTTGAGGTTTAGCAGATATTTAGGTTTAACAAAACCCTCTTCTTTCCAAATAATCCATTAACTTGAGCTTTTACTTATATTATGTTAGAAATAGAATTAAACACTTCAGAAGTTGAGTGGTTGATGGTTCTATGTAAGCATGGCCAATTTTGTAATATGGAAATGTTGAAACAGTTCCAGAGCTCTTTTCTTGATATTAAATAGATCTGATCTTTTCAAGGAGTGAATGCAGTGAATAAGCCCAGAATATAGTAGAGCAATAATGGTATTGGGGAAAAAAAAGTGCCAGGTTCAATGAAGCATAGATTAGAATCCATTTCAGCTGCAGTGGGCATCTTATTATTCTGCCATTTTTTCCCCTCCATGCAGAGCTGGTTAGCAAAACTATTTATAGAGTTTTTACAATTCAATCATTGGAATGGATAAAAACAAAGCATCCTTTTACATGGGAAGTATAGCAAATTGGACAAAATGAGAGGTGATATGAGATCACTCATTTGCATTCTTGACCTCTGGCTGTTCTGCCTCAGATCTCTTGCTAGCATTCATTCATTCATTCATTCATTCATTCATTCATTCATTCATAAAATTTATTGGCCATCCAAATTAACCACAAGGTAACTCTGGACGATTTTCTCTTAAAACTCTCAGTCCAGTTTTCCTGCCACCAACTCAGCTCATCTTCATTTCCTTTTCCTTTTCCTCACATGGGAGAAACTTTTTGGGTGTGAAAACTTTATCTCCTATCTCCTGTTTTTTCAGACTAAGCTTATCACCTTGACATAGAGCTGTCTGTCTAGAAAAATCACAGGACAGAATGGCAAATAGTGCTTAGCTGCACCATTCTATTCTTTTTTTTTTGAAAAAGTTTTTTATTTTTATTCCCATACAGACATTTCACATATTTATCATCTCATTCCTCATTTCATTCTTTTACAAAATCTTTACACATATATTCTATGTTTATCTTATTGCTTTATTAATTCAAGTTTGCTTTTTTACCATCCTCCCTTCCTATCTCATACAGCCCTTCCTTCTCTTTCTTCTTCCCTTCTCTTCCTCCTTCTTCTAAACCTACTTCCCCTTCCCTCTCTCCTTCTCCTCTTCTCAACTTCCCCTCCTGCCCTCTCTCCTAACTCTCTTCTCCCCACATCTCTCCTCCTCCTCTTCCTTTCTTCCTTCTTCTTACTCCTCTCTTCCCTTCCTCCTTCCTTTACTGTACTTTCTCCATTTTTCTGGGATAGTATTCCAACAACTTTGAATTCTTTTCCACAATCTTACATTTTTCATATTTTATTCCATATATATTCCTTTAATCTATTTCTTTTGTCTTTATGTGTTTGTCTATTAATACACTTCAAATTTAAGATCCCCCCCTTCCCAAGCCCCTCATCTCTTTCAAGTGTTACATCTAGGTTACATCATTCACTTATATTCAAACTTCTTTATTTATATTCATTTTCTAACCATCTATAAAACTTCCCCCAAGTCTTGTAATACAATGAATCCTCTTTATCTTTTAATCTTAACGTTAATCTGTTCATTTCAGCGCAGTCCAAAATTTTCTTTATTATTTGCTCATCTCCAGGAATGATTCCTGCTTTCCAATTTTGTGCAAATACAATCCTAGCTGCTGTTACTATATGTATTATTAAATATATATCTTCTTTTTTGTATTTTTTCTGGTAAAATTCCTAATAGAAAAATTTCTGGTTTTAAGTCTGGCTTTTCTTCCACCATTTTTCCTAACCATGTTTGTATCTTAATCCAAAATTTTCTTGCTTCTATACACGTCCACCACATATGATAATAAGAACCTGATATTTGCTGACATTTCCAACATTTTACTGATTTATCTTTAAACATTTTTGATAATTTTTCTGGTGGCATATGCCATCTATAAAACATTTTATACATATTTTCTTTATATGCTGTTGCCATGGTTAGTTTGTAATTTCTTTCCCATATTTGTTTCCATTTATCCAATTCTATCGTATATCCAAAATTCCTCATCCAGATTATCATTGTTTCTTTTACCACTTCTTCCTCTAATTCAGCTTGTAACAAATAATTATATAATTTCTTAATCATTTTTTCATCACTCCCTGTCAATATCTCATCTAATTCCGAAGTTCCCATCATAAATCCATCATATTTTTTATCTTTTTCATATCTTGATTGTATTTGCAAATGTGTGAACCGTCTGTCTTAATTCCCTGTTTCTCCCTGTTTTGTTTTCAGTTCTACTTTTTTTGTTAAAATATCCTTATATCTTATAACATTTCTTAAGTTAATAATATTTGGATGTACAAGTGCTTCCATTGTTGAAAGCCACATTGGTATTTCCATATAATGTTTTCCTTTTACTTCTTCCCACACTGTTAACAAACTATTCCTTAAACAATGCTTCTGAAAATATGAATGTATTTTATTCTTCCCATATCATAAAAAAGCATGACAACCTATTTGCAAACCGTGACCTTCCAGAATTAATAATCTTACATTTCTCAGCAGAATCCATTCTTTCAACCATGTTAATGCTGCTGCTTGATAGTATATTTCCCAATTAGGTACACCAAAACCACCTCTCAAGCTTGCTTCCTGTAGCAGTTTCATTTTAATTCTTGCTTTCCTCCCTTGCCAAATGAATTTCCTTATTGTCTAATTTAAGTTTTAAAAAAAAGGTCTCTCTAATTTGATCGGAATTGTTTGAAACAAATATAATATTCTCAGCAATATATTCATTTTAATTATCGCTATTCTACCCATTAATGACATTTGTAAATTCTTCCATTTTTCCAAGTCTACTTCAATTTGCATTCTCAATTTGTTATAATTATCTTATTTTATCGTTATACATCTTGCCGTTAAATATATACCCAAATATTTAATCTTTTTTACTATCTGGATGCCCAATTTCTCTTCCACTTTTCTCTTTTGTTTTTCTGTCATATTTTTCACTATCATTTTCATTTTTTCTTTATTAATTTTTAACCCTGCTACTTCTCCATATTGTTCTAGTTGTCTTAATATTTTAGGGCCAATCTCTATTGGATCTTCCATTATAAACACCAAATCATCTGCAAAAGTTTGTAATTTATATTCTTGTTTTCTGATTTTCATTCCTCTTATTTCTTTATGTTTCTTATTTTTCTATTTAATATTTCCAATGTTAAAATAATTGTACCGGTAGTGGAGATAGAGGGCATCCCTGTCTAGTACCTTTCTCTATTTTAATTCTCTCTGTCAATTCACCATTTACCATCACTTTTGCCAGTTGTTTATTATATACTGCTTTTACCATATTCAAAAAGTTTTCTCCAAAATTCATCGTTTCTAAGTGTAATGTCATAAATTTCCAATTAACGTTGTCAAAAGCCTTCTGTGCATCTAGAAACAATAATCCTAGCTGTTTTTCAGAGTGTACTTCATAATATTCCAACGTATTTAAGACAATTCTCATATTATCTCTTATCTGTCTTTTAGGTAGGAAGCCATTTTAGTCCGAATGAATTCATTCATTCAATAGTCTCTTCAACCGTCTTGCCATAATTGAAGCAAAAATCTTATAATCCACATTCAGTAAAGAAATTGGTCTATTCTTATTTGTTGTAAGTCGGTGTCTTCTTTAAGTATAAGAGTTAAATATGCTTCTGTCCATGTATCTGGGATTTTGGCCTTCAGTAACAAATCATTAAATACTTCTAACATAACTTCACTTAATGCATCTTGTAGTATTTTATAAAATTCTGCTGGTAATCCATCAGGTCCCGGCGTTTTCCCATTCTGTGTTTTAATCCCTTCTATTAGTTCCATCCTTGATATCCTTTCCTCCAAATTCTTTTTGACATTTTCTGGGATTTTTGGTGTATTTGCGTTCTCCAAATAATATCTTATTTCTTCTTCCTTTATGTTTTCTTGTTTGTATAATTGTTCATAGTAATTTTATACTATTTTCTTTTTTTCATTGTTTTGGTAGTGTAAATTTCCTTTCACATCTATTAATTGGTTTATTGCTTTTTTTCTCTCTCTTAATTTTATAAGCCAACCAACATCCTGGCTTATTTGCATTTTCAAGAAAGTTTTGTTTTTCCTGTTTTACTTTCTGGGCAATCTCTTCATTTTCAAATATGTTTATTTTATGTTTCTGTAGGATCATTTATTAAGTATTTTATCTTGTGGATATTTTTGCAAATTTTTTCCCAATCTTTTGTATTCTTCCTCCATCTCTTTTTGTTTTTGTCTCGTTTGTTTCTTCTGTTTTCCCATATATGTCATTACTAGTCCTCTAGTATATGCTTTACAAGTATCCCACAAATTTTATAAAGAAGTATCTTTTTTCTTACTTTCTTTAAAAAAGAAAGTCAGTTCTTTTTCCATATATATTTGAAAGTTTTTTTCATTTACTATTCTCTGGTTCAATGTCCATCTTAGTCTCTTTCTTTGTCCTTTCCATTTCATTATAATTGGATTATGGTCTGCCCATATATTTGGTTCATTTTCAATCATTTCTATTTTAGTCAATAATTCTAATGACATCCACATCATGTCTATTCTTGACCACGACAAATGTCTATTCGAGTAGAACGTGTATTGTCTTTCTTTCATATTCCTCTGTCTCCATGTGTCTTGTAGTGTTAATTCGTCCATCATTGTAAAAAATGTTTTTGGAAGAGTCTTTCTCTGTTTCTTATTTACTTTGGTTGATCTATAATCCAGTTCTTTATCTACAATTGCATTAAAATCTTCTACTATACATATATCTTCATATTCATATTCAATTATTTTTCTATGTAATTTTCTATAAAATTCTTCTTGATTATCATTTGGAGCATAGATTGCTACTATCAGTACTTTCTTAAAGTTCATTATTATTTCAATCATTAATATTCTTCCTTCTAAGTCTTCATATATTATTTATGAATATTATTTCTGATGGTTAGCAGATCAATCCAAAAAAGGAGTGGTTTTATATATTAAATGAGAAATGCACCATTCTATTCTTGAACCCTTTCTTCTGGGTTTCCAAATTCCTTGTTGGGCTTCCTATTGTAACTCAAGCTTACAATATTGATTACCACAATACAAAAAAGATGTTGAGACTCTAGAAAAGATATAGTGTCAGCTCCCAAAAATGATTGGGATGATAGAAACTAAAACATATGCTGACATAATAAAGAGAAGGACTGGGGTGACATGGTAGCAGCGTTACAATATTTGAGGAGATGTCACAGAGAAGAAGGGGACAACCTATTCTCCAAAGCATATAAGGACAAGACAAGAAGTAACGGATGCAAATTTATCAAGAAGAGAGCCAATATCTCAGGGACTGCCACAAAGAAGAGGGAGTCAAGCTATTCTCCAAAGCACATGAGGGTAGGACAAGAAGCAATGAGTGGAAACAAATCAAGGAGAGAAGCAACTTAGAACTAAGGAGAAATTTCCTGACAGTTAGAACAATTAATCAGTGGAACAACTTGCCTCCAGAAGTTGGGAATGCTCCAACAGTGGAAGTTTTAAAGAAGCTGTTGGATAACCATTTGTCTGAAGTGATGTAGGGTTTCCTGCCTAAGCAGGGGGCTGGACTAGAAGACTTCAAGGTCCCTTCCAACTCTGTTATTCTAAAACTAAGGAGAAATTTGGTGGTGGTGAGAACAATTAACCAGTGGAACAGCTTGCTTTCAGAAGCTGTGAGTACTCCATTACTCGAGGTTTTTAAGAAGAAATTGGACAGCCATTTGTCTGGAATGGTATAGGTCTCCTGCTTGAGCCGAGTTGGCGCAGTGGTTAAAGTGCAGCACTGCAGGCTACTTCAGCTGACTGCTAGTTCAGCAGTTCAGCTGTTCAAATCTCACCGGCTCAAGGTTGACTCAGCCTTCCATCCTTCTGAGGTGGGTAAAATGAGGACCCAGATTGTTGGGGGCAATATGCTGAACTCTGTAAACCGCTTAGAGAGGGCTGTAAAGCACTATGAAGCGGTATATAAGTCTAAGTGCTATTGCTATTGCTTGGGCAGGAGGTTGGACTAGAAGACCTCCTTGGTCTCTTCCAGTTCTGTATTCTGATTAAATGACATTGCTGTCAGAAATCTGCAATATCTTCATCTAATAAGATCTTTGGTACTTGATCTCTTCCAATCAATTATATTGGCCTAAAATGAGCACACTTGGAAAGTTTTCTTGGCTCTTTTGCTGAACTTGCAAGTACATCTTTGGTCTTTGCTAGATTTAGTTTTAAGCTGACTTGTTGTATATAGTGATGACCCTCTTAGAATGTTGGTCTACTATAGTAACACCATGCTCAATAAGGCAGCTTCTTGAATAAAATGATGGATTACTGGGTTCTATATTGCTATTATAACATCTACCTTAGCCAGAAAATTAATTAAATGTAGTATTTCTATCCTTGGGAAAGTTCTGATGAGGACTTCTGAAAAAACCAGAATTGTTAAAAAAAAAAGCGCCTTTAGATAAAGAAACACCATTTTTTCCCACATCACAGCTTCAGAGAATTGACAAATATTTGAAAGCTGTTTACATTCCAGGCACTTAACATTCCAAACTCTTTACATTCTAGGCACATAAATGCTGAGAAAGAGGTCTGGCTTTATACTAACTTGTAATTCAGGCTGAAGGACCATGAAACGTCTGCAAGACTAGTGTGTTTAATACTTCCTTCAGATAGAAAATACCTGAACAATTTTCATATATTCTTTAATTTCTGAGTACCATTTTCATTCCAGTGCAATTTTCATCCTTTGTAAACTAGGCTAATAAGTTTGTTTATCATAATTAATCAGGATTTGTTTGTAGATAAATTGTAAGAGTTGAGACCCTTTTTGGTAAGGTAAATCAAATTTTCCAGTCAACACATCCTATAATGTACAGTGTGACAAAATATGGACAAAATCACTAGCCAGAGAAAGACTGCGATCTTAGTTCAGGTCCTTGAAGAGAAACATACTGGTTTAAATAGTCTATAAATAATTTTACTTATCTCCCACTTCACTGGACACGGTGACTTAGTTTTACTTAAATATATTCAATTGAATAAGGTTAGTCATGGCATACTTAAGTACTGGTACATTTACTCTGAATCTATTTGAATCCGAGTCTGTGGATTTCTTGCAATAACATTGCTCCATTCACCTTTTTTGAGAAGTTGCAGGTGCAAGTTTTTGTTCCTCTGTGCTGATGTTATTGAAATGAATTGGGAAGACTCGATGGGCCATCATCATTAGAATACCAAGCATGAAAGAGATCACTGATCATTCAGTGACTGGGTTGATTCATAATATGATTTGATCCCTTGATGACTGCATTGCAGTTGACTTGCATGCAGAAATGATGGAGAAAATTAATTTCATCTCCAGCAGTACTTTCAATCTAATAGGTTCACAAATTCAGCTTATCATTGTCTTCAAGGGTGGGAAAAGGCAAGCAAGAGAAGACATGTGTTAAGATACCGTGATAGAAACTCCACCGCTATACTTGTGTGTAACCTTATGATGCAAGTACAAAAGGGCAGAGTTTGCATTGGAGTAATGATGAAAATTGGCATCAGTATAGCTAGGAAAATCTGTCTGTGGTTCAGTTCCCAGTTTTTAAGTGCACAGAATCAAATGGTAAATCAGGTGAACCCCCTATACTTATTTTGGGTTGAATTCATATTACCTTTGAAGATCAATGTAACAATATTACTTTAATTTGTCTTTTATGAGTAGAATGTCCTAAAGGCAATGGAACTATGCCAATAGTTTCTCATTCAACATGGCAACTTGTAGGAGTGTGAACAAAGGTGGTATTCAGCTGATTCTGACCGGTTCTGGCGAACGGTAACGGAAATTTTGAGTAGTTCAGAGAACCGGCAAATACCACCTCTGGCTGGCCCCACCCCCATCTATTCCCTGCCTCCCAGTCCCAGCTGATCGGCTGCATCTTCTTTTGTTGCCCTGTACAGGAAAACGGAGCTGGAAAGCAGGTTAGTGGTGTGGGGAGGGAATGGGGATTTTGCAGTAACTTTCCCCAGGAGTAGGGAGGGAATGGAGATTTTGCAGTATCCTTGCCCTGGAGTGGGGTGGGAATGGAGATTTTGCAGTATCCTTCCCCCAGGAGTGGGGAGGGAATAGAGATTTTGCAGTATCCTTCCCCCAGGAGTGGGGAGAGAATGGAGATTTTGCAGTATCCTTCCCCTAGAGTGGGGAGGGAATGGAGATTTTGCAGTATCCTTCCCCCAGGAGTGGGGAGGGAATGGGGATTTTGCAGTATCCTTCCCCTGGAGTGGGGTGGGAATGGGGATTTTGCAGTATCCTTCCCCTGGAGTGGGGTGGGAATGGGGATTTTGCAGTATACTTCCCCTAGAGTGGGGTGGGAATGGGGATTTTGCAGTATACTTCCCCTGCCATGCCCACCAAGCCCCACCACGCCCACCAAGCCACTCCCACATAACCAGTAGTAAAAAAATTTGAATCCCACCACTGAGTGTGAAATGTCAGTTCTAGAAGTATTTAATTATATGTAATGCTTTAACTGTCAAAATCCTGCAGTTTTTACTGCTAATAGTTTAGTGCTGAGTTATGATTATGAACTATAGCAGTTTTGGATTTGCCAACCATTTTTCTCTCCTAGAGGAACTGTAAGGAGTTCACAAGCTTCCACCTATTTTTGATTAATCTCAGATTATGGTAATATCTCCATTCTTAATTGTGATTTATATTAACTAATTGTGATTTATATTAACTGGGTTCATATATTGATTAATCTCAGATTATGGTAATATCTGCATTCTTAATTGTGATTTATATTAACTGGGTTACTAAATAACGCAGCCTCATAAATCATAGTTTGAAACAGTCTTACTTTCATAAACCGTACTAAGATTAAGCATGCTTTATCCTGGTTCAGATCTCATGCTAAGTTGCATTACTAAACAGTGGAAATGAAACTGCTGGAGGAAAATAAGAAAGGAGTCAGAAGCACAGCTTCATAACACCAAGCTATAGTTTAATTATGTACTAATTCAGCCACTGTATATAATATTGCAAGACTTAGAAAGCTGTGTAGTTTCAGCTGCTTATTGAAGTGGCTTGACTCTTTACACTTTGAAATACATTTGAGCTTTCTAAGGAAAGTGCTAAGGAGCTGACTTGGTGTAGATGTTAAAGGCTCTGAATCACAAACTGTGAAGGTTTGAGTTTTAGTCATGCCTTGGCAAATGTTTTCTGAAAATGTTGTGAAGAAAACTGCTGGGGGAATTATCCAGGCAAGCATTCAGAATCCAGAGTGGAGAGAGAGAGGGGGGAGGGGGAAGGGGAGGGAGAGGGAGGGAGAGAGGGAGAGGGAGGGGGAGGGGAGAGGGGGAGAGAGGGAGAGAGGAAACTTGCTTAAAAACAAGATAGTAAGTGGTTTTTTAAAAAAAAAAATTCCTGTGATGTAGTAAATATTAATTTGTGTTCGATGTACTTAACCTATCTCCTTCAGAAACCAGACAATAACTCAAGTACATGAGGAGTATTGTATAAGCGAAGCACAAAATGCTAGAACTAATGGGACTGTCAGATGTTACTCGATTTGTGTTCTTTTTCTCAGAATAGTCAACTCATAATGGGATCTTGAAAGATAAAGATTTCTGAAAGAAAAAATGTTAACTGAGGCAATAGCTGTAGGATAGCATATGAAAACAAGAAAGTTTTGTCTTGAGTGTTTTTTGTTGTTATGGAAATGTGATGCTCCCATCTAATAATGTCAATATCGGCCTTTCATTTTTAAAAATAGGTACCTATAAAAGGAACACTTACTAAATCTGCTGAAGGATCAGGGTTTTTGTTGTTGTTGTTCAGTTGGAAGAGCCATTGGGACTTTATCTGAACAATGTCATTGTCAAGGTCTAGCCTACTTTAAGTAGTGCTGGGTTGCATTCTTTTTTAAATGCATGAGTAAAGGTGACCTATAGACTTTTATCCTGTAAAAAATAAGATCCTGTAAAACGGCAGCAGAAGTTGTCCTATGAAATACATTTTTCCTTCCCAGGGGCTTTTTTGATAATTCAAAAGGCATCTGGTGATGATAATGTTATCTGGGTTTTAAAAAAATGTTTTAAACTGTCATATATGAATTTTGCAGCTGTTCATAATGATTTTATTGTAAAAGGAATAGAAATGCTAAATATATTTCTTGTTACATTGAACAACAACAACTGAATGTATGCATTATGACAGCATAATACATTATTATGATTATGTCTACTTCTTTTTCTACCTGCCAACTGTTTCTCTAAATTGGCAGGTAATATACTGTTAGTTATAAAGTAAGAATATAAGGTAGAAGTGTATGCATGAACGTTTACTCTCGTTAATATCGCTAAATATAGATTTAGAGAGCTTGCCTACAATTTAATTATCCCCACTTTCTTCTCGTACAAATTTTCCATTAATAGTGCTTGGTACCTTGAAAAGAAACCTGGTATTGTGGCACATTGAAAATTATAGATTGGAAATTATTGAGGTTTGGCTAGAGGTTGACACCTAAAGAATGAATTTCTGATTATTTTTTTCTCTCTGAGCATATATTCAGCTTGTGTTCGCCAAATACAGAAGACTGCATGCAGTTATTGATATTGGACCTCTGTTTTCACTGATCATTTGAGGAGTGGTAAAAAAGAAGTAGCACTTGATGCTAAATTAGGCTAAATTTCTTCATCGTTCCTAGTTTTCTCAAACATATTACTACTTCCATTTTGTTATTTGAAAACCTGCATAGGGTGTCCATAAAGTTATTAGGAATTAAGCTCAATTCAAGGGAACCTAAGTTTATTTTTATTTTTTGATTGTTCCATATAAGGGCACTGAGCTGATAGGACTGGAATGATTACTAAGGGTTGTACTATTCATTTTGTCCCACATGCGTTATGGGTGAGCTTTTCTGTACTAGCAAGATTACAATTTAACAGCCTGAAGAGCAGTGGTATCGACAGCAAGCTGCCATGACATCAAAATGACACATCAACATAAAAATGCCGCCATTACATACTTGTTTCCAAACATCTGACTAAAACATGTAAGTTGTGGCATTTACACGATGAAGTCATCAAACATGTTTGATCCTTGGTCCTCTACTTTGCAGATGCCATACTCAAGTGGAAACATTTGCCTATTGTAACATTTGTATTGTAACTTTATCTTATAGTTTAATATTTTATTGTAGTTTAATAATTATAGTTTCCTATAAATGATCTCACACTGGGAACCTGTAATTCCATTTTTCTTCATAAACCAGAATGTGATAACTTGGTCTATTACCTCCTCTGGTTTAAAAGTACAATTTCATGGTTTTCATGTAATGAGAAATTGGTTTAAGAAATCACAAAAATATTCTATTATAATTAGATAATTAGATGTCCTTTATTTTAGAAAGCTGCCCTTTATATTTATTTATTTTTCAAAAACTCATTTTTGTCCTTTATTTTGCTCATTTAACTTTTGCCACACAAATTGTACCATTTAATGCAGTCTTTCACATTCCTGTGAAAAATATAAAATTTGAATTTTCTTTTTAAAACAGATTTACATATACTGCTTGATTTTAGATATTTTTATGATAACTTTTTCTAAAGGTTTTCTTTGTTTTGCGTTATAAAAAGAAACAATTTTTTATCCTTATGAACCTTTTCCAAATAGGCCCCCTTTTTCAAGTTTGTCCTTTATTTTTTTCCAAGAAAATATGATCACTGCAATTATAATGTGAGAAAGAAATGAAACATAAGGCTCAGTTTTGATCTAATAAACACCACACATGGATTAATGTATCAAAAGAAGCTGTAAAGTTATTTCTTTGCATAGGACTTAGCATGATATGCAAACCAGACGCCACACATTTTCTGAGGTATTTATATATATTCTTGGCCTCTGTGCATTTTGGACTTGTTTGTAATTCTAGCAGGAATCAAATTTCAGCTTTATATTTACTGTGGACATATTCCAAGTGTTTTCCCCTTTTCACTGTAACCAAGTTATCCATCTTTATCTCTATTATAGTGGGAAGAAGAAGGGATGTATTATAACAAATTACATAATTGCTGATACACATCTCAAGTAAACATGTTCTATTTCCTTTTCCAAGAATTAGAAGATGGAGAGGCTTTTTGTTGTGTCAGATTAGAAGGTAACAGAGGCTGAGCCAGCAGCCTAAGAATAGTTGAGGAACTGTTTTGAGGGAAGGTCATATCACCTTATGTCTGTGCCCTTCATCTTTATTTCTCTTTGTTCCTTGTTTCAACTTAGCCTCTGTTTTGACCATTATGCTTCTCTTGTACAAAAATAAGTCCTCTGATTCTTCCTTCTTCAGTTCCTCCAAGAATCCTCTTTTGAACAATTGTGGATTTTTTCGTAAAAACTGCTTTAAGAAATTCATGTAAAGCAAAAGGTTGAGGTTATATTTCTTCTGTATTTTATGGCACTGAAAACAGTTGGAAGTTGTCACTTTTTCTTTTTTGTCTTTCCACTTTTCTCTCTCTCTCTTTTTTTTTTCTTCTGTATTTTATTTTATAATGAAATTTAATAACTAATTCCTCAACCGGCCTTCAATTGAGGGAATCTTTAAAGAGGCTTTTGGAGAACACAGTTTCCTCTCAAGAGGGAGATGGGGTAGAGGATACTTTTTTCTGTACATTTTCTATAAATCTTTTAAAGACAGAAAGTAGCTTTGCAATATTTGAGTTGCCTTTTAGTATCTGTTTTGCATATGTGCTAAATTTGAAATTGTCATGTGAAGTCATTTGCTGTGAACAAATATACTTTATATATGCATATTTATATGCATGTGTTTATGTACCATATTTCCCTGAAAATAAGACAGGGCCTTATTATCAGAACATGTCTTATTACAAGGGAAACACGGTATATGTGTGTGTGTACTCTGTGTGTGTGTGTGTGTGTGTGTATATATATATAGTTATATGTATGTGTATATAACTATATGTATATACACATACATATAACTATACACACACACACGTGTTTGTGTGTGTATAAAACAGAACATACTGATCAAGCTACTAGAAAGATTCTGCTTTCCAAAAGAATGACATTAAAAAAATAGTAACTCTTTTCTTTAAGTCTCTTAAAGATATACATTTAACATTTAGTTTTAATGCTCTTTGCTTTCATATGTTGGTGCTAAAATACTGATGTTTTCCATTGATACGAGGAGAACTATTTACATGGAGATGAATCTAAGATGACCTACTGGCACCAGAGGTGGGTTCCAGCCGGTTCAGACCGGTTCTATAGAACTGGTAGTAACTTGGTGGCCTGGGTCGCTAGAACCAGCAGCAACCCAGGCCTGCCATGCCGCTGAACTGGCTCTCTCAGCAGCGCCATAGGCGCCGCCATTTTATTTTTTGCTTCTGCACATGCACAGAAGCTGTGTTTTAAGCACTGCACATGCGTGTGCATGCAAAGCACGCCCGCACCCATGCGTAATGCACGTGCACAGCACCACTGAGAAAACCAGCAGCGAAAAAATCCAGAACCCACCCCTGACTGGCATGACATATCTTGCTTGACTGAATAGAGGTTCTCCATTTTTGCCGAGAGACCATGTAATTTTAGAGTTAATCCAGTGATGGCCACGTATAGATTTGTGTTTTATGTTATTGGAAGAAAGTATTTGTTACAAATATTGACATTTCTTGGCATGTTGTTAGTAGTTTATCTCCTGCTTGATTTTTTAAAATAGGACCAAATTTTCCTGTTATTCCAGATGTTATTTTACTTCCAATGTGAACTTTTCTACCTCCTATAATTAATATTTTTGGAAGGGAGTTGTTATCCCAAGATGCTGCATGTCAGCATAGAACCATTCAGTTCCCTTATTAATAAGAAAATATTAATATTAGTAATAAATACTAGTTGGCCTTGCAACATAGTATTTCGCAGCCTAAAGCTCTTTAGTATTTTAACCAACCATATTCATTCAGTTAATTAGCACTTAGTTATTAATTTATATATCTTCCTTATTCTCTTTCAATCTTCTTATGTTCTTCCCAGAATCACTCAGCTTTTATGGCCTTCGAGCATTTCCAATTTTGAGGATTTTCTATCACCATCAATGCCTATTTTTTTTAATAAAGGTTTTTTTTCATTTTGATAAATTTGTAGATCCTACCTAAGTCTGCAAGCACTACTGCGAAGAGATGATGTCATATTTGCTCACATAATGATTGTAATTGTAAAGCTTAGTTAATTAGCTGTCTATTTAATAATATATTTACCAAACTTCCAAGATTTGTGGTAGGCGTGTGATATACAAGCTGTAGACAGCAGAATAGTTTAAATAAGAAGAAAATGGACATGGGGTATAAGCTTCTCTTTAGATAATTACACACATCAGTTTTGAATCTATTCTCTTTTATAACATTAGATAATTTTGCCAAGGCTTAATAGGCAAACCATCCATCCTTTCCAAATGCAAATGGCATTGGCAGTACACTCCTTAGGAAATGACAAACTGTCCTGAATATTTGTCTTCCTTAAGTAAACAACTTAAAATAAACACCCTCAGTATCTTTTTAATTGTATGGCTGCTTAGGTTATCCTGTTATTTCATATGGACTCTAATCATCAGGCCAATTATTTGCGACAGTTTCATTCCGCTCAATTATTTTCAAAGAACATAATTATCCCCATCATGTGTGCTGAAACATAAATATCAGCATTAAGATTTGAACCCAACAATCACTTTGGTAAAAGACGCTCAATTCAATTAGAATTATTTATTTCTGCTATGTCATTATAAAGAACCCTTATTACCGAGAACATGGCCATCACAGTCTCTGATAAGTGCCTTTGGCCTGAACAGCAGGAATGGGTGTGCTAAAATCATGTGGGGTGGCACTAACTTTTCTTTTTCTAGTGTTTTCATACCATGTTCATTGACGGATAGGAAATTATTCCTATCAAAGAGGTGATATAGGATCTTGCTTCCTTGAAGTCATTCTTACTTAGAAAATAAAACCGAGATTCAATTCTAATTAACAAAATATTTATTTTAGTACAAAAGTAACAAAAGAATATAAAACTTATTAAGCTACATTGTCTCAGCTAAGAAATCATGTCTGCCTCGGGCGAGGTTCACAGGAGAAGAAGGAAAGGAGGAGACTCCTGGAATGCACACATGCGCAGTAAAACATATCACATGTCTGCTTGATTAGAAAATAAACCTAGAAACCTAGTAAACCTAGAAATATTGCAGAGGTGCTCAACTGGCAATGTTCACATCGTGACACTCATACATGCACTTCTAGATGCCAGCTGGTGTCATTTCCTGCATCTTCCTTACCAGCTGAGATTACATTTCTTTCAAACCAAACAAATTGCTCTTTCTCATCAAGTTGTAGCTATGGGCATTGGAATGGAAGAAGGGAGAAAAGGGAATCTTCTTTCTTCTTAGTCTACACAGTGTTGGATACAGTAGAGTCTACAGTAGTGATGGCGAACCTTTTAGACACCGGGTGCCCAAACTGCGCACGTGCGCATGCCCAAACTGAAAGGTGCACACATGCACGGATGCATGCGCGCATGTGCAAATGTACACACATGCGCAGCAGGGACCCAAAGACCAGCTGGCCGGCAGGAGGCAGGGCATCCCAACACTGGCAGCGCGGCAAGAGGTAAGATCTTCTTTCTTTCTTTCTTTCTTTCTTTCTTTCTTTCTTTCTTTCTTTCTTTTTTTCTTTCTTTCGTGAGCTTCTGTTTCGTTGTTTGCAGGGAAACAGAAGCTCACGAAAGAAACGCCACGGAGATCTGACCTGGGGCAATGCCGCAGGTGCCAGCATAAACACACGTGCCATAGGTTCGCCATCACGGGTCTACAGCGTAGTTTACACAAACTGCCTATTGGATGTATCGGTTACCCTCAACATAATTTAAATTCCAGAAGGAAAGTACTTCTCTTGGGATGTTAACAGAGATCATATTTCCCTTCTAACAAAAATATGTAAGGGTTCAGTACTAAAGCTCTTGAAAAATGGCAAAAGTTGGTGGTTTACAGCATCATCCATTCATTCATTCATTCAATTTCTATAGCCGCTCACCTCAACCAAGTGACTCATAGATGGACAATTGACATTAACCTGAATAAATTTCTCTGTGTTGATCTTTCCATCATTTGGTTTATCTTCTTTGCAGATCTGTACCCCAGATTTGGTGGTGTTCTTGTCCTGCTCAAATCAACGGCTCCAAGAACGCCTAATGAAACGTGCCGAACAGCAGGGGAGGCCAGACGATAATCTGAAAGCCACACAGAGACGCCTAACTAATTTCAAGCAGAATACTGTTCCGCTGGTCAAATATTTCCAGGAAAAGGGTCTGATTGTGACTGTAAGTTTTAAAATCTATATGCTTGATAAATCAATTTCGGCTAGCAAATTTCAGGCAACGATTGTCTGACCTAGAAAAAGATTGTCTCATGCTTTTGAGAATAACTATTTAATCATTAAAAGTCCCCCCCCCCCAATGTTTGATTGATTGAGGGCTTCTGCAGTCAGACTCTCACAGACTGAGAGGCCGCAATTGGTTATGTAGCTGTTTCATGTTCACCTGGATGTATAATTTATTCAGCAATTGCTTTTTTGATCAAAGCCCTTTCTATTAGAGTAGAAATATTTTTGAGCCATCAATGTTGTCTTACAACACCCACAAAAGTTCCTCTCAGAGAACCTGGTAAGTCATTTGATGAAAGACTGGCTTTCAGATGGAAATGATCTGTGTGAATCCATTTTTGTGCTTGGGATCAGCAGAAGAAAAATTGTGGCCAAATTTAGGACTGCTATAAGCTACCTCAGTATTTCTCAACCTCTTCAGCTTTAAGATGTGTGGACTTCATTCATGCTTGCTGGACAGTTCTGGTAGGTGAGGTCCACATATCTGAGGCTGAGGAACGCTGAGCTATAGAATACATTTTGCGCTGGACACTAATTTGGAACGAATACAGCCATTCTGATAATATGAAATACAGCTAGTGCTCATTAGTGTCGGCTGGCGGGTCCGCGGGGGAGGGCCTTCTCTGTAGCGGCTCCGACTCTTTGGAACCAACTGCCGCCCGAGATCCGTACTACCCCCACCTTACTGGCCTTCCGAAAAGAACTTAAGACCTGGATTTTCCGGCAGGCATGGGGCCAATGACCCGAAGATGTGGTCTTGTTAGATCGGCCCATGTATGCAAGTTGGAGTGAAAGTTCTTTTAAATAATTATTGCATTTCTTAATATGTTTTTTAAAATTGTTTTTACTTATTGTTGTTTTTATACCCTACTGTGAGCCGCCCAGAGTCCCTCTGGGAGTTGGGCGGCATAGAAATTTTAATAAATTCAAATTCAATTAAACGACTGCATCAAGTAATGAAAAAATGCTTTTCATATATGGCCAGTCTTCGCATTGATGACCTTCAGAGATCTGTAAAACAGGGGAAAGCTGAAGTAAAATCATAAGCACAGTCGTAGTTTCAATTAGCAACTGTTTCAATTTATGACTGATTTGCTGGTCCCAACTCTGGTCGCTAAATAAAGGCTACCTGTAGGTTGAATGTACAGCTTATTTTCAGATTCTGCTTGGCCTTACAGTACTTTTATGCCGCAATTATAATTCTGTCCAGAACTCAAAAGCAAGAGTCAGCAAGTGTGGAAAAGATAATGTTTCATACTTGCTATATAGCATCAGACAAGCAGTGGAATGATAACATGGCTCTTGTTTGATTTTAAATATTCTTGTAAGCAATAAATATATTGCTTAGATGTAGAACTGGAAATAAATCACAATGTTGATCCTGTTTGTAAAAGAATGGATTGTTCTAAGATGAATTCTGTAGCTCTTTCAAATCAATGCTTCTTTATAAAAGAAATCAGAAGTGCCAAGCAAGCAGCTCGGTGAAATATTATAGGAAAACAGGCTGAGAGCAGCAGAAATGATCTTTTGGCCAGTAAGAGATCTGTCAAAAGGTTGGAATATCTGTAGGAGTCTGCAGAAAGATTTTCTTCAGCTCTGGGAAAAGGGGGAGGAAAAGGATGATGGCTCTGCTCTCAAGCTGTATCCCAATTTTGCATTGCTTCAGTTAATTAACAAACAAATCAAACTCTTTCATCTCTTATTTTTCTTTGATAATTGCAGTTGAACCTAGGGAGAAATTCATCTAGCATGGATGGGGAACTTCTGGTCCTCAAGTTATTCCCAAATTACCTCGTCTTAGTATCTCTAACAATTGGTCATATTAGATGGGAATGATGAGTTGCCCACAACACTGAAAGGCTATGCTAATGCTGGTTTTTTTCCTCCTCTCTTCCTGCAAATCAAAGAGCAAATTAGAAAGCAGCTATATATATTTTTTTTAAAAAAATCCTGGCTTTAGACAAAAGACTGGGTCCCCATCTACCCATGTCTAATACTGAGTTAATAGCCTCAGTGGACCATACCAAAACAAACAAAACAAAATTCCCAAATATTACATCGGAAGAGACAGTACATTGTCTTGTGATTCTTTTGAAAACATTTGATTGCTCCAGTATTTAGTTATTGTATTGGAAAATGGTTTTTCAAAAGCTCCTTCTTTAACCCAAACAGCAGAGAAGGCTCAAATATTCTTTAAATAAGAATTAAATCTGGTCATGCCTAAATCAGAAGTTCAGATACTAGACAAGGTAATACAGTATAACATAATACAGTTTGAAATGGGTGATTCTCTGCTTGGACATTTATATTTTATGGTATGTATATATATATATATATATATATATATATATATATATATATATATATATATATATATATATATATATATATATATATATATATATATATGTGTGTGTGTGTGTGTGTGTGTGTGTGTGTGTGTGTGTGTGTGTGTGTGTGTGTGTGTGTGTGTGTGTGTGTGTGTGTGTGTGTGTAACATTTTTTGCTGATAAATGAAAATAAACGGAGACTATTATAGATCTATTTCGAGCTATTTTGCTCTCGTCAGATAGCCATACCCGTAGTGGGAATTATATATATATATCCCAACACACACACACACACACACACCATATATAGATAGTTCTCAACTTACGACCTCAATTGAACTCAAATTTTCTGTTGCTAAGCGAGACATTTGTTAAGTGAATTTTGCCACATTTTACAATCTTTCTTGCTACAGTTGTTAAGTGAATCACTGCAGTTGTTAAGTTAGTAACTTGGTTATTAAGTGAATCTGGCTTTCCTAATGATTTTGCTCGTCAGAAGGTCACAAAATAGGGTCACATGACACCGGGATACTGCAACCCTAATAAGTACAAGTCAGTTGCCAAGCATCCGAATTTTGATCACATGACCATCACATGAATGATGCAATGGTCATAAGGGTGAAAAATGATCATGAGTCACTTTTTTCAGTGTTGTCGTAACTTTGAACGGTCACTAAATGAACTGTTGTAAGTCGAGGACTACCTGTAATCTTTATTGTTATAGTCACTGACCAGCATTTGTAGAATTGTTATAAAAAGTTACGAAGTTCAAATGAAAAAGCACAAGCATTTCTAAAAAAAAAATAGAATAATAAATTATTCATAATAATCCTATATAAATAGAATCTTAATTTTAAAACAATTTCAAGAAATAGTAAAAATAGCAAACTATAAAATTGCTTTAAGATACTAAAAAACTTGCTTACTAAATGCTAAACTGCTCAGCATATATACAAACACAAATGCAAACTTACTAGGATGAATGACTGGTGAGGTGTAAACTAAATTATATATTTGAGGGATCCTAAAGATTAAAGGAGTTCTCGTTCTCTCCCTCCCTTTCCCCTCCCCCCATGTATGTGTGTGTGTGTGTGTGTGTGTGTAGCAGATACCTTAAAAGTCTTCTTTAATTCTGCTGAAGTATTTACAATAGCATTTTCCAAGAAGATAATACCAATAAAAGGAATAACTCTCCTAATTCCTTTGTAAAATCAAGAGGAATAATCTACTGAAGGATTAGTTAACTATATCTTGGAGTACTATGATGTTATGGCAACCATTTGCTTTCCTGTTCCAGCCGTAGCACACAAAAATGAAAAATGAAAGGAGTTCAACCGTGTAATTAAAGTAAAAAGAAAAGAAAAGAAGGAGCTATCTACAGTACATTGGGACTCATAAACCCAGGATATGCAAAGTATTGTTCCTGAAGAACCTTTTTATAAACAAACATGTTCAGATAAACCAACAAACAAAACCTGCATCTTTGCACTCCTCTTTGAGTTGCAAAGGTACAGGTTTTGAAACTAGGGTTCTTCCTTGATTAAGGGGAAAAAAACTTTGATTTAGGTAAGTAAGTGGTAACATTAAAAAAAAGACCATAGAGAAAAAAGCCTATTCAGTGATCATTAGTAATAGCAGCTATAAGTTATCTTTGATATCAAAAGTATGATTTCTTTATTTTATTTTAATTTTATTTTTGTCAAGTACGTGTTGGTAATATACATAGATATAACATTGTTTATATACATAAGATGGGTACTGATAAGAGGGAACATTAGGACAGGGACGGTAGGCACGCTGGTGCACTTATGCACGCCCCTTTTCATTGCCAGTTGTGCAGAACATGAACAAGAGGATATTATTGTAGTTGTGTCCTTTTGGGTGACTACTAACAACCATCCAGCTGCGTGCTGTGGCAACACAATTGTTAGACTGGGCTTATGTTGAGCGGTTTATCTAGGACCAGTTAAAGACATCCCTAGTTGTTTTTAATATTTTGCTCAATGCTACAGCCCTAGGAAGGTTTTATCAACTAATCATTGGACGCTGTAGTCAGCCATTCGTTACTTTAAAAATAAAGCAGGGCTGAATGATGGCAGGTCTACAGATTTCATTTGGGAAGTTACATCTCCTTTCCTCATGTTAAGTATTTAGTGTCAAGAAGCCAGAGGCAAAACTTCCAATTTTCCAGGGATACTATACAGCTTTTTGAATATTTTGAACTACAGATTTTCCTTAGACTTTCAGCAAGGAAGATTTATTTATTATTTATCTATATATATAAAAGCGAAAACCACTCACACATTAATCACGAAATCTCCAGAACCGTAAAGCCTACAAACTTAAAATTTGCCACGTATGTTCCTCTTGCCTTCTAGGTGCTCACTAAGAAAGGATTTTTCAAAATGACCATCGGAGCATGAGTATTTCTTATATTATTATTAACAAGCTCTGATGCTAAGGAGTTCTACTCTCCCCTCCCCACCTGAAAATAAATCTGATCCAAATGCAAAACACAAGCAGAGGAGTTTCAGTTTCGCTTTTGCTTTCACAGCAGCAAGCAGCTTTACTACAGAACAGTTGAGCTAAGCCATGCACAGACTCCTTCCTGTCTCCTTTTTGCTCACACAGCAAATACTGTTTGATTTTCCAAACACCCCTCAACTCTCTCACACACTAACACTAGGATGCTAGCCAGATGAATACTGATGGATGCTGGTAGGCAGATACAGATTCCCCCCCCCCCTATTTTCCTCCTCAGTTCAGACAAATATGTTACTTCTACTGTAACACCAGTTAAAGGCAAAAGAGGCAAAAAATGCAGGAAAAGATTTATATATGCGATTAGGAAAACACAAGTAATGGAAGCTGCCTGTTTCTCCCATGGCCACTTCTATGTGGCATGCTCCAGAGTCAGTTCATCTGATAGCCTGGTCATTCTCCAGCCAGCCAGAGAGCAAAACCAGGAATGTTGTTTACAGGGAAGTCCTCAGCAATTCATCTGAGGGACGAATTGAAAATCTATGCTATGCAAATAATGTCTTCATCTGTAAAAGAAACTTAGCTTACCATCTCTAATGAAATAATACAGTTCCTTTTTTACCTACTCATTAATTTTCAAGCTTTAACTGTCAATTTATCAAGCCCCATCACATAGTTTCATAGCAAAGCACGGGTATTTAGCTAGTTTAATATAAAAAGACTGAGCATTGCAGTCTAAAACAACTGTCAGGCACCAGTTTGGGGAATGTTATTATAAAACAACTATACTATGCATTTTAAAGACAAGATCAGGATATTACAGTTTTTCTAAGGATGTTTCAAACAAAGGAACTCTCTTTTCTTTGCACAGAAAAGATAGAAATTGTATTTGTGAAAATCAGCAAATAGCATTATATTGTAAAGTAGATTCATGAGGCATTATATCTAGGCAGTTATAAGTTTCAGTTTGCCAAGTGAAAATGATAGAAATGGTATTAGGCTTCTCAAGGACTTTTAGTAGTCTTCATGTTTTTTTTGTAAGATTCTTTTAGAAAAATTAGAGAATTATACCTCTTGGAAATCATTTTAATACTGTTGAAGAAAAGTATGTTTTCTGATGTTGATGATGATTTTTTGCTAGCCATTTATGGGTGGTGCAAAATAGTAATCAGGTCTTGAAATATTGTTTCTTCTATCAGAGAGATATCTAGCCTGTTTCTCTTCTCTTTAGTTAGATTCTTTAGAGCGGTTTTTGTGTGTTAGAGAAAGATGCATCCTTTAAACAGAATATGCTTTAGCTCTGACTTGTAAGCTTTCTGAATCATATTTATCTTTTTAATCAGTAATAGAGAAATAATCTCTAGCTAAGGATAAAAAGACATTTTTGCCTGTCCAATTTTATTCCTGCAGAGGAAAGCGAAAGGTATATCACTGGCTCTTGTTGCAAAAAATGTTTTGTGATACTCCTGTTTTTTTAGACTTTCCATCATTTTTTTTCCAGAATGCTGCATATCATTTGATTAACCTTGATATAACTACTTTAAGTTCTATAGTGTTAGATCTTTATGATACTATGCCTTCTAAGATGAGTACAGAAACATTTAATATTATTATAGTATTTTGTTCCCTTTTGTTAATTCAAATAAGAACTTGAAATAATGTTATATTCTGGCTATTTCCCCAGCCTTTCTATGTTCTTAAATTTTAGGTTGACAAAATTGAAAGGGATTATTTAGATCAGGGCTATCAAACTCCCGGCCCATGGGCTGGATGTGTCACGCACTGGCCACGCCCATGCCTGGTTTAGCGAAGGGGGGGGGAAGTCCCGACATGTCTCGTGAGTTTGACACCCCTGATTTAGATAATCAATTCCAAAAGCCAGTTCAGTGCAAGAATCCAAGGTATAATAAAGAGTCATGGGTGAATCAATTGAAATACATTTATTTCAATTGAGGAATTGAATAAGGAATAAGCATTTACTTTGAAGTCTAAATTAATTGCATCATAGGATACTAACCTGCTAAATTTAAGAACTTTAGAGAATAAACGACTAGACATTAAATGATTTTAATGTCTGAGAAAGAAAATGTGTTTCCTACAGACTAATAAGTCTGCCATTAATATTTGGGAAGATTGTCAACCAGATCATAAAGAGATTGATCTGAAGAATCTTGAAACCAATATAGTAATTATCAGGAATCAGCATAGATTTTTTTTAAAGAAAAAAAGGCATTATCATACTAATCAGTTTTATTTTTAATTTAATAATTTCTTCAGTAGATTGTGGGAATCTTTCAGATGTAATTAATATTATCTTAATTTTACCAAAACACTTGATAAAATGGCCCATGACATTCTGATTAGCAAAGTGTGGCATAACAATTAAATGGATGAATTGGATACAAATGTCCAAGAATGATCTCAAGGGTTTCTCTTACACATGCTCCTTGTAGTCCTTGTGCCTGTCTCAGGCTTACTTAAGAGTAAGAAATTTGTGAGAAATTTGTGATGAATATGCCTTGGTAAGACATGGTTGCTGTCATGTACAAGACAGGGTGAAGCTATTTCAGAAGACAGGACAAGAAGCAATGAGTTTAAATTACAAGAGAGTAGATTTTGACCACACAACTGAAGAAAAACCCTAAGAGCTGTTCAACAAGGAAACAGATTGCCTTGGCAGAGGGTGGATTCTCTTTCTCTGGGAGGATTTGAACAGAAGGTGAACGGTTATCTGTTGTGGATGCTGTAGGAATGGATTTCTACATTGAGCATGGATTGGAATAAATGCTCTCACAAGCATTTCTATCTCTTATAATCAATGATTCGATGATGATGAGGAACTGGAATTGATGTGAAATCAAGACCAGGATAAACTGGCAGATTCTCAGTGGCTAGATAGGGACAAGTCAAAATCAAACAATATGCCTGAAAAAAAGATAATGGACAATGACAAACTGTCTCTTCTGCTAAGCCCTAGAGCAAGAGTGGGCAACTATGGAAACTTTACGACCTGTGGACTTCAACTCCCAGAATTCCTGAACCAGCCCACGAATTCTGGGTATTGAAGTCCATAGGGCATCATGTTGCCATAATTGCCCACCCCTACCCTAGAGAATGTTGACAAATGCAGATGAAAAATGCACAGAATTTTGGCATTTACCGTCTGCTGCCTGATTTGACTTGTGCAAACTGGTTCTCAAGAGGATTTAAACATCCATGTATAGCTTTTCAGTATTGCTGACAACTATAGTTCCTTTATTTTTATTTGTGTCTAATTTCAACAAAATGTTTCCTGATCGCCTGGACCCGATTGCTTGTGACCTTAAACCTTGTCCTGGAACTACTGAGTTCAATTTTGCCGTGATAAATTGGTATTCAAGTTTCTTTGGCCTCCAGGGTTTGCCTGATGGCTGTTCTGTGATTCCTCACTCTCAGCTCGTAAAAGCTTTATTGTTGCTTCTAGCCATAAAAATGGATTCCTTGGCAAATGTGTTGAGGCTTCCAAACATTTGTTCAGTCTTTGTATAAATACAGAGATGAAGAATTGCCAGCCTTTTTCATTCAGGTAGTGGACCTTCTTATACTTTTTGTGGAGCTGAACGGTACCCTCCTTTATTCAGAAAAGGGTTTGGTTTCAAGGCTGCTAGTGAAGTTTATTATTGATACATTTATATGTCGAACACATCAATTCAGTGTCATCTTTAATTGTAAAAACTTCTAAAAGATGTTCCTTTTTGCAAGTAAAATTAATAATTCAATAGCAAATATGGATCTATACTATAAAGCCAGGAGAGAATTGTAGGATAGAAGCAATAGGGGTGGGACTGCTATCACTTGACTTCTTTAGTTATACTATAGCAGTGATGGCGAACCTTTTTTTCCTCAGGTGCCGAAATGCATGCGGGTTGCTCTATCGCACATGCGCGAGTGCCCACACCCATAATTCAATGCCTGGGGAGGGTGAAAACGGCCTTCCCCGCCCCCCAGAGGCCCTTTGGAGGCCGGAAATGGCCCGTTTCCCAACTTCTGGTGGGCCCAGTAGGCCCATTTTTCGCCCTCCCCAGGCTCCAGAGGCTTCCCTGGAGCCTGGGGAGGGCAAAAACGCCCTCCCCCATCCCCCCGGAGGCCCTCCGGAAGCTGAAAACACCCTCCCAGAGCCTCCGTGTGAGCCAAAAAATCAGCTGGCTGGCATGCACATGCTCGCTGGAGCTGGACTAGGCAACGGCTCGCGTGCCAGCAGATATGGCTCCGCATGCCACCTGTGGCATGTGTGCATAGGTTCGCCATCACTGTACTATAGATTTGCAAGAAACAGAAAATGAAGAGTTTTAAACACATTAAACCTTCACTACACAGAATCATTTAAGCTAGGGGTGTAAAACTCGCGGCATCATGTTGTCATGTGACGTATCATGATTTTCCCCCCTTTGCTAAAACGGGGGTGGGCGTGGCCAGTGCATGATGCATCCGACCCGTGGGCCACAAGTTTGACACTCCTGATTTGAGCCATGCCTTTCATTATGTGAGTAAAGAGCCCATTCAAAATCAGATTGTAAACATGTATATTCAATTCAAGATTTTAAATCTGGAGTAGCTTTCAAATAAAGCAAAATATTTTTTAGTGATGTTCCGTTCCCAATAGATGCAAAGTTGTTCATAAATTAGTAGATTTCAAGTTTTCAGTATATAAAATCTACTTTTACATTTTAAAATCTAAATATGTATTTCTCTTCCTCAAATAATAATGAGAAGAATTATGATGTGAACCAAAGCAGGATGACTATAGAACAAGTCCAAACATACCTGACAGAGTCTCTTCCAACATTTCTGACATTAATAAATTGAATTCTTGAACATCTATCGTGGAGTGCAAATATTTTTATTGAATTTGTTTTTACTAATGATAATCAGATTCGTATTTAATCTTCTTTAAAACACAAGGAAATTAATTTATTAAAATAGGCTATTCCAATTATTTCTTCCAAAGTTGTTACCAGTTTTTATCTTGATTATACTGGTAAACTTTCTAGGAAAATAATCTGTGGATGTACACTTATCTAAAATGCTTTGCAATGATATTCTTTTAATGGTTGCTGTAGCTGCTAGTATGGCAGTTTAAGTTCTAAGACCAAAATATGCTTTAATTGGATAGTTTTAAGCAACCTAAGCTTAAATATAATAAATTCTCCTTAGAATATTTTGATCTTTATGACATAATGATTTAAATAATCTGATTATTAAATTTCTGCTTGAGTGCTCCCCAAACAGGATTTACCAGCAATTTTCAAATTATGGTTACCTAAGGTCAATTTTTCACATGAATAGAAATCAAATTTACACTTCCAACGCTAATATCCTGCAGTGTTTAATGTTGGAGAAATCTCTGAATTTTAGCTAAATGAGGAAATAAGTCCCTGTCAGGATTTCAAAAATTGTAACTTTCTAGTTGTTCTCATAATCATTCTTATGATAAATCATTTGAATTCCACATAGGGGATAGGAGTCCAAATATAAGCCTGATAATCAAGTTGAACACCAGGAAAATGAATGGCTCCTGTTGCTATGACATCTACAAAGCTTTATACAATAAGCAAAGCTAATTTCAGAGGTGTAGTTATTATCACTTGGTCAATAGAGAATTTTACCATTTTGTTTGCAGAACTCTGGAGTGATTGGAAAATATTTTGAACATTTAAAAGACGATTTCACCTCTATTTGTTTAATCAATGAAAATCAGGAAAATGAAAATGAATTTCTTCACTTGTAGTTACAGTATCTATTTAAATATAAATTCTTGAAAAACTGTGCATAATTTATTCAAAGTTGCTCTTTCATTACTGAGCTATTAGACTTATTCAGGCGAGGCAAATTTTTCATATTTTATTCAGAATCTGATTTTTAAATCTTGCACACATGATTACTTCTATTTTTCTTTGATTTGTTAATCATGATTATTAAACTGGATGACTACTATGTGTATTTTGTTGTTTTTGGAATTATCTTATTTTAAAAGATTTTAAAAGTTATTAAGGATTTATTGAATTCAGAATTTAAGTTATTCAAGGCAGGTCTCCCCTAGATAGGTTTCTGTTTCTCCCCCTCCTTTTTTTCCCTCCTGAAATATAAATATTTAGCATATCAAATCGACAGTATTTGTATGGTTAAATAAATATTATGTTGGCTAGGTTATTTATTAGTTTAATGGCTGCATATTGTACAGAAGGAGTCCTGTTTGGTGTTTTCACATTTTGGATTGGTTTCACACATCTAGGGGCAAGCTATATGTCTTCACCTGGCCAACCTTGATGAATCTGAAAAAGTTAAGTAAGATTGGAAACCAAAAAAACAGGAGAAGGAAGTGGCAAATCACTTTCACAGTGTTGCTATAAATTACTTGGATATACGCATAAGGCCAGGCTCTGTTTGAAGGAGCTGTAGATCTGTAAATAATTTCAGATGTGTCCTGGTATGACAGCTGCCATGTGATGAGAGATATAGGTAGTCCTCAGCTTACAACTAGTCATTCAGTGACCATTCAAAATTACAGCAACACTGAACAAAGGGACAGATGATCTGAAGTTATGGCTACTGCAGAAACCTTGCAGTGATGTGAACAAAATTCAGGTTCCTGGCAATCCACTCGCCCTTATGACCAATTGCAGGGACCTGCCTATTTTCCCACCCATCCTGCCTCATTGGCTTCCTTGGTCCTACCTTCTAACCACTGGGGTCCCCACAGGCCTTGGTCCTCCTTCTCACTTAATTGTGTCCAGCACCCTTTTGCCTCTTTCTCTCTCTGTCACGCCTCACTTCACTTACCTTTTCAGAAGATTGCCTTTGGGAAGAAAAACTGTCTGATCTGCCAGTTGGCCTTCCTATACAGAGGTTGTGTGATGTCGTCTCATAGGTGAACACCATTTGGGGAGTGGCCGCAATTCTCAGATTGCAGTTGCGGTCGCTCACATAATGACGTCCATTTCTGGAATACCACCACAATGCCACTATATAGGAAGGCTATGTGGCAAATCAGTGGTTCTCTTTCTTAAAAGTGATCTGCGGAAAAAGTGAGTGAAGTGAGGCGTGATGGAATAGGGAGGAAGTCCAAGGTTGTGGGACCCAGCGGGATGGGAAGTGGAACACAAGGTGCCTCAGGAGGTGTGGGAGACCCTGTGTGAGCTGGGGAAGTATTGCATTGAGGGCCTGAACGTACACCAGGACTCCCAGAGCCTCCCCTCATCCCCCGAGGCTCTACTTAATGATTGTTCACATAATGACTGCAATTCGGAGAGCAGGAATTGTGGTCATTAAGTAAGATGATCACGTGGGCACTTCACTTTACAACTACCATGAACATATAATCATAATTCTGGACTCCGTTGTGGTCATAGGTTGAGGACTACCTGTATGCTAAATACACGGTAATATATACAAAAATGCTGTATGTAGATGTGTTAATGTATTAGCAGAGTATTCCTTGTGTTACCAAGGTTGTGCATACAGAAACGTTTAGATTGAGATCAGTTGTGAATAAGTACTCAGCCACACACAGATACACTAACTTGAATTAAAATTTACTTTAAGAAATAGCATTTTCCTATAAACAGTCCAAAGTCATACACTTAATAGTCATAATGACAATCCAAGTATTATCCAGTACAAATACATTTCAGCTATAATACATAACTACAACACAGAGAGAAATGCAGAGCATACATACTCTAGGCCTTGCTCTAATGAGTAGCAGAGAACACACTCTGAGTAGCAGAGACCAAAGACAAACAGAGAGGGACTCCCATAGAAATAAGCTGTGAACTCTAGCTCCCTCTTGTGGCAGTCTGCAACACCTAAGCTAAACAGACTTATAGCTGTTAAAAGCTAGACATATATTATCTATCCAATCAGTTATGGTCAGAGACCTAACAAGATGTATTCTACTTCTTTCCTTATTCTGAGTTGCTCTCTGCCGCATTAGATTGTTTTGGGAGAACTGTCAGCTTATCAGACTGTTCAACTTCCTGTACATTTAGTTAATATGCTGTCTCTGTATCTTTGGTAGTGGTAATGCTTTCATGCATAGTGAGATGTCTAATATTTAAAGGGTAGCAATTGCGTTCAGTCTTGTAATTGGTATAAAATATATTGCCTACTAAATTGTACTTTTCTAGCAATTGGTTGTAGCAAATAAAACAGCAGTAAATCAATACTAAATTTAAAATGTGCTTTGTACATTTTACAGTACAGTACAGTACAAGCACATTCTGGTTTCTTGCTGATGTTTCTGACTCCTAATTAGGAAGGACCAATTTATGTGATATGCAGTTTGTCACTAAAGGATTCTTTCCTTAGTGAAGAAAAAATATTTCTTGGGTTGATGAATAAATAAGCATATTATAATAAAATGCTCTAGATATTCCATGCCTACTAATGTACAATTTTTGTTCTATTGGCATTGTCCTATAATCTTGAAACAAGATTTAGCTTTATATTTTTGGAGTTATTATTTATTTATGTAATTTACACAGCCACCAATCTCACTATCATGTCTGACAGGGGTACAAAGAATATACATCTATATGCCTGGTGTGCAAATCCCAGTCCTGAAAAGTTGCTGGAGGGATAAACTATCAGCTGAGAAAATAACATGATGAATGGTAAATAATATTGAATAGAGTAATAATAGTGAACAGGTCAGCTCAGATTGTATTGGCTGTGCTGACAATATAGAGAATGAATGCTTTCAGAATCAGTTCTTCTCAAAGGCAGAGAAAACTTCTGCTGTCAATTTATGTAGGGACAGGTTTTGAGTGCAACTTTTGTATGGAAATTAGGCTCTTACTCTGACTTCACTTTGCTGGAATTAAGTTAGTCAAAATGTTTGAAATCCTTGAGATTCAGGTCAGTGTATCTCCCACGGGCCTGGTCCTAGTCATCTTTCATTGCTATCATATGCCTTTCATCAAAGCTACAGTGGTACTTGGTACTCACTGTTAATTGGTTCCAGGAGGCATGATGAGTACCAAAAACGAAAAGAACCAAACAAATTTTTCCCATAAGGCATAATGTGAGTCACAAGGGAACTGACACTGACTTGTTCTAGCTTGTATGTTGAGTACCAAACAAACAATGAGTACTGGGATAAAAATTTTGCATCAAAATGTGCTGAGTACCAAATTCGATGAGTAGTTGAGTTCCAAGGTACCACTGTATTGTTATCATATGAGCAAATGAATGAGTTTTGTAAACAATGAATTGCCAACACTCTAAATTTAAACTTTGAGTCTTGTAGATTGAGTAACATTATGTAGCCTTCTAACAATCTCATTTTTGGAATTGCCTAGACATTACAGAGACTTCTCTTGAGCCCACTTTAATGTACCAACAACAGCTTTTTTGGAGAGACCAAGTTTGGCAGTTTCAACTACAAGGAATGTACGTGGTCCTGCTAGTCAGATGTTGTCAAAACATGGCATTGTGTCTCAGCAAATTATTTAGGGACATGGGGTATAAACTAATATTGTCATTCTTATAAAACCATCCGCCCAGATGTCCCAAAAGTACTTTTCAAAAGGCAACTGGAGCTTCTTCACTTCTTGGATGAGAACTGAAACTTTTTCAAGGAAAAAAACAAAGAAAGCCCAGTTGCCTTTTGAAAAGCACCTTTGGGACAACCATTATTATTTTTTATTTATTTATTTTGTCAAGCGTGTATATGAATACAAACAAAGTATAAACATTAATATGAATATATAAAGTACAAGCATGGTTTTGAGTACATGATATTTTACAAAATACATGGGGACTTTAGGACAGGGATGGTAGGCACGTTAGTGTGCTTATGCACGCCCCTTACAGACCTCTTAGGAATGGGGTGAGGTCAACAGTAGACAGTTTAAGGTTAAAGTTTCGGGGGGTTGGGGAAGAAACTACAGAGTCAGGTAATGCATTCCAGGCATTGACCACTCCGTTGCTGAAGTCAAATTTTTTGCAATCAAGTCTGGAGCAGTTTACATTAAGTTTGTATCTATTGCGAGATCGTGAATTGTTGCGGTTGAAGCTGAAGTAGTCATTGACAGGTAGGACATTGTAGCATATAACTTTGTGTGCTACACTTAAGTCAGATTCTAGGCCCAAAATTTCAAGTCTGGTGGCATAAGGTATTCTGTTGCGAACGGAGGAGTGTAGTACTTGTCTTGTGAAATATCTCTGGACATTCTCAATTGTATTAATGTCCGATATGTAGTGTGGGTTCCAGACAGATGAGCTGTATTCCAGTATTGGTCTAGCAAATGTTTTATATGCTCTGGTTAGAAGTACAATATTACCAGAGAAGAAGCTACACAAGATTAGGTTAACCACTCTTAATGCCTTCTTAGCAATGCTGTTGCAGTGGGCTCTGGCACTTAGATCAATAGAGATGAGTACTCCAAGGTCCTTTACTGAGTGAAGATCGTCAACAAGGTTGTGATCATCTAGTTTGTATTATGTGTTCCGATTATTTTTGCCAATGTGCAAGACTGAGCATTTGTTGATTGAGATTTGAAGTTGCCACTTGTTTGACCATTCTGATACATAGTCAAGGACTTTTTGAAGGGTAATAGTATTGTCGGTGGTGTTGAATAGTTTTACATCATCTGCGAAGAGGACACAGTTGCTTTATATTATCACAAAGGTCATTTATGTAAAGAATAAAGAGAGTTGGTCCTAAAACACTGCCTTGGGGAACATCACTGTTAACAGGTACAGGGTTTGATAAAGTGTTTCCTATGTTTGACAGGAATGCTGTAATCCATTTGTGCAGAGGTCCAGAAATGCCATAAGATTTTACTTTTAGAAGTAGTTTGTCGTGTACCAGTGAGTCAAAGTGTCAGGGTTCCAAATAGCATCCAAAATTAAATCAGAGTCCGAGTCAAAATATTCCTCAAAGTCCCAATTTATTATCAGAGCCATGTTGGTACATCTGGGTGAAACCCAAATCTGAAGTCCCCAGGGTTTCACCACCCAGCTGAAAGTTCAAGCCCTTGTCCCCATGCTCACAAGTTCATCACATTCTCCAATCTCCAAGTGCCATGCTGGCAGATTCCATATATCTCCTTCCGTGCAGGTGCAGAGCTCAGAGACAAAGGATGACCTTGGCTTTCTAGAAAGGAATTTGTTATGGCTACATGCTAACAACCTCATACTATCCCCCTCTCATTTTCCCACAATAGAAAATGCATAATATAGTAGCATATAGTGTGGCAGGCAAAGAGTCCAAATAAAATGGCTTCGGCCTGACACAAAGGCTTTGCAGAAGTCTATGTAAATTGCGTCTATTGCTTTGCCTGATCGAGTTGTGTAGTCCATATGTTTTTACAGTGTAGAAGTTGTAGATTGCAGGATATTTTTTTTCTGAAACCAAGAGAGTAGGTTGTTTGTCTCTAAGTGGAGGGTAATGGATTGGTTAATGATTGATTCCATGACTTTGCAGGTGACGCAACATAAAGAGATTGGTCTGTAATTTTCAACTAGGCTGGGGTCTTCCTTTTTGAAGATAGGGATGACCATGGCTAGTGACCATAGGTTGGGTAGGGAGCTGGTCTGAAAGATTTATCAAAAATTATGCTCAGTGGTTCTGCTAGGGCAGTGGAAAGTTTTTTTTAAGAAGTAGGCACATAGTCCATCTGGTCCAATGGATAGAGATGGTTTTAGATTGCGTAGAGCCTTTCCAACGTTGTCTTCTGTGAAATCGGTGTGTATTAGATCATTGTAATTCTTTGTGGTTCGACTAGGAAATATTGGACATAAGTTGTTGCTGTTTACAAAGACTGAGCCGAAGAATGTGTTAAAGAGGTTGGCTTTCTTTAACGGCTTCATCATTGCAGTCTTTATTGTTAGGTCCTTTTAGGGGTGGGATGGTTCTCGTCTCTTTAAATTTGTTGTTTATGAAATTGTAGAATGCATGGTTGGATTTCGTGTGCAGGAGATTTTCCTCTTGATTGATATGATAATTTGTGCATTCAGTTTTTATTTGTTGGCATAAGTTTTTGTAGCGGTTTTTGAAGTTGGCTATCTAGCCAGTTTTGTTTTTTCGTCAAAGAGATTTTTTTTTTTGCTTGGAGCTTCCTTATGTTGTTTTGCCTGTTTTGGGGAGTTATTAGTGGTACGTATAGTTTGATGACTCTTTTGACTTCAAGTAGGAAAATGTTATAATGGTCTTCGGCAGTAATACATCCAGTGAATAGGGATTGCCAATCAAGAGTTGAGAGGTCAGTGTTTATGAGATCATAGTTGGCTTTTTAAAAATTGTAATTGGGGGTCCCATTATTATGATGATTTTTGTAAGGATGTATGTTGAGACAAAAGTCTATCATGCTGTGATCACTGTTGGAAAAGGGTTCTTTTATTTGTAGTCCATAAATTGAATTTGAACTGTTGCAGAACTGTTGCAGAACTGTTGCAGAACTAGTGTTGTTGGTTACTAGTTGATCCAGTCCCAGATTAGTTACAGCATTGTACAAGGTTGAATGTATAGGTTCTGTTGTACATTCGTTAAGGGACCATTTAATAAGAGGTAGATTTAGATCACCAAGAAAGATGAGAGGGTATGGGCCTGAGGCTGCCCACATTAGAAGTGAGGTTAACTTATTCTCATGTTCGATGTCGTAGTCAGGGGCTCTGTAACATAGTAGAAATCATAAGGTGGTGTTTAAAGATAGCTCACATATAATGGTCTCAGGAAGAGCATGAACTGGATGATTGAGAATCTACATAGACATCCACCCAGATGGTTACTAGATGATTAAGAATCAGATAAGAACCCAGGCATCACCCACAGTGTAACCTAGGTCAGCAGCATGAAAGTACAACATGAGATAACAAGAGGCTCTTAATATTCTTATGAAATTAGGGGAAATGGCCAATTGTTGTTTCAATAAAGCTTTTGTGCCCGTATGATTTGGGGATTATGTTTATCTTACACTTAATGTTGCTTGGATAGTCATAACAAGTTTATCCACCAGTATAGTTGCAACAGGTTTCATCACTGCAGTTGCTTGCCTCATGGTTGTGGCTGTGCCTTTGCATATGAATTATAGGTTGTCAGGTAGAAAGATCACCAAATAGATCTTCAAACAATAAAACTGTTCTTGATGCAAATCTGGATTTCCACATGGTATGATGATAGCAGATCCTATTGGGATAATGGGAATTAATTTTTCTAATATTTAACAGGCCATTATAATTTCATGCTTGCTGTCAGCTGAATGCTTTCCTGGATTCCTTTTTCTAGCACTTTGTTTAGTTGTTGTAGTTGTACTGACAGGCATGTTCAATGAGAAAGAGGAAGAAGCCCCAAGGAACACGGAGTCTCAGAGTAAATTTTATGGGCTGATGTAGTTAGTCATCAGACATTTTCTGTAAATGCCATGTTTTCATTCTTTTAACATGCTTGTTCACCTCTTCAGCAAAGTGTTGCTCCAGTGATCATGTTTTTGTTATTTCCCTGTAAGTTTGATATTGGATTTTTTCCTACATTTCCCCCCTACATTTCAGAAACATGTTTATATGTTTTGTTTTTCTAGTTTGTTATTGAATCCTAGTCAGGGTTTCAGCATCCTTCAGTTATGTGCCTTATGTTTTCAGAATGCCAGGGGAAAATCATGATATTTGCAACATATTAATAAAGTTGGTAGTTTCAATTTTGAGTGAAAGTCTAGATTCACCCAACATGTTAAATAATATTAGGATTTGTTTATGCCATGGCATGCCATAGGAATTCATCTGTTCTGTTTTTTAACCAGATATCTTCCTTGGATTTAGAGTTGCCGATTTGGATATACCAGAAGAAAAAGCAACCATATTATGCCATAACATTAAAATTATAGCCAGAAAACTGAATCAGATTTTGGATTTTTCTGCTCCTGCCTCTTATTTCTTGAATTACCTCTTCAATAACTTTGAACTTTTGGTGATTTCAACATTTAGCATTGGTGGCATTTGGTTGTCCATTTATGGATTGTGGATTTTTTAAAAACACCATGAAGTTTGTTGAAGGAGGAAATTAATCAGTATTCTAAGGAATGTACATGGAGATGCTTATGTCTGAAATCTGTAGTTATATCATAAATTCTGATTAAAAATTCATCAACTTTAATATGCGTTGGTAGAGGAGAATATTTGTAGCTCAGGGTTGAAGTGAACGGTCTTTGGTGCTCTCTGAGCTTGGTTATTTTCTTGCAGATGTTTCATTGCCCAATCTAGATAACATCAGTGTTGTGATGATGTTACCTAGTTTGGGTAATGAAACATCTGCAAGAAAACAGACATCTCATTTAATGTTTTTTTCAGAACCCACTTGGGCAGAGTTTTATTGATTCAATCTGTAAGGAACCTTCTCCCCTGCAAAGTAAGTTCTAGTTTTCTCTATTATTTGAATCAATATAATTCTAACTCATTAGAATTCTAGAGTCAAAAAAGGAAGTATGAAACAGTAAATTGGTCGGTCTCCTTTCCTAAAGATAAGACTTATCTGTCAAGTAAAGATAAGATTCTCTACACAAGAACAGTCTAGGGGAATAAAATAAGCCTTGGCAACTAAAAACAAACCAAATTTAATACTAAGAAAAGAAAGGATTAACACATGAGCTAGTTGGAAAAAAGTCCCAAACAAAAATGTTAGGCCAGGGGTCGGCAACCCACAGCTCCAGAGCCGCATGTGGTTCTTTGGGGCCTCTGCTGTGGCTCCCTGTCCCATAACTGGCTGGCCCACCCTCCCCTCCCTCACCTGGCCTGAGAAGGTAAAGGCGACGGCGGGAATGGAGAAGCGGCCAGGGTCATTCTCCGGCACTGGTTAAGGAACAATCGCCACCCCCCGGCGCAGGCTTTCCTTCGGGCGACCCTCCTCCCCCTCTCGCGACTCCCTGGCTGGCTATGGCGGGGCCAGGAGGGTGTGTATGTGTGGGGAGACTCTCCTTCTGGAAGCCGCAGAGCCGCGAGAATCTTCCTTCTGGAAGCAAGAAGCCGTGGAGGGCAGGCGGCTTCTCGCTTAAGGAGGGTCTTTGGACATGGCTTCTCTCCTGCCCTAAGGATCCAGCCATTGCCTTGCCGTGCCCCCCCCCCGCATGAGAGGAGAAGGAGGGGAAGGAGGGTCCCGGGAGCCTTAGTACAGGAGCAAAGTACCTGCCTTTGCGCCACATTTACGCGTAAGGCAGGCTTCGCTTCCTGCCACTTCAGGCTGGAGCTTACGCCATCCCTGCTCGGCCAAAGAACTGTGGGGGTGGGGTGGACATGGCAAGGCGATGGCTGGATCCTTAGGGCAGGAGAGAAGCCGCGTCCAAAGACCCTCCTTAAGCGAGAAGCCGCCCGTCCTCCGCGGCCTCTCGCTTCTAGAAAGAAGGTTCTCCGCGGCTTCCAGAAGGAGGGTCTCCCCGCGCATGCGCACCCTCCTGGCTCTGCAACAGCCAGCCAGGGAATCGCGAGAGGGGGAGGAGGTCACCCAAAGGAAAGCTTGCGCCAGGGGTGGCGATCGTTCCTCAGCACACAGAGAGAGAAGGGGAGAGAGGGAGAAAGAGAGAGATGATGAAGGAGGAAGAGGGAGAGAGAGATGGGTGGGGAGGAAGGGAGAGAGAGAGAGATGGGGAGAGGGAAAGAGGGATGAGAGGGAGAAAGAGAGATGGAGAGAGAGAAAGAGAGACGGAAAAGAGAAAGAGAGATTCTTTTTTTTCTCATAGAAAAGAAAACAGAGCCACAAAACCTGGGTAGGCATAGCTGGGAGGTCATGTCACTTGGTGGGAGTGACGTCAAGTTGGCCACACCCACCCAGGTTTTGTGGCTCCGGGTGTTTTGTTTTCTCTGGGAAACGAGTCCAAATGGCTCTTTGAGTTTTTAAGGTTGCCGACCCCTGTGTTAGGCTATCATACACTTAGTTTCTGTGTTTGATTATTTGTATAATGTCATCGGTGTGTGTGGATCAAGTGCTCCTTCATTTCAAAATTTACCACTGTACCATTAAATATGCTCTTTATTTTTATGTTCAATAGACAAGTCTGCATGCCACAAAGAAAGGCAGTAGAAAAATAAGGCCAGCTGATAAAATGGCCATTTTATAAATAAATTCCCAAGTCTCCTTTGCTCCCTTGTTCAAGTGAGCAGTACAGATCTGCATTGCCTTTGATTTCTAAACTTTTATTAAGAGCCATATTATACTGCTGTCAAGCTGCTGGAAATGGATGCAGTTTTCCACCTCCGCAAAACAATTCTAAGAATGTAGTGACTTAAGCCAATCACACTGCTCCTGCCTTTGATACTTAACAATCTGCAGAGAGATCTGCAGCCTTCCCACACTTTTTTCCCCCACTCACGAGATTTACATCATGGTTGTAATTTTTTTTTCTTTAAGAAAGGAAGTGATACTGCTCTCTTTTAAAGAAGCTATTATTGTTTGGATCATGTCTGAAGAAAATGACTGTGGACCAAGGAGTTAATAGATCATTTAAGGATTAGCTCTTGGGCCAGGGGTTCAAGAGAGTAATTACGGTAATAGAGATTCACTGACTGAACAGCATTATTTAAACACAGTTCCTCATGTTGTGGTGACCCCCAACCATAAAATAATAAAATTATTAGCAAACTCAGGGGTGGGTTCTAACTTACCTCGCTGCCGGTTCGCTTCCTCCTGTGCTGCGTGGCCGCACCTCGTGGGCACACGTGTGCTTTGCGCACGCAAACATGTGCAGTGCCGAATTTGTTTAAAAAATTGCAAAAAAAGCCAAAAACAAGATGGCGACGCATGCGCAGTGCCAAAAATTCAGCTTCTGCGCATGCTCAGAAGTTCCCATGGTACAGATTTTTTTCCCAGTAGTCTATTTGCATGTGGGTGGATTTGCCTGGAGACAGATAGAGGAGTGGTGTCTCGGTTCCTAAGACCATCGGAAATATGTGTTTTCCAATGGTCTTAGGCGACCCCTGTGAAAGGGTCGTTCGACCCCTAAAGGGGTCGCGACCCACAGGTTGAGAACCGCTGCAATAGATTTTCCCTCCCGGATAGCCAACAAATCTTTTATCTGCTTAATTTGATGTAACCAATTATGGTGCTAATTCTGAGGTACTTCTGTAACAGGTGTTCATTTTCTGATAATCTCCCACTTAAATAATTGCAACATGTTGTGTGTAAAATTCCAGGAACTTCAATTAGATCAAAGTAGAATGCTAGATTATTAATGGGGACTGGTTGATACGCTCACAGTAGGCTAGCATTTTCCCATCTGCACTGGCTGTGTGATGAGCAGTAAGAGTAATCTTGAGAACAGCAGGAAGAGCTGCAACCAAGACAACAGTCAGGAAAAAAAAAAGAGAAAGAAAGAAAGAATCTGAAGCAGACATGTAATTTGGAAACCAGGGATGACCTTCCCTAGTTCTCTTGAAGGTAAAGGGCGGAAGGGGGAGGCACATTCACACATGCAAAGTTTTGTGAGGCTAATTTTATAATAAAAGTAGTATTAGCATTTGTAACATTGGTTTCCTAGTCTGGCCTACCCCAAAGTGCTGACTGACTGCTGATCCACTTTTGGACTCAATTTATAATTTATTTATTTATTAAATTTATATGCTGCCCATCTCTCCACCAAGTGACTCTGGGAGGCTTTACAATGCTAGTTTCAATTTCCCAAGCCATATTGATTTAGGTATACTGTATGTTATCTGAACAAATATATCCTTCCAAATGTACCCATTCCAATCCTATTATATTATAGGTAGTCCTTATTTGGGATCATATTTGGGACTGGCAATTTGGTCGTTAAGTGAAGCAGTTGTTAAGTAAAACCATGTCTGTGCTTATGATTTTATTCAGCTTCCCTTTGCTTTACAGGTCTGTGAAGGTTATAAATGCAAGGATTGGTCTTAAAATTACTGTTTCATCACCATTGTCATTACAAACAGTTGTTAAATTAGGTAGTGGCTTAATAAGGATTACCTATAATTTTGGATATCCTTTAAATGAGAAAGGAGAGTGCCTCAAAACATAGATCCTTTTCTATATTACTTTCTCAACATTAACCCTGATTTATTTTTGGCACCAGGTTACTTTGGACTTTCTCAGTATTTTATTATTGCTATGTACTTTATTTTCTGGCTGATTTAATTAATTCAATTATATATACATTTATTTAATCAAAGTAGTATTAAAGGAGTATTATTTACCTAAGTTGTATCTTATTTTTTAATTTCTATACTTACAAGATAATTTTATTGAGCTGTTAGGAATGAAATAAATAACTGAAATTGATGAGAAAAAGCAAAAGGAATGTCTCAGACAAGTTAAGCATAGATTTTAATGAAAACATGTTCTGAATGTGTTTAAATTGGTGGGAAGTCAGTGTGCATACTGTTGGCTTTTTTAGTGCCTTACATACATTTGGCAAATATCATTTGTTATATATTATTTAAAAAGGAACAATGATTATGTATGAACTAGGTAGCTAAGAATGAAAAATATTGTTAGTTTGGATTAAGAAATCAAGAATTCTGAATGTACGATTTTGCTTTGTAGCTTAAACTCTGGAAGGAACTGCATTAGAAAGCAGGGCTGTGTCGATTTTCCTCTGTTTTTCCTTTGTGTATCCTCGTAACACAGTTTTGAAAGCAGTAAGGAGTGAGTTGTGGCTAAGGGACTTTTGTAAATGAAAATAGCAAGGATCATCAGGGTTAAATAAACCTCCCTTTTGTCTATTACCTTGACGGTTAGGGTTGTAACAAAGTGCTTGGAGTAAAGCTTTGTCAGCATAACTACCTGCCCAGGTGTAGTTGTTATCTAGAAAAATAGATAGCCATACTTAGAAACTTTGGAATTCAGAAAAAGTGGGGTACTGGGAATCTCAGGAGAAATCTGGCAGAAGCCCTTTTTAGAAATGGCAGGGTTGTATAGAATTCTTTATTGGCCAAGTGTGATTGGACACACAAGGAATTTGTCTTTGGTGCGTATGCTCTCAGTGTACATAAAAGAAAAGATACATTTGTCAAGAATGGTTGTCATAGGGTTCAAGTAAGCAATCAGGAAACAATCAATATGAATATAAATTGTAAGGATATAAGCAACAAGTTACAGTCATACAGTCATAAGTGGGAGGAGATGGGTGATAGGAACGATGAGAAAAACTAATAGTAATAGTAATGCAGCCTAGTGAATAGTTTGACAGTGGTGAGGGAATTATTTGTTTAGCAGAGTGATGGCCTTCGGGAAAAAACTGTTCTTGTGTCTAGTTGTCTTGGTGTGCAGTGCTCTATAGCGACGTTTTGAGGGTAGGAGTTGAAGCAATTTATGTCCAGGATGTGAGGGGTCAGTAAATATTTTCACGGCCCTCTTTTTGACTCGTGCAGTATACAGGTCCTCAATGGAAGGCAGGTTGGCAGTATTTGTTTTTTCTGCAGTTCTGATTATCCTCTGAAGTCTGTGTCTGTCTTGTTGGGTTGCAGAACCAAACCAGACAGTTATAGAGGTGCAGATGACAGACTCAATAATTCCTCTGTAGAACTGTATCAGCAGCTCCTTGGGAAGTTTGAGCTTCCTGAGTTGGCGCAGAAAGAACATTCTTTGTTATATTAAGTATTAAGTTGAAGCCAATCGTGGGGCACTTGCACAGCTTTAGGCCTTTTGAGAATTGGACGTCCAGATATTTGAACATTTTGCTGAGAGTGAATCCATCAAAACCTTTTTCTTTCAAAACAGAGAATAGACGCAAAGCCAACCACATAGCACAATCTTAGAGAAGATAAGGTCCCTTGAGGCTCAACTATCTGCATTAAAGAAAAAATAAATAAGCTGGCTAAATACAAAAACAAGTTAACTTCTAATCCAATTTTCATTAACTCCATTAACTTTTAAAATGCCCATTAATTTAATTTTATTTCCAAGGCAAAAAGGCACTGTGAGAAACAGTTTAAATCAAGTATATGATCCAGGAAACATAAAATGAAGATGGAAGTAAATATATTACATCTGATACATTTCAGGATATGAAAGTGAACAAAGAATAATGGTTATTTAGTTCTGACATCGATTAACCTGCAAGATTTAAAAATGTATTATAGCATCGCTTGAGATTTAAATATTGTAGTAACTTTTAGTAACTTGGCTAAAATAACTTTAAATGGAAGTTAGATTTTGGTATTGTAATTCAACATATGCACGTTTTCCACAAGTAAGTACATATCAGAAGATTGCATTAACATGCTTAAATGAACAAATTCTGCTGGCAGAGGAATATTTTTGCATGGAGATAGACTGCCTTGAGGCAATATTTATTTTAAAAAATTTCTTCCTGAGGAATATGCAACTTGAATTCAAAATGACCTCCTGAGGCATATACATTAAGGCATATTTAAACATTAACAAGTGGTTGACTTATCCAGGAATTATCTTAAAAATAAAAGTTTCCTTGATATAATAACATAAAGCACAAAGGGGTTCAAATTATTTGTGATGTGAGGGAATATCAAATTCTAATTACTCAGAGAAATTAGCAGTTGGATTTTAAAATGGAAGAAATTACCTCATGCAGATTAGAAAATAAAACTAGGTTAAAATAATAACATGTAAAAATAAATAATGGCAGTATAAATCACAGACAGAACCAAACTGGTTGGCACATTTCTAAATAGAGCTTAAAGGAGCTTTTGCTAGTTCCGTTATCCCATCAGCTTGAGCTCCATTTCTCTCCCCCGCACCCATTATAGTAACCTGGCTAAGAGCATCACTAGTGCAATGAAAAACATCAATGAATTTAAGCTAAGGTGACCAGACGTCCCGATTTTGGCGGGACAGACCCGCTTTTTAATGCTTTGTCCCGCGTCCCGCCCGTCCTCTAAAAAGTCCCGATTTTTTGAAAGAATGCACGACAAGCTATGGCATTCTTTCCAAAAATCAGCCTGAAGGGGGGGCATGCGAGATTGAGGGGGAGTTAAAACTCCGAGAGTTTTAAGCCAGCCATGTTGGGTCGGGCTCCGTCTAATGAGCCCCCGCTTCTTCCTCCAACCAGACGCGCACCCGAGCGACAGGCTTCCGATTCAGTCCCCTCTATTCACGGGGTGGTGCGGGGCGGGGCAGAGCGAACCCTGGGGGGGAGCGCCACTTTGCACTTGTCTTTCAGTCTGTGCCGCGGCAAAAGGGGCGGGGCAGGGCTGGGCGCGCGTCCTACCTGGGACTTTTCCTGGTAGCTCCAATCGCGTTCCTTGCTAATAGCGTCCAGAGCAGAGCAGCCCCTTCCAAAAGATCGCGAGATGTTATCTTTTGGAAGGGGCTGCTCTGCTCTGGGCGCTATTAGCAAGGAACGTGACTGGAGCTACCGGGAAAAGTCCCAGGTAGGACGCGCGTCTCTCGCTGGGGGTTGGGCGGGCAGGGCAGGACTGGCGGCCAACTACCTGAGCGATGGAGGCGCGGCGGCCGGTTTGGGGCTCGGGGCGGACCCCGGAGGCCCCACCACCCCCGCCGGATCGCACAGAGCGGACATGCAGGCACCGGCCGAGACGCCTAGAAACGGCTAAAAAGCCCTCCCCCCGCCACTTGTTTTCCTCTTTTGCGCCTGCGCACGCTGGGCCCGAGCATGGGGGAAGAATTAAAACAGCGCACCGAGAGCGTCACCTGAGACGGTTGTAAGGATCTTGCCAGCCAGCCAGCCCAAGCCATTGCCGGCTCCCGAAGGGGAGGCGGGAGGCGAGGAAAGGCCTCCCGCCTCCCCCCCCCTCCACCCACCTGGACGCCGACATTTGCCTTCTTTTGCCCTCTGCGCATGCGCAGAGGGCAAAACTCAAATGGAGAAACCCACCCCCGTCAATGGTGTCCCGCTTGAAGAAAAAAAAATCTGGTCACTTTAATTTAAGCAGATGAGTTAGGATTTGTGGAGTTTAAGGTAAAGGACAGAAAGAGGAGTAAAAGGAAGAGGAGAGGTTTGTTAGCTGGAAAAAAAAACCCAAAGCTACCCTTGTAGGAGCAGAATAAAAAATTGGAACAGAGCAGACACAACATTGAATGACAGCAGTGCATGGGGAGGAACTGCCTGTGGTTACTGGTGCTGTTGTAGGCCTGCAACAAAATGGAGATAATGGTACAAGGTAATTAGTGATATTGTCACATATTGAGTGGGCTAATCTTAACAGTACAGATAGTTCTCAACTTACAGCAGTTCATTTAGTGACCTATGTTATAATGGCACTGAAAAAAGTGACCTATGACCATTTTTCACACTTATGACCGTTGCAGCATCCCCATGGACACATGATCAAAATTCAGACGCTTGGCAGTGTCTCAGGATCATGTGAACGCCTTTTGCGACCTTCTTACAAGCAAGTCAGTGGGGAAGCCTCATTCACTTAACAACCGTGTTAGTAACTTAACAGCTGTAGGGATTCACTTAACAAATGTGGCAAGAAAGGTTGTAAAATGAGGCAAAACTCACTTAAAAAAAGTTTCTCTTAGCAACATAAATTTTTGGTTCAATTGTGGCCGTAAGTCGAGGACTACCTGTAGATATTCCTGTCCCAAATCTCTGTCATATGCCCGTTAATTCTACTATGGTTCCTGGTTAAGAGAGAGAGAGCAATTTCTGTATTAAATGGAAACGGGATGTACGCCAGGCATTTTTTTTTTAACAAAAAAAGCTACTTTGCAATTGGGAATTGTTAGATGTGAAAAGTGTGCGTGTATGTGCATGTGTGTGCATGCGCTCATGTGCACAGAATAATTTAGAAGAATTCAGCAGATCTGAAATTACATTAAAAAGCAATTAAAATGCAATCGTAAGCTGCTGCTTCCTCAGTTTGTACATCCTACTAATTAGTCATCACAATGCATACCTTCTCATTAGTCACATTTTAACCTCGCAGTGAATAAACTTCCAATTAAACACAGCAATTTTTTCTCAGAAAGGGTTTTTTCTTTTTTAAAAAAAGTATGTATAAATAGGCTTTATTTAGCGGCTAGTTTGAAAACGAGCAACTGCATTTTCATCGTTTAAATGAATATTAATAGGTATAATCAGCTGAAGCAGCATTGTCAAGTTCCGTGCCTGACTTCCTAAACTGGCCCAGATCAGATTTCTGCTGACTTATACTTCCCTAAAACCAAAATCCCATATTCAGTACAACTTAATTCTAAATATTTATATATTAATGCTATCTTATCTTAAGCATAGTTATATATATATTTTAATTTTCCTGTTATTTTGCAAAACATTAGCCATGGTGGATTTCTTCCTTTATTAAGCAGTTCTTGTTGTGTTTTTAATCTGTATTTGCCTCCAGATGTATCTTGTCAGCATATATAATCAGATCTTTCTTACTCTAATCATCTTTGAAATAGAAAGCATTGGATAGGATGATATTAGTGGTGAAAAGATTGAATTTATCCAGCCTGAAGTTTATTCACTGCAATGTTCCTAACTCTCGCTTGCTTGATAATAAAATAGACTCAGAGTTATGTACTTGTTCTTGTCATTAAAATGTAAACGTGAAAAGTGTAAAAATAGAATGTGTTTTACACTCCTTTTCAACATTGCCCCAAGACATTTAATATAATTTTTTTTTATAATATACCCATTTGTTCACAATTGGGTAATATAAGTCCTTGGCATTACATTAATTGATATTAAAGGAATATTTTTCAGTAAACTGAGATGTTCATTTTAGCAACTGGTATGTGTTTCCCTGTGTCGTTTTCATGTTTTCAAATACAAGGATCACATGTCGCTCAGCATGCTAGCTTCAAATTTTACCTGCTTAGTTGGTAGACAATTATTTTTTGAATACCTTTTATTTGGCTAGATTATGTACCCATTAGGAGAATATGTGATCATTATGGTGAGTAGGTAAGTAGGGAGTGATGAATATGTTTGAGTGCTGTGAACAGAAGTATTTCTATATTTGCATCAACAAATGCACTTTTTGGAAGAAAAGCAAATGTGCTTTCTCAACGTCAGAATATAACTACATTTCACATGTAGTGTCATCTGTAAGCACCAATTTGGAGTAGTGGCTAAAGGCACCAATTAGCCACCACTAGCCTGCTTTAGCCACAAAGCCGGATGAGTGATTCTGGGCCACTCAGTCATCTTTGAAAAATGTTAAGAAAACCCACATGTAATTGCCAGTTAAGACTGTCTCAAAAAGGAGAAAAATCTTCCCTATAAATAATCAATACAAATTGAGCAAAACCAATCCTACAATCTGTTCAGTATGCTGTGCTGACTCTTATCCTACTTATTTGTACCAAGAATATACAGACAATTTGATAATCTGATGTGATGTGCCCCGGTTTATTAAATTTCTAGACAATACTTTTTGTCTAATTAATGTACAGAACTTTTGACATGAGATGTGATTATGACTTCAGCTAAGAAGGATAATGAAGGAGTGATAAAAGCAAAGAAACAAGTGTCTTCTCACTTTGAATCAGATCTAATCTACAATTTTCAAAAGAATTTTTTCAGTTAATTAAAATGTCATGACATCTTTGAAAGGACTGGTTTTTATAATATTTCGCAGACATTAATTATAGGAACTACGAATATGCATGCCACTGTGAAATACAGGTTTTTTAAAAATACTGGATTCATTTTGTTTCTAAGTTTTATAGTTTTCTGCATACATTTTATTTTCCCCTAGAAATATATGAACATTTACTAGTTGTTTGCCTTATTTGCCTATTTAGTAATTAAAAGTGGACTCCTATCATTTTGCTTATTTAAACACTCTTTGAGCAGTTTATGTGAATTTAAACAAAATACAAAATATAAAACGTAACTTTTGAAGTCGATGCAATTAAAATTAAAATAATTATTAAAGTCAATCAAAACTTGGCAAGAGATATGTGTTTTTCTATTCTCCTAAATACTGAGAGTAAATAGTCAAGAATACCTCCCTGAAGAGAGCATGGCATAATAAAAGACTAATACAGGAGAATGCTTTCTCCTGCCTACCTTTGGCAGTGGAAACATCTTGCAAAATGGCTGCTGCGTTTTACATGGCACACGCTTTTGAGACAGTGTTTATAGCAATTGAAAATTTCATAGCAACAGTCAAATCAAGCTGTAAGTAAATCATGGGTAAACATCACCTAGGATTTGACTCAGGAAGGGTTTCAGGAGTCCACTAGCCATAATACTCAATAACCTACATCAGGGGTGTCAAACCCATGTCGTCATGATAGCATCATGTGACGTATCATGACTTTTTTCCTCTTTGCTAAACTGGGCGTGGGCGTGGCCATGGTGTGATGCATCCGGCCCGTGGGCCACGAGTTTGACAGTCCAGATCTACATGCATCACTCTCTGGGCACTCCTTATGCAAGGACCAAAGCCTCCAAAGACCTACCCTCATTAAACAACCAAGGAAGATATCATAATTAATAATATCAGAAGCTGCTAAGAGGAGGACCAGACAGTTGTATCCCCCTATTTAATTTCTAATGCAGGTCACTCACAAAGGTCACCATTGGGGTTTCTATATAATAATATGAAACATTGATTGGAATTGATCTAAATAATCAGTTTAATCCAAATGCAGTTGAAACCTAAGAACCACTTTCCTGATAAATATAGCTAAGAACGAAGTATTTGAAACTGGTCTACAATTTCAGAAATTTTCTGGGTCAAAGAAGATCTGCTTTGGTAAAATTCTTACAATTTCTTCCTCCTCTGCTCAAGGAAGCCTCATCTTCCTTAAACACAGAGCCAGTCAGCTTAGCCAATTTAAAGCGTCAGGCACAAACAGCCGGTGGCCATGATCTCACCAGTTACCTTCTCCACATCTGAGATTAGAAATTGAATAATATCCACATTAACAGGACAAGCAGTTTATCCCTGTATGATGCCACCCACTGCCTGAAATAGTGTTCATCTTCAGGTGAATCAGTTTTGCAAAGAGCAATATAAGCCTCCGACTGAACTGTTCCAGTTGAAGTTCCTGTTGAAGGAGATGCAGCACAGTACAAAAAAGCATTGCTGGGGGGAAGAAGCCATCTTTGCTTCAAAGATGGTCCCTGTTCTAATTCTTCCTGAGAATTCTACCTTCTACCTACATTTCTGGCCTAAGGGTCCCCCTATGCCAGTGATGGCGAACCTTTTTTTCCTCGGGTGCCAAAAGTGTGTGCGCGGGTGCTATCGCACATGTGCGAGTGCCCACACCCATAATTAAATGCCTGGGGAGGGAGAAAATGCCCTCCCCCCCGGAGGCCTTCTGGAGGCCAGAAATGGCCCATTTCCCAACTTCTGGTGGGCCCGGTAGGCCCATTTTTCGCCCTCCCCAGGCTCCAGAGGCTTCCCTGGAGCCTGGGGAGGGCAAAAGCACCCTCCCTCGTATCCCCGGAGGCCCTCCGGAAGCTGAAAACACCCTCCCAGAGCTTCCGTGCGAGCCAAAAATCAGCTGGCCAGCGCGCACATGCGTCCTGGAGCTGAGCTAGGCAACGGCTCGCGTGCCGGCAGATATGGCTCCGCGTGCCACCTGTGGCATGCGTGCCACAGGTTCGCCATCACTGCCCTATGCAGTTCATTTCTCTCAGCCCCCCCAGTAAACCAAGCTGATTTATTTATTTATTTATTTATTTTGCTGGATTTCTATGCCGCCCAATCCCTAGGGACTCAGGGCGGCTCACAACATATTCGATCCATTACAAAATAAAGCTATCATTAAAATATAAAACCATACAAATGCAATAATTAAAATACAGAAAATACAAAAGTTAAAAGAGTATCTCATTTACCCCGCCTGCCGGAAGAGCCAGGTTTTTATCGCTTTCCGGAAGGCCAGCAGGGTGGGGATGGTCCTGATCTCTGGAGGGAGTTGGTTCCACAGGGAGGGAGCTCCCACAGAGAAGGCCCTCCCCCTTGGTCCCGCTAGCCGACATTGTTTGGTCGACGGGACCTGGAGGAGGCCGACTCTGGGGGCTCTAACTGGCCGTAGGGAGGTATGCGGCAGGATGCGGTCCCGGAGATAACCTGGCCCTGAGCCATGTAGGGCTTTAAAGGTAACGACCAACACCTTAAATTGGATCCGGAGACTAATGGGCAACCAGTGCAGCTGGCGGAGGATAGGTGTTACGTGGGTGCATCTAGGTACACCCACCACAGCTCGCGCAGCTGCATTTTGCACCAATTGTAGTCGCCGGACACTCTTCAAGGGTAGCCCCATGTAGAGCGCATTGCAGTAATCCAGCCGTGAGGTGATAAGGGCATGAGTGACTGTAAGAAGTGCCTCCTTCTCCAAGTAGGGTCGCAATTGGTGCACAAGACGTACTTGTGCAAAGGTCCCCCTAGCCACAGCTGATTTAACACTGCGGGAGGGAACAAAACACTTTGGGGCATCTCTGTGTTGCAGATTTTGTCCAAGACTTCATCTAGCATTCTGTTCTTCCTTTTCAGCCCTGAGGTGCAGGAAATGTTGTCTTTTAATGTAGGTACTTAGAATAAGAATTTTGTTGTTATTTTAGGGACCTCACTGACCAATGATCTCTCCATCTACATTGGTGGAACTAGTCTCAAATTGGAATTGAGATTCTCTAATCTGTTGCTTCTTGGTGTTGTTTTCTTACAAACTCTTCATTTCAGCTGATAATTTTTTTTTTAATAAAGTCCTACCAAAGAACAAAAGCAGATGCGCAGCCTGTACAATTACTGTGTATCCATATAAAATGAGATAGGGAAAAAATAAAATTCAAAGCATTGTATTGTTAAACAAGACAAGCTCAATTTGCAGTAAAGAGCATCTTACAATACTTGTTTTCTCTCTTCAGTGCTGAAAGTGAAATAAAATAACTAGATCTTACACAAAAAGAACATTTCCACAAGCACGATTAACGAAAGTACTTGTGCAAAAGGCTTCAGGTTTTTAGACAATAAAATATTGTCACTGGCTCCCACGACTTTTTAATTTTCTCCTTCCCTGTTCTGTCTCCAATACTTCCTTCATTATTTAAGGACTATAGGTATCCTTGACTTACGACCAAAATTGAGCCCAAAATTTATGTTGCTTATTGAAAATTTTGTTAAGTGAGTTTTGCTCCATTTTTCCGACTTTTCATATTTGTTAAGTGAATCACTGTAGTTGTTAAATGAGTAACACTGTTGTTAAGTGAATCTGGCTTTCTCGTTGACTTTTCTCATCACAAGTTCACAAAAGGTGATCACAGGACTCCAGGACATTGCAACTGTCATAAATATGAACCAGTTGTCAATCATCCAAATGTAAATCACGTGACCATGGGGATGCTGCAATGATCATAAGTGTGAAAAATGGTCATAAGTCACTTTTTTCACTAAATGAACTGTTGTAAATCAAGGATTATCTGTATATGTCTTATTCCAGCACTCTGAAGCACCTTTGACCCTTACATTCTGAAATGCTGCACCACTTATAAATATTATCAATATTATTAGCTTTTCAGAAACCATTGTTGCCGTATCTGATATTTTTAAGAACAGCATTCTATAACCCACTGTCATCCCAAATTGTCTGGACATTTTTTGCAGCACAGACATTCTACAACATAAGATGAGAACCCCCTCGCTCCATCCATTGGGCTTGTTTTGCTGCTTTGTCTTCTTCCAGGTGTCTGATTGTCTTCTTTTTTGTTCTTAGTTGGATGCTGACAAAGACGAGGAAGAAGTCTTCTGTAACATAAGCCTGGCTGTTGACAATAAGCTATTTCCCACTCAAGAACCAGGGCCAAGTGAGTATTAAATCCTAAATATGATAGTGAAAAATACATGCAGTCCTTGTTTAGTGACTGCCTCGTCTAGCAACTGTTCACAGTTATGATGGTGATGAAAAAGTAACTGTGCAACCAGTCCTTTTATTTACAACCTTTGCAGATCTATAAACAAAGGAAAGCTGAAGTAAGATCATAAGCAACCACTTTGCTTAACCACCGAGTTGCCAGCCCCAGTTGTGGCTGCTAAACGAGGACTATCTGTAATATAGGCTTGGAGTAATTCCGCATGTATTGTTTTGTATTTATTTCATATACAGAGCATCTATATATGGTGTTTCGGGATATTTCACATGGTTTAAAATTTTTAAGTGAGAGTTAAATGAACTAGTTATGAAGAGTACGTTTTATAAAGTATGGAGTGGTGATAATGTGTAATAATGTTTGTTTGTTTTATTTATTTATTTATTTATTTATTTATTTATTTATTTATTTATTTATTTATTTATTTATTTATTTATTTATTTATTTATTTATTAATATATTAAAACATACAGACAATATAGTTTGTCGGCTATTAAAAAACTGCCTGGATGGCCCCAGGAGGGGCCGAAAGGCAAAAGGAAGCTGTGATGTTTCCTTCCATACACCAGGATGACTTGACAGAAAAAACATATATAACCCTTTCCTGGTGAAGAGCTGATAGGGAAGAGAACCTGGCCTAGAGGTTAAAACTACTGCCTTACAAGCAGACTGCCCAGGTTCAAATCCCACTAAGGGTATGGCTATCTGACGAGAGCAAAATAGCTCGAAATAGATCTATAATAGTCTCCCTTTATTTTCATTTATCAGCAAAAAATGTTACACACACACACACACACACACACACACACACACACACACACACATATCTATATCTCTCTATCTCTATCTATCTATCTATCTATCTATCTATCTATCTATCTATCTATCTATCTATCTATCTATCTATCTATCTATCTATCTATCTATCTATCTATCTCCATCCAACTCACCCATGGTGATTCCATCCAGCTTAAAGAAATAACACACTCACACACCCGAATGCAAAATCCAATAAACCCACACACCCCTGGTGACAGCGATCAAACAAACCACTTGATGGGCTCAGTGTCACCCTGGGGTTTGCCGGGTTCTCTGGCAAAACCATTTCTTCAGGGCCTTTTGAAAGAGTATCAGAATGGGAGCCAATCTTATCTGCATGGGGATGATGTTCCACAGGGGGAGCCATCATGGAGAAGACCCTTCTTCTTGGTCCCACTAGATGGACCTTCTTAAGAGAGGAGACTTGTAACATACCTTGCCTCCTTGCTCTGGTGGGTCTGATAGATATAACTAGGAAAAGACGAACCCTCAAATAACTTGGTCCTAAGCTATGTTACACAATAGCATTACGCAATAATTCCACATATCAGTGATCATCGCAGATACGATCCATAAGGGTGGTGGTGATAGTGTCAATTGTTTTTCTGTTGAGGATGTGCAAGTAACCCATGTTCTCTCATCATGGGGCATCCCTTCAAACTTCTTTTCTCTCTTTCGAGTAACAAAACTTAATGTGTAGAATGTGGTATACATTTTCATCCATTTAATAATGTTTCCTGAGCATAAATAAATACAGAGAAATGCTTATTTCATTTTTTTAAAATCTGATTTTTACCTTTTTAAATGTTCTATTCTGCACCGGCCAGAGGTGGGATTCAGCAGGTTCTGACCAGTTCTGGAGAACCGGTAGCGGAAATTTTGAGTAGTTCAGAGAACCGGTAAATACCACTTCTGATTGGCCATCTATTCTATGCCTCCCGAGTCCCAGCTGATCGGGAGGAAATGGAGATTTTGCAGTAACCTTCCCCTGGAGTGGGGAGGGAATGGAGATTTTACAGTATCCTTTCCCTGGAGTGGTGTGGGAATGGAGACTTTACAGTATCCTTCCCCTGCTACGCCCACAAAGCCATGCCACCCTCACCAAGCCATGCCCACAGAACCAGTAGTAAAAAATTTTGAATCCCATCACTGGCGCCGGCATTATTTTAAGGTGTATATCTCCTCATGTTTTCTTTCTGAATAGAAAGCCTAAAAGTCTAAACCAAATCAATAAATAAGCAATGCATTGGTATATTAGGGTGAGTAAAATTTAACAGCTATTTGAAAAGATGCAGAGACCAAGTTCTTCTGCTTCTGTGTATGTTTGGAATCCTTTCAGCCCCTAGTTACTCCATAAATGTCTTTTGAGAGTCCCTCCAGCCCTTTCCATCTAAATAGGCTGAGATAGGAGAGCCATCAATGTCGTCTCCAAGGGAGAGAAGGGACATATGCTCCCTGAAAAACCACACGTGCCCAATTCTCAGTGTTCATTTAAAAAAACAAAGACGCGACATGAGTCTCTATCAAGCAAAGTGTATAATCATTTTGTCAGTCTGCTCATTTTGTAAGAATGTTTTGTTCTATTTTGTTCCTGCTTTTCAATGTTTTTAGCCAATGAATGAGCAGTTGTAGCGATGACTGAGAAACTGGAGAAGAAAGGCCTTTTAATAAGTCTTCGCTAATGGGAAGTGATTGCTCTTGCCTTAAAAAAAAAAGTAGAGAAATTCAGAATTTAAATATATCTGTGATTGGGCAGCCAGATGTCCATCCCAAAACAAAAGAAATGAGCTATTACAGGAACCTGAAATATTCAAGTTCTAAAAAGTCTCTAATTCAATACTTTTTTTAAAAAAAGAAGAAGAATGATTATAAGTAGTTATTCTGCCAGTACATGCCAATAAAATCCATTATGGTTGCATATATCAGAACATATTCTGCAAGAATATAAGCACTTTAGCAACATCACCAGTGTCTACTGGATCTTTGTTTGCATTTATTTAAAGCTGGAATTTATTTAAAGATTGGAAAGGTTTCCAGTGTTTAAATGAATAATCAAACATGTGCCAACATTAAGCAATTCTCTTGCTTGCCTTATTTCCCACTCGTGATGTCATTACATAAATTAAGCCCTTGTTATTGGCTTATTTCATTTGCATGAGGGTGCTATTAATTGTGCAATGACTCAATTTGCTGCAAATGATGTAATTTGCATCATTTTTGTAATTACAACATTGCATTAATTAATTAACTGCAAATGACATAATTTGTGATTTGGCCAACATTCAGGAACAACAAACATTCTTCCCTTAAATTGAGGTTTTACTGTGTGTTTCCTAGAGGTGAGAGGCTAGGGCTAAGTTGAAAGCAAAATTAAATGGTGTGGTGTAATGTTTTGTTCCATTTCATTCCAGCTTCCTGGAAAAAGTAAAGTAAATTATTAAGATTAATATCATGTCTTTCTTTCCATAATAATTGTGATTAATCATTTCTTGAATCTCCTTTTGGCTGCCCAAGAATACTTTTCTCTAATCTCATTGATTAGTTTTTCTTCATCCAGTTCCTTGATTGATAGCAATTAGCACTTTGGAACTACAGAAATTCCCTTGGGTTTCAATCTTTTTGATCCCAGATATCCTCTGAAAAAGAAGAGATGTGCACAGTATATTACTTTTTCAAAGTTAGAGCTATCTCTCTTGATAGACCTGTCCAGGCTATCCAATCATTATAATTACTAGAAATAGGGTTCTCCCTCTAGATGTTTAGTTTTCCTTATAGCAAAGCAATAGCACTTAGACTTATATATTTTACATAATATTTTACAGCCCTCTTTAAGCAGTTTACAGAGTCAGCATGTTGCCCCGAATAATCTGGGTCCTCATTTTATCAATCTCAGAAGGATGGAAGGCTGAGTCAACCTTGAACTGGTCAGAATCGAACTGCTGGCAGTTGGCAGAATTAGCCTGCAATACTGCATTCTAACCTGTGTCACCATGGCTCCTATAAAGGTAGTCCTTGAATTGTGATCTCAACTGAGTCCAGAATTATGGTTGTAAATCATGGCAGTCATTAAATGAGGCACTCATGTGATCCCCTTGCTTAACAACCACAATCCCTGCTCTCTCCATTGTGATTGTTAAGTGACAATCATGGGCTGCATGGGTGATTACATATAGTCTTCCCTGGACCTACAGGGCTTCCCCCACCTTTTGTTCTGCTTCCCGCCCTTCTGGGTCGCACGCCCTTGCCCTTCCACATCACGCCTCGGTCCCCTTACCTTTTCTGACGATTGCTTTCGGGGTGGAAGCAGCCCATTTTGGATCACGTGTGCAACCAGATGTGGAAGGGGTAGGAACAGCACATAATGGTGCAGTAATAAGTAAAATCATGCAAATGTTATACTAAAAATGGCAAGCAAGTCCATTTCTTCCCATTTTCCATTGCAAAAGACGTTACCCAGACTCCATTGCTACTTCTGCAGAATACACACCAGGATTCTCAAGGTGAAAGAAGGAGCCGTTATTCACTAAAAGAGCTTCTGCTTTGTCTACAAAAGAAATAGTCTTTAACCCCTTCAGATAGAGTTAGTAGTGCCTCAAATTGAGCTGATGTTATTCAGCACATTGAGTTAGATGGACAAGGAACTGCTTCAGTATAAAGATGGTGTCCTCTGTTCCTACTCTAGAACACAGGACCCTTTTCTGGATACCTTAAGTGACATTGTAAAATTTGTGAAAAGATGGTGTTGCCAAAAAAACAAAATATTTGAGAAAAATGCACATGAGATGTTATAGAAGCAAACATTGCACGCACAAATTACAATCCCATCCTCTACTGTGCTTTCACAACTCCACCTGCAAAAATCTCCAAAATTCATGCAACTGTCCATGAGTTGGAAGAATGTTGGTATTTTAATCGAACATTCTCAATTATCAGCTAAAGAGTGATGATCTTTAGTGTTTTCAATCAGCTCCAAACTCCTATTCTCAGACAAATATAATATTCACACATAGGTCTATACTTGTAAGTCTTTCATCCTGTATTCTCACAGGACAAAGAAATGCTGGATTCAGTGGGATTTATTTCTGAAAGACGAGCATAAGACTGGATTATTAAAGTCTCTTCAACTTACATTACAATAATGGCTTTTAAAAGACGCAAGAATAGAGGCAATTTTCAGCCTTTGTGGACAGCAATATATTTGTATGCATGGTTGCTTCCTACCTGTTGCTAAGAGCAACCACTTGCCTTCAAATTCTGTACTTCAGAGACTTGAGGCATTTTTTTTTATAGAAGAAATATCGGAAAGCAAAAACAATATTCAAGCCTGTCCTTAACCAATTGTTGACTTTAAAAGAAATTGTTTACTCTCTCTTTAAATGACTCTTCTCAGCATGCTGTGCTTATAAATAGCACAAAACTTTTCAAACTGTTTCTGTGGGTGTTATCAGATCATAAAATTGATCTATGAAGAAACAGCCTTTTCTCAGAGATTACTTCACAATGACAAATAAGGGATAATTGAAGCCTTTCTTTAAATATTATCACCAGACCCAAAGTACACAAACCTTCACAAACCTCTAGTCTGCTTTTAGTTTTATAGTAGCAAAACTATAGCAAAAGCAACAGGACCATTACCAAGGGAATATTGCTGGAATATTTCCAAAAAGATTTAGAAATTTAAAATATTAGAGATTCAGAACTTGTTGATCCTGTCATTCATAGAAGCATTGGCATTGTGGTGATAGGAGGAACATCTAGAGGACTAGAAAAAGGGTTCTGTGAAATCTCCACTCAATGATGCTTCCCATTTTCATCACTGTCTTTGAAGAGAAGTAGAAACAGAAATGGCATTGGCATTATCAGCCAGACAATGCGGCCAGCAAGAATCTTAGCCATCATTTTTGAAACAAAGCTTCAAATGGACACTAGTTGAAGTTGATGGATACCATTGGTCCTCTAGTATTCCAAAGACAGTCAGCCTAAGAAAAATGATATCTTTAATACCTGGATATTGTCGCTTTATCAAGTTGTCTAAAATTCTCAGGGTAGTGCAATAGGATCTTAAAGGACCTGAACTATGTTGGAAGAATGAAAGCAAGAGAGTTGGGTTGAATGAGTAAAATCCAAGCTACCTTTAACATATGTGATTAAGGACAGAAGTCTTCCATAAAAGGACAATTAGCTTACCCAAGAGGTTTCTCTACCCTGATTTGTGATATCTCACTAAGCAGTTCATGCATACTCAATCATTACTTTGGCAATAATTGGTTTTGCTGTCATCTCCACTCCTTTGGAAAATTAGACTAAATTAAGTAGCCCCAACCTTTTTAAGCCAGTGCATATCTTTGTATCCTGATCTTCTCAGTTTGGAATCCTTCAATTTTTAATTTTAGATAGAATATCTAGTAAGCAAAAATAGAGTTATCATTCATTTCCTTATTTATAAACTTCTGTTACTTATTAGATCCCAGGTGGTTTACACCAAATTAAAGCACACAAAATAGTACATGACCCAATAAAACTCCCACATCCAATTCAGAGTTGTGACATTTCATCAGTTCAATGCACTCGTCTTTGTCATAATCAGATTCAAAGAAAATAATTCCTATTGGTAGCCATATTTAATGAGTCTATTTTTGGGGGTCAAGCAAGAGTTGATATTTCTGAAGAGGTTTTCAGCAAGGGCAAGATACAACAAGATTAATTGTAAGGAGGTGTATAAGGTTTGGCTGCGGTGCAGAGTTTTTCTTACCTCCAGTACATCTGGTGGGACTTTACACACAAGAAGCTTTTGACTTTTACATGGGCACACAACTGACACTGGTCAACTTTAATTTCTAGAAAGTGGCTGCCATAGGATTACATCCAGTCACATTCACCACATTATCAGAAGAAAATTTATGAGAGTTTTCTCAACCACAAACTCTATAATATTTTAAAAATTAAAGAAAAAAATTAGAACAGGGGATCCTGACAGTTAGTAAGAGAGATACCTATGGACACATTACTGCCCAGAGGTTCCACTGAGGCTCTCTGGACTAAACTCATAAAGAAAAGCTGTTATAAACTTTTGTTCAAGAAAGTCCGAATGGAAGCTCTACCTCTTTCTCTGACGTGGTCTCGAGTCCTTTATTCATGCAGAAATTCTGAAACAAATATCTATTTATATTGGCCTATTCTTGGATTGCAAACATTCGGCAGCAGAGAGAACCAGCTCCAAGCATGCTGCAACCACAAGAATGACACATAGCAGTAGGCTAGAAGAAGCTCACTGCTGGTGATGGTTTGTCGAATAGGAGAACAACAGAAGGACGCAAGCATCAGGAAGGAAATAAATGATTCAAATGATTCACCATAATCTTAGAGGGGTTCTTTTTCAAGTGGTCTGTTTCCATGCCTGCTCTTTTTTTAAGGAACTAACAATTTCAGTAAATGCAGCTGCTTGAAAGGAAAGGAAACAGTCTAAGAAAGATCCCCAACATGGAAAACAATGCTCACCATTGAAAATGGCTGAGGTTTCTTCCCTTAGCTCTTGAGTTATGAATGCATTGGCTGGTACGGATTATTTCTGTAGAGTAAAATTTTCAGAGAGACCTTTGTGTCTTAAGCAACACAATCAGTACACTACTGAGGTCCACGGCAAGGGTAAAACAACAAAGTGTTCCACTACTGTGTTTTCTAAACTTTCTTTCACATGAACGTTTTGAAGATCAATCATCGGGGATTGGAAACTACGACATGCATCAAGCCTGAGATGACTTCAGAAGGACCCAATTATTTTAACTTTTATAGAAAATTAAATGGCCAGCTTTTTGAGGTGTCCAGATTGTAGCAATAGCCACCTAAAGTCACTCGACAGTAAGATGGGCGGCATATAAATTGAACAAACAAACAAGAAAATCTGAGTCAAAAGTAGGAGGACTTGAAAAATGATTCCTCTCTTTTTAACAAAGGTAGAGTCATGTAAAAGTCTGGTTATGAAATGAATATTGCAATCCTATGTATATTTATGAAAAAGCAACTCTGCCAAATGAACACACTCTTAGTTTAGTATAGAAACGTAGCTTTATTTTAGATATAATATGAAGGAGAAACCTAGACCATGCATAAGCGCACCAATGTGCCTACCGTCCCTGTCCTACTGTCCCCCATTTATTCGTATTCATTTTCTGTACTCATAATCATGTTTATACTTATATCTGTTACCTTATACATGCTTGACAAATAAAAATAATAAATAAATAGAAGATAGACAGACAGACAGACAGACAGACAGACAGACAGACAGACAGACCGACCTAAAAGAGAATTTTTGCCAATACACAATGAATATGTGGCTGGGGAGAGGGGTAACATCCAAAATACACACTAAAGTTATAGGTTTTCCTGATTATTCAGATTCCGAGATATTTGTCTGGTAGCTTTCAACAATACATCCACTGGTTATGTAGAGTGCCAGATGAAGTATGCTGAAAGCATTTAGCTATGTAGAATTAGAAGGCACAAAGTCATGATTTGGTATTCAGTTTTAAATTCCAGTACTTGAAATTAAATAATACCTCTTTGTCCTCTTTCTTTAGTGGAACAATTAAGACACGAACTAGGGAATAATCTAGTAGATGTTTTTATGGGTTAGCTCTTTTTAATATTCTTTTCCAACACTAACTGTGCAAGGCATAATGTTATATGGGCATTAGGTATCTTTTAGAAAAACTATTTTGACTTCAAGATCACAATAAATCCTAACCAGTCTTCCTTTCTTCTTCCTTTGGTAGATTATTAGAGCTTTGTCAAAACAAGTCTGGGAGTAAACAGGGTTCAGAATTAATTTATTAATTTAAGCAGTTTTATTGGAAGTTCTTTGTTTTCTAATAGCAAGAACTTCTGGTCATATGTTGAAATTTCTGTAGGATCTTTTGTCAGTATTACAAATTGTCAAGTATAGCTTGTAATATCCTTTAATACAGAAATGGATAATTGTTGGTCCATGAGCTTCATCTGGCATGCTAAGTTGACCTATCTCGTCTGCTGAGCATCAAATGAAGCCTTTACTCAGCACTTCCTCCTCTCCACTTCTGTCCCTGTTCCCTCTTCTTCCAGGGAACTGGAAGTTGGCCAAAGGTCCTCTCGTTGACCTTCTGTAGCAACACTGGGTGGATCAGTTCTTCTCTTTCTCTTCCTTTACAAGGAAAAAGGCAGGGCGCGGGTGATGCGGATAGAAACTGATCCTGTTTGCAGGTCTGCCAGAGTCCCCAACAAAATCTCTCTGTGCTTCAAACTTCCCTTCAAATATACTAATTGCGAACTAACACTTGCAATTTATCTAGAGTATTTCATTCATGATTGGAGAAAACATGCATCAGATGGACATCTCAGTGCAAACATTCAGTGGGTTGTTTTTTTTCTGTACATGACAATACAAGCAACCCAAAGCTGCTTTGGATGAAACGGGCAGCACATACATTAAATAATGAATGGATGGATGGATGGATGGATGAATGAATGAATGAATGAATGAATGAATGAATGAATGAATGAATGAATGAATGAATGAATGATCGATCAGAATACTAGATGTATTGAACAATTTCTCTTAATATTACCCAGTTCTCAGGGTAAGTGGGGAACAGAATTCAGTCTCTAATTCAAATTCAGTCCCCTATCTCTGCTTTAATATCAATTATGTTAAGAAATGAAGCATTAAAAAAAAATCTAAGCCCATAGAAAAGAGCTATGTTGCAAAGTAATTAAATTCCCCATCATGTAACTACGACATCCAACAAATTTGTAGGACTCAGAGGCAGCAATTTGTTCCTTCTGTATGAATTCTAATACCCATATATTTATTTTATCCCCACACACTATTTCTCTCTATTCAAAAGATGAGTCACTGAAATGTTCAGGCCCTTGGCAAAAAGGAAAAAAAAACTTAAACAAAAATAAAAATTCAAAGTTTTCCAGTTTCAAAAAAAATATGCAAAAATTGAGAAATTTTTCTGGTACTTCTAAAAAATTTACTCCTATTTTTTAACCTATAACATAGACTGCTGCAGCTCACGGCTGTTGCAATTTCTCCTCTTAAATCTGAAGACCTCAAGGCAGTATAATAATACTGGAAAGAACCATTCCATTTTGTTATCACCATGTTAAAACAGTGAACATTTGAAAACCAAAAATTACAATATGTTTATTATACAGTATTTTGGTATGATTGCTGTTTTGATTCTTTCCACTATCATATTAGTGAGAGTTTTTTGCATTACTTCATTTTTGTTTTTTACACATGAAGGGAAAGTTGATATATTAAAAAAGGCACTTGCATTTTACTCAGTGAGATTTACTTACATGTGTAATATTCCAGTATTAAGAGCACAATTCTGATTGTGTTTGATTGAGGGATTATGTGCCATCAAGTCACTATTAACTGTTAGCGACCACATAAATGGGCTTTCTTCATCATGAACTGTCCCTTATTTGGTCCTTCAAGTCTTCCAGTTATGTACTCATTGCCACTTAACTGATTCCATTCCCCTTGTTGTCTCTTTCCCTTCATCTTTTTCAGCTTTAGTGCCTTCTCTATACAGCTAGATCTTGAATAACGTATGTCTTTATTCAGAGTTAATTCTATGAGTTCAATGAGAATTATTTTTAGATGTTTTTATTTTAGATTTTAGTAATAGATTACATAATTATGTCAGGAAATTTCCATTAGGAATGAAAACAACATCATTGCTTATTATAAAATTCTCTTGTTTGAGAGTAAAAATATCCATTTAGACTTTTCCCATTAATTATGAGATTGTATCATCATGAAACCTGCCTATTTTATTTGAGAAATTCCCTTTCTTATTTTTAGGTCCATGTGAAGTTGACCTTAGTCTCATTGCGGACACAGGAGAGATTCCTGATCATGAATTTAACTTTGAAGATCAGGTAATGGTGAAAAAAATCTTTTTATTTGTATTTATAAATGCCTTGGTTATTGCATAAGTGAGGGAATTGATAAGCAGGGGTAGAGTTTATTATGAGAGTTTCTGTTCCTTTCTGAACAAAAGCTGCCATAATAAGACAGCTTTTCTGAAATCAAGTATAACAAATGTGTGTTCAAAGGACTTCTGTCACATTTTAAAATCCGTCTTGTTATCCCCTCTCTTTTCTTATTCTGAGCATGTCTTATGCTTTTCAGTGCTTTCTTTCTGTGTTTTTTATGCTCTTTTCTGTTGCAGGCTTCTGTACATTCCAGAAAAAAATTCATACATGTTTCAGTACCCAGAAGAAGAAACAATCAATGTTTATCTGATTGTGAATTTTCAAAATAAAAGTTCACACTTATGCAGTCAAAAAATAATCAGTAAAGCCTTGCATATGGTCTCCTTAAGATTTCAAGGTGATTTCCTACCCAAGTACAAACCTGGTCTATTCTCGCTTAGCCTTTTGAAGATCAAACACACAGCTAGAAGGCAATCTGAAAGGACAGCTAGTTTGAAATGAATCGTATTTCACCAAGTGAACACACATGTATTTTTATTCCGTTCTCATCTTTGTCAAATGGGTTTTGAATGAATACAAAACCCTGTAATTTTTCTTTATTTGGTTGAAAGAAAACATGGAGCACGCTGCACACTGTACATTTCTCATTAGTATAGAGAAATAAGAGCAAATCCCACCCCCTCTTAGAACTGATGGTGTTTTGTAATGAAACGTCTGCAAGAAAACAAACCACTAAGCTCAGAGAGCACCAAGGACCCCACAGATTCCTCTTTAAAACTTCCTTCAGTAATGAGGAAGAATATCAGCTGAATATAGCAAAAAAGCTGAAGAGTAACCATGACTCTCCAAAGTATTAATCAGTGAGCAGAAGGAAGGCACTACAGAGAGTGACTAATTTGGCACAAGAAACCATTGGTTGCCCCCTAACATCACTGGATGACATCGTCTTCCTTCAACAGAGTAAGGAAGATACTTAGAGATGATTCACACCCTGGCCAATGTCTCTTTTCACTTTTACCATTGGGCAGAAGACTTTGAAGTATAGCCAGCCGGACAAATAGGTTTAAAAACAGCTTCTACCCATGGGTGGTCAGACTCCTAAACGCAATATAGCACCACAAACAGATTAATATAATGAATTTTTCACTGGTGCCAGTGTAGTGTGTAATATGTATATACCACGATATAAGATCATACACCAGAGTAATATACATGTTGCCCAGAATATGATGTACATATGGAAACGTATGACTACCGTATTTTTCGGCGTATAAGAGGCACCTTTCCCCCCCCTAAAAGAGGCTGAAAATTTGGGTGCGTCTTATACTCCGAATGTAGCTTTTTCGAAGCTTTTTTCCCCAGCCCTAACCAGGTGCTAATATCTTCCCAGCTCTTCCCGGCTTGTTTTCATTGCTACTCCCTCCGAAAAAGGTTTTTTCAGACCCAAAGAGGTGCTAACGACTGGCTTTTTAGGATTTTTTCATTCCTACTCCCTCCGAAGAAGTTTTTTTCCAGTCCTAAGTCTTTGCATTCTTGTTTTCATTGCTATTCCCTCCGAAAAAGATTTTTTTCAGCCCTAACCAGGGGATAAAATAATGTGCTGAAGCTGACCAGACTAAGGACGCTAGCCAGATGAATACCTGGTAGGTAGATTTTCCCCCATATTTTCCACTAAGGTGCGTCTTATACTCCGAAAAATACGGTAGTTTTATTTCCTAACTACTTGCATAAGGATTATCCTTTGTATTATTCACATTGTCTTGTATGAACTGCACCAGTAGAGGCTAAACCAATTTCGTTGTATACAGTACAGGATGCACAATGACAATAAAGGCTTTGACTTCGACTTTAGAAAGATGAAATGAAATCTTGTAGCCTTATCTGGGAAGAAAGATAGTATGCTGAAAGCAGTGGTAGCTTATTCAAGGGACAAGAAAGAGTTTATGTCAAGCTGAAACATGCAACTAAAGCTTAGACTATCATTTTGTCCCCAAACATTGCACCAATAAGAGAATAAGAATGTAAGATTATTATAGCTGTGTCCTAGCTCAGTGTTTCCCAGTCTTGGAAAATTTAGATATATGGACTTCAATTCCCAGAATTCCCCAGCCAGCCATACTGACTGAGGAATTCTGGCAGTCAACATCAACATATCTTCATGCCCTAGCTTCATGAAAGAAAGAACTAGATTAATAGGACATAATTTTGTCGTCATTCTGGAACTTTGTGATCATTGGTCCTATTGGCTTTTGGTTACATATCTTGGACCTTCCCTTCATTTAGGAAATGTGCCAGTGGTCCTTGACTTACAACAGTTCATTTAGTGACCATTAAAAGTTATAACAGCACTGAAAAAAGTGACTTATGACCTTTTTTCACACTTATGACCACTGCAGCATCCCCAAGATCACGTGATTTACCATCGGATGCTTGGCAACTGCAATCTTTATGACAGGTGCAGGGTCCTGGGGTCATGTGATCACTTTTTGTAATTTTCTGACCAGAAAAGTCAATGGAGAAGCCAGATTCACTTAACAACCGTGTAACTAATTTAAAACAACAGTAGTGATTCACTTAGCAACTGTGGCAAGAAAAGTAGTAAAATAGGGCAAAACTCACTTAGCAACATAAATTATGGGCTCAATTATGGTAGTAAATCGAGGATTTCCTATATATCAGTGGCAAGACTGCAAATATATTTGGGGCACATCTTTTGAAATGGGGGTATGTTTCAGTCTTACTATCTGATAATGGGGTTCAACAACCTCTGTTTTATTAGATAAGAAGGGTCGTTTGACAGGAAAGGTTTTGTCATTTCTTGCAGCTTCACAATTGGGAGAAAACTAAGAGTTTATAAGAAGAGGTAGAAAAAGAATGGAGCTTTTATCCTATTTTTGTTCTGGCTTCACTCACTCACTTGTTGCTACTCCATTTACCTTGCCTCCTTCAGTTGTTTAACCCATAGGGAATGCAGCCCTCGGCTAAAAAGGGGTTGCTAATTTTAAGGAATTCAGAGCAGGTGGAATGTCTGAAAGGGTTCAGGGTGCATACTGCTTTCTCTTAAATGTGTTTTAGGTTTACTGTATGCAGTTGCATCATAATACTGTAAGTAAAAATGACAATTTTTAGAGTCAAGGACTGCAAATATATTAACTCTTATTGTACTGCAAAGAAAAAAAAATCATATTCCTTACCTCTTACATGAAAGAGATTCACTGGAAATATATAATGTTACCTCTTGGCAATGCTTTTTAGACATAGTGAAGATTAACTTTCTCCCAAAGAATGTAATCTCCCCATCCAAAGCATACATTTTGTGATCTGTTAAAACAACTTTAAAATAAAAGCAAGCTTTTGTAAGGCAGACGCCTTAGGATGCAGCTCAGAATTATAAATTACACCGCATTAACCAGGAGCTGTTTTTTTTTTACAAATGGCTACGCAGAAGCTTAGCGGTTGATGGCCTAAATGAGAATGCGGGACTGTGGAATTGTAAACTTCTTTTCTGATAATCTAACTAAATCTTTCTTCTTTCTCAATTCATCATATTCAGGGGATAAAAGTATGGGTTCTTATTTTTGCATAGATTGAAAGAAATCTTCAAGAGGAAGAGTTTATTTTCATTATTAAAAAAAAATAGGGTTAAGAATATTTCCTTTTTCGTCCTAGCTGAGTTCTTCCACAACTTCAGGATAAGGATGGGTTGGGCATTTTGTCATAAGTAGCCTGTAGATATTACAGAAATTGTTTGTTTTTTGATTTAAAAAAACCCGACAAATCCCTCTTCATTCAGCAAAGACCTTATAATAGTATTCTCCTCTCTTCTTAGGCGTTTAAATTTCACATTTTGAGAATGACATCATATGAGAGAGAAAGCTTACCTATTGATCTTTTATAGGAGCAACATTGTTATATTGCTGTCAGCACGCCAATATGGTGGTGGACATAGTTTTCAGTGATTTTGATGGTGGTGTTTTTCTTCTTAGCATAATAAATTGTTGAGTTTTGATCCATTTTGTCAGTTACAAATCAGTTACTGCATTAGATGAACCAGAAAATACTCAGTTAGTTATATTGCACTGTCATCTTTTTACACAGCTGCAACTTATAAAGCGGAAAAGAATGGGATCTCACTGTCTTTTTAACATGGACGTCCCAAAGGTGCTTTTTCAAGAGGCAAATAGACTTTCTTGGTTTTCTTTGAAGAAGTTTCACTTCTCATCCAAGAAGCTTTCTCAGCTCTGACTGGATGGTGGGGAATTGAAGGATTTATATTCCTTGCAAACAGCTAGTCATTTGCATTCTTTTAGAGAGTCATTAAGGCCACTTGGAGTTTTATCTGTGTCATCAGGTTCACCTGAGTAGTGCAAATGGGTGTGGAGCTTTCTTGGAACTGTTGAGAGGACTGTGTTGTAGATTGGAAATATATGATGTCATATCCCTCCCCCTCTGTTGACAGAGGGCTGTTCAATTTTGACATAGATGGCCTCTTTCACCCCTCTTTCAAACCAGCGGTCCTCTCTGTTCAAAAGGTGGACTTTGCTGTCTTCAAAAGAGTGGACTTTGTCTTTTAAATGCAGATGGACTGCTGAATCTTGTCCTGATGAGTTTGTTCTCCTATGTTGTGCCATGCATTTATGATGTGGATGTTTTGTTTCCCAATGTACAGATCTGCACATGGCTCACTCACTGCATTGTAATAGCAATAGCAATAGCACTTAGACTTATATACTGCTTCATAGTGCTTTACAGTTCTCTCTAAGCCAGGGGTCGGGAACCTATGGCTCGCGAGCCAGATGTGGCTCTTTTGATGACTGCATATGGCTCGCAGCAGGGGTGAAATCCTCCCGGTTCGCCCGGGCCAGTCCTTCGGCGTATAGCCGATGGAACTGGCGGCGGTTGCGGCGCGGAGCTTCTCCTGCCCGCTTTCCCGTCCCGGCTGAACACAATCACCGCTTTCCCGTCCCGGCTGACCACAATCATTTGGGTTATTTTTCCCTCTGTGCATGCGCGCGCATGCACAGAGGGAAAAATAACCCAAATGGCGGCATTCAGCCGGGACGGGGGGAGCTAAAAAACGGCCATGGCCACATCCCCGCCGTTCTCCAGCCAAGCGGCTGAAGAAGCCCCAGAGCCCCGCCGCCAACCTGCGTCTCCTGCTGGGAAGGAGCCTCTGTCGCTGTCTCTCGCGGGGTTCCAGCCACCCGACTGAGTCCCTGACCGCGGCACCGGCAGGGTTATTGCGTATGGGAGAGGAGAGAGAGCGCTACCGCCGCCGCTGCTACTTTCACCGCTTTGATATTTCTTTGGTGGGCGCGCGCGGGAGGGACCATGGAGCAGAGGCGCCCGGCAGCTTAAGGCAAGAGGCGGGTGGGAGACGCGGGTAGGAGCCTGTCGCCGCCGCCGCCACTTCTGGCATCCCCACGCTTCTCACCCCGCTCGCCGGGTGCCTCTGCTCAGCGGTCCCTCCTGCGGAGGCCCACCAAAGAAATATTGGAGCAGCGCAGCGGCGGCGGTAGCGCGCTCTCTCCTTCCCTCCCTGCATGGGAGGGAAGGAGAGAGCGCGCTACCGCCGCCGCTGCGCTGCTCCAATATTTCTTTGGTGGGCCTCCGCAGGAGGGACCGCTGAGCAGAGGCACCCGGCGAGCGGGGTGAGAGGCGTGGGGATGCCAGAAGTGGCGGCGGCGGCGACAGGCTCCTACCCGCGTCTCCCACCCGCCTCTTGCCTTAAGCTGCCGGGCGCCTCTGCTCCATGGTCCCTCCCGCGCGCGCCCACCAAAGAAATATCGAAGCGGTGAAAGTAGCAGCGGCGGCGGTAGCGCTCTCTCTCCTCTCCCATACGCATTAACCCTGCCGGTGCCGCGGTCAGGGACTCAGTCTGGTGGCTGGAACCCCGCGAGAGACAGCGACAGAGGCTCCTTCCCAGCAGGAGACGCAGGTTGGCGGCGGGGCTCCGGGGCTTCTTCAGCAACCCACCCACCTACCTCGCTTGGTGCGGTTCCCCGCACTTGACGTCTTGGAAGAGGGCTGGGCGAGGGAGAAAGGAGCCACGGTGGGGATTGGTTTGCAGAGAGAAAGAAAGAAAGAAAGAAAGAAAGAAAGAAAGAAAGAAAGAAAGAAAGAAAGAAAGAAAGAAAGAAAGAAAAAGAAGAAGAAGAAGAAGAAGAAGAAGAAGAAGAAGAAGAAGAAGAAGAAGAAGAAGAAGAAGAAGAAGGGAAGGAAGAAGAAGAAGAAGAAGAAGAAGAAGAAGAAGAAGAAGAAGAAGAAGAAGAAGAAGAAGAAGAAAAGAAAGAAAGAAAGAAAGAAAGAAAGAAAGAAAGAAAGAAAGAAAGAAAGAAAGAAAGAATCATTACCAATGCTATGATGGAAATCACCAACTCAAAGACAAATATCACTTTGGAGCAAGGAAGCTGCTACAGCAGCAACAAATTAAACAGCACAAAGACAGGGATTCTCTCAATATCCCATTGTCCCTATTGACATTTAGTTGAATTCACTTTTAAAATATATTATATGGCTCTCACTGAAATAAATTTCCAAATTTTTTGCTTTCATGGCTCTCTTAGTCAAAAAGGTTCCCGACCCCTGCTCTAAGTGGTTTACAGAGTTCAGCATATTGCCCCCAACAATCTGGGTCCTCATTTTACCCACCTCGGAAGGATGGAAGGCTGAGTCAACCTTGAGCCTAGTGAGATTTGAACAGCTGAACTGCTGAACTAGCAATCAGCTGAAGGTCGCAATGCTGCTTTTAACCACTGCGCTATCTCAGCTAATGCATATGCCACGTTGCATATGCCACGTTGCTCAGTTTGTGCCTGGGTGTTTTATCCTTGGGGTGGATGAGCGTCTGCCTTAGTGTATTCTTGGGTTCGAAATGTGCACGTATGTTGTGTTGGATGAAGATCCTCTTGAGCTATTAAAAGATATTAAAATATCCTTAATTAAGATATTAAAAAGATATTTAACATAGACTTTAGAGAGTAAAATTGCCTGTTATAATTTTTTAAATAGACTCATTTGGAAAGCTACCAAAATTGCTCAGAGATCCATAGATTTAGAGAACAAGTTGGCACCTGCCCTCAGACAGCTTTTGCTTTTCGTATGTCTGTTTCTTTGAACCAGCAAAGGATTTATAATGCTGATTGATTGAAAGCACAATACTATGAAATTGGAAAATAACAAAATGGAAATAGCCATTGTAAATTCTAACACAGCATTCTAGGTGTGTCAAAGCCAATCTCAACATTGACCTCTGCACAATTCAGCTACGCCAAAAGAGAGAGAGAGAAATGCTTTTTAAGGGCCAAAAAAGTCATCTTAAAAATATGCCTTTGATATCTGAAAATATGGGACTGTGGCAGAACTCTTATGCTTCACTGAATAATGTTTTTATTGCCCATGCAGTCTTCAAAATATAAATTGGCCCAAGCATTTCTCTGCTGAGAATATCAAATAAAGAAAAAGATGTGTATCTAGATATCAGCAGGTCATGTGTATCTGGAAGGAAATAAAGTGCCTGTCAGAAAGATGGGGCCAAGAGAGTTAGTTTCCAGGCAACCATGTGCAACTAAGGAGTTGACAGCTGGCAAATATTTTGCAGAACTCTTTGATGGTTCTTTGATGCTGGAAGCATCCATATGTTAAGCCTGCACTGTAATAGTCAAGAAGTGGTTCTTAACTTCAAGTGTAGACTATTAGTTTTGACTGCTGACCACTTATTATATCTTGAGGCCTTTTAAAATTTTTCCAAATTAAAACTGATTCAAGAATATATCTCTCTCGGAAGCACGTTCCTGAAGAATGGGAATTACAAAGTAAATTTTTCCAAAGGTTTATAATATGTAGACGGGGTTAGACCAGGGTTGGTTGACATACCAGACTTCTTTGTGCTAGATTTCTTTACATTGCAAAGTTGTTGGCCAATCACTTTTGTATTATTTAGTGTTGCAATCCATTAATTTATAATTATGAGAAGGATGGGGCTCCGTGAATCTCCTCAGCAGGATTATCACCAGTAATCATATACTTCCCACTATACAATCTTTCTAGATTTCTCTGATTTCAAAGGAAAGATTAAAAGCTGCACAGAAAAACAGAACTTCCAGGTACGGGGAGATAAACACAGTTCAGTGAAATAAATAAAGAGGAATTTCTTGGTAGGGGTACCTGGTATATGTAATGCTCTCTTGAAGTAGGTTCTATAGGTGTCTACCTTACTACCAAGTTGGCATGAGGCAAAGACTGGATTTTAATATTTTCTATTGTTTTAAGTCTATAATTTTTATTAAGGATTTTGATTACAATAGTAAAAGTTAATACAAATTAAACTTAAAAAAGAATAGTGAGAAAGAATAAAAAGTGCTAGAGGAAAAAAAAGAAAAATATAGTATGATAAAGAGAAAGAAAAGCTAGGAATGTTACACCCTATCTCTGTAAAATTTGGAATTTCAAGATGATCTAGAACAAAGCAAAGAAAGATCTGTTATATGTGCTGCTTCCACTTTCACTACATTGATTTTGCCTTAGGAATGCTATCAAGTAAGAGATTATTTAACTATTTAGTTTTAAGAATTAACAGTTCTATGTATTGTTATAATATCAAATTCTTTATATCCAATCACACTTGGCCAATAAAGAATTCTATTCTATTCTAATAATACTTCACACAGTAAGCTGAAAGACAATGGATGGATTTATACATGATTTGGTTAATTATGGCTCATTGAATAAATCATGGTTGTCTAGAATTACAAATGATAGCCATAAGCCATAATTTACCGGTCACAAGATATGTGTTTATGAATCAGGTTAAACCAAAATCAAGGAAATTTCATTAGTGTTCAGTATAGACTGCAAATCAAGTGATAAAAGGCCCAAAGTCATATTTTGCATTATAATTGAATGACTTCTAGGTTACTCATTATAAATCTTTCTGGAGTCTACACCTTTATATGTGGGGTTTTTTCAGTAAAAAAAAAAAAGAGCTGACACATGGGAGGGCCACCTGTGCTGAAGATAATCACAGAACAACAGATGTCTAGAACAATTCAGTGCCCAGAAGATAACAGGTTGTTGCATTTTGTTAAAAAGCAATTAAATATCCATGGTGTTTGGAATATGTCTTTAAGACAGAAATGAGAAATAGACTACTTACAGTATGGTTTGGGGCCAGCCACGCACTCTCAGCACAATCTACTTCACAGATAGTTGTTATGGAATAATAAGAGGTGGCAACATAATACATAATACATAACACACATTTTGGGGTGCTGACTGGATATAAATCTTTGAATGAATAAATCTAATCATGATACTTGGGAAATGGGTCTCATTTCTTTTCTTATATTGTTCTATTTGGGACTGTATTACTTAGTTCCAAACTATGTGTTACACCAGTGGTCTCCAACCTTTCCGGCTTTGTGGACCATTGGGGGGGGGGGAGAGGGGATGGTTTGCGTGAGCGATGGACAAGTGGAGCTGCGCTTGTGTGCACACTTGCCTGCCACTTCCATGGCCCAGTTCTGAACAGGCCACAGCCTGATATTGGGTCACTGCCTGGGGGTTGGGGACCCCTGTGTTACACAGTACAAATTTACATGGTATTACTTTAGTCACTCTTTTTTTAAACAGAACAAAGCAATTTCCAGTTGTGAAGCAAGAATAAAATATTCTTAATCCATCGGCTCCTAGATAGAGTACTGAAGAGATTTTGCTCTCAGTATGCACTAAGAAGCATAGAGGAAAAGAAATTGCTTCTGGACAAAATAGAAAATGTAAAGACAGCTTTTTCCCACTGGTTCTCTCACTGCAACTGCCCTTAAATACTATAGCAGAATTTACCATTTTCAAAGGAGATTTAGATATTACTGCAGAGGTGGTATTCAGCCAGTTTGGACTGGTTCAGGTGAACCGGTAGTGGAAATTTTGAGTAGTTCGGAGAACCGGCAAATACCACCTCTGGCTGGCATCGCCCACCCTCTCGCCCTGACCCGCCTACTTTCCTCGCCCCTCCCTGCTCAGTCACTCCTCATCTCACCTCCTCGGTATAGCAAACTGTGTGGCTCCTCGCTTGCATTGACCACACAGTCTCTGCGGCTTGCTTTCTTCCCACGCGGTGCCTGCGGCCCAACTGAGCAGCCCTGATCTGCCCTCCTGGGTAAGTAAACCTGCGAGTCATGGTCTAGCTAGCTGCCCCACCACCGTCCCTGGCCTCCAGCTTGTCTGGCTTGCTTTGCCGCGGCAGCTCCATCCCACATGGCACTGCGGCCTAGCTAGCTGCCCCCCCCGTCCCCAGCATCCAGCTTGCCTCGGTTGCTTCGCCACCGCGGCTCCATCCCATGCGGGCCGTGGCACTCGTGTCCTAGGAAGGTGCTCCCCCCACTGTCCCTGGCCTCCAGCTTGCCTGGCTTGCTTCGCAGCCACGGCTCCATCCCATGCAGCGCTGCAGCCTAGCTAGCTGCCCCCCCACTGTACCTGGAGCTTGCCTGGCTTGCTTCGCTGTTCGCCTCAGCTGGTTGGGGAATGCGCCATTCCCCGGCTCCGGCCTTGCCCTGGAGCCTCCGGTCTCTCACCGTTTGCCTCGGTTGGGTCGCGGAATGCGCCATTCTCCTGCTCCGTCCTTGCCTGGGGCCTCCACCCACATGCTGCCCCCCCCTGGCCTCAAAGGAGCCCCCCTGGGCCGAAGCAATTTATTCTGCCTGTGGCCTGCTGTGCTAGGCTGATGGGCCACCGTGGGTGCAGGAGGGCCAAAGTGGTTTGGGAATGGACTGGACGGTTCTTCTTACCTGTAAGAAGTCCCATCCGGAAAGCACTGTAGTGGAGATCTTGCAGCTGCTTCTTCCATCCCTTGCCAAGCCTCAGTCCCTTGCGAAGACGCTCCATGTGCTCTCCGGGTCGGCAGCTGCTTCTCTCTGCTGCTGCTCTTGCTGGGAGAGCATCTTATGGAATTTAGCAGCTGTGAGCTGCCGCTTTCTTCTAAATCCCATCCGGAAAGCGATGCGGCTGGAAGAAACAGCATTCAACATGGCTGCTGCTTCTCTGTGCCACAGCACTTTCCAGATGGGACTTAGAGGAAAGTGGCAGCTCCCAGCTGCTAAATTGCACAAGACGCTCTCCCAGCAGTGCGGAGAGAAGCAGCTGCTACCCCGGAGAGCAGAGATGGAAGGGAGCAGGCCCCAAAAGGCTGCTCGGTCAAGCCTCGCCGCGTGGCAGAAGCGGTCCACGTGCGAATGAACGGAAACGTTCTGTGCATGCATGTGCGGAATCCCCCCACGCACGCTCACATTTTCGGTGAACCAGTGGTGAAATTATTTCAAACCCACCACAGTTAGGCATATGTTTGTGGTCAGCAAATTGCAATTCCAAGTGCTTGTTACTTGAATGACAACTTCTAGATGTTTTGGACTGTAACTGTCATATCCCCCCCCCCCCCGAATGTTTCCTGGGGCTGACAAGTTGAAGTCTAAAAACATCTGGAGTGTGTCTAGTTCCCTATCCATAGTTTACAATTAGTAAAAAATAAGATAAGGAAATATTGTTTATTTGACAATATATTTCAGGGCCTATATATGCCCATGGGAGTGTGTGCAGGCCTAAGGGACTAAGAATAATATGGATTTAAATAAGGGAGTTTAAGCCTAGCTTATGATAAATGCAGATTCTTGGAAAATTTGCAACCTCAGTTATATTGAGTCAATTAAGGTAGTAAGATAGAGTCTCTTTGAGGTGCTTTTTTGTAGTTATCACCTGCATTGGGTTAACATTCTGGGATAATCTTCAAACTGACTGTTCCCCAACTTTTCCACAATCATCAGCATTCTCATCAAAATCTAATCAAGTAGATTTACATAAATAATTAGGCTATTGTGCATTTGCAGGGCAAGCTCCATCTTCATAAATGTAAAAGAATGTTTATGGGAATGGAATACAATAAATGCATGAATGTGGATTCTCCCATCACTGGAGGTTATTAAGGAGACATTGGACAACTACTTGTCTGAAATGGTATAAGGCAGTGTTTCCCAACCTTGGCAACTTGAAGATGTCTGGACTTCAACTCCCAGAATTCCCCAGCCAGCATTCCAGACATCTTCAAGTTGCCAAGGTTGGGAAACACTGGTATAAGGCCTTCTGCTGGAGCAGGGGGTTTAAGTGGAAGACCTCCAAGGTCCCTTCCAACTCTGTTATTCTGATATTCTGTTGATTGGCAATAAAAATATGATTTGAATAGATTTAGTAATGCCAGAATTCTCTACATGACTAATTCATGTAAACTCCTGATAGTTAATAGTTGAAATCTGTGAAGGAATAAAATTATGTTCCTTCAATCTGGTGCTTGTTAGATCCATGGGGCTACAACCTGCATCTTCTCCCAATAAGTATGGCAATCATAAAGAGAATCATCATCAAGTTATCTGGAATGAACAAGATTGGGCAAACATTGAATAGAACATTTCATTCTTAAGTGTCGATGTGATTTCTTCCATTCAAGAATTATCATTTGTTCTCATAGAAATTGTAAGTGTTGAATTATTAAAATGAGTCATAGGTTACTAGGGAAGAAGTCAGTAAATAACTGAAACTCTGAAAACTAAGGAAATGATGCACTTACACAAAGACTTTTACATTGTTTGCCAGAAAATGTATATTGTTGACTAAAACCTATTTCTCCTAAGCAATACAGATTCAAAGGAACAATTAGTGCATTGTCTGTTCCATGACAAATGAGCAATAATTTTTAGATAGAAATGCAAAATCTATCCATTATATATTAATACTATGATATAACCATGGTTGTATCAATACAAAAATATTTAGCAAAAATAAGATGACTGAGAAATGCGATAAAGAACATTTCTCTTGCTATGTAAAAGCTAAGATTCTGGGTATTATTGGTTTAAAAGAAGTCCCACACAAGTTAATATGACATTATAAAGATCATTATAATTCTAAGATGTAAATATTTTTTTGAATATACAGCAAAATCTTTGAATTTATCACTCTACGAAGAATTATGGATTAATTGAGGTTATAAAGGGCAGCAAATTGCCATAGTAAATTGCTATTATTACCCTCATGTAAAATCTATTTTATTTTGTAATCTGTTGCAGAAAAACATAATACATTTAAAAAACCTGAGGATTTCTTTAACAATACATGATTAGAAAATTTAAAAATACATGCATACATGAACAATAATAAATTAGTCACTTGTAACTAGTCAGCCAGCAGTAAAATGTTTCAGATATATACACGTATGTAAACATTTTCACAACTTGGAAACATAGGAGCCCCAAAGCAAAGAAAGAAAACAGAGGTTTTAGGCATGGATTAAGATTTGCTTATTTGTTCTTAGAATACCGGTCTTTCTTAATTTTTCATATATATGTTTAACTCATCACAACATACATAAAATCACTGCATCGACTTTTGGTTGGTAACTATTCCACACAAGTTATGTTGTTAGTTAGGGGCATCCATGGGTGAAGGTAAGGGGTTCAGAAAAGTCAAGGGTCTACTTCACTTTGTATACGTGTTGCATGTGTGACATGCATAGAAAGGGGTAGGGCTTCAATCCTGTAGTTGTGGCCATTCTCTAGAACGTTTTGACGAAGAGATGCCCTTGCTATGAAGTGCTCAGTTTTGTGGTTCTAATTTTAATAGTTATAGGCATGTGAGCTCCTAACTACTAGGAGTTTACAGGAACTCGTCATGTAAAGAAAGATCTCTAGATTTCAAAACGGAAGTATTTCATTTTTTTACTATGTAAATATTGATAAACAGATAAGCATTTCAGATAGAAAGCAGATATTGGGACATTTATTCATGACAGTATAGATAAAAATATACCATAGGAATGTGCAAAATACTCCTTGTCTTAGAATGTTAAAAGATGTTTAACATATTTTTTTTTCATCCAGGAACAATCTGTTCATCTTAAGTTACCATGGGAACTGGTGTATTCAAGAGCTGAAAAAAATAGTTTTAGTTGCAAAGATCCCTATCTTGCTTAGGGGAAAATGTTGGTTTTAATATTATTTAAAATACTAATTTGGGAATTAGTACTGGTATTAGTGTTTGTTTTGTTTTTTGTAGAGTCTAATTGTATAAAGCAATTTCCCATTGGAGAATTCAGTAGTAAATAATTATCATTCGGATTAAGATTTTTCTCATTTTGCAATGAGAAAACAGTGAGAGACATATCTTTTGTAGAAGCATTTGGAGCTCTGTTTATATAGAGATGTTATTACTTACCAAATCTGTCTGTCTAGGTCCAAGATGACAATTAGTACAGTAATGTGTTGATGTTTTGATGCTAGGCAAAATCACATAATTCAAACTTTTGGGTCGCAAACTTTGTGCTCCTAGGGACTGCCTCTAATAATGAATGGATTTCTGTGATGCCACCCTCCCCCAAATAAAATTGGCTGATATACTAGTGCTACATTCAAAGCCACCAACTGCATGACACTGGTAAATGTAAGATGATTCCTTACCCCAGTGGGAAAGTTGATGGAACAAAACTACGGAAACAGTTTGTTTCCATTAATGAAAACAATTTGTTGCCCTGTTCACCTTCATAAATTACCAGCGTAGAGTTTCTAGTCCAGTCCAGTCCTGGAGATTTCTATTCACCCAGTAATATTAAACAGGCAAAATATATTTGCAGAAGCCAAACTAAAAAAAAAGGGTGAGATTTCCAACACCCCATCTGTTGTTTCTGTGAAGTTCATGTAGTTCAAATAAGAAAATGAAAAATTTTCTGCTTGAGAACAGAGCTGGAAGAAAACCAGCTTGGCTGTCAATCAGAGATGCTAATGTGCCAAATTGGCACCAAATCAAGAATAATCCAGCATGGATAGGCAAAAGTGTTTACTCAGACACAGAAATATATATATATATATATATTGGGAGATGATAATGTTGGGGTTCATGGAGAAAAATCCATATTCATGATACATGATCGTCCTCAACTTACAACCATTCGTTTAGTAACTATCCCGAGTTACAATGGCACTGACCATTTTTCATAATTATGATTGTTGCAGCAGCTCCATGGTCATTTGATCAAAATACAGTCACTTGGCAACTGACCTGTATTTATGACAGTTGTAGCGTCCTGGGATCATGTGATCATTTTTTTTGCGACTTTCTGACAAGCAAAGTCAATGGGGAAGCCAGATTCACTTAACAACTAGGTTACTTACAACTGCAATGATTCACTTAACAACTGTGGCAAGAAAGGTTGTAAAATGGAACAAAACTCACTTAACAACTGTATTGCTTAGCAACTGCAGTTTTAGACTGAATTGTGGTCATAAATTGAGGACTATGTATACTCATCTTCCCTTAGCAACACACCCCTTCCATTTCCCCCAAATATTTATTTATTTGTTTATTTATTTGTTTGTTTGTTCGTTCGTTCGTTCGTTTGTTTATTTATTTATTTATTTATTTATTTATTTATTTATTTATTTATTTATTATTTATTATTTATTATTTATTTATTTATTTATTTATTTATTTATTTATTTATTTATTTTAGAGTTCTTATATGCCGCCCTACTCCCTGGGGACTCAGGGGTTGTGGAATAAATAAATAATCTTTATGCAGACCCTAGTGAAAGATTTAAAGGGGCAGAAAAAAATCTTCAGCATCATTCCACAATTATTTTTTCCCCTGGTTCTTAAAAGAGTTTATGGTTTATTATTATTATTATCACCATCATTTTACTTTTTAGAAATTTCTTGGGTAGTAGAGAAGTTATTGTAACAAAGAAACCCAGAACAAACATAAGCGTGTGCCACTTTTTCATTTAGAAATCTGTATTTGTTTTTAAATTATATTCTACCCTTGAGCCCATTAGTTCCTCCCGACAAAGCCAGAGTTCTCCCATCCAAGCAGTAAAGATGGTGTGGAGGAAAGGTAACATAGGTGTTGTAACCTGAGCACAAAATAGAAGGCTACACAGTTTCATCTTCAGATTGAGGTCAGTACAGTTGCGTATTGTCCTTTTCTTTTCACAGTTGCCGATGCTATTTTTATCTTAACTCAGACAAGGAGAAAAAACAAAACAGAAGCTGCAACTATTAACAAGCCCCAACATTGTTTTCATGGGTGGAGACAAAGGCATCTAGCCAATAGCTGAAGGAAGGTGAATTAGCCTGGCTCTAGCAGTTAGCTGTCGCTCCTCCAAAATTTATTTTCATTTATTTATTTTATTAGTTTGTCAAACATGTACAAGATAACAGGTATGAATATGAACATGGACATGAACGAAGGAAATGAATACAAATAAATGGGGACAGTAGGACAGGGCCAGTAGGCACGCTGGTGCGCTTATGCATGCCCCCTTTACGGACCTCTTAGGAATGGGGTGAGGTCCACAGTAGACAGTTTAAGGTTGAAGCTGTGAGGGTTTGAGGATGTAACAACGGAGTCAGGTAGAGCATTCCAGGCATTGACCACTCTGTTGCTGAAGTCATGTTTTCTGCAATCGAGTTTGGAGCGGTTTACCTTGAGTGTGTACCGATTGTTTGTCCGTGTATTATTGAGGTTGAAGCTGAAGAAGTTGTTGACAGGTAAGATGTTGTAGCGGACAATTTTGTTTACTATGCTTTGATCAGACTGCAGGTGGCGCAGTTCCAGATTGTCCAAACCCAAAATTTCAAGCCTGGTGGCATAAGGGATTCTATTGTGAGTAGAGGAGTGTACTCTTCTCGTGAAATACCTCTGGACCCGGTCAATCGTATTAATGTCTGATATACAGTGTGGATTCCAGGCAGACAAGCTGTATTCGAGAATTGGTCTGGAAAAGGTTTTGTATGCCCTATTTAGCAATACAATTTGATTGATCTTCTCAGACGTTCCCTCCCATCCCACAGTTTGAGAATCCCTGACACAGTTCATGTATTATTTTCACTCTGTACTTCAGCAATAATAGTGTCATGGCAAGATCTACTTCATATCATTCCTGTTATTGCTAAAATGATAGAAAAGTCACAAAGAAAACAATTTTGCTACAGATTTGAGTGACCTCTGAATAATTATTGTGACACAGTTGCTGTGCCAAAGCTGATCTTTCGTATGATCTATCACGTTAGGTCTCAGGCAGAAACCAAACATATTGAAAAATTAAATTTTTTTAAAAAGACCAAACGGTTTTAGATAAGAATAACGTGAAGAA